>CM042260.1:22705100-23305100 GCA_023566225.1 Romanogobio albipinnatus | reverse complement strand
CTAAAAAATGCTGGGTTAAAAACAACCCAAGTTGGGTTGAATATGGACTAACCCAGCAATTGGGTTGTTTTAACACAGTGAATGGGTTGTTTTAACCCAGTGGTTGGGTTGAATGTTTGCTTAAAACAACCCAATTGCTGGGTTAAAACAACCCAACCGCTGTGTTAAAACAACCCAATTGCTGGGTTAGTCCATATTCGACCCAACTTGGGTTGTTTTTAACCCAGCATTTTTTAGAGTGTATGTGTAGATAGATAGATAGATAGATAGATAGATAGATAGATAGATAGATAGATAGATAGATAGATAGATAGATAGATAGATAGATAGATAGATAGATAGATAGATAGATAGATAGATAGATAGATAGATAGATAGATAGATAGATAGATAGATAGATAGATATCATTTTCAGGTTAAAAAAGTCTCTTGACAAGTCCATTGTAGGCCCTGTCCCAAATGGCACACTTCATATGCACTTTCGGTCTTGTGGACTTACAGTGGCTGCAGTGTACACGTGTCCGTTAAGTCCACGAGACCATCCCATTTGTCCATCTATCTATCTATCTATCTATCTATCTATCTATCTATCTATCTATCTATCTATCTATCTATCTATCTATCTATCTATCTATCTATCTATCTATCTATCTATCTATCTATCTATCTGTCTATCTATCTATCTATCTATCTATCTATCTATCTATCTATCTATCTATCTATCTATCTATCTATCTATCTATCTATCTATCTATCTATCTATCGATCTATCGATCTATCTATCTATATATCTATCTATCTATCCCCTGTTCTAAATGGCACTCTAAACCCTTGTGGTCTTCCTACGAGTCCGCACTTTCATGATGTAATGCCACTTTGACTGTCGGGAAGAAGTCTGCTCGCGAGCACTCTTCTGAAACCTAAAATGACAAATGGGACGGTCTCGTGGACTTAACGGACACGCGTACTTTGCAGCCACTGTAAGTCCACAAGACCGAAAGTGCATATGAAGTGTGCCATTTGGGACAGGGCCTACAATGGACTTGTCAAGAGACTTTTAACCTGAAAATGGCGCGCTATACCCACAATACACAAGGGGAAGTTACGAATGAAAACAACTGAATCATAATAGATGTTAAAGAAACAGTATTTGGGAGCCCTGAGGCTACAACCAAATAAGCAGACTCTTATTTTATTAAAGCCAAATATCATCTAATTGAGATGTGGAGATAATGTTTTGGGTCTGCTCTGAGATTTCTACAGCTTATTAGCTTATGCTAGAAGACAAATATGGCCAGAAATTCAGGGCTCTGAAGACATCAGTGATTCAGGGGCATTTATAATTAAACTGTATATCACAGCTGTGAATGGGAAAAAATACCTTGACAGCTGCATTAGAAGGATATATGCTAAGATTACAGTAAAAAAAAGACAACTGTTTCTATACTTGCACATGGGCAGGACACAGACTCGCAATTCTGTTGCATTTATTCTGCCACTGGAGGCGGGCAAAATCCAGCACATACTGTAGAGATGAGCCGTTCACAGTAAATGTCACAACCAGGGTTTAACGGTCTGCGCTCTAATAATGACCTTGGATTACTATGGTCAGAAATATTAATGATGGAAATTGGAGCAAATCTCAGGGTGTAGGAGGGATGAGCGAATGTACATACATGTGTATGTGTTTAGTAAATGTAAGCAAGCTTAGAGACTTAGAAACTGAAGCCTTCATAGAAGGGAATTTGTCATGCTGTAGCTGTGTTTACTTAACAAATACACTCCTATACCTCTGGGAAATATGCAGCTTCATTTCCGCAATCATAATCTTAGTGTTCAAGGGGAGATTATCCATATCATTGTGCCAAAGTATCCAGCCAAGACCTGTATAGCATTGAAATCCGCAATGTTTAAAAACACGTCAAGATAAAGACACCTATAAGCTTAAATTAAATATCATCATACGCATATGATTACATAGTATATGCAATTCAAGTCCTTTATGATTATACCCATGGTGGTTAATAAAAAACATATATATATAAACACACACACACACACACACACATATATATATATATATATATATATATATATATATATATATATATATATATATATATATATATATATATATATATATATATATATATATATATATATATATAACAACAAAATGTATCATGGTTTCTACAAAAATATGAAAGCCAGTCAACTGTAGAAATGTTTTTTTGGGGGTATTAGAATGATTTCTGAAGGATCATGTGACACTGAAGACTGGAGTAATAGTGATGAAAATTCAGCTTTGCCATCACAGGAATAAATAGCTTCTTTTTTTTAACGGTTATTTTAATTTGTAATAATATTATAATAATATTTCACAATATTACTGTTTTTGCTGCATATATTGCTTAAAAGAATACACCCTTGGTGAGCATTAGAAGAAAAAAAAGGTTTGAATGTGATATATTTTGATTTCATGTCACCAGTTGAAAACTAAATGAGTTAAATATTGAGCAGGCTTAACTTCTTGCCTAACATAGACCCACATTTATATTTTGCATAATTTAAAGGCACGTCTAATCGCAGCCAGAAAAATGTCTCCGCTAAGCTTTGACATTGTGCACTATGACAAAATAAATAAATAAATATAAATAATGGTTTGCTAATCCCCTGAATAACTCAGTCAGAGAGAATAGGGGGATATTAGGAAAGCTGCAATGCTTAGTGATGCTAGTATGGTAGGCATTTGTTAAGAAGTAGTTCTGTATCTAACATCATTATGCTTGGGTGACAAACTTTCCAAATTTTTCATTTGAAGTTTAACAGAATGCTCAACTATGTTCTTAGAGAGCAGGACGAGAGATCTAATTGGATCAAAAACTAAATCAAATTTCTCCTTATCACATCTTATTTGTAATTGAATTTTTCATCAAAGGCGTACTCTACTTATTCTTCGGGGGCACAACCCATCAGCATGTCATTTTAAAAACGCAGCCTGGATATATCAAGTACCCGGTCCAATGACAGGATACAATTAACGACATATATTTTGTCAGTTTTGCTCTTCTAAATACTTTATCGGAATGAATTTTTATTGATTGCCCTGCAGAAGTGCTCATAATCCTGTAAATATGAGTCTCTCTGATCTTCATGAACGCTTTCATGCTCTGCATCTGCTCTTCATTTTGCTCAGTAATACATGTCAAACATCTGACGAATGGCACCAAAGTTCATCTCTCAGTCTACTACTTGGTGATTTGTCCTCAGGCTCATGAATTAATCTATGGGACAATTACTAATGCACTATGCCGTGCAGAGTGCTGCGACCCATTCAATTCTTTGGTGTAATGCCAGTGCTGGGATATAGAGCGGCTCTTCCAAGTACTCGCCCTCCACAAATCAAAGCGAGCCGTGCATAATAAAACAAAAGTGCTGCCTGTATGTTTTGAGGCAGTACTGTCACTTCCTATGATTGGCTATGACAGTCCCCCCTCTCATTTTCTCCATTGTGGTCCCTATAATAAACCTGAAGTGCAACGGACTGGCTCAGGCGGGCATGCGGTCGTGGGGAGAAATCGCCCCGTATGCTCCAGCAGATTGCATCTCCACGCAGAGGCACAGGTTCTTGCTTAAGAGTGCTCCTATTTCTCTTTTCTCCCTTGTCTCTAATGTCAGTCTCTGCACTCTTCCCTCCTGCACTCTGAATGTCAATGGGCCTGAGCTGCAGCCGCCTCGGAGGTAAAGCAGGAAATTATCTCCCTCCTATAGATGTCAGCTGCAAATGGCCCTTGCTTAAACAGGTTACATGCGCCAAGACTATTGTGATCTTTAAATGTTGCTTGAATTTTTATGCAAAAATTATAAGGGGTGTTTTTACACGTTTTTTTGTGATTTATCTAAAACAGTGATTCACAGCTGCTTTTCGCTTCAGCTCACAGATTTTACACTGGAAATCAAGTGGCGACCCGACACAGCACAAAAATCATATTCCATCGTTCAAAGGTTTGGGGGTCAGACTTTTTTGGGGGGTAAGAAATGAATACTTTCTTGACATGTAGTGCTTCGGACGACCCGAGATTGAGTTTAACTTTCTATTCAACAAAGAATCTTGAAAAAATATATCACGGTTTCCACAAAAATAATAAGCAGCACAACAGTTTTCAACATTGATAATAATAAGAACTGTTTCTTTTGGAAGCTTGTTTTCGCCACTGAATAAACAATAAAAAAGCTAATTACGGCTTTTTATCTCACAATTGCATGATATAAACTCTCAATTTTCAAGTTATAAAGTCAGAATTGTGTGATATAAAGTTGCAAATACGAGTTATAAAGTCAGAATTGCATGATATAAAGTCGCAATTGCGTGTTATAAAGTCAGAATTGTGTGATATAAAGTTGCAAATACGAGTTATAATGTCAGTATTGTGTGATATAAAGTTGCAAATACGAGTTATAAAGTCAGAATTGTGTGATATAAAGTTGCAAATACGAGTTAAAAAGTCAGTATTGTGTGATATAAAGTCGCAAATGTGAGTTGTAAAGTCAGAATTGTGTGATATAAAGTCACAAATGTGAGTTGTAAAGTCAGAATTGTGATATAAAGTAGCAAATACGAGTTATAAAGTCAGAATTGTGTGATATAAAGTCACAAATGTGAGTTGTAAAGTCAGAATTGTGATATAAAGTAGCAAATACGAGTTATAAAGTCAGAATTGTGTGATATAAAGTCGCAATTGCGTGTTATAAAGTCAGAATTGTGTGATATAAAGTCGCAATTGCGTGTTATAAAGTCAGAATTGCGAGATATAAAGTCACAAATGCGTGTTATAAAGTCAGAATTGTGTGATATAAAGTTGCAAATACGAGTTATAAAGTCAGAATTGTGTGATATAAAGTTGCAAATACGAGTTAAAAAGTCAGAATTGTGTGATATAAAGTTGCAAATACGAGTTATAAAGTCAGAATTGTGTGATATAAAGTCACAATTGCGTGATATAAAGTCGGAATTGCGAGATATAAAGTCACAATTGCAAGAAAAAAAGTCAGAATTGTGAGAAACAAGCTTCCATGTTTCTTGAAATCACTTAATAATAATATTGCCCAATAATGCAGTTTTACTTTTTTCATAATAGAGTATAATATATCATAATTTTTATGCAGATTTTGGAGATATTACTCAAATCTTGGTGTTTCCTTTCCATTTATCAATTTTTATGTAATGTTCCAAAATTCGCATACAACTATGTGAACGGAAACCCAGCTGCTATTTTGGTGAATTCACTACACAGAATGTGCATTGTGGTGAACCATTCATTTAATGTAGTCTGGGTCATATTTTCGTTTACCTTGTGTAATTTTGTTCATGGTTTGAGGATGTTCATGTCATATAACCTGTCCAATTTGCATAATTTAGCAGATTCTACTAAGTGAAAGAAGAATTTGGATCAAAATACAATGGTTTACAGCTTTGGAAGTCAACTATAAAAAGATTGCTTTTAAAAATTGATATACCCATTAATTTAGCTATCGAACTATATTTGTTAGTTACATTTTATCAGCTGTGTTTAGTATTGTTATTTCCTTGTCAAACAAACCTGTAACTCACTATTCTAAAGTAGTGTAGCTGTGAGCATCATCACACTGTTGCTCTGCATCCAATTAAACAATTGTGTGGACTTTGCTAAACAAACTAGCTTTCAAACTACTTATTCAAATCATGCTTTAGAGCTCTTTCCATTAGCTCTACCAGTCATCATGTACCTTTTTCATGGCTACATAAACAGACGGACATGTGGAGGATTTCGAAGGGCTCTACTATCCCTCACTCGAAAGCTCAGAGAGTCACTTATGGCTTTATATCATTTACTAGGGTGGCTAGAGGGGTAGCTGCCCATTAGCTTGCGGACTAATTTGCTAAGTAAACAGTGCTCCCTTGCATATCTCTCTCATGGGGGGCAGCATTTAAAAAAGGCTTCTTGACTTGTTTATACTTGTCGATGTATCCCTAGTGAGTGCCCTGCTAGGTCAGTATGGGGTATTTTTAGAGAAGCACGAGTTGGTGAATAGCATGTGCCAGCAAGAGCCATAATGGGAGATGGAGAGGCTCTTAGTACACTACTAAATGGCCGTGTGTTACATGCAGCCTCACAGAGAGAGCATGCATGTGTGTGTAGGGGGGATGTACTCAACTGTGCACCACTATCTCATGAAATAACTGACAGTAGCACCTACTAACCTGTCTAGATGACCAGCGGCACTTAGCGAGTGGTCAATGAAAGCACACAAGCATACTGTTTACAAGTGCAGGACCTGTCAGACCTAGATAATTAACACCACAACTTAAGATTAGAATAAAGATGCGCAATTTGCATTCAGCAAGCTGTTTAGGGTCCACTGAGCGCTTTGATGATTATTAGCATATTATGCTAAAGAGTGGTGAGGTGCTGGTCTCTTGGTGTTGGTGTTAATCCAGAATTAAAATTTTTAAGTTTAGATATAATAAACAACCGGCTCTTTGGAAAAATAAGCCTCTATCTTTTGAAAAATCTCCAAAAACGTATACCTATACATAGAATTTACTGCAGTTTACAGCTGAAATTAACATTAGAGGCAGTAAAACAACTTTCATTCCTGTTCACACATTATGATTACAGAGGCATATTATCGATTAATAAAGGCTTATTTTTGAAAGGTTCCTTGCACAATACTATGTTATTACCTCAATACGCTTTTACCATAGTGCATGATTTGTAAACTAATACATTTGGATGTTGACATCACATAACTAGCTCCATAGGTATGGCTTTTCTAAAGAAGTAAACTTGCTCGCTAGCTCACCTGCAGTGATGCCAGTAACGCTTTACTTAGTAATATAATACTATAGTAGTACTCAATATAGTACTCTAATCTGACTACTTTTTCCAATAACGAGTAATCTAACGCGTTACTACTTCCAAGCCAGTAATCAGATTAAAGTAATTTATCCAAGTCACTGTACGTTACTATTTTTGTAATTTTACTTATTAAAAATATATATTTTTGCTTTCTTCTTGCGTCTCGGGGAGAGTATTTATGTTAAGTGAAGTCAAGAAAGACTGTCTTTATAATGTTTTTTTATTAAAACAGGAAATATTTTTTAATTTCAACTTAAAATGTCAGGAGATACATTGTTGATGTTACTGTTAAAAATGCTCTTCCAATAAAGTGAGTGTTGGCAAAAACGGTTGTCATTTTTATGTTGAGGCGGCAGGGGTGTTGTCGGCAGCTGCTGAATGTAACTAATAAAGTAACTTGTAATCTAATTTATTTATTTTTTAAATCAAGTAATCTGTAAAGTAACTAAGTTACTTTTTAAAGGAGTAATCAGTAATCAGTAATCAGATTACTTTTTTAAAGTAACTGTGGCAACACTGCTCACCTGGTATAGCATTGCACTTACAAGTCCCATGAAATTCATTTCAATTCACATTTATTTGTATAGCGCTTTTCACAATACAAATTCAGCACAATTCAAAGCAGCTTCACAGAAAATGCATGCGTCTATATTTCAATTTAAAGTGATTTGTCCACATTATGTATTTCAGAAATGCACATACAAAGCACACAGATTAGCTAACAATGTATTATTATTTATATTATATTATTATATAATATATATTATTTAATAATATATTATATTATTATTATTAATCAATATAATAATTAAATGAAGGCACAGAAATAAGTGAAATATGTTGTGAATGATTAGGGTATATAGAAATGAGCATGGGTGTGTGTTGTTGCAAAGCTGCGTCAAATAACAAATCACACTATCAGTGTGATTCAAAAACGTGTAGAGACAAAATGGGATGGTTGCTCAATGTTTGTTTTTGTTTTACAGTTTTTCTCAATTGCTAAAACACTAAACCCTATTGTCTGAACCAAATGCACAGTTGCCTGAAGAACCCACTGATTGAATCAATCACTCTTTTGGCAAAACCATAAGCACTTTTCACCTGTTTAGACACAACTTGCCAACACATTTTCATTGTGATGCACCCGTGCTGCATAATGGTGAGCACAGGTGACAAAAGTCAAACACAATTAAAGCACAGATGTCACCACTTGAACACAACAACTCAAAATTGATCACACTTGTGGCTAATGATGTGAGGGAACATATACAGTAAGCCAGTTCAGAGAGCACTGGTTTTTGAGGCCCTACAATGGATAGAAATCTGAGAGGAAGAATTTGTGTGAGAGGAGGTCAAGGTGGTCGAGGTGGTCAGCGAAGACAAAGAACAGTAATATCTGATGAAATCAGAGCTACTGTGATTGACCATGTTCTTGTCCATGGTATGAGCATGAGGGAGGCTGGACAAAGGGTACAACCAAACATCAGTAGATTCACTGTGTCCACCATAATCCAAAGATTTAGAGAAGAGAACAGGTAATTACCTTTTTTTGACATTATAGTACAGTATGCAAATGTTGACAGCAATTACTGTATGACATACTATATACTGTACCACAGTATACTGTAAGTAAATATATGTTTCAGTACATCACTGTACCAATATACTGTAGTATTGTAATGGCGGGTTGGTCTAACTGTTTGTAGGCCTAGTATTCCATGTATATTTTTGTACTTTATTTTTACATGGGCTTACTGTACACAAGTGGCAAACGCATAAGTTTTCTGTTTTGTATTTTTGTACAAGTGCTAAATGCACAGGTTTTTTTTGTTTTGCAACATGCATTTAGCCTGCAGTGAACAATAAACATTTATTTCTCCAGATTCATGTCCTGAGCATTGTGTTTTCTATTTTTCTACGTAGTGTTTAGTGACTGTTCAGTAGTGTTTTTAATTTTGATTGACTCGGGGCACGATTTGACAACATAGTTCAGTTTTGAGCACAGATTGAACTGTTTTGAGGTGAAAGTTTGGTTTTGCAAGAAGAGTCTGAGGTTTTGTGAATGTATAGCTTGAAAATTGGGTTTTGTGTTCACAGTTTAGAGAAAAGGAGAGCAGCTTTCAAGAAATGTGTCTTAGCAATCGAGAAAAACTGTAACACATCGGTTAGGTTTAGGGTAGGGTTTAGTGTACAATAGAGCATTACCATTTTAGCGCCACTCACTGGACATTTCATTTCTGAACTGCTGCGATACGTACAACAACCAACTCTATAAAACATTGCCAGATTCACATGAATCTATTTCACATAAAACTGAACTCACTTTAAGTGCCACTCACTGGACATTTCATTTAGATATGTTAATCAGCTTTGGATAAAACTGAATGCGCTTTAAAGCGCCGCTCACTCAAAGTATCATGAAACGTAATAAGTAGCAGCAATGTAATATCGCTTTGCAAAAATGTTGCCACAGGCATGTTTTTTTTTTCAATGGGCCTGGGATGCTAAAATGTTGCAAGGGTTGATGTGTCCTACAGCTCTCATTCAGTCTTTTTAGATCCGCCTCAAACCTGTGCCAAGTCTCTATGCTAATCGCACATGCAGGTTTAACCACACAAGGGACCAAATTTAAGTAGTTCTGCATTATTATTCATATATATCACCACCTGCTGTAGCAGGAGTCTCTGGGGAATTTCTGCCCCCTCTCTAGCAAACAGCCATAAATTAACACGCTTAACTTGGGTACATATTTGGACCCCCTGCGTGGATCTGTCGCACATGTGGCTTGTTAGGAGTTATGAATCGCTGTTCCTTTTCGTGGTGGGGCAACACGCTTCTTCTGAATATGTAATCACATTTGATTTATGCATGCCAAGATGTACAGCTATTCCAGTCCTCAATATATATGAGAGTTTCATACATTTCAGTATGATTCTGAGATTGTACTATTTTATACTTTTAGAAGGGGACAGGGAGAAGATTAAAAACACCTTTCAATTTCTGCTCCTTTCAGCCAGCAGGGAAGAAAAATAAAAATTCTAGGTATCCAAGCCACATTATTTGAAAATGTGTGTCTTCTGGTTGTACCTGCCAAAGTAGACCAATATCTACATATAACTAACTACAAGCTGTAACTACATATAGGGTAAAATAGGGTAAGAGTTTTTTCTCTTGACCACAGGTGGCACAAAATCTCAACTTAACTTTAAGTTTCTCTTTACTATACTTTAAGTTTATTTAATTATGTTATTTTTTATATCCCACCAGATACTGATATCAGGAAGCACTCACGTACCATCTGTTATAGTATCTACTTGGCACCATGTGAAATGTGTTAACTTACTTCTAAATCTAACTTTTGTGGTTACTGAAATGTTGTAAAACTCAAAATGTGCCTTATGTTATTCACACCCTGGTTATGATACAATATCATGCACAGATTTAAAGCTGCCTGAAACTCAAGGTGACACTGTTTTTGCACTTGTTTTAATAGCCCTTGATTGTATTTAAGGGATTATAGACGGGTAAATATACTAATGTCAGTTGCAGCTCATGTCTAAAGAGAGATGCTTGTTTGCACTGGACTGATAATGCAGAAGGTTTAGTTTAAACAGTGAGGTCAACTCTACAATTAATAAATAACTTGAAATGGAAGGTACATTTAAAATGCCTCCTTTGAAATATGGATTTGGTAACTATTAATGTATTCTTGTAGGAGAAAATTAATCAAGCCCCTTATCCAATTATGTACAAAGCTCTGACGTTTCAATCAACTTCATACCTTGGGGCTTCCCCCTTAATTATGTTTGGTTATATTACCTTCAGGTAAATCTTAAAAGAATTAATCTGAGCTGCCAGAAGTGCACATATACAGTTGAATGTTGTCATCAAGACTGCTAAGATGTTCGGAGAAAGTCAATGTTTTAATTAACTTAAAGTTAATATGCATAATTAACAGACCTCTGGAATAGAAATCGATTTAAAAATAATCACATTGTACAACTGGATACATAGTTTAATATGTTTAGGCATCTTTGTTTTTTCCCCCTACAGTCTTGTCCTGTCTTTTCACATTACCTACACTCTATTGCTAGTGTTCCATTGTGAATAAAGGGACATATGCAATTATTTATGAGGAATTATTTACGAAAATGTATAACTGGCGCGACGTATGACGTTGGACGTAGCATAAGCGTTTTGAACTGCGAGAGGCGTTACACTTTCTGTCTAAGTTAAATAGAAAAGGTGGTCTGGTGAAAGCTAGATATTTTACTTTATACATTTTTAAGTATTGATATTTTTCTTACAAAACCCCATTGATTCGCTTCAGAAGGCCTTTATTAAACCCCGGAGCCATGTGGAGTATGTTTATTATAGATGGATGCACTTTTTTGAGCTTCAAATTCAATGGACCCCATCACTGCCATTATAAAGCTTGGAACTGTCAGGATATTTATTGATATAACTTTTGTTCAGTTGTTGTAATTTACATTTACAACGGGTGTAATTCATTTTACAGCACTACCCATTCATTTAAACGGAAACTGCAAATGTGAATGATTTACCATCGTAAAACTATGGAAAAAAGGTACTTGCGACTTTTTATCTCACAACTCTGACTTTTTAAGTTATAAAGTCAGAACGGCGTGATTCAAAGTCTCAATTGCAATGTTAAATCTGCAAAATGTAAACTTGCAATTGCGAGAGAAAAAGTCAGAATATTGTGAGATAAAAAGTCGCAATTGCCTTTTTTAAATTTGTTATTCAGTGGCTCAAACAAGCTTCCATATATATATTTTTTTCAAATCACTGATTTCAGCATACAACAAGAATACTTCACAGGACAGATATCACATATCCTCAAACCAACAACAACAAAGAAAGAGAAAAAAAAACGGGGGTATTCCAGAAAGCAAGGTTAACTTACCGTCACATATACCCTGAACTCTCGGCTGAATAACCCATACCTTGCTTACTCGAGGTATGCTGGTTCCAAAGTCCCGGAGCACGTTCAGACAACTCAGAGTATGTTCCCGGTTGACACACAAGACATCCTCATCAGAGCAACGAATTGATGATTCACCATGGAAACAGACGTTAAGAAAGAGCGTGCCATTCTACTTCTTTCTTCTTCTTTTGTTTAATGGTGATTTTCATAACCTACTTAGTGTACATCGCCACCTATTTGGTGGTTGTACAATAACTTTTTCAATATTTTCGTTTAATAAGTAATCTTTATTCACTGAGAATATTATTTGAATGTAGATCCATATGTGAGATTACAATAAAATAAATAATACATATATTTGAATTGAACTAACATTTAAACATTACCTTGTCATAATAGGGCTTTAGAATTAATATATAATATTGTGTTATATAGCTGTAACTATAACAAATTTAGTTATATTAATATAAGTGTATATTTATAAAACACGCATCTGAATACCTCTTAAGCAAACTAACCCTGGATCATGAGCTGCTCCGGAGTTGCTATGCATGGCTACAAGTTACCTCCATTTTAAGAACTGAAAGTTTAGGTTATTTGCTTACTTACTCTTAAACATACCCAGCTATGTTACGTAACCTGCTAAATATTTCTTCCTTTTCCCCATGGACACATTCAAGATTAATAGAATTTGGTAAACAAAGTGGGGACATTACAATATAAAGAATTCCTCCATAAAGTTAAACAAAATGTCATTCTTTTTATTATTAATCAACTTTAATGACTTTATTCAGCGATTTTTCACATTTTTGATTATGGATGTAATATTTACCATGCAAAATGTAGAAGTTCACCACATATTCAAACATTTTGCTTCTGTGTGTGAAAGAACATATAGGCTAACATCTTTTAGAGATCATTTATAATTAATAATTATAATTATAATGTCCATTAATTTTGATAACGAAGCTTTAATTTTAAAATGTACGTTTATTCAGCATACAACATTTATATGGATTTATTTAACCATGCATCTTTCCAAACCATATAACAATTTTAAAGTTTTCAATGACGTCAGGATGGTCATATGATTGGCTCGCGACTCGCGAGGCATATGTGACAGTTACATATTTTCCAAAAACAAAGCAACAAAACAAAAGTTACGTGTTTTCCAAAGATTCAGACGCCCAAGTTGCAATTTCCTCCTTTAATTAGAAAACTTCTGGTACGAGCCTAACTCTAAAGTTGTACTGATGAACACGTCTGACGAGAGATTTTCCCTCAGCAGCCATGCGCCCCTTATTTCTTTCGTTGGATCAAACTGGTAAACACAACGGCCATATGAATCGATTCAATTGATTCAATCGGACAGTTCACCTAAGGATTGAATCGGTTGAATACTTTATAACAGACAGCAAAAAGAGCGCAAGACTGCGAGTGGATACGTGAAATAGTGGAATATTCCCGAATATTTACCTAGCATCCATCGAAATCCTATGTATCCTGTCGTTTGTCAGCGATGAAGGTCATGAATTATACTAGTATACTGCAGGTAAAATATTTTTCCAAACACAGCGTGCGATAACTTGACAATACCATGTGCTTTAGAAATGTAATACCATGTAAAATTGTCTTGTAGCGTATTTTTTCAGTAATAAATGCTAGAAAGGCCTCCAATACAGTAGGCTACGCATTGTACGTAATCAAATCTTTAGAAACGCGATTTGTTATAAATATAATAAATGTTGCTAAATTGATTTGTTAGGCTGATTTGTCTGTGTTTTTAACGGGTAACTTAGGTGTGAGCTAAGGTACCCTTGGCCAGCCTCCTACACACGAGGGACTTGTGTGGATCAGGCCTAAAGCTTCAGTCCTATCCATTATTCAGGAGGAAGTTCCAACAGATGCCGCTTTCCATTTGATGCAGTTAGACTGGCAGATGACACTCTGAAATTTTGACATCCATACTCATGTAAGACTCTGTTGCTTCATTCAATAGAATAGGCAGCCTTTTTTTGATATGTTTTATACTTTGTGGAAACGCATCTATCTATCTATCTATCTATCTATCTATCTATCTATCTATCTATCTATCTATCTATCTATCTATCTATCTATCTATCTATCTATCTATCTATCTATCTATCTATCTATCTATCTATCTATCTATCTATCTATCTATCTTGTGCGTTTCCTTGTCACTCCATCTAAATGTTATTGTTGAAAGCAAGAACGTATTTTATATAAATAATCTGGGATAGGTGAATCTGAAACTGGCTTAATTATAGCCCAGTTGAAACCGGTTAGTAGAATAGTCATTCAGACAACCCTCATACTAGTCTAATTTTGAACATATGTAATTGTTCACACCCTACCTTAGTTTATAATTGATTTTAGAGTATGCAAGTCTGAATGGATTAATTTATTTAAGTGATTCCTAGTATAGCACTGTAATGTAATGCGTCTAGAAACGACTATGAGACTACAATTTTCTATTTCCCATTTGGGTATTCTTCATGTTATGAAAGACGACTGCAGTATGATTAGGCTATATTCTACGTGAATCAACACAATCCCAGAAGACTCAAATTTTTCATAAGCATTTCTTTGTTTTTTTCCCACTAAGCGGTGCCCTTGTGTATTGTACCTCAGACAAATCAGCAAGTTATAGAATTTTAACTTCCAACAACTAGGTCAGCTTATGACTGCCTTCCAGCAAACATAAAATATGAATATTTACAGATGATGGTATTTCTTCCATTTTTGTTTCTCTCTCGAGGTGTGGGCCAGCAGCAGTTCTGCGTTGTATTTCTTGTATTATTAGTGTGGGTGTATGTCTGGTGAGGTGTATTCAGTGAGTATTGGAATTCAGTGAGGGAGTTTAACAATATTTTGGCCATTGCATCCAGCAAGATGTAGTTGTTTTAGCGTGGTTGTCTGCACTGTCACAAGCCTTTTAAAAGGAATAGTTCTCTTAGACTTTCTTCCATCAAAAACAAAACATGATGATGGAATTAATGATTTTGACATAACTCTTTTTCAACTCAATGCTTCAAGACAAATAAGCACTATAAAATGAAAACAGTCTGTATGTTTGGTTTGCAATGATTGTCATTATTCACTAGAAATCTGGCCCTTGTCTGTAAAATAAGACATGACGTGCCAGATTTGATGTCAGTGATGCCAAATGCATGTTTCTTTTTTTTTTACCTATCACTACATGGCATGCCAAGTTTGGAAGTGAGAACAATATTAATGATGCACCAAAATTATGGAAAATGAATAATATATGTTGAAAAAACATAACATAATTACATACCATAACACATAAATAACATAATTTTGATGGGCTGAAACATTGATGTTTAATTTCCTTTCACCAATGACACGTTTTGGCCGTGTTTCAATCAAACAATGTGGATAACTACTTTACAATTTTATTATGACCGGTTTACTTTATCACCAGTTCATTTAACCAATTAACCATTTTAATTACGAGGGGTGTGAAGAGACACTTATCTCACGAGACACACGAGATTGGGTTCACAAGAACGAGACAGGATTTTTACTTAGTATTTTTAAGAAATCCTCGATGAAAAATATTTGCAGGTGCATTTGAAATGTTTTAACTCATCATCTTGTAATGAATGTCGTTTCAGTTCTACTTTCTGAGCATGAATTATCATATGCAGTAAAAGACAACAAGCACTGTAAAGATTTTCCCCAAAACTCAACTGACTGGCTTCTTTCCTGTATGATTGTCTCTTTAGACATTAGAACTGCACGTGAGCTTCTTTTGACCTCCTAACTGAACTCCTTTCCACAAATTGATCATAGATAGATTGCACATCTGATGCGCCCACAATTACTCACAGCACAGTATACACTACAATAAACAATAAATAATTTACACAATGTGAGTGTAGTCCTCATAGCTTTAAACAATATACACATACTTACAATATACATATACTTTAAACAATATACACTAAACATACATTAAACAGTATACATTAAGCTATAATAATAATAATATACAATGTACAGTATACATTATTATTCACAGTAGAGATCCAATTATGTACAATAGGTGCTATATGATAAATGATAAATAATAAATGATACATAAATGTGTATATAATGTGTGTGTATCTACAGTGGGTTGTGCGGAGTGATATTCTGTCCAGTGTGTGTTATGATCCTGATGGATCAGGAGTTAAGTAGTCTGATTGCTTGTGGGAAGAAGCTGTTCTGGAGTCGGCTGGTGCGTGTTCTGATGCTGCGGTACCGCCTGCCTGATGGCAGCAGTGAGAGCAGCCCATGGTTCGGGTGGCTAGAGTCTCTGATGATCCTCTGAGCTCTCTTCACACACCGCCTGGCGTAAATGTCCTGGAGGGAGGGAAGCTCACCTCCGATGATGCAGCTGGCCGTGCGCACTACCCTTTGCAGGGCTTTGCGGTTGCGGGCGGTACTGTTGCCGTACCAGGTGGTGATGCAGCCAGTCAGCAGACTCTCTATGGTGCAGGTGTAGAAACGTGTGAGGATGTGGCGGTTCATTCCAAACCTCCTCAGCCGTCGCAGGAAGAAAAGGCGCTGATGAGCCTTCTTCACAACGGCCTCGGAGTGGACGGACCATGAGAGTTCCTCTGTGATGTGGACACCGAGGAACTTGAAGCTGCTGACTCTCTCCACCGGTGCTCCATTGATGGTGATGGGGCGGTGTTCTCTCTCATTCCTCCTGAAGTCGACCACCAGCTCCTTGGTCTTGCTGACGTTGAGGGAGAGGTTGTGCTCCTGACACCACCGTGTCAGAGTGTGCACCTCCTCTCTGTAGGCTGTTTCATCATTGTCAGTGATGAGACCTACCACCGTCGTATCGTCAGCAAACTTGATGATGGTGTTGGAGCTGTGGGTAGCCACACAGTCTTGTGTGTACAGGGAGTACAGGAGTGGGCTGAGAACACAACCCTGAGGGGCTCCAGTGTTGAGAGTCAGTGATGAGGAGATGTTACTGCCCATTCTGACCACCTGGCGTCTGTTTGACAGGAAGTCCAGGATCCAGCTGCATAACAGGCTGTTTAAGCCTAGAGCCCGGAGTTTCATGTCAAGTATGGAGGGCACAATGGTGTTGAATGCTGAGCTGTAGTCCACAAACAGCATTCTCACATATGTGTTCCTCTTTTCCAGGTGGGAGAGAGCAGTGTGTATTGTAGATGAAATGGCATCATCAGTGGAGCGGTTTGTGCGGTATGCAAACTGTAGTGGGTCCAGTGAGGGGGGGAGAACAGAGCAGATGTGGTTTCTGACTAGTCTCTCAAAGCATTTGCTGATGATGGGGGTCAGAGCAACAGGACGCCAGTCGTTTAAGCAGGTGGTTTTTGACTGCTTAGGTACAGGCACAATGGTGGACGTTTTGAAGCATGTGGGGACCACAGACAGGGAGAGGGACAGGTTAAAAATGTCCGTGAAAACTCCAGCCAGTTGGTGCGCGCACGCTCTGATCACACGGCCGGGAATGCCGTCTGTACCCGCAGCTTTACGGACGTTCACCCGCCGGAAGGATCGGGTTACATCCGCGACAGATACGGAGAGTGCACTAACCTCTGTATCTTCAGCCGCGAGCTCTCTCTCCGCGAGGGCGGTGTTAGTTCCCTCAAAGCGAGCATAGAAGGTGTTGAGCTCGTCCGGGAGAGAGGCAGCGGTGTTCACGGTGGAGTTTGTGTTCCCTTTATAGTCCGTGATGGTGTCTCATTACAGCGGTAAAATTGCGTTTGAATGCATGCTCCCGTTTATTTTCACTTTCAATTTCGCGATCGGGCGTAGGCCTACTCTGTGAATAGGGAGCGGTGGTGCTGAACGCGCATTTTAAAATATAAGTCTGACGCTTCTGCTGCGCAACGAATCCTCAGCCACGGTCCAGTCCACTAGCATGTAACACACTCGTGACTCACATTCAATGCGAGCCCTTCACTAACACGTAACACACACTCATAACACATGCTCAATGTCTTATTACGTGATCAGTGCTGCGCACTATGTACGACTTGAACAGCTCGTGTTGGATGAGCTGATGGAATTGAAGCGACTGTTATCGACCTGAATTTTATTTCCTGAAAAGTTTTTATTTCTATAAAAAGCAAAACTAGAGTGGAGGATGTAAACATAGCGTTGACATATTTTATCCTAACTTCACCCTCAAACTCCATCATGACCAGGTTATGACAATATGACACGAGACAGCTTTTCACCTCGATGAGACATCTCATCACATCCCTACTAATTAACTAATTGATTTTCAGCTAAATTAAAAATTGAATTTCTGATCACTAAATGGGATTTTAGAGCTATTGGAGAGCAAGATTTTCTGTTAAAGCAGCAGGTAAATGATCTAAATTTCATACATGAAAAGTTAGTATGTGTTAAGCTATTGAGATTCACACATCTCTCCTATGATGGCAAATGGTATAATTACCAGAATAAATGTTTCATTTTGGAGAATTTTTGAGCAGTAAATAACCTTTTGGCTCCTTGTAAATACTAGAGGTGTATGTTTGTGAATCTCTGAAGTGCTGGCAGTGTCCTGACTTTGCCTCTCCAGCTCTTCAAAGGCGCATGGCTCACTGTGATGTTCTCGGCTGCATCACTCACAGTCCCGTAGAGCACCTTTGTGAACAGTTGCTATGGCAGTTGCTCGAACAAGACCTGAGCACAAATATTTTCAGTTATGATGTATTGAAGAGCTGCAAGTCATTAAAAACCCCTCACCTCTCCTTCAGAGCAAACATAAGTGATGAAAACCACCTCAAGGGTTAGAGTAGCTACAGAACAGACCACATCAATTAAACAGCATTCATAATAGGGGAGGGCAGGCCTGGTTGTCACACTACTCCAGTGAATACTTCTCAAGGTAGGTTTATGTTTGAAATTCAGCATATACACATACCTTAAAAACAGCATAACGATTAAAATTCACCCAATGTATTTTTTAAATACATGGTATTGATCTTATTTGGAATGATTCATCCATGTATGTTTCAATTAACTTTTTTTTTAACCTCGTTTAACCTTCTCTCTGGTGATGTATGCCGGACTTCTCTGATCATTTAGTCCGCTTAAAGCTTGCATTCAGATCCGCCACCATCCAATCAACAACGACTGTAAAGAACCAAGTTTTTTATTCTTTTTTTTGATAATTAATTTCACTTGGAGACGGTGTCACAATATGAAAGAAATCTGTTGCTACTTCTGTTACATTGAAACTTTAAAGTTGAGTCTTCAATAAAGTTGAATTAGGTATGTAACAATTTACGGCGAGCCGGTTGAAAATGTATAAAATCACATTGTGAGTTGAGTGAATTGTTACATCCCTGAATGTGTTTAAGTGTAGTTTTGTGTTGAGTAAGGCTGCTTTCACACTTGACGTCTTTTTTTCCAAAAAGTCATGAGCGTTTTTTTAAATGCCAACGTCTTTTTCTGCAGCTCAGAGCGTCTTTTAAAGTTGAAAAAAGTTAAACTTCTCTGATAAAAACGCCCTACTGACCACCCACAGCTGACCAATGACAAGCAAGTAGCAAGACCTGAAAGTTGAGAAGGTGCCGGTTATCTCTGAATGTATATTTTGGTATACAATAAAACGAAATATGTCTTAAAACACAACCCTGCCTCTTTTCGTTTACATTTAAAACAATATTAAATATATTAATATGTGGTTCAGACAAGTGTGCATATATGGTTATCACTGTAATAAAATTAAATATGACATTAAACACAATCCAGTCTCTTTTTGTTAAATGTAAGTTGTATGATCAATAATAGCCATTATAAAAGTATAAGTAAAAGGTATAAGAAGCTATACAAGAAATGAAGCAAACAATTCAGTCAAACATACAAAGTCAGCGCTAGTAGGCTACAACGGTAACGTAAAGTTAAATAGCCTACAAATATAAAGTAATGAAACTTCACTCTGCCCTCAGCCTAAACAATTTGCCAGGGAACATAGATCCATGAGACCAAAGATAGCCTGTTAGATCTACACAAGACGAATTATATCTCATGTTTAACCACTACAGAGACATCAGAGCCAGAGGCAAACGTCAGAAGGACTAGCCGAGGAAAGGCTGCTCTAGGCGGGGTTAACGAGCGCTGGGCGCCCGCTGATCGACTGGATCTCACAACTCCGAAAACGGCAGATAAAATATTCAAATAGGTGCTCTCTTTATAAATAAACCACAGATTTGAGCTTTAAACAACTACATTATCGTACATTTTGTCACACATTAATAACAGTAGTATTTTTAAATTCCGCTGGGTTTCTCATCAAGACATTTTGTATCTCTACACAGTACTCTTGTTGTGGCTGTTGCTATAGCAACAAAATACGCCCTCGGCTGCTATTTGGAACCAAACGCTGCCAGCTTTTTTTTTTTTTTTTACTAAAAGAGCGCTCTTGTCAACTTTTTCTTGTCAGAAAAGACGTCAAGTGTGAACTCAGCCCAATGGATTTTTTTAGAGCAAAAATATGATTATGAAAATTTAGCTTAGAGGACACAATTTACAAAAATTACTCTTTTTAAGACGGCTTATAGTTTTCCTTCAGAAGACATTGATTCATCAACTAGGGTCATATGGAGGATTACCATTGTGTTCATTTTGCATGGTTTTTGAAACGTCAACTTTGGAGGTCCCATACACTTGCATTATATGGACTCACAAAGATGGATTATTTTTCTAAAAAACTTGGTATCTGTTCAGAGGCGCTGGAAGTCAGTCACAGCTGGGGGTGCTGAGAGAAAGTCAGTCTATATAGTGACGTCACACTAAAAGCTCTATTCTAAGCGATATTCATTTTTTAGAATTAATTTGATGGCCCAGATAATTTAGATTTAAGTTATTGACAATATTTTATACTAAATTTTGTATAAAATTTTGAACGTTGTAAACTACAACAGGCGGCAAACTTGAATACGAACACACTTTGTCTCGAAGCAGCCACAGCAGCAAACAACACTGAACTAATGCATAAAAACGGCAAATGCATGGATGCGGGTGAGAGATGTGACTCACGTCCAGGTTATCGCCAGTCGCCAGCGGTTGAGTTGGACACGGAGTTGGTGGCAGTTGAATCATCCACGCTCGTCCTTGAAACTTTTATTTTTTTAGGGTTTTTAAAAAACTCAGAAATTCTCTTTTGCGACATGCTTAAATTCACACAGTGCTCCGTGTGTCTAACTGAAATTACGTCCCTCATTCACGTTGCACGGCAACGATAGTCTACATTTGATTGGTTAATACACATCTTGATTTTATTTGAATAAATTCAACTCAACTCAACTCAAACATATATCTGCACAGTCTCTTTTCATAGAAAAATCTCATATATTCCAGTATAAATATACAGTATATAATATATATATATATATATATATATATATATATATATATATATATATATATATATATATATATATATATATATATATATATTTTTTTTTTTTCCAGCAGTTAAACAGTAGCCCACAGACAGGGGGTGCTGCAGCACCCTCAGCACCCCCACTTCCCGCGCCACTGTATCTGTTCATCAGAAGAAAGAAAGTCATAGACATCTGAGACTGCATAAGGGCGAGTAAATGAAATTTCTTTTTTGGTTGGAGTATCCTTTCAAGGTTCTATGAGGGAAAATAACTTGGAACCAGATCGCTGAAAGGTACAGCAGTCAGGTGAAGCTGGGATTCGGCAGGCTTACTTTGATGGATAACAGGCCCCAAAAGTACCACGCCCCTATTTGTTGCTTAGCAGCCGTGTGCTATATTCACCAGTCATTTTCTACACGCTCTTTTTCATACAGCCCAAATAATAAAGCCATCTATCGTTCGGTGGAGCTGTAGAGCTCCAGAGGTATTTTATGTTAATGAGGCTTGTTAAGGCTGCCACTGTGGTTGCAAGTGGCATTATTTTCAATGCTTCATCTAATTCACTGAAATATCACCGAACAGCTTTTGCAAAGGCTGTTTGATAGATTGCTTTTTAATGTCATACTTGTTAAACATCTTATTTCTTGCGTTTCAGTTCTGTTTACGGATAATTTTCCAGCTTTGGCTGAGTAAAGGGGTGGGGGTGTTTAAACGCATGCAGAGCGTTAGAGAGCCCACTACATTATCACTGTGTGGTTTGCCGCCTAGGTGTCAGGATACTATTGTTATCAGCTGTATGTGGCTGGAAAATCTGTTAATTTGAGCTAAATTACTTTTCTCAGGTCATGCTTCGTAGCAATTATTAGTTACCAAATGTAATTCTGATTTCAATAATATATGATAAACAACCGAGAAACCTTCATTTGTGCATTATGATTTCATTATTTATTGGATGAGTGTCCACGCTGTCTGCATGTAAACTCAGTCATGTCAAACGATCACAATGAGATCCCTAAAATATTGGAATATTGTATATGGATTAAAGTTCAAAGTTCAAGTTTATTTAGCCATTTTAACAATACTGTTGATAGGAATTTGTCTTGGTATGCTCTCATATACCTCATAATTAACAACAATGCACTGACACAGCACACATATACTGTATACACAGACATGAACAACACGTATTGCACATTAGGTGTGTCAACGGGTTATAGACCAGTCCATAAGGTGCTTAGTGCAAGCGACACAGCCAGAAATCATAATGCAAATGGCCAATAAGAATGTCTTTAATACAGTAAGTGCAGTCCACAAGTTCATATAATGTAAATCAAACATTCAAGCATTAAGCCATGTTTAAATATTGTATAGCTTTGAGGTAGGTGCTATCTCTGAAGCGTGATGTTCTGCTGGTGATGCTTCTGTACCTTTTCCCTGATGGCAGAAGAGTGAACAGGTGATGTGCTGGGTGGTAGGGGTTGGTGGTGATGTTTCTTGCCTTCCTAATAATTTTGGTGTCGTACTGTGTGGCTATGGTAGGCAGACCGTGCACTACTTTCTCTAGCTGTTGCTTATCCTGGTCGCGTTGGAGAAGGTCAGCACGCTTTCTATGCCGGCTCGGTAGAAATGATTCATGCCTTTCTGGCTAACCCCAAATTTCCTCAACTGATGGAGGAAATGGAGTCTCTGATGGGCTTTGCTTACAATGAGACTAATGTTCAGATCCTATGAGAGGGACTGGTGTATGGTAGTGCCCATTTTTAAAAGGGATAAATACACTGCTGTTCAAAAGTTTTTGGGGTCAATACGATTTTTTCTTTCTTTTGAGAGGAGTTAATATTTTTATTACATAAGGGCTCATTAATTGTCACAGGTGTGTGCAGGCAGGAAGATGAAGACAGGTAAACACAGTTCCCAAACGTAGTTTAATTGTAAATACTTTTAGGTAGACAGGCAATCGCACAACACATCTAACATAACTGAGATCGGACAGAGACTGAAGGAACTTATATAGTGAACACAATGAGGATAATGATGACACGCATAGCTGACACAGATGAACTAATAATGACGGTAACCGGGGAGACAGACGAGTGGCGGGAAACAGAACAAAGGAACATGTGACATGCAAACAAACTGAAACTCCGTCCACACGAAGCCAGAGCTTTCCCTATCCGATCTTTTTTTCCCCCCTCGTTTCAAGAAATATCCGCGTACACACGAGAGCACTGAATCCGACTCAAAACGATGTAGTATACATGCCAGGCCAGTATGTGGCGCTGTAATTCTGCTACAGATATACACAAAAAACGGAGAAGAAGAGTTGTGGCTAGAAGGGGTACAGCAACGGTCAGAAGTGAGGCAAAATCTCACGATAAAATAACAATAAATAAATTTGCTACTTACCAGATTGTGTTTTATTAATGCATGCTCTCAAAACGGTGGATCCGTGTGGATGAAACGCTGATACGGTACAATTTTTTTTGACATAAACCATCTCCATGTGGATGGGGCCTGAAAGGCCAATCAAACTGAAACTAAACGTGGCTATGACATTAATGTGGTTAAAGTGACAGGAAAGATATTTATAATTTTACACAAGACTTCTAGTTACCATAAATGCTGTTCTTTTGTACTTTCTTTTAAAGTACAAAAAAAAACTTTCCACAAAAAATATTAAGCTGCATAACTGTTTTCAACAACTAATATAATAATAAATGTTTTTTGAACAGCAAATCAGCATATTAGAATTATTTCTGAAGGATCATGTGACATTGAAGACTGCATAAAATACAGCTTTGCCATGACATGAATGAATTACATTATATTAAAATAGAAAATGTAATATAAAATAGAGAATTTAAATTGCAATAATATTTTACATACTGTTTTTACTGTATTTTTGGTCAAATAAATGCAGCCTTGGTGAGCATAAGAGACTTTTTCCATTATGCTATAGCCGTATTTATCCATGCACCACTTAAACATTTGGTTGTCTGGTTGTTTTAACCTCATTTAGGAGGATTCAGAGGATATGATGTGGTTGAAACATGGTGAGATTTTTACTGACAGACAGTGCCATATGAATTTTTTGCTTTTGTTTTGAATTGCTTTGCATGCTGTAATTAAATACCAAAATGTAAATAAAAGTTATAAGGCAGATCAATTGGCACGAATATTGACATTAAGAGCAGAGGTTTTCACGTTTATATTTCTCTCAATACAACCAAATCATGTGAAAAACACAAATAAAAGTAAGTGTAATTTGTACAAGACTTGATAAGACAAGTCTTTTTTTTGGGGCAAAATGTTCCTTTAAACAGCATGCCGAAATGAGGTCAAAATGCCTCAAATATGTTTTTTGTGTTGCTTGTGAGTTTGTGAATGGCACATTCAACTCCTGATCGCCACTAGAGAGTACAAGCACTTAAGAGTCCTTTAATACCCCAGAGTTCTCTCACTCTATCACAGTTGTGTAAGTTTAGGCTGGAGGAAAGATGTTGGGACACAAATGACCTGGTACAGCTGGTCTGAAAAGCTTCACAGGGTATGGTGCATCAACAATAGCCATAGACACATAGTTAAATGGATTCCTGTTGTAAACATGTTTAGCCTAGGGTGTTCACTCTTTGGGACAAATTCAGACCAAGGTCATGGGTACGGAAAAGGGCTGCATTGGTCCCTGGCAGGAACATCATGGAGGTATTTAAACCAAGCTCTGCTGGAACTGAAACATTTACAATCATACACACAGCTCTAAAACTCTGGTTTAGCGACATCTAGATTTGATCTGTTCAGATTTGAAGGCATTAGTTTCCACATGATAGAAGGAGGTTGGTGCCCCTGTTGCATTCAAGAGGGGGTGGCTTAGATGTAGTATCTGTGCCACAGGGTTGCTAGAAAGTACCAGCAGAGAAGAGAAATAGAGGGGGGCTAGAGAAAGCAATCAGCCCCATTAATCCTGCACTCACTCGAGTAGCATGACAAAAAAAAGATAATCATGTACCACCAGCAGCAGACGGATAATCACTTCACTGTGTCGTGCCTCACCTAAACAGCTGCGTGCCGCACTTTGCTATTGGCCGTTTATCTCAGGTCCTCCTGGAGGTACTCCACCAATTTCCCCCCACACCCTACCACCCCAACTCAACATGCAGGAAGAAGTACAGATGTTCAGTTACATTCCTCTCATTCCAGTCACGATGGCCAGAAAGTGAGGAAATATGCTCCTTTATTCTGCACTGTGTAACATGCAGATGTCAGCTGCAGTCAGTATTTTATTTTATTTTTTATTTATTAATAATTATTTATTTTATTTATTAATTATTTATTTTTATTTGTTTGTTGATTCGTTCAATTATTTTTTAACATTTACGTATTTTATTCTCTAGTAATTCTTCTTATTTATTCCTTATTAGTTAATTTGATTCTTTTTTTAGTTTCTGGGGAAGAGTACTCAATGTTAAAAGGGATCTTGCTGTCTCTAATTTATTTGTCCTTTTTTTTATTAATTATGTTTATTTATTTGAGTTATTCCCATTGAATTCTTAGGAATAGTACTGTAAAAAGTGATCTTTTTCAGATTTTTCATGGTCATTTTAATGTGTTGTAGTTTTATGTTCAAGCATCTTCATGCAAGATGAGAAATGTTCAATGTTGTAGTATAA
This sequence comes from Romanogobio albipinnatus, assembly GCA_023566225.1. Classification (NCBI taxonomy): domain Eukaryota; kingdom Metazoa; phylum Chordata; class Actinopteri; order Cypriniformes; family Gobionidae; genus Romanogobio; species Romanogobio albipinnatus. The sequence goes on along the minus strand of CM042260.1, from coordinate 23,279,176 downwards.
TTCATTGGTGTAATTACAACAGCAACATACTTAAACTACCATCAATATCTTGTGAGACGTTGCTTGAAATAATTATTTTCAATAATACTCTATTGAGATAATAGAGTTGTCATGTCCATTTGTTATAAGTAACTTGTGGCTTTTGTTTTTAAATACATTTGCTTTATAATTTTTTTTTTTCTGTTATAAATGTAGGCATTCACAGATGTTTCAGGGCATATTTTCAGAATAAAATCATGCATTTGCACTTTTGCTTGAACCCTATAGCTTAAGCACTATGAACATTTTTCCTGTTACACTTTCCCCGATCCTTCATATCCCCCCATGCACACACTCTTGGAGAATGCATGTTCTCTTCGGATTATTTTTTTCTGTTACTACAGCCAGATGTCAGACCCTGACTGCGCCCCCATCACCCCCTGCTGTGCTCTTTGGTTTTACTCTATCTTCGCTGATGAATGGTATACATGCAGTGGAAGATTAAGCTCGGTCTAATCGAGAGAACTATAATCCCTCTACTTACTGGGTCACATAAAAGAGTCTGAATCCTCCGTCTTTTATTCCCCCCGTCCCCCCCCCGCCCTCTCTCTTTTCACTGCAGCTTAGACATCTCTGACACAGATACACACAAACCCAATAAAAGTGTAGCTTCACTTTGCTTGTTTTTTCCCCCCCCCGGAGATGGAGAGAAACGTATCCTCCAAGGTGAGCAGAAGAAGAGAAAAGGCCATTTTTTTAGCATGACAAATCTCTCTGATCCAGTGTCGGTGGTGTGATTTGATGCTGTGATCAGATGAAACTGGAACACTGGTGGCAGAAGTTAGAAAGAAAGTGCAGAGGGCAGCATGAAGACCAGCTCCTTCTCTGAAATTACAGATCCCTTAGGGGCATTACCATTGACCCCCTGAGGTCACTTGGGCGCACGGGCAGTTGTACTACAGTTTTCTCTTATGTAGTTTTGTAATCCTCTGTTGTATTGCAGGGCGGTGTAACTTTCACTGCTGAGCTCGGTGCCATAAATCATCTGTACACGATGCATCATCTTGTTGATGGTTGGAGTGGTTGCAGCATAGTGGTTGCAGATTTGGGCTACTGAACTAAAGGGTGAAGGTTCAAGCTGTAGAAAGGATTATTCATAAATATTACTGGGAGGCACAATCACCATTGTGCCCTTGAACCAGACACTTAACCCCAGGTTTCTCCATGGGGATTGTTCACACAGCATTCTGCAAGTAGCTTTGGACAGGTTCATAGGCCAGAAATGTACTTTTATACATGGGGGGGCCAAAAAGGAAATAATTTTTTTTGTTTTGTGTGCCTTTGACAATGGAAGTATTTATTATGATTCATTATGTACAAAATGTATTATTATTATTTACATGTATCGTTTTATTATTATTATTATTCGTATAATTATTATTATTATCATTTTTTATATCAAATATTAGCCATAAGCAGTGTTATTAAAAAATGTGTAAAGACTTTTGCCTGAGAAACTTTTTTTATTGGTTAATTCTTCTATATCTCAAATAGGCTATTTATCTCATGTAAAAGCTTTTTTAGTTTTTTTGTACCGGCCATGAAAATGGCTAATTACATAATTTTTTATTAACGGGGTCATGAACTGGCTTTTTAATTTTTTTATACTGTTGTCTGAGGTCCACTTATGACGTTAGCATGGTTTTTACATTCAAAAACATCATAATGAATAAGTAATAGGCTATTTTCTACCCTGGTTTTGAGGCTCTCTGAAGAAACACTCGGTTTCTATGGGCGTGCCACATTGAAGAATTGGAAGTAAACGCCCACGGCTAGGATTGGATAAGATTTGCATATTTAATGAGCTTCAGCTCCCCTCAGTACATGTGGGAATTGTTTTGAAAGCGTCTGGGGAAACGCTCACAGGACTGACAAAATATCTTTATCAAACAAACACAATGATTCATCTCTCATCCACCCGCGATTGATTGGAATGTTATGTTTGTATTACTTGGCAGGCCCGATCAGTGAATATAACCACTAACCATACACACACACACACAAGCGCTGGAACCGCATGTTTATTGCTCGGTAGCGCGACCCGTTTCGCTCCACGAGTCGGTGGGTGGGCTTGAGGCGGTGCTTCTGCATTCTATGACGTCAGTGGTCGACATATTCTGAGATCGAGCGTTTTCTGGGCCTGGTGTCAATAAAAGCTTTTCTTTGACTAACAAGGAGGTTTTCAGCTCCAAAACTTACAGGATATTCTTATATCACGATGAACTTTTATATATCAAAGTCTCAAAGTAAAGTTGATTTCTCAATTCATCACCCCTTTAAACTAATATTTTTTTGTCCATTTTATTTATTTATTTTCAGATATTTGCCAAATATTAGTCTCTATGAAATGTAGTTTTTCATGAAACATTGATGGCCATTTTAGTGGCATAAAGTTCTTGAGAAAGAAAAACTTTAAAAGATACTACAGCACTGACTGAATTTCCTTTAAAATCTTAAGAATATAACACCCACGGCGACCTCTTATTGAACAGAAGCTTTGCATGCAGAAATATTAGGGTATAGGAGAACCTGCCAGATTTTACTTGCATTTTACGGTCAGAGAGTGTTAATTAAGCATCCTGAGTGTATACCACAAGTATATTCCCTGCTGGCCAATTAGTCTTAGATGAGAGCATGTTTTTTCCTTGCATTAGATGCTAATGATGAACAACTGATTATGATACATGCAGCAATTGTACTCATACTATGACTGGAAACAAGCAGCTTTTACTTGCCAGGGTTTGTTTGTAACATGGCTTCTGCTGTGACTTTCATAGTGCATTGTAACATTAAATGGATAGTTCACCCAAAAATTTAAATTAGCCCATGATTTACTCACCCTCAAATCATCCGAGGTGTATATGACATTCTTCTTTCAGACGAATAAAATCTGAGTTATGTTTAAAAATGTTCTGGCTAATCCAAGCATTATACTGTAATAGGAGTAATAGTTGCTCATCTGTCCGTCTGGTATCTGGCACCAAGATGTTAGCAGCCAGGGCCGGCCCTAGCATTTTGGGGGCCCAAAGCAGATTTCCAAAAGGGGCCCCTGTAGCGACCTACAGTTTCACCTAACCACCCCCCAACCCATTGCAACATACACATTCTACACTGACACCTTGTTGTAAAGTTTGACAAAATTGTCTTACTTAATATATTTATCTTTCAAGATATAATATGAAGATAGCTTTGCTTATGTAAACTTTTTAATGATTTTAATGATTGCTTTTAGATAAATGTATCAACATTTAGTGAACTAATGCTTTAATAAAGCAAAAACACCTGCCATTGAGTTATTAAAATTACAATAGAGAAGAGTATCAGCATCAGAACACGCACCAGCCGACTCCAGAACAGCTTCTTCCCACAAGCAATTAGACTCCTTAACTCTTGATCCATCAGGATCATAACACACACTGACAGAATATCACTCAGCACAACCCACTGTAGATACACACACACTATATACACATTTATTTATAATTTATCATTTATCGTATAGCACCTATTGTACATTGGATCTCTACTGTGAATAATAATGTATACTGTACATTGTATATTATTATTATTATTATAGCTTAATATATACTGTTTAATGTATGTTTAGTGTATATTGTTTAAAGTATATGTATATTGTAAGTATGTGTATATTGGTTAAAGCTGTGAGAACTACACTCACATTGTGTAAATTATTTATTGTTTATTGTAGAGTTTACCGTGCTGTGAGTAATTGTGGGCGCATCAGATGTGTAATCTGATGCTGCTTTAAATGTTGTACATGTCATGTCATGACTGCTATGTTGCTCGGAACTGCACTTCACCTGCAATTTCACCTGCTGTTGCACTTGTGTATATGGTTGTGTGACAATAAAGTGATTTTATTGATTTGATTTGAGTATATTAATAATAATTATAATAATATAGAATAAATACTGTTTGAAATGTATTTAAATAGGCCTATTTAAATATTTGCAGTTGTTTGATAAACACCCCAAAAAATCTGAATGTTTGAAAACATAAATAGTGTGTTGTGTACAGTAGGGCTGCAACGACGCGTCGACGTCGTCGATGACGTCGACTACGAAAATACGTCGACGTGCGTGAAATGCGTCGACGCGTGGGCGGCACATTATTTACGTTCTAGAATGGAACAGAAGATCTAGAATAATGGCAGCTTCTGCTCCCGGGCATAGTGAAAATGATCATTTATCATATAAAGCCAGACCGCGACATTCAAAAGTGTGGGAGTACTTTAAACAGAAGCCGAATAAAACGGTGCTTTGTTCACTCTGTAACGCCGGTTTCACACTGCACGCGGTGGCAGAGCAGGAGCTGTGCGCGTGGAGAGCGGGAGCTTTCACACTGCAGTCAGTGTTGCCAAGTCCGCTTTTTTCCGCGGAATTGGGCTACTTCTACACTGTTGCCGCGGGCTGTGTCTCATGTCCGCGGGTTGAAGCAAAAAAACACACATATTTAACCCCCCGAACGCGATGTTTACCAGAGAACCTCCCCGAAACGCGATTGGGCTTGTTTTGAGTAACGAATGGGTGGGTTTTGTTGTGTAAACCTGGCAACCCTGCTGCCAGTGTTCTCTCGCGCAGCTGAACGCGCCACGCGTGTATTGCAACAGACGGTCACATTTTCCTGGGTTCTTCTCCGACCCCAGTACGTCTCGTGCTTTTATTTATTATGGGCTGCATATATCTCCTGTATATGCGACCTGGTTCCGCTCTGTCCCAAACACATATGCATAATAACTTGCTGTATATAGGTAGTTTGCATGATTAAAGTAACATTACAGTTAAGATATGCCTCTAGCTTTAATCATTTAAATGTGTCTTTGAAGTTTGGGCAAAAACTTCTGGCAGCTTTAGTCGTTGTTTATGCACATGTATCTTCAAAATAGACGACTAGTTATACATTAACACTATGCTGAAAGCTCCTGTATGTGAACCTTTTGCAGATAAATACAAGTGCATTTTCGTTTACTACTGACACAAATCAATAAGTAAATCATACTCAACTACTATAGTAAACAACTTTTCCTAATTAGGCCTACTCTGTATACATTTTATGATGAATAGTATCATTATATATTATGTTTAAAAAGCTTCTTGTGTTCATATATTTCATTATAAAATGGCATACTATGTACACTACCCTTCCTGAAATACAATTAATATTGTCATCATTCATTGATTTCATGTTAAAATAATATACAAATTCACTACCCTCTTTGAAATACAATAATCAGTAAAAAAGAATAATAAGATTAAGCAGAAAAAATAATCGTTAGATTAGTCGACTAATCGAAAAAATAATCGTTAGATTAGTCGACAGAAAAAATAATCGTTAGTTGCAGCTCTAGTGTACAGGGATAACCATGGTAACCGCCGTATTCTGCTGTTCTATAAGTGCTACCTCCTGCCAGAGAGTGAACTTGCATTTTTATTCAGCCCGTCTGCTGCTTGTACAGTTGTCTGGCTATCACCAGACCAAGCTCAATCTTTTAAGATTTAACATTAGTCTGGGGAGTCTGCTCTGAATTTTCTACTGCACAAGAGGCGTGATCAACAGGCATATTCATAATGACTCTGTATGCAATTGGATAGTCTCTCAACCAATCAGACCAACGATCCATCGCTTCTCTATCCGTCCTTGTGTTAAACCCGCCAATAGCACGCCAGGTGGATAAGCCGGTTTGTGATTGGTCCCCGCAAATTTGTAATGGAAGCAGGAAAGAAAACTGTACAGGTTTCCAGCCTGAGCTGCAGATCGAATACCTATTTGCCGGCAGATCGGGCTAGGTTTACCCAGTCTACTTGTACAGATGATTAATGCGAAAACCAGATCGAATTTACATGCAGCAAACACACAGTATTGTAGAATTGCACTGGTAGATTGAAAAGAAGCTAATAATGCATTCTAAAAATCGAAACTATTTGGATATTAAGGTGTCTAGAATTATTAACATATTTTGAAGTGCCCATGATAACAATGCCATGCACGACACTGATACCGTGGCTCATCGTCTTCAAAACGCTTGTGAATGCCGAATTAAACCAATAAGACATGATGCAGCAACCGCCATTTTAACAATATCTTTTTAAAATGCAACACTCTTATCTATTCACCTTTTTTCCCTATTTTACTCTTCTCTGCACCAGATTGATAGTGTTGCCGCCTTTTCATTTTCAAACATTAACGCATACAACTGGCACAAGTTAACTTTATCAACTTTAAGGATGTACATGGTCTGCAACAATGCTTAGGTTGGTGGTACGTGTCAAAGTATCATCCACATGGATGGCAGGATGGAGGGCACTGAAGACTGGGAACATCCCACAAGAGCTGCAGTATTGGAGATGCTCTGACCCAGTCGTCTAGCCATACAAATTTGGACTTGTCAAACTTGCTCAAATCCAGATATTTTTCCTGCTTCTAACACATCAACTTTGAGGACAAAATGTTCACTTGCTGCCTAATATATCCAACCCACTTCAGTCATAATGTTATGCCTGATCGGTATATGTCAAATATTTGTAATCCAGTTTGATTCCTCAGTTGTTTTAGTCATTAATCATCGCAGCTGTTAAAATATAATGTTTTGTTAACAAACCTTATCGGACAAGACAAACTAATTACTGATGAATAAGGAACATTGTGAAGCATGAGAAGATTGGTCCTCGATTGCTTTCACAAATGGCCTGTGTGTAAAGTGCACAAGGCGTTTATGGATCCGTTATTGACCCTATATGACTCTGGGGGCATTTTCCCTTTTACAACAGGAACAGGAACTGACTCAGCAGCCTGTTTATTCACATCTGTTCATCTCTTAACTCATATTTTCCTGTTTGCGTCCATAACTATTAGATTCTCTTTCTGAGCTACTGTATGTAATCATACGAGTGCAGGAAATTGAGTACTAAGAACATTACTTTGGTTCCTCTTAGTGTTTTTGAGCAAATCAACAATGAATGATTGCTGTGTTTGTGTATTCTTACATCACTTTCTTATTAGAAATGAAGGATGGATTTGTTTAATTAAAAATTGATCGTAAATCAAGCCCAGACTAGCTGAATCTCATGGCAAATGCACAACACATCCAGCCGGAGAAGTCTCAGTATGCAGATGACGTCCCTGCACCTGAGCACCAATTAAAATAGCTTGAGGTGGGATGGGAACACATGGGTTCAGGTACTAAATTAGCAGTCCTATTATATGAGGTGCTGCTGAGCTGCTGGAATCCCTGCTGTGGGTGTGTCGTATAGCCTCTGAGAGGACACCTGTGTTGATGTTTTTATAGCTTTTTTTATAGTATGTTCGACTGTACTAACGCTTGTCCTAATGCGTCAAAGACACCATGGAATCAAAATGGACAATTCTTATTTTTATGGAATATTGCGGTATTTATTATAAATTATTTATCTGTGCACACATTAATTAATGTGACCTCGTAATCAAAATAAATTCTCTTCCATCTTGCAGCAACATCTCTTCTCGGATTATTTGTTTTCCAGCGTGAGGGCGGGACAACCTGTCACTCACACGAGATCACAACAATAACAAACCACAACACCCCCAACACATTTTTTTTTTTGGGTTGTCTTTATTTTAAGGTGTCCTTGTACTGCCTGTACTTACTATAGGGTTAGGGTTAGGTTTAGGTTTGGTTTAGGCTTAGTTGTGTGTAATAATGCATAATTTTATGGTACTAGTAATTACTGTTACTATAGAAACTACATGTAACATATGTAACAAGGAGACTGTACAATAATGTGGGTTGCACTTTATTGTAAGATGTCATTGTTACAGTGTAATCATATATTTAAGTACTGATTAATAATAATTAACAACATGTACTTATTATAGGGTTAGGGTGGGATTAGGGTTTGGTTGAGGGTTAGTTGCATGTAGTTATGCTCAATTTACTATTTACTCATATTTACTATGGTAAGTACATGTAACATAAGTAACAAGGACACTGTACCATAAAGTGTTACTTTTTTGTTTTTTCCAGAAGCCCTTTTTTTTCTTGTTAAAGCAGACTTTAAGCTTTGAGTCTTTTCTTGATGTTAAGTATCCGATCTCAAGACTTTCTTTTTGAATTTTTGAAAAAGGGACAAAACTGTTGAGGCTTTGGACGTTCATTTTGCTCTTGATAAGTAGGGTTATGGATGCTTTGTAACCTGAGCTGGTCAAACTACAATAATTAAACCTATGACTTGTGCTGGGCGGTATGACCAAAAATGTATATCACAGTATTTTTCTAATTTATATCGGTTTTGCTGTATATGACAGTATTTGTTTTCCCCCTATGCATAACCATGTGTTAAAACGCATTTTCTACTGATTGAGAGAGGATATACTACAGGAGATTGACCAGAATGCCCTATTTTACTGTCATGATGAGTGAATGTAGAAAAAATCCACACTAGAGTTAATACACGCTCATTACAGACACCTGAATATTAAAATATGACCACGGAGAGAAAAAAAAGAGCTGAGGGCACCTTAAGCATTTTAAAAATCTAACCCTACATAACAACAAACTGCCAAAACGAGGGAGAAACGCGGAAGAACATTTCAAAAGTCTAAGGATGTTTTCAATATATTTAAGATCACTACAGTCACATCAGTTTAACACAGAAAGAATAAATAATAAATCAGTTACTTTTTTGCCCATTCTTCTTTGAACTGTCAGTCTATTTATTAACTTACATCGTCTTTTGTGTAGCAGAATAACCCATCGTGTCACCGTGGTCGTGATCAGACGTACAGTTCAGTGTCCTTTGCATACATTTAATTTGAAGACATGATGAAATATGTGAGTATACACGCTGCTGGTTTATGTTTAGAGCACTGGAGTATATGAAATATGTCCATAAAAAATGTATATATGTGCAATAATATGATCCATGTGGAGAACGTTAATCTCATCACAGAAACCACTCTCTCTCGTGCACAGCGTGTAGTTTGAATTCTCTGCTGTAATCAAGGGCTGAATCTGAAATCCGAAATCTGAAATTAATATACCCTTAAATAGGGCATTATTTGAGGGGGCGGCCATTTGTAGTGGTGAACGAAACCATAGTGGACGTTATTGAGTGCACTCATTCTATCCCACATTGCACCGCAATAACTAGTGTACAGCCGATGTACACTCAACGGCTGTCAGACTTCACTCACTCGTTTTCATTCACTCCTTCAAGTGAACAATATAAGTGAATAACGAAGGGAATAGTGAATGAGGGTTTAGGGGGCGATTTCGGATTCAGCCGAAGGCTGTAATGCGATCTTAGCTGTGCTTTCACTACAGTGCAACAGTGAAACGGGACCCCTCTCAAACAATGTGCTGCGCCGCGTTCCGAACGTTATTTAAGTGACACATACCGGTATTGCGGTATAATCAAAATTCATATCATAACAAAAATAAATACCGGTATTCGATATGAATTGGTATACCACCCAGCACTACCTATGACCTAAAATAGTTCAACAAGCTGGTTCTTCTTTTCCTTTCGGCTGTACCCTTCAGGGGTCGCCACAGCGAATCATCTGCCTCCATCTAGCCCTATCCCCTGCATCCTCTGCTCTCAGACCGACTACCTTCATGTCCTCCTTCACTACATCCATAAACCTCCTCTTTGGTCTTCCTCTCGACCTCCTGCCTGGCAGCTCTAACCTCAGCATCCTTTTACCGATATATTCATTCTCCCTCCTCTGAACATGTCCAAACCATCTCAACCTGGCCTCTCTAACTTTGTCTCCAAAACATCTCACATGTGCTGTCCCTCTGATGTACTCATTCCTGATCCTATCCATCCTCGTCACTCCCAAAGAGAACCTCAACATCTTCAGCTCTGCTACCTCTAGCTCTTCCTCCTGTCTTTTCCTCAGTGCAACTGTCTCCAAACCATACAATAGCTACTAATAAAAAGTAATGAATAACACGTATTTTGGAGGTATATTTATGTTTTATATATTTTTTGTAAGAAGTTATTACTCCGCAAGTATGCATTAAATTCATAAAAAGTGACAGTAAAGACATTTATAATGTTACAACAGATATCTATTTAAAATAAATGCGGTTCCTTTGAACTTTCTATTTATCAAAGAAACCTAAAATAAACAAAAAAACTTAGAGTCAGCACAACTGTTTTGAACATTGCTAATAATAATAAGACATATTTTTTTTTGAGCAGCAAATCAAAATATTAGAATGATTTCTGAAGGATCATGTGACACTGAAGACTGGAGTAGTGATACTGAAAATCCAGCTTTGCCAACACAGGAATAAATTACATTTTAAAATATTAAAATACAGACACTGGTACTCAGCCCAAGTAGTGTTCAAGCAACTTCAAGTACTAGTGGCAAAAATAGAAACAACAATACTTTTCTTTATTTTAAAAGATATGTTTGCAGAGATTGAGGGAATAAAAGCATTATTTTACACCTTCTGGCAATCCTATGTTTAGATCACAGACATGTCAGGTCATTTGCTTCATCTTCCACACACTGCCTGAGTCTGTGCTAACAGGTTTTTCTGTTAGGTTATGGTTTTATTACGCTCTTTCACAAACATTTCCTCCTACACCTTTTGTCTGCAGAACAAAACAAATGCAAAGGAACGTTCTATTCGCACACTGGGAACCCTGCCATTTTGTCTTATCAAAACATGATCGCAGCTTGTTTCTCTCTCTCATCTCTCTCAGGTATTGATGCTAGTCATTAAGACTATGACAGCACTCTCAGAGTTTTAGCAGAAACCCAGCCGTACCTCTTTTGGACTGCCTTTAACACACCACACGAAAGAATCCCACCACATGCAGACAGTCTAATTGGATTGCTGGGTGCCTCCAGGTTGGCCCGGGGGCCTTAACCCAAACTTTCCTAGAATAATCAGTGTTACGCCTCTTTGTTCATGCCTCAAGTTGGGCAGGCATTTCATGTACCACAAAGTGAAAATGCTACACTTACAAAAACTGAACAATGAGGAGAAGGAAGTGACATGATGAAAGTGATTGCAAACTCAGCCCGTCTTTTGAACTACCAAAAATATAGACCTAGAAGAAATCTGGGTTCCTGGAGTGCAGGACATCAATTTTCTATTGTTATGCTGAGAGCGAATCAGAGAGGGATGTAGTTTCATACGAAATGTCACCAAATTCGCCCCCCTTCTAAACAACTCTGACTGTAATGAATTCGAAAGACCTTTATTTTTGTCTTATTCCTTTGGATTTTTTTTCAGTGGTGCATCTCCCAAAGCCAACTATAGTCACAAGGACCTTGTACCCAGTTGGCTAGTAATGCTTTGGGGAAACACACCCTAGAAAAGCAACAAATGTTTTGGTTTTTTGTGTGTTTTTTTTAATTAGGGACTCCCAAACCTTTTTTTTTTTTTTTGTCAGCCAGACCCATTTGACCTTAAATATTTTAAGTACCCATTGAGATATTTCAATAATTTAGCAAGACAGTCACATGATATGCAGATCAACAAAGTAAATATTTTTGTAATATTTATTTGATATAAAATAATATTATTACATGATATGAATGTATTTATACATAGTTTTTAGCCAGTGTTTTTATTTATTTTATTTCTAAATTATTTAATTTAATTTAATTTAATATTAAATTTACATTGATTTAATTCATTGCTAGCTTTTCAACCCTGCAGCTTTTTAACCCCAGGTTGGAAGCCCTGCCCGCAGTAGAGAACCCATGATCTATAATAGTTCATAAATGGACAGAAAAGGTTAAAATAAGTCAGTCAAAACCATAAACAGGTCAAGCGTTACAACCCCTAACTCAAAGGCTGTTTGAAAGGTACATTAGGTGTCTTATACTTCCTTTTAAGATTCATTTTTTTAGCTATATTTTAATACAGAATCTTATGTATCCTTAATGGAGAAAGCAATTCCAGAAAGCATTGCAGTGCGCTCTGTGCAACAACAAAAAAATCCATCCAAGATGGTGGATGAGGGGAGATAATGTTGATTCTCTAAATACTGAATATTGATTTAAAAATAATTCAGTGTAACTAAAATTTACTTTGACCAAAAAAATCCATCTCTTTTCTAATGATTAGAAATTTGATTAGATGATTATGCAATACATTAAACTATTGATTTGAACTATCCAAACCAGCCACTTATGAAGTTTCATTAGGATGTTGCCTTAAAAGGCAGCTGCCTATGTAGGTAGTAGGCAGCCAGGCAGCTCACTAAGCTTTAAAATAAAGCTTATATTGTCAGAGCACCATCTCTAAATGCTGACTTGTGTTGACAGTAGTTTAGTTCTCAAGTCTTTTAGTCTTAATGTCAGGGACTTTTCCTGTCTGCAGGGATAAATGTTGCCTTGCGCGTTTACTGAGATCCAGTGTGAGCGAATGCAAATAAAGAAATGCATCCAGTCTTTTTTCACTCAGATGTCTTGGTTAAGCAGCCTGAAAGCTTCTGTTTTATTAGCTGGTTTTGGCTTGTAACATCCAGGTTCTAGCCAGATTCCAGCCTACACGGTAACTGAGTTAACATCCAGCCCAATTATTAAGCCTGGCTTATCCAGTAACACCGACCCCTGATGCTAAAGGCCCCCTCTGGCTGTGATACTGGTTGAACCGCTGCATTTACATCCAGCATGATAAACCGAAGGCTCTGATCTTGGTCTTCATATAAATGTATCCCTTGTGGGAGGAAACTGATGTGCAGAGTTTGAGCTTAAGTATAGTGGACAGCTGTTGCAACATCTAAAGTGTGACAGTAATAGTTGATGTGAATGATGGACTCAGAGGGACGAGACCCCTCTCTGCTTTATTGCGGGGCCAAACATAGGGTAATTAACCCTTGTGCATTTTTCAAATTCACTACCCTTTCGTTATGTTCGTGGATGAAAACAGACACTGAATTAAACTGCTGTAAAAATTTATCAGATAATTTTTTATTTTTATTTTTTTTTGCATAAATCTATTAATCAACCTCAGTCCTGATCAAAACTACTAAATGTTTAAAAAAAATCAGGATTTTAACTCTTTAATTGCCAAATTCATAAATGTCACTGATTTGGGGAAAAAAAACATACAAAATGACTATTTTCAATATAAAATGTGATTGTGGACTGGATTTTTTTTCACCTTTTATCACAGTCTTGGACATGTCAAAGATTAGAAACAACATTGGCTTTGATGCATTGTTAGTTTTTGTGCAGCATCAGATTACATTTTTCCTCCCTCATTTACTGTTTGTGGCTAATAATGGAAGTCAATGGGGCAAAAACACGAACAGTAAATGAGGGAGAAAAAAATAAAATCTTTACCCCATACATACTGTACTTTCTTTTGATACTTTTGAAATGTATTTTTTTATTTTATTTTATTTTATCAAGTTTGATTAAAACCAATTATTTTTCAAATGATTTATTTATATTATTATGTTAAATCTTATGTAAAATAAATATAAATGTTATTGCAGAAAGTATTCATGTGTTGTTTGCAATATTTAAATAGAGAGATATATATATCAGTTATAAAGCAGATAAACTTATTTCACACAAAGATATCGGTATCAGCTATCAAAAAAATCCTTATTGGTTGACCACTTTGAAACACAATGTTTGATTACGTAATATATTATCAGCTCAGCACAATTAAAACAATGGAAGAGTAGCACAGTTGAATGGAGAAACGTGTTCTGTGGGAACAGCCTCTTAGGCCAATGCAGTTCTGAATCCTGAAGTCTGTCAAGTTAATTTAAAAATGTCTCCGTCTGTGTCAGATTCAAGGTTTCACTATATATATATATATATATATATATATATATATATATATATATATATATATATATATATATATATATATATATATATATATATATATATATATATATATATATATATTATATATATATATTATATATCTATCCTTTTAATCCACTTTTTAATCCAAGGCTAAGCTATATGAGATACAAAAGTTATAAAGTATGGGGGTATGCAAGCTCTGGCAGAGAGAGAGAGAGAGATGTATGTGAGTGATAGAGAGTCTGGAGGGCAGCTCTGAAAGATGAATGATTCATGAGTATGGTGATGAGTGAGCCCTTCTGCTGTTCTCTGAGGTTGCCCTGTTCAGCCTGTTGGTGGGTGTCACTGTGCCTCTGACCTCACTTCCACATCATCAAGGGATTTATTTCTTCTGCAAAGATGCCTGGAGGTTCTCATCTACTTCCAACCAAATCAATCTCTTCTCTTCTGGAGTCACTACTCAAGTTAATAATGTTTACTTTGGAACAAAAGGTTATTAAAGACCACTGAATGATAACTAAATGGCATTTTGCATGTCATTCTGAGTGATGGACCCATTTCACATTTTTGGGGTTTTTAGAAGTAAAGAAGGTAAACTTCTATAGTGGTGAATAGGGCTGCACGATTAATTGATATTAAACCGTACACGTTTTGTCAATTACTGGGAATTTTTTTTGTTTTGCTATTTTTTTACGTGCAGCTTGTCAGTGAAGCATGGTTCTGTGATCTGTAAATGCTGCTCCATCTGAAAGCCAGAGGGTGCTCTTGCGCAGAAACTCCAAATATGTCCCGCAGAAATACGATAACGCACATCATTCCAGGAAATCCCTGTGGGCTTCATATTAACGCTGTAGCTGAATAAAAACAAGATTGAAACGCTTTTATTGATTAAACATGACCAATAAACACACGACTACGACAATATATGGTTTATCTGAGTTCTTCAAGCCTTCTCGGGTATTTTCATGATAGTAAAGTATATACTTCAATGCTAATCGACATAGCCTTTATCACTGTATAGAATACTATGAAATATGTTGTGTGCCTGATTCTGTGTAAGAAGCCACATCATCTCACCGAAGAATGCTCAAATGTTGTTATGAATTGAGTTTGGAGTAAAAACCTGTTATTAAATGTTGTCTTTTGTTGGACAAGAGGTTCATAAATGCTTTTCATGTTTAGAAAGATGTTTGACGCGTGTTGCTTTTTCAAATGCATGTTATAAGCGAATCAAACTTGCAGCGCTTTCAGATGAAGTAGCATTTACTACTGAGCCATGCTTCTCTGACAAGCTGCGCATAAAAAAATAAGTCAAATCGGTTTAAGCGGGATTTCGGGTTAATTGCGATTAATCGTGCAGCCCTAGTGGCGAATGAAAAGTACAACATGTATCATTTTTGTGTTCCTATTTGTTCCAATGGCAAAATAAAAAATCCATTGAAATCCATGAAATTCGATGACTTTCCAAAAAGAGGAAAAAGAAATTGATTATGTTGGTCAGAAGAGCGATAGATGCCAAATTTGCTATCACTCCTTCAGCTGTTAACTCATGCAGTAGTGTTAACCAGTTTTCTATCATTTAATTCTAAGGTAATAAAACACAAAATATAGTGTTATAAATTTACATTACATTTTTAAAAATGATTGGGGCAAGATATGGAATTGACTGGATGGTTGGATGTTTGTGGTTTGCACTTGCTTTGATGTCATGTGAGTGACAGGTTGTCCTGCCCTCATGCCAGTAAGCGTCATCAGAGAAAAGATGTCGACGCTGCATGAGGGAGGGGAAGTTATTGTGATTAAAGGTTATGAGGGCACATGAATTGAAATAAAAGTTTTGTGCACAGATAGTAAAGGTGGAAATCTTAAGGCACCTCAGGATCCGATTCCGATTCTGGGATTCCAAAATTATTACTTGATTATTACTGATGATATCATAGGCAGGGGGAGATATAATAGGTCGAATTCACACTAATATGCAGCTCAATTTTGACATAGCAGATGTCTGTCCAATCTGTCTAGTTCCTTAAGACATAACTGCCTGTGTTTACATTCATTTTGCATCATAAAAGCAATTTAAAATACACAAGCCGCATGCCGCAAGCACTCTTCACAAAGTATGTGAAGCAGTATTTGAAAGCAGTGGTCTGTCAGTAAGTGTGTTTCGTGTATTGAACATGCAGACCTACTGCATTCCAAATGGTGTAAATGAAGACTTCATAGAGCATTTTGAGGGGGAAATGCTAGAATACCTACAGGTGAAAATGCAGAATGTAAGCATAACATCAAGCAAAGCGCATGTTTCTCACGCCTATCCTGTGCAATGAAGCTTTCGAATGCTCGGCTTGTAATTTGCTTTATTGAAAATTATTTTATGGAAGGTTTGAGGGGTTTGTGTGTATGTGTATCTATGTGTGTGGAACTGGAAACAAGCTTAATATGGCTGTTTCTAGAATGCACACAGACAGTGCCATCGCGCATCTGCGGTTGAAAACTAAACTCAGAAATCGTTGAAGAGAGAATTGCGAATCCCACCCCTAATGGACAATTTATAATAAATACTGTAACATTCCATAAAACATAAGGATTGTCCATTTTGATTTTTAGGTTTAGGTGATTCTGTGGTTCCACAAGCAAACATTTAGATGCTTTGGAGGTCCTGCACCAGAACGCCATTGATAAGAATGGGTACTTTTTAAGCTTTTTGGCTTGGCAATATGTCTTATCACAAGCACGCTTACTAAGACTCTAATGAAGGCTGATAGAGATGCTAGTTAAATGAAGTGAGACTATAATTACAAATTGATTTTAATGTTGTGGGTTATGGCCTGTTGCGGGGTGTATTTGTGGACTGTGTCGAAATGCTGATAGTCACAGGCTGGGTCCTGCTTTTCTTCATCCTTGATTTTTACTGGTAAATGTGGAGGAAGGGAAACACATTTCAGTACATCTCTGCAATCTCTTCTAGCATGCATTTTTTTTTCATTATAATAGGCAATTATTTTTTCTAAAACGCTTGTCCAAGTGTAAACACCAAACATAATCTCTTTAATTTATTTCAGGACCACCTGGCAGAGTGCTTAGTGAAACTCTCTGTTTCTGACACTTGTCTTGCATGTGTGAAATAAATAATGAATTATTAGCAGGATTTATCACTGCTAGTGTTTTTCCTCTTGCAGGGCTCCTGCTGGTCCATCCAAAACCTCCGTGACAGCCAGCATCCCTCCAGTGATGCACATTTTTGGCCCTATAGTCCCAGTACTTTGTAATGCAATTGCCCTAAAATGTGAATAGATGATAAAATACAAAACCGAGTTGCTTCACTTATCTTGCCATGTTTGACTTTTAACAAGTTATGCCAAGTTGATTTTTAGTAAATGTTTGAAGTTAGTCCCCCTTCAAACAGTTCACACACGTGTAAACATGTTCCCCTAACATTTGATAACCAAAAAAGCATCTAAATACCCTTTGTCTTAATTTTGAACAATATATGTTTTGTTCTCATGCATGTAAAAAAATAGCTGTAAAAATGAGTTAACATTTTTATACTGTATACTTAAAGGGGTACTTCGCTGGCAAAATGTTCTTTCATTAAAATGTGTCTGCCTATAGAGTACAAAGGCGAAAGGTTTTGAAATCTGAGAAAAAAAGAAGAAGAAAAAAGGCTGTTGTCTTCCCTTTTGCCAAACAGGCAGGAAAACTTAAACACACATAATGCACTGGGCATGTTACCGTCCAAGGTCCCTCCAACCAGGCTGCTATGGATATGCTTACCAGAGGCAAATACACCTTGCTTTAGTAGGAAATACTCCTTAGTAAACTTTTAGTCATAATGGTGTCGACTTGTATTGTTCCAGGGAGCAAAAATTCAAAGAGCAAGCGTTTGAGTTACTTTGGGTCTCCAGTTAAGGATCCAGCATGTTGTAGGCAGTGGCTAAAGTCTGCAAAGAATCGTTCATGCGGAGAGAACGACACAACGGACAGTCTTTAAAACCTGTGTGTTTGTAATCAACATTTCAAACTGGATGACAACGAACACACTGTTTTAGGCTAAAGGGAGGGGAATTTCTCGGTCCAGGTAACACGGAGAACGAGTAAACATTGTTAATTTACATATACTACAGACATTGTACAAGTGGGTTGAAAATTATACATTTTATATATAAAAATATATTAAATACTATACTTTTGCTGTACATTACAGTTCAAAAGATTGGGGTCAGTAAGACTGTGTTAAAAGAAATTAATTAAAAGGGACTGTAAAGACATTTAAAATGTTACAAAATAAATGTTTCAAATAAATGCTGTTCTTTTAAAATTTTATTAATCAAGTAATCATATCACTGTTTCCACAAAAAATATTAAGCAGCACAACTGTTCATGTAACACTGAAGAAAAACTAAATGGAGAACAGTTATTTTAAATTGTAATAATATTTCACAATATTACTGTTTCACTGTATTATTCAAATAAATGCATCATTGGTGAGCATAAGAGATTGTTTTTCTTTCAAAAACATTAAAAAAAATCTTACCTACCCCAAACGTTTTAATTAGTATTGAATTGTGCTCTGCAGAAGAAAGTGAGTCTTACAGATTCGAAACAAGAGACAATATGAAACAAACTATTTTCATTTTTCGGTGAACTGTTCATTTAAGTCTATGTGAAGAAATGTCTGTTGAACTAGTAAATAATTGACTTGGCTTTAGAAGTGAAAGCGGCTGTGAGTGAACTATAGATTCTCTTCCTATGCGTGAACTCCGCTCAGCTGATGCTCCAATGAAGTTAAAGGCCAGGCTATGTTTCCGCAGAAGCAGAGTTAAATGCTAATTAGAGCAAATATTTGACCTTTTTTCAGTCTTAACCTGTGATATTTTCATTAAATATGAGTTTGGGCACATAGACCAAAATGTATTTGTGCTATTTGATATTTTAAGAGGATTTAAGGTCGTTTCCTGAGTCTCTGGACCATGCTAAAAGGGGTCTCAAGAGGGTGCATGTAAATGACAACAGTCCAACTGTGTTTGACTCTAGCATTTTATGAATGAAAATGATCCATCTGTGCGCTTGCAGCAAAACCCAACAATCATAATGCACAAACAAAATAGACAGAAACCTGACGGCAGAAAGCAATTTTATCTTCTGATCCAAAAGGTCTGAAAGGCTTCCCTGGTCCATTACTGTTCACTGGCTTGTGAGCGTAAATGTGTTTATAAACAGCACCATTGAGCTTTTTGTAGGATTTGTGTTCTTTGATAAAGTAGACAGACACAGTGTGTAAGTCCAGCAAAGGTTTGTGCTTTTATGCTGCCCTAATTTATTTCCATGAGTCACATCCTGTATGATGCATTCTGTATTTACTTTTTTAGCTGTGGTTACAGACATCCATCGTTTTGACCTTCAGATCATGTAAATGGGAAAGTTAAAAAAACAACCCACACAATCCATATCCATCCATACCTGTTAGCATACACAAAGTTTATTTTTTTTTCTGTGTCATCCTGTCATTTGTAAGACTCAATCTAAATGCACTCTCCATTAAATCCAATGTTATGTGATTAGACTGTAAGAGCAGCGGTGTTCAGAGACAGTGATGTTTCACATTCCCAACACATATGAATATGCCTGGGTAGACTATGATCAGAGATTATTATGTGAAGAATTGTTTTGTGCAATTGCGACACGTCACTTCTTAGCCACCTATTTATGTAAAACCATTCAAACTAATGATATTTTAGCACCAAAATGTGGTATGCCTTTTTTTCCTTTGCATACTTTCATACCTTAGGTTTTTTAATCTGCAGTTTTGAAGTCCTGAACCTCGTCTTGATGTTGAGCCCCTTTAAGCATTAGATTTGGTGAAAGTTCCCAAGTGGAACAAATTTCACTTTCTCAAGAAGAGATTTGAATCACTAACCTAGAAATCTAGACGCACCCTAGCGGCAGCAAATGTAATTTGCAGCCAGGGTTGTCTAGCAACTCTCCATAGACTTGCGAGCTTGAAAAACCAAACTCTGGTCAGGTCAATCCCAGCATGTATAGAGTCGGTGGGCAGGCTTAACATATTGACGGCAGAGATGTGGTGGTACCGCGTGAAATCCCTGCTAACAAAGAACGTTTGGGCACTGAAGTCATTCTTAAAAAAGGAAGATGTGTTCTGAGTTTTGCCGACCGGATAGGTCAAAAGTTTAATCTGTCAACTAGCTCCGCTGGTGGGAAAACGCATGGGACTCAGCCAGGGCTCTGAACCGGTTCAAGGAACGAAAAACAAAAACTGGAAACAAATGACATTTTAACAGGAACAAAAATGAAAACAACATCAATTTGAATCGTTCTGAACAGAAACGTTTATTTGAAATGACCATTAACCGGTTAATAACGCTATTTTAACGTTCTCTTTAATATTTTAATTTGGCAGTGACCAATTATGAATTAAGTAGTACAGCATGTGACATTGACGGATCAAGCGTGAGTGAAATGCCCGTGCAGCAGTCATCTATGAATCTACCGGTAACGCAAGTCATTGTAGAGCGTGCCTCAAGTACATTCTTTCCCCAATGAGGTCTTCAATGAATGCACAGGTATTGGAGGACATTCTTTTCGTACGTTTAAACAAGTAGTATGGATTTTAAGCTCAAATAGACTAGGCTAGTTTATAGATTCCGTTTAAGCCTAACCAAGTACTAGCAACTATCGCACATTTTTCTAGTCTTTCAGGTAGCCAATACAGGACAGGTCAATGTTTTCGATATGGACTGTTGATGCTTCATATTAAATGGTATACATTTTGTTGTAGTTTTACAATGTTATATTGCATTAAATGATCAAGCTTTATTAGCCGACTGAATTTGATTATGTGATGCAGTGTTGCGCAGTGTTTGCTTTGAAATTAGCAGTTGACGGTGCATTAAAAGAGCAATGGTTATCCAGTTGTTTTAATTTTTTATTCATGTAATTTTTAAAACAAGTCGTCTTGGAAAAAAAAGTTATGTACAAAGAATATTATCACTCTTCTGAAAAGAATTAGGCATAAGAGGGCCACTTTCGATTGTCTAATAGTCCATTAAAACAGGTCAATATTTTTCCAGCTGTTTATTCTTTGTAATTAATGCAGGTATTTCTGTTGTAGTTTTAACAATATTATGTAATAAGATAACATGTGATACTTACACTTGAACAATTATTTTTGAGTGAAAGTCTTTATTTATACATATATGTTTAAAGTATAGGCTAAATAAAAATAACGTTATTAACCGGTTTCGGAACAGTAATGTTTAATGTGGAACGCAAAAACGGAAATGCTAAAATATAGATTCTGCTCGGAGTGAACCGAATAAATTTGTTTTTTGTTTTTTTAAGCCCTGGACTCAGCCACAACCAGCTTGTGATTGTTGTCACCACTGATAGCACTCTGGTTGGTTGTAGCGCTATCCTATTGCTTGCAGAGGGAATTTGAAAGACAACCGTTTATCCCGCCGCTCAGATTGAGCCCTGGCAGTGGTGTGTTCCCAGACCCAACATCTTGATGTGGGTCTGGCTTGTCAGGCTATTAAATCACAGGACTTTGGAAAAGATTTTGGATCCACTTACCAGCAGCCTAAACACCTGTTGCCTGCAAGCCAGAGCATGTCCTAAATTTAAAACCTCTAGTAACAGCATCTTAAGACTAGAGGTTTGTTACAGAAGTATCTAACAAATAATGTGTTTTGGATGCAGGGGCACAAAAAGCAGTTATGCAATATATAGGGACGCCTCACAAAGAGCATCTATAATATTTTATTAGAATTGGAATTATTTTTTATTCTCAGTCTGACTAGATGACTAGCTTTTCATAAAGTATTAAATATTAGTATTAAATCATTTTTAATCCAATCATAATTTTATTTTTATTATTAATGCCATTTTAAACAACATGCAGATATAAAACTGCACTAAAGGTTTCAGGGAACTTTTTAGTTTTAGCTCCAGTAATAGTGCAAAAACACTCCTTGCTGTTGTTTTGTTTTTGTGTGTGGGCGTACATAAGGGGAAAGTAATGCAATGTAATATTTGGTATCACACTGAGTTACATTTATTTAAAAAAAAAAAAAGTTCCTTATTTTAATATTCTTTTATATTGAACATAATTTTCTGTGTTCAAAGGCCAAGTTAATTGCCTCAGGATGGTGTTGCAAGCTCCTCAACTAATGCCTCGTACCACATGCCATGGCATTTTTATGCGCTTTGGCACGCATACAGTGGATCTAAATAACAGTTTTTTGTTGAATAACAAATGTATTGTAATATTGTCGTCTTGCAGCTAAATGAGGTTTTCGAGCTCTCTCTCTCTGTCCATCTCGCAATGGGTTGTGGGCAATATCAGCCGTTAGAGTGTGCATCGATCTGCACTTCGAATTATGACCGGAAATAGTAGACCATCCGGGTATCTTTGGAATACTCTTTTCAACATACTACGATTTGGGACATACTACTTATTTTTATGAATACTATTTAGTACGGATAGTATGCAAATTGGGACGCAGCGCATGTGTTTTGGTTAATTTCATGTGTGCTTGACCCCACCCCTCTTGTTATCCGATTATTGGTTAATTTGCCCCCCTGTTTGTCACCCTTTATAATCTACTGTCTGCAGTCCTGTGCTTGATTGTTGTCTTATGTCGTCTGTTCTCTGTTCCTTCTTCCTGCTAGTTTGATTTTCTCCTCGTGGATGTTTTGTTTGTGTTTGTTTTATTTTGTACCTAATAAATCCCATCTTAATTTGCATTTGAGTCCTCGCTCCCTTTTCTCCCTATTGATTCCTGACACTTTCTTTCTGAGGGTGTTATTGAGATCAGATCTGTCTTTCATCTCTAGGCTTGAGTTCACTGACAGCAGTATGACGAGGGTGTGACAAGATCTCGTGCCACGACGAGATTTCTCATTGAGTGAAAAGCTGTCTCGCGATATCGCCATGACGGGTGAAATTAGCATAGAATATGTCACCCCTACGTTTACATTCCAATGTCGTTTTGCTTTTTATAGAAATAGTTCAGTTGGATAATTAAATTGTAAAATATTGTAAATGTCTGCTCTGCACGAATCACAGTTCACTGATCACGTAGTCTCGCGTAGCTCTCCCATTAGACGTGTTCGACATCGGCTGCGGCCGGATTGAACTGATCGGCGAGAGTAGCCGCGAGCAGGTCGGGGAGGAGCTGCAAACGGAGATGTGAAGTCGGACACTTTCTGCTTCCCGCAGTGATGCTCTCACTGTGTTTGCATACTTTATCACAGCTGAAGTGAAATTAATGCAATATTTGGCAATACACCGATATTTCAGAGACATTATTGTCATGTAATACTTTATGTACTGCTTAATGCAGCGTGTGTTTGTACAAGAATAAAGTTCAACATATAAGCCTACACTATCAATGAAGTGGGGTCTATGTTTATTATCAGTTTTATTTTGATAAACATGACAATATAACATCGCGACTGCATGAAAGGAGGTTTTACTGTTACAAAAACAGATTTGTGTGCATTAGTGGAGCTGAAGATTTTAAAATAAACACGAAACACACGTGATCGCTGTCATGCGGTGAAAACAGCTGTGTCATCATCAGAGTCCGTGCAGCCGCTCTGGAGAAACTGCACCGGTTGTATTAGCCGGCTGCTCTCGAATCGCTCTCGCGGCACTTTACTACAACAATACTTTTGAAAATCCAGCGTTTATTTGATCCTGGTAAGCAATTATTGTCACAGTTGTAAACACGATGGCATTCTTCTTCCATGAGGGAGTTTGGAGTCGCGGCATTTGTTTCCAGATGGACCGTTAAAGAACACAACACACTCGTCTCGCGGACATCCTGTACAATTCAACCAATCAGATGATGACTTCGAAACTCCTGAAGTGTGGGCGTGTCATCTAAGGCTGAGACTACTGATCACATGACGAGAGTAAAGCAAATTAGGCTACATACAATAGCCTGTCTCCCAATATCAAAGCTATCTTAGGCTGGGCTGTGTAGTTGTAACCTCCTCTTAGCTCTGGTCTCTGTTTGGGTCTCTGTTTGCTCTTTGAATATTGAAAATCATATTCTTATTTATACTGTTTTTGTTTTAATGTTCAATTTGTGGAAAGGAGTTCAATTAGGAAGTCACACACAGCCTCAATTAGAAGTTCTGGAAGGTCATAATTCATGTACAGTAAGGTCTGAAGAGACTCAAATCATACAGGAGAGAAGCCAGTCAGTTGAGTTTGTGGCAAAACCATATACAGTGCTTGTATATTGTGGTCTTTCAATGCATATAATAATTCATATTTAGAAAATGGAAGCTTCAGCTTAAGTTCTGCCAGGAAGACTTAATCACTTCGTCACTTATTAATTTCATCTCTATCCAATCACGCCTTCATATTTTCTGTATAAAGGTCGTACTTACACATGTTTGAGTTCGCAGATGCCGATGCGACAACAACCTCAACCCTCCCCACCACCACCAGGATGGTTCCGTCCATACCTCTAAAGGGGGGTCGGCTGCGCCCCTGCCTTCATCTTCAGGCAGGGATATGCTGATCCGCTACCCTCGGATTACTAACTATGGACGGGGCCTATGCCAAAACTTTATTATGCTTGCTGGGCTGTTAATAAATGTATGCTTCATTCATCATCCTATCTCTGAGTCTTTCTGGTAGAAATGGAACTGAAATGACATTCATTACAAGATGATTAGTTGAAACATTTTAAAATGCACCTGAAGACTATTTTTCCAATCATGAATTTTGTAATTGAGGATTTCTTAACAATACTGTGCAAAACGTGAACCCAGTTTTGAGCTAAGTGTCTCGTCACACCCCTAGTATTTAGTCTAAGAGTTCTGGCTGAAAGTGAAACAATGCACTGCAAGGAAGCATTAAATTGATCCAAACTGACTGTAAAAACATTACACAGTCAAACATCACAAAAGATTTCAAAAACAATAAAACTATCATCAAACAATCCACAACTGTTTTCAGCATTTATTAAATGTTTCTTGAGCAACATAACAGCATATAAGACTGGAGTAATGAAGATGAATACAGTAAATTAAACTTTAAAACATTAAATTTGAAAATTGTTTGAAAATTTTAAATGAACAGTTAATGATAAATATTACCGTATATATAAATGAAAAATATCTAATTTAGCTTCAGTTTTAATTAATTATTAAATGAATCTTACTTTATTTAACTTCTCTTTATTGGCTGCATATCTGTGAAACAGACACAAGCTGATCTGGCAGTATCATTGTGTGTATCCTCTGTGTGTTATTTGTATTTCTGGACTCAGTATTTTTATTGCCTGTACTGTTGCTGCGGTGGTCCTCTCGCTGAACTGTGGTGAGATGTTTGTTTGGTTTCATGTGTTTGACTTATGATCACACGCTGAAGTATTGCATTTCCACTGTCAGTCAGTGTCTGGCTCACAGTACCCATTGCCCAGGATAATAAGTCCACATTGACTCTTCCTTTTCTCACCCAGACACAACAGTGACAAGTTTTACTGGATGCCACATCTGCATAACTTTTTGACAGTCTGCTTACATCAGGCCCCATTCATCCACTGGCTGTGAGTGAGAGAGTTAAAGGAAGTTGTATCTGTCCTATTAAAGGGATATTTCACCCAAAACTGAAAAATCTGTCATCATTTACTCACCCTCAAGTTGTTCCAAACCTGTATTCATTTCTTTATTCTACTGAACACAAAGATATTTTGAAGTATGTCGGTAACTAAACAGTTGATGAACCCCATTGACTTCTATAGGATTTTTTTCTATTCTAAGTCAATGAGGCCCATCAATTGTTTGGTTACTTACTTCAAAGTATCTTGTTTTGTGTTCAGCAGAAGAAAGAAATTCGAACAGGTTTGGAACAACTCGAGGGTGAGTAAATGATGACAGAATTTTCATTTTTGAGTGAATTATCCCTTTATGTTAGTGACATTACGGTAGAATGGGGTAAGTGCTTCCCCTACGGTTACTTACGGAAACCTCTTGAGGTGGAGTTTTGGTGTTTTCAAGGTGACATGAAGTTTGTTGTTGCCTCCTAGTCATCAAATTAGAGACACTCAGATTATTTGATTGGATGTTCTACACCACACAATTCGTCGTGTTATTAGGTTTCACCTCCTTTCTTTATTCTCCTGATAAATCATAACACTGCCTGAGGTTTTGCTCTAGTTTGGTGGCTTTTATTGTTACATTTTTTAAAGGGTTTTGAGAGCAATGGCTTTGACAAGTCGATGAGTCCAGTCATGTCAGTAGATTGCATTAGCTTTTATAATGAGCTTGAGGGCTGATGTTCAAGATAACATTTGGCTCTCTTCACAAATTGGTCCCTTACATCTTTGTTAAATATCTGGCCTTTTATGAAATGCAGCTTGTAACAATCACTTTAAGAGATGTCTCATTTTGTGGTATTTAAGGGTAATTCGTTTTCCTTTTTACTTCCAGGTGAAAGCAAGTTGCGTCCAAAATCAATGGGAAATGCTGTTCGCCACCATTTATATTTCTATAATTTTACATATTTCTAACTAAAACAGATATAACAATTCTGGCTGGTTACATTTATGCATTTGGCAGACGCTTTTATCCAAAGCGACTTACATTGCATTCAAGATACACATTTTACATTTTGTCAGTTTGTCATTTTGCTTTCCCTGGGAATCGAACCCATGACCTTGGCGTTGCTAGCGCCACGCTCTACTGTTTGAGCTACAGGAAAGCTTGTTGATGGACAATATTAAATTATATGCTTTTTTGTCTAAATATATAAAAAATTAAACACTAAAATAAATCATTTTATATGTTACAGGTGAATTCAGGTTTCACAACATTATGTATGAAAAATGGATATTCATTCGGTTCATTTAGGTTTGCTAAATATTACATTTAACAGTATTATTAACTTATTAGTGATTTTACAGACCATTAGTGATTTTACTGTTGGGGTAACAGCTTAGGACCCAGGACCAGTAGTGAAAAATGAAGACCAAGAGTCAGGAGTGTAATTAATTAAAGAAAAATTTACTGAAGAATAGTTTGCGGTTTCATCAGCAGAGTTCGTAGGCCGCGCTCCTTCTACCAGCCTACCCGCCTCCGCCTATCGTTCATACAATTTCTGAACAGTTATACTGTTTTCAAGGTCTAACCATGTCATTACTGCAAGTTGAATGATTCTGATTGGCTCAGAGAAAATGCACAGTCACTGTAAATTTCCACACAAGGATAGATAGCAGAGCATATCACTAAACTAGGTAGACTAGTTGTCGCCCCATCACTAGAATTAGATCATTGTTGACCTCAGAGGTTGCAGAAAGGCGTCTTCAGGTCTGGTGTCGTTTGAAGAAAATGCCCATCTTCAATATTGGGCCTGCACAGATCATGCAACACACGCGCACAAAAGCTCCCTAGAATCGCAGCTCTCCCAAGGTTGGAGAGTCTTACTATCAACAAAAGACTTCCAGCACCAAAACATGCTGATGCTATGTGCTTCTCTCTCAGTGAGAGGTACAGACAGGCCAATTCTTTAGTGTTTCAGTAAAAGGAAATATAAAATAAAATGAAAGACAAATCCATATTTCATCTCTGCAAGCCGGGCTAAATGAGCAATCACTGTAACTGCATTCCTGTCGAGTTGGAGGCGTGTGTTGCCTCCAAAATCCAAACACACGACAACATGTTCTGAAATCAAGTGTTTTTGTGAAACATCACACACCACCAGGACAGACCCTCAGTCACCACTCAGAGACCAAATACAAACTTTAGAAAATATAAAGGAAGAAACAATCATGGGTCCTATTGATTAATCAAAATCATAACTGGAAAGAATCGTTAAAGTCATAATAATTATATAGGAGGATGAATATTGATTGAGGCTTTGATTATGAATTTAAGTAGGATATATATATATATATATATATATATATATATATATATATATATATATATATATATACACACACACACTCACCTAAAGGATTATTAGGAACACCATACTAATACTGTGTTTGACCCCCTTTCACCTTCAGAACTGCCTTAATTCTATGTGGCATTGATTCAACAAGGTGCTGAAAGCATTCTTTAGAAATCTTGGCCCATATTGATAGAATAGCATCTTGCAGTTGATTTGTGGGATGCACATCCAGGGCACGAAGCTCCCGTTCCACCACATCCCAAAGATGCTCTATTGGGTTGAGATCTGGTGACTGTGGGGGCCATTTTAGTACAGTGAACTCATTGTCATGTTCAAGAAACCAATTTGAAATTATTCGAGCTTTGTGACATGGTGCATTATCCTGCTGGAAGTAGCCATCAGAGGATGGGTACATGGTGGTCATAAAGGGATGGACATGGTCAGAAACAATGCTCAGGTAGGCCGTGGCATTTAAACGATGCCCAATTGGCACTAAGGGGCCTAAAGTGTGCCAAGAAAACATCCCCCACACCATTACACCACCACCACCAGCCTGCACAGTGGTAACAAGGCATGATGGATCCATGTTCTCATTCTGTTTACCCCAAATTCTGACTCTACCATCTGAATGTCTCAACAGAAATCGAGACTCATCAGACCAGGCAACATTTTTCAACTGTCTCATTTTGGTGAGCTTGTGCAAATTGTAGCCTCTTTTTCCTATTTGTAGTGGAGATGAGTGGTACCCGGTGGGGTCTTCTGCTGTTGTAGCCCATCCGCCTCAAGGTTGTGCGTGTTGTGGCTTCACAAATGCTTTGCTGCATACCTCGGTTGTAATGAGTGGTTATTTCAGTCAAAGTTGCTCTTCGAAAAGTTGCTATCAGCTTGAATCAGTCGGCCCATTCTCCTCTGACCTCTAGCATCACCATTTCACACCATTCTTTGTAAACCCTAGAAATGGTTGTGCATGAAAATCCCAGTAACTGAGCAGATTGTGAAATACTCAGACCGGCCCGTCTGACACCAACAACCATGCCACTCTCAAAATTGCTTAAATCACCTTTCTTTCCCATTCTGACATTCAGTTTGGAGTTCAAGAGATTGTCTTGACCAGGACCACACCCCTAAATGCATTGAAGCAACTGCCATGTGATTGGTTGATTAGATAATTGCATTAATGAGAAATTGAACAGGTGTTCCTAATAATCCTTTAGGTGAGTGTATATATATATATATATAGGTTCGACTGAGGAGCCTTCTAAGAACCGTTTGCTTTTCCACATGCTGAGAGCCACAACAGAACCATGTCTTACGTCACTGTATACGTCTCATATTTCTAGCGAGGCAGCGGCAGTGTTGCCAAGTCCGCGGTTTTCCCGTTGCCGTGGGCTGTTTTTCATGTCAGCGGGTTGAAGCGACCCCAATTATGTGATATTTAGCCCCGGGAATGCAAATTTTAGTAGGCAACCATGCCAAAAAAAAACACATATTTTACCCCCAATGTGAAAAAATGTGATTTTTACCGGGGAAAGCCCCCCTGAAACGCGATTGGGCTTGTTTTGAATAGCTATTGGGCAGGTTTTGTTGTGAAAACCTGGCAACCCTGGGCAGCGCGAAACACAAACACACCAGGCTTGTTCGAGATGCATCGGCGCTGCGCAGACCATCAGCGTATGATATAAAAAAACCGCATGAGTGAGTCAAAAGCATAAGGAGTCGTATGCTCTCGCTGGACTCGTTGTCATACGGCGATCGGTCTCTGCACACCACCGCTGCGAACAAGCCTTCCATCAACAATGCAAACGTTGCGTTACTATTGATTCACATGGCTTTACGATCCTACATCGTCATCAAAACACAACGAAAACACAGCGAATCCAACGCATTCATGCAGTTTGCCGTAATTTGTATAGACGGAGATTACAAACGAGCAGCTGTTAGCTCCATTAGCTGCTATTTCAAAAATGGCGGATCTCAAGTTTGTGTTCGTCTTGTTGACCCCGGCGCCTGACGTAATCGTTTTTTTCTTCTAGCCCTGTTCTAGCCCAGCAATGTTTGGTGCTACTTAAGAACCACTTTTCCTGGCTCGGAGCTGGGGCTTTGGGTGTGGAAACACAAAGAACCGATTTGAAACTAGGCTCTGGCTCTGATATAGCTCTAGCACTGCCTTGGTGGAAAAGGGGTATGGGTGGAGTCCATTCCCCTGGCCTCGGCCCCTGCCTTGACAGGATGTCTGCTTCCACATTCAGATACCCTGGGATAAAAACTGCCCTGATAGAAAGCAGTTTCTCTTGGGCCCACAGAAGGATCTGGCGAGCCAGTTTGTATAACGGTCGCGATCTCAGACCCCCCTGATGGTTTATGTACGAGACCACCGATATGTTGTTTGTCCGAACAAGCACATGATGGCCCCTGAGGTCTGGAAGGAAGTGCTTCAGAGCCAGAAAGACCACTAACATCTCCAAGCAATTTATGTGCCAGGAAAGATGATGGTCCTGCAACAGACCTCGAACCGAGCGACCACTCATGGTCGCCCCCCAACCTGTGAGGGAAGCATTTGTTGTTAGCATAATGTGGCGACACGGAGCTCCCAACACAGGCCCTTGGGACAGAAACCAAGGCTCCTTCCACATAACCAAGGCACGAAGACATCATTACCCTGATCATGCAAAAAGGGTTTCCCCTCGAGGAAAATCACTTGGATTTTGAGCCACCACTGCAACGGCCTCATGTACAGCAAGCCGCAAGGTATCACGTTGGATGCTGCCGCCATCAGACCTAACAGTCTCTGAAACTTTTTGACAGTGAGTGACTGGTCTATCTACACCCTTTTTACTGCTGAGAGAATCGACACGATACGAGGCGGTGAAAGATAATCCTGCATGGTTATCGAATTCCAACTCATGCCCAGATAAGTGGTCCTCTGTGCTGGAGAGAGCACATTTTCCAACTTCCTCATGTGTGCGAGAACAACATTTTGATGTTGAACCACCATCTGAAACGAGGTGGATGTGTTCTGAACTGGATAGCGTACTCCTTTTCTACTATCTGCAGGACCCAACGAGATATATTTGGAAGATTCTCCCACTCTGCCAAAAATCCACTGGGGTATGTACCAGGCTCTCGAGACTGGCCTCTGGTGTATTTCGAAGAGCAAACAACTGGCTTGACTGTCCTACGATCCTCCTCAGAGGGTGCGAGCCATCCTCGGCCCGTCATTCCGGCAGGGTTGGTGGAACGACCCCCTGTATGTAGATCATACCCATGGACCAATTATTTAAAAAAAAATCTCTATAATTGCCTCAGGCAGTACCAATATATTGTGTATCCTTTCATTTTTATTTTGTTATTGAAATTTCCATTGGAACGTGTTCACACAATTCTACCATTGTCTGCAGCTGGTGTAAATGGAGTAGATGCACATTTGACTGAGTTTAGTGATTTGGTGGTTTACTCCTCTCACTGACTTCAAGAGAAACAGTTGCAGGAACCATTCAAGATGAACACTGAACATTTTCACTTTCATGTGAGAACATTGGTATGTCATCTCAATCACGAAGTAATTTAGCATGACATTGGTATTCCTCACTTTCTTTATTTTTCATTTTGCCAGCGAGAAAGTGCCTTGGAGCCTGACACGCTCTTAAATATAGTAAGGAACAATTTGACATGAAGGGATGATTGGACAATTGAAATGAAAGTATGCATTCATCATTTAAAAAAAAAGCATTTTATTAATGTAAAAAAATAAAATGTGTGTTTAGTGATTAAAGTGTGTCTGTGAACTAAATAGCATTTTAAATCTCCAAAATGTCCAGCTTTTCAGGTCTCTCCAGAACTTTACCGGAATTGTAGGTGTGGTATCAAGTGCTCTGATAGGATTAATGATCACAGATGAAGACTTTTCTCCCACTCTCACTTTTGTACCTTTGTTTTTATTCTCATATAGAAGGATAAATAGAGAAAGAAAGTCAGAAACTGGTCTCATATCAATGACATGGCAAATCCAATGATTAGCTATTCCTCAGAAGAGCTCATTAGTTCAGCCGGGTGTCTTGTAATCAAAGCTTTGTTTCCCAGAGTCACTCTATAGTACTTAATTTGTCTTGTGCACTTCTACCAACACAGATGTGAAAAGCAGGTAGTTTCAGAGGGATGCTTGTGTATTTTAAATGCACAGTACATGGAACAAGATTGTCTGTGATGTAATTTTCAGCTTGTATAGAAGAGAGATGTCTTTGTGCTTCAAGCATCGCTGAACATAAATCTGAGCTGAATATGTGTATCCATGCATAAATGTGCAAGATATAGACTACAAGAAGACATTTTTGTCCTGCATGGAAAACTGTTACCTTTTGCAGACATTTCATTTTGGGTGATTACTTGCCTTCAAGGTGTGTTGTTATCTATTTTTTTATTTTTGGCACACAGGCAATACACATATTTAAAATGAAATGCATGCACTTACACACAAATAGGAGAAGTGCAAGTGCATTGCACTCCCTTTTTTTAGAGGAAACTAGTGGTTTTTTAATAAACAAGTTTATTTTTGTTGATGATTTCAAATTGTGAAACTAAATGTTTTTATAAAAAAAAAATAAAAAAAAAATAAAAAAAAAAATTATATATATATAAGTAGGGATGTCACAAGTACCGGTACTTTGGTACCAAGTCGGTACTGAAATTATAAAAATGTGACGATACGAGCATTTCTGTAGTACCAGTAGGACTGACTCCCATATATTCGGTACCCGCAACTGCGTTCAGTCGCTTCCGTGTTTATCTAAGCGCAGGGCTCCAGACTGTAGGCGAATATATACTAGTGTCTGTGAATATTAAACTGCAAAATGCTATTTAAATATTACTCCTGCATGTTCTGCCTCTCGGTCGGGCGGTCAGGCGATGCGCGCGCACACACACGCTGTCTTTGTAGTCTCTGCCGTGTGTCACTATATGAGGACACGAACGCATAAACCGCAACTTCATGAGAATTTGCCGTTTCATTTGAGAATACTGTCATATCATGTACACATACATTCAAAGGTCTTCACGGCAACCCGTCAAAATAAAAGTTTAAAAATGTTTTATATATATATTAGGCTACTTTTGTAGCCTACAGTAGATTTAGCTACATCTCTATGTAACAATAATACGTCTCTACTAATAATAATAATTATGCCTAGATGATTGAATTTTTCACTTGATTTTTTTTATAAACAATGTTTACTTTTAAACAGTATACAGCCTTTAAATGTTTATGTATTATTTACTTATGATTATTATCATAAATAATAAACTTAATACATTTAATAATTTTTTTTAAATAGTTAAATAAAATAAATAAAATATCTGTGGTACCGAAATTGGTACAGAGTACCGTACAATTTTGATGGTATTGGTACCGACTACTGGAATTTTGGTACCGTGACATCCCTATATAAAAGTTAGGTGTCTGTAAGATTGTTTTCTAAGCTCACCAAGGCTGGATTTATTTATTCAAACATTATTTTGTGAAATATTATTACGAATGTGGCAAATGGGGGGATTTTGGCAAATATGCCATTAACATGAGACTGGCAAAAACTGTGTGTGTTATGTACCCTTTAAGCCTTGTCTGTGAAACCGGGAGTGATTTATTAAATATATTTAAATATTTAAATATCAAAAAAACAACATAAAACAAGCAAAATTGCTATTGAACATCATACCTTTTTATTGCCCATTGTGGTCCCTGCTTCACTGAGCCTGCCTGCGACTTCTGACACTGAGCCTGCCTGCGTCTTCTGACTCTGAGCCTGCCTGCGTCTTCTGACTCTGAGCCTGCCTGCGTCTTCTGACTCTGAGCCTGCCTGCGTCTTCTGACTCTGAGCCTGCCTGCGTCTTCTGACTCTGAGCCTGCCTGCGTCTTCTGACTCTGAGCCTGCCTGCGTCTTCTGACTCTGAGCCTGCCTGCGTCTTCTGACTCTGAGCCTGCCTGCGTCTTCTGACTCTGAGCCTGCCTGCGTCTTCTGACTCTGAGCCTGCCTGCTTCTTCTGACTTTGAGTCTGCCTGCGACTTCTGACACTCAGTCTGCCTTCGACTACTTACTCTGAGTCCGCCTGCATCTGATCTGAGTCTACCCGCTACTTTTCATTCACTGAGTTTGTCTGCTACTACCATTCATTCAGCCCGTGGGCTTTATGGGGTTCTGAGTATTTGTCAATAACCATCATTTTGCACTCGCTCTTGGATCTTCTGTTTTTTCATACAGTGTTTCGTGACAAGTTTTTACTGAAAGGGCAGAAAGGTCAATGTTGCACTTTTTCGTTACAGAGAGCTTTTATTTCATGTGCCATTTCTCTCAGTCAGTTACGGGAGCCCAGCGGTGATGCCAGTAGAGCTCTAATGCTATTACACACACACACACACACCTCAACGCATACACAAATGATTCCCAGCCACACAGCCTCCCGACAAACAGTCCTAATGAAATTTCAAGTGATGCCAAAAGCCTCCTCTCAGGCTTAGTCATTTCTTTCAATACGGCTTAAAATACAAATCGATAGCAAAACGTGTGGAAAACCCATTCCTATACTTTCAATCGCACAGACACAGTACCATTCTTACATGTAAATGAAAATAACACATATAATTAGATTAAATCTTTCCGGAGGGGGAACTATTCACACCCCTAAAAGCCATCTTACGCATAAACGTCCTTTGAAAAATGTCTGACTAAACGGCTCTTTAAATAAACCTCGGGCCAGGTATTGAATCAAACGTGGGTAGACTAATTATTCATAATGGAGTCAGATGAAAAGGCTAATCAATACGTTGAAAGGCCCCCCTGATATTGAATTTACTTCTTGCTGTGGCACATCCGTGAATGACATGCGGTGTATGCACAGGGACCAGTCGGCATATCCATGCTGGATTTAGAAGCATTAGGGTAAATGAGTTTTGGAAAGGGGGACATATGGGCCACCTAGACTCCAGTCTCGCAGATGGTCACAGAGATTCAAAATAAGGAAGTAATAAACTCACTTTTTTTATTATCTCGCTGTGTCAGTGTGTGGTCAGCGGGTCACCTGGTAGCGTTGGCAGTCGTCCAGTTCCCCGTAATCTACCCAGTCGGAGAGTCGCTTAGCTTTAGCATACATGCTATTCTGTCATGTTTAATATGCAAATCGCAGTACATCTGCCAGTCTGCATCTGTTAATCGTTTTGAATCCATCCCTAAAGGGTTAACTATGTGTAACCTTATGTCATCATAAACATTCACCATGTTTAACGTCTATGATGCACAACTGACATGCTAAATATGTGAATCCTGGCATTTTCAGCTATAGTTCTTTTTTGTAACAGTGTAATGCTGTTGACATATTGAACTGGATCTGGCAGTGCTATCTGATTCATTTATCATGAGTGTTTTGAATAACTCTGCACTGATTGCATGTCAGTGGCTGTTTCCTGGACAACAGACAGCTAGGAAGTCTAAGCTTTCCATAGCTGTAAGCCAAATCACAAGGAGTAATAAGCAGCTAAACTGAGGGGGATCTCATCCATGACAGATCCAGAACACCACGCATGTCACGCATATAGTTTCAGGAAAAAAGAAAGGGGATTTGTATGGATTTCTGCCAAGGCCAACCCTCATTTGACAACAGTAACAGCCACCATCCCTCTATACAAAACTGATCAAAATGAAAAGCGAACGAAAATGTGTTATTTAAGCAGAATGTGTACTACCATGAGACTTTTTAAAGTCATGGACCACCAAATATGATGAGTCTCTTGTGGGATGCCATAAAAAAATATTTTTTTAAAGGTCCCGTTCTTCGTGTGTTTTTGAAGCTTTGATTGTGTTAACAGTGTGCAATATAGCATGTGTTCATGTTTCGCGTGTAAAAAAACACAGTATTTTTCACACAATTTACTTATCTGTACACCGCTGTTTTCACTCTCCTAAAAACAGGCTGACGAGTTCCTTGTTCTATGAAGTCCCTCCTTCAGAAATACGTAACGAGTTCTGATTGTGCCAGCGGTTCCTGTGTTGTGATTCGACAACAGCTTAGCGCAAGTTGTACGGAAATGTCACGCCTCTTAACGGGAGATGTATGCGGCTATGCGCTCAATGATCTCTACAGCGTCCCTGGGAAAGCCAAACAAAGGTGATTTGACTCCGGGATGAAAATAACAGCGTCTCGACGACATGGCGACAAACACACTGAAACGCAGCACTTCCTTTTCTCCACGCGACCGTCCTCTTCTCCACGTGGGACAGCAACAAGACCACGCCCCCTTTTTCCGCGTATTCTTGTGGGCGGAGGTTAGTCTGTTCTACTGTTCTACTGACGTCATTTATGAAGGAAGTACCAGGATGTAGTCCAAGCCGGCCGTTCGCTGTAGGCTTTGAAAGGGAACTTCTGTTAAATAAAATATCTCGCTTGGCATTGAACTTTGAGCTTTATAATTTTACAGGTATTATTTATGCTCTAACAGCAACATTACACACTAACTAAAGTTTGAACAGTGGGATCACGAAGAACGGGACCTTTAAATATTATCAATGGATTTTGAAGGACAAATTGGATTTGATTTGTATTTGCTAGGGCTGTGCGATTAATCGGAATCGTAATAAAATCGAGATGTGAGCATGCACGATTTCCAAACCTCAGAAAAGCACAATTTCCCACCATCCCTAAATGGCCGTTCACATGTCACGTCTAAAAACGCGTGCACTCTCGTGGTGTCTGCCTTTGCTAAGCAATCATGAGTTCTCCATGAAGACGAGGACGTTTCAGCTACGGATAAATGGATTTCCAGCCCTTGCATGCACTCTGCTACTAGATATATTTATGAAGATGAGGAAAACCCCCCTGTACAGATATCATCAGCTGTTCGTCCAATGTTGTTACGGAAAGGGT
Source organism: Romanogobio albipinnatus (assembly GCA_023566225.1). Lineage (NCBI taxonomy): Eukaryota > Metazoa > Chordata > Actinopteri > Cypriniformes > Gobionidae > Romanogobio > Romanogobio albipinnatus. Next base: position 23,242,503 of record CM042260.1, on the reverse strand, counting down.
GAAGCTGGTTTCTGACACATGACCTGCTGGCGGCCTTCTGAGATTTCTTCATCTCGCTGTGGCGAGGATGTGCCTGGAAAAAACGATATTGTGCCTGCAAATATTGGCAACAAAGCCAGCTTCCAAAAACAAAAAAATTGTCCGTATTGCACAGCCCTAGTATTTGCTGTGTTTAATGTCATACTTCTATATCTTGCATTTAAAAGAACAAACACATAAATCTATTTAGAAGTTGGTTAAACTGTGAATTAAAACACCTGTAACAATGGAGGCTCATCTGTTGTGATGACTCATGCTGTTGTGACACTTCCTAATTGTCATTTAACAAACCAAGCTGTCATTACTTCAGACCGGATTTTCCATCTCAGTGGAATTGGCTGTCTTTTCCTTCCTTCCATGTTCTCATTCCTTTCTTCTTCTTTAATGGCTCCTATCTCTTTGTATAGAGCGATGTGGTGTTTTGTTCCAGCAGGCAGTTGAGCTGAGAGATGGTGCGCCGTCCGTTAGAGGCGCTTGTGAAATACATCTGTGATTAATTCTCATACTTCTGTGCTTTACACAGCAGGAGCTGATAAGGCAGCTATTGTTTGACCCTTTAGTGCTGGGAATTTCTGTTTTATTACCCGTGAGCTGTTGCATTACAAAGTTCCACGTCTTGAATTCTCCATCTCTCACTTATTATTAATGGCACAATAAAAGTTTCAAATGGCCCTTCTATTGGCACATAAATGAATCTCGTATGGCCCGTCGGAGACATTCGCGCATTGCCTGTGACCGGATTGTGTCGCAGTGTGTTCATGTGTGTGTGCACAAAATCAATGCAGTGAACAAAAGCAAATCCAAATGGACAGTGGGTGACAGAAAAGCGAATAAATAAAAAATGACAGATAATTGTGTCTCTTGGCCTCCCGACTGAATTCTTGACTGGGGTGCAGGGGCTGTGACAGATGCTCATGGGAGATTGCAAATCAGCTCTCACTATTTACAAAGAGAAATTGGCACATTATGCAAATAGCTGTATTATATTGCCTCGGCATCTTTTAATTTTACGAAGTGGTTCGGCGATTAACTTCATAAGATATTCATTGAGACTCTACAAGGACGGTGATTTGCAGCCACAGTGTCGAGTTCAGGAGAAGTTCAGTCATGTGATGCGAAACGCACCCTCTCATCAGTGCATATAGCGCAAGTGATCCTCTGGCTTGTGCACTAGCATTTTATTGACTGTAAATAGAGCAGAAAATAGATTCAGAGACACTTCCGTCCACTGTAAGATCTCCTGACCTCTAGAGAGTTGTGTTCAGAAACTTTACCCAGCATGCCACAGCAATCAAACAAACAGGAGTAGTTTTGTGGTAATTATTGGTCCTTTTTGTGCTTTTTTTCTTATTTAATTGCATGCGTGGTGTTAACGATGGATCAGTGCTAACCCCATTATCATGCGTGGTCATTTTTGTCCTAACAGACCATTCAGAGCTTCAGTTCTTCACTTCAGATGTAGTTTGGCAAGCCAGACATTTTAATACAGGCATATAATTTGAGACCTATTGCAGTTTATTTTGGTGATATTAGCAGAAGCTGTTTCAATGCTTTGTCTCCCTCCATTCAGATGTCATAATCACTGAATATTTCAGAGACGTAACTCTGAGAACAAAGAATACAGCTGTGCCAGCGGGATTCGCAGACTTTAAGACACAAGTCTTCTTGTTTTTGCAGATTTTGATGTCATGAACCATGCAAACTTTACAACAACATGTTTTTCTCAGAAGTGTGTGTTTTAACAGTCTGCAAGCTTCTAAACAGAATATATTAGTGTACAGTGCACATCAGTAAGCCAAAGAGTTTGTTTGTTTCTTTGTTTTTGTTTTTATTTGTTGAGCGAGTCTAAAGTTAAAGTCTAAATATTGATGATTGTAGAAACAACACAAATAAATATATGGAAATTGAATTGGATAAAGTAAATAAAGTTAACACTTCACAGTCTTCACAGCATAAATAATAAATTAAATCTAGATTAATCCTTATTAAATCTACAAAAGTTCAGTCAAGAGCAGTGACTTCTTTTTGTCTTTTGTCATTTGAGTTACATTAATGACAGACAGCAAAAGGTTTATAGGCCACGTCACTTTTAGACCACACATGACGCGGATCTGACACGCATCCAATGTCCTCACAACTCGTTACAGTCATTTAAAGGGAACATATTATGCCCCTTTTTCTCTGGTGTCCCCAGAATGTGTCTGTGAAGTTTCAGTTCAAAAAACCCCCCCAGATCATTTATTATATCTTGTCAAATTTGCCCATTTGGGTGTGAGCAAAAACGCGCCATTTACACGAGCTTTGGATAAAACGTCAACAGCAAAACAGGCAAATCTCATTCAGCCAAAATGTCATAAATAACCAGTTGTTGAGTGCAGCCTTACATGTTTGAACCGGAATCGGACACAGATAAGAGACTCAGAAAGAGGTTGCAACTTTTAGACTGCACCTGGACGTTTCTGAATGGTTAGTGAATACATTTATGTAACGTTAGTTGTTGTGGAGTTACGTTGATTCAAATCATCGACTAGCATGTACCGTCATATTAATCTATAAATTGTTGTGTAGGTGCTCGTGTGGGAGCGTAACACATCCGTCACCCGACTATACAATGCATAATAACTGCCTTTATGAATTACGCAGATGGTGAGCGACATAGCTCTGGTCTCTGTGAATACAGTCAGAGACTATTGTAAATTTAGCCATATTAGCCGGAAAACATTCTAGATAGCTCATTCAGAAAGGAAATTTGCAAACATTCACAAAATATGAAGTGCCATCCTTACTTGTTCTGGATATGAAGCTAGAGCAGGAAGTGCTGGTATTGACCCATCCTTCAGAAACAACTTTTTTGCAAATCCAGCATTGTACTGACCCTCGTTGGTGAAGCACTCATGCGTAAAATGATTTGCGCAAATATATAACATTCTTCTGCACATTTCCTTACAAAAATTAAATTCAACCCCAGTGTCCTCAGTGGCTCGGATGCCGGGAGTCTATGGAGACTTGTGTACTCGTTGGTACATCCAACAACAGAACATTTGTAATTGTAATAGTTTTTTGCTAGTGCTAGTGCACAAGCCAGAGGATCACTTGAGCTATATGCACTGATGAGAGGGTGCGTTTCACATCACATGACTGAACTCCACACTGTGCCTGCTAGGGATGCTCATATTGACCATTTAACCGTTAACCGATAGTATGAATTTTGACCGATTAATGCTATCAGTTAAACGGTTTAAATGGTCACCACATTTTTATAAAACAACATCGAGTCTATTAAACACGAAAGAACAACAAATAAATCGTCTCGGTTACGACTGTAACCTTAGTTCCCTGAATAGGGAACGAGACGCTGCGTCACCGCTTTGGGAACGCCCCTGCGTGATTGCGTCGTGAAGCACGTATGTCATCAGTCCAATAGAGAGACGGAACGTCATAGGCGGGTGACGTCATAGACCCGGAAGCTATAAAGCACACCGGCAAACACACGCCGTTAGCTTCTGAAGAAGGCCTGAAACAAGGCGCTTGCGGGCATGCGAGGAGTATGGCCGGGTGACGCAGCGTCTCGTTCCCTATTCAGGGAACTAAGGTTACAGTCGTAACCGAGACGTTCCCCTTCAAGGGAACTCGAGCTGCGTCACCGCTTTGGGAACGAGAATACCCACGTCCCCATGCGAGTCTGGATGCCCGCCTGTGCAAGCTACGAGGCGAGTACCCGAGACCCCGGAGTAGTATTAACGTCTAGCTCATAGAACCTGACAAAAGTATGCGGCGAGGACCACCCCGCCGCATCACACACTTCCTGCAGGGAGGCCCCTGCCAAGAGAGCTTGGGAAGCAGCCATACTCCTAGTGGAGTGGGACCGAACAGCCAAAGGAGAAGGCTGTCCGGCCGCCCCATAAGCCAGTGAGATAGCCTCGACTACCCACTTGCTCATCCTCTGCTTTGACACCGGACCCCCACGGGATGGAGGTCCGTAGCAAACAAATAATTGATCAGTTTTCCTCCACAGGGCAGCTCTGTGGACATAGGCGTCTAAAGCGCGAACTGGACAAAGCAGATTAACTTCTCCTGGTCTGACGTCACAAAGGGAGGAGGACAGAAGGCCTGAAGCACAATAGGTCTCACAGGATTAGTGAGGACCTTAGGAATATACCCGGGCCTCGGAGAGAGAAAGGCCTTAGCCATACCCGGGGCAAACTCCAAACACGAGGGTGCGACAGAGAGGGCTTGCAAGTCCCCAATTCTTTTAAGAGAAGAAATAGCAAGAAGAAAAATAGTTTTGAAAGTGAGAAACTTTTCAGAAACTTCCTCGAGCGGCTCGCAGGGAGCCTCGGAAAGGCCTTGAAGGACAATGGATAAGTCCCAGGCCGGCACCCTGGTGCGTGTCACAGGTCTCAGCCTCAAGGTTCCACGGAGGAAACGAGTTACTAGAGGGTGTCGCCCTAATGAAACTCCACTCAAAGGAGTGTGGTAAGCAGCTATGGCCGCCACGTACACCTTTAGTGTGGAGGGGGCTAACCCAGCAGAGAATCTCTCCTGCAGGAACTCCAGCACCACGCTCGCAGGGCAGTTAACTGGATCCCGCAGGCGATCTCGACACCATAAGGTGAAGAGTCTCCACTTTAGGTAGTAAAGTTTCCTCGTAGAAGGAGCTCTGGAGTGTAGAATGGTCTCAACAACCTCAGTTGAGAGACCGGAACTTATGAGCTGGGCCCCCTCAGAGGCCAAGCCCACAGTTTCCACAACTCCGGGCGGGGGTGAACAAAAACTCCGCCCGCCTGAGAGAGAAGGTCCCTCCTGAACGGGATCTCCAGGGGAGAGCCGTCGAGAAGAGACACCAGATCCGAGAACCATACCCGGCCCGGCCAGAACGGGGCTACTAGCAGGAGACGGGCCCCGTCCCGGCGCACCCTCTCTAGAACTCCCGGAAGCAGAGCGATCGGGGGGAAAGCGTACAGGGGCAGCCTCGGCCACTCCTGTACCATCGCATCCAGTCCGAGAGGAGCTGGAGGCGACAGGGAGAACCACAGACGACAATGAGAGTTCTCGTGAGTGGCGAACAGGTCCACTTGGGCCCTGCCAAACTTCTCCCAAAGGAGCTCCACCACATCGGTGTGGAGTCTCCACTCCCCGGGCCTTGGCCCCTGCCTCGACAGGATGTCTGCTTCCACGTTCAACCGCCCAGGAATGTACATAGCCCTGACTGACAGCAATTTCCCCTGAGCCCAGAGGAGGATAAGGCGCGCCAGCTTGTATAAGCGACGGGACCTCAGACCCCCCTGATGGTTGATGTAGGAGACCACCGATGTGCTGTCTGTGCGCACAAGCACATGATGGCCCCTGAGATGCGGCAGGAAGTGCTTCAGAGCCTGAAACACCGCCAACATTTCCAGGCAATTTATATGCCACGAACGCTGGTGCTCCTGCCACAGACCCTGGGCCGAGCGACCACTCATGGTCGCCCCCCAGCCCGTCAGGGAGGCATCCGTGGTCAGAGAAGTATGCTGACACGGTGCCCCCAGCGACGGGCCCTGGGTCAGGAACCTGGGGTCCTTCCACATAACCAAGGTGCGGAGACACCGCCGCGTTGCCTTGATTACGCGAAAGGGGTTCCCCCTCGGGGAAAAACCCCTGGTCTTGAGCCACCACTGTAGCGGCCTCATGAACAGCAGGCCCGAAGGAATAACGTTGGACGCGGCTGCCATCAGACCCAACAGTCTCTGAAACTGCTTTACAGTGAGCGGCTGGTCTAGCTTCACCCCTTTCACGGCTGAGAGGATCGACCCCACGCGAGGCTCCGAACCGAATCCCAACTCACCCCGAGATAAGTGATCTTCTGCACAGGAGAAAGAACACTCTTCTTGGAGTTGAGCCTCAGCCCCAACCTCCTCATATGCGCGAGAACAACATCTCGATGCTGAACCGCGAGACGCGCTGACTGTGCTAGTATCAGCCAGTCGTCGATGTAATTGAGAATGCGGATCCCCTGCAAACGCAAGGGGACCAGAGCAGCGTCCACACACTTCGTGAACGTGCGGGGTGAAAGGGCTAAACCGAAAGGAAGCACTCGATATTGGTACGCTTCTCCCCTGAAAGCGAACCTCAGGAACTTCCTGTGCTGCGGAAGGATGGAGACATGGAAATATGCATCTTTGAGATCTATCGTGACAAACCAGTCCTCGGACCTGATCTGAGACACGATCTGTTTGAGTGTCAGCATCCTGAACTTGAGCTTTGCCACGGCTCGGTTCAGGACGCGAAGATCCAAGATGGGGCGCAGCCCACCATCCTTCTTTGGCACTATGAAGTACCGGCTGTAAAAGCCTGACTCCCTGTCCGGGGGGGGAACCCTCTCTATAGCCCCCTTTTGCAGCAGAGTCTGTACTTCTTGAGTCATCACCAGAGCCTGCACCGGGTCCACCACAGTGGAGAGGACCCCGTTGAAGCTGGGGGGACGGCATCTGAACTGAATTGCGTACCCCAACCTTACGCATCGCAGGACCCAACGAGATATGTGAGGCAGATTTTCCCACTCTGACACAAAATCTACTAAGGGAACCAGCCTCTGATGTACTCTGCACCGCGAGTGCAGCGCCCTGAAGCGGCGAACCGGCAGGGAACGACTGACTCAACGGCAAAATTTCCCTCCGAAGAGGGTGCGGGCCATCCTCGGATGACCCGCGGGGCCCCTCCGCGCCCCGGCACTCGGGCGGGGTTGGCGGACTGACCCCGTGAGGGTACCGCGGACGCACTGGTACCGTGTACAGCGGTAAACACCGTGCGCCCGCGGAGGGGACCACCCTCACTGTCCTGGGCCCAGAGGCGTCAGGACTTCTTTGACGCAGCCTTCCTCGCCACAATGACTGTCCTCAGATCAGCCCTGGGGTTAGAAGGCTGCGCCTGTGAGCGCCGCGCACCCGACGACCCTTTCTGCGGGGGTGTACGAGTGGCGACACTCACTTTCTGCTGCGCCCTGTGCGAGGAGCTCGTACTCGGCGTCTGCTGCTCCCGCCCAGCAGCAGACGAGACCTGGGGCTTACGGGGAAGGAACTGCTTGAGCGCCGCTGCCTGTTTTTTCGCCTCCAGGAACCTGTCGGTAACCGTGGTGACGGCGTCACCGAACAGGCCCTCCGGAGACAACTGCGCATCAAGCAAAAAGCTCTTGTCCCTTTCCTTGATATCCGTAAGGTTCAGCCATAAATGCCTCTCCGTGGCCACCAGGGCTGCCATAGAACGGCCGACGCATCGGGCCGTCTCCTTGGTGGCACGGAGAGCGAGATCGGCAGTCGATCGAAGTTCATTAATAGTATCGACTCCGATCTCGTGGCTTTCCCCCAGGTCCCTTAGCAGATCAGCCTGATATGCCTGCACAATAGACATAGTGTGCAGACACGCGGCGGCTTGACCTGCTGCCGAATATGCTTTGCCCACAAACGATGATGTCACTTTCAGAGGTTTTGTGGGCAAAGTCGGAGCCTTTACGGTTGACGCAGACTCGGGTGACAGATGGCTCGCAAGCGTCTGTTCAACCCGAGGCAGCTGACCGTAACCGTGTCTCTTACACCCCGCGATATTACTATAAACAGACGTTTGCGGGGTGAAAATGCGTGCAGACACGGGCCGCTTCCAGGACCTCGACACCTCGGTGTGGAGGTCCGGGAAAAACGGCAGACTCCTTCGAGGAGGCTGAACAGAGCGCGCGGGGAGAAAGCGCTCGTCGAGTCTGCTTTTTACGGCAGCTCGCTCATGATGTTCGTGTGGCCAGTCAATGTGTAGTCTGGCCACCGCTCTGCTCAGCACCTCCATGAGCTCCTCACTTGCAGGGGAATGAAGTGACGAGTCTCCACCCCCTGCATCGATGCTACAGACATCAACCTCCTCGGAGGAAGATAGCTGCAGTATCGCGGCCGCTCCCCGGGCGGGAGAAGCCGCAGAGCGGGCTCCCGATCCCAGAGAGGCAGCGCTGGATCTGGCGGGTGAAGGAAGAGATAGGGCGGGGCCCGTCTCCATCCCCTCCGTCAGATCCCTTTGCGAACCCCACGACATGAGTCGCCGCTGAGCCTCAGCAGCAGCGGGACCCGTGCCGTGGGGAGCGCTAACCGGGACGCCCTCCTCGAAGAGCGCCCGGCGGGATCGCAGCACACGAAGAGGCAGAGCCTCACAATGCTCGCAGCCGGCACCCTCGAGTGCCGACTGCGCGTGCTGCTCTCCCAAACAAACAACGCACATCAAGTGTGTATCCCCGCTCGTGATGTAACGTGAGCAGGGAGGAACACACTGTCTGTAACGCTGTTCGCTCGTCATACTTTTTTCTCTTGTATCAATGTGGTGAATAGTGCAAACGTAACAAAACAGTCTGAACTCAGACACAACACAAAGACACTTGGACAGAATAACACAGAGCGCTTGTTGAAGGCAACAGAAGCTAACGGCGTGTGTTTGCCGGTGTGCTTTATAGCTTCCGGGTCTATGACGTCACCCGCCTATGACGTTCCGTCTCTCTATTGGACTGATGACATACGTGCTTCACGACGCAATCACGCAGGGGCGTTCCCAAAGCGGTGACGCAGCTCGAGTTCCCTTGAAGGGGAACGGTGAGAACACTCGTTTTAACAGCCTACATACACCGGGACTGCATTTGACTGCATATCACAATTTTCCTGATGTTGATTCTTCTTGCAATCGTACTGCAATTGACTACATTAAACATACATTCTGCCTACATTAAACCTTTAAATAAAAGGTTTACACAGTCATATACAATAAACGAGCTTGCAAAAAAACAAAAACCTGCCTACCTTACCAGAGCATGTCAGCAAAGCGGAGCTTCACTCATGAACCGCTCACCGGTAAAATGACGTGCGCTCAAATCTACGGTGGCCGAGAAGTGCAAAACAAATCAACAACAAAATAACAAATTATAAACACAATAACAATTCCAGAAACAAAATAACAAATCAGAAAATACAATGACAAATCTAAAAACAAAATAACAAATCAGAAAACACAATGACAAATCTGAAAACAAAACAGCAAGTCAGAAAACACAACGACAAGTCAGACAAAACGGAAAAGGTAGGTATATGTGGCGAAAGGAATACCGACCGCTGATTGGACGAGACATCTGTCAATCAAGTCATGCAGAGAAAGTGGATTCGCGTGTGCATGTGTAAATATTAGAGTGTCTCTTTTTTAAAGGCTAATTTAGTGCGGTTAATTATGGAAAAAGAAAAACTTTCATATTAAGCCGATTGCTTACACACGTTTTGCTAAATTTGGCTCATTGTGTCAAAACTCTACACACAAGCAAATAAGACACAACACTGGGAAATAAACCATTCACATCTATGTCAAATTGAAACTCTGCTATCAAAACCTAACAATCCTTTGTCAAAATGTCACTCTGATGACAAAATGATATCCACTTGCATCATATGAATACACTTTCAGATTAGCAGCAACACACTAGTCTACTTTATATAAAAAACTGCATTCTTTTGTTTTCAGTGTTTTTATTCAGTTCCACAGAGGGCATGTTTTCACAACCAAAAAATGAAATACTGTTTTCAAAATCATTACATTACAGTTTTTCTCAATTGCTAAAACACTAAACCCTATTGTCTGAACCAAATGCACAGTTGCCTGAACCCACTGATTGAATCAATCACTCTTTTGGCAAAACCATAAGCACTTTTCACCTGTTTAGACACAACTTGCCAACACATTTTCATTGTGATGCACCCGTGCTGCATAATGGTGAGCACAGGTGACAAAAGTCAAACACAATTAAAGCACAGATGTCACCACTTGAACACAACAACTCAAAATTGATCACACTTGTGGCTAATGATGTGAGGGAACATATACAGTAAGCCAGTTCAGAGAGCACTGGTTTTTGAGGCCCTACAATGGATAGAAATCTGAGAGGAAGAGTTTGTGTGAGAGGAGGTCAAGGTGGTCGAGGTGGTCAGCGAAGACAAAGAACAGTAATATCTGATGAAATCAGAGCTACTGTGATTGACCATGTTCTTGTCCATGGTATGAGCATGAGCGAGGCTGGACAAAGGGTACAACCAAACATCAGTAGATTCACTGTGTCCACCATAATCCGAAGATTTAGAGAAGAGAACAGGTAATTACCTTTTTTTGACATTATAGTACAGTATGCAAATGTTGACAGCAATTACTGTATGACATACTATATACTGTACCACAGTATACTGTAAGTAAATATATGTTTCAGTACATCACTGTACCAATATACTGTAGTATTGTAATGGCGGGTTGGTCTAACTGTTTGTAGGCCTAGTATTCCATGTATATTTTTGTACTTTATTTTTACATGGGCTTACTGTACACAAGTGGCAAACGCATAAGATTTCTGTTTTGTATTTTTGTACAAGTGCTAAATGCACAGGTTTTTTTTGTTTTGCAACATGCATTTAGCCTGCAGTGAACAATAAACATTTATTTCTCCAGATTCATGTCCTGAGCATTGTGTTTTCTATTTTTCTACGTAGTGTTTAGTGACTGTTCAGTAGTGTTTTTAATTTTGATTGACTCGGGGCAACATAGTTCAGTTTTGAGCACAGATTGAACTGTTTTGAGGTGAAAGTTTGGTTTTGCAAGAAGAGTCTGAGGTTTTGTGAATGTAGCTTGAAAATTGGGTTTTGTGTTCACAGTTTAGAGAAAAGGAGAGCAGCTTTCAAGAAATGTGTCTTAGCAATCGAGAAAAACTGTAAGTATATTTTACAGTACAGTTAATTCAGTTAAATCAAAAATAAAAAACAATACACTACTGTAAACACAAAAACACAATTGTGCGCAAGTGGGCTTATGGATCCTGCCGTCTGTTGAGGTCTGGCCACAGGATCTCATCAACATCACAAGCAATGTCTTCTCTCGCTAAGCATCGGGGAAAATTTCCCCTTGTGTGCCGAATCCATCCCTGGATTGACCTCACATCAATGTCTCCGCAGGCCTGTTCCATTGCCTGCAGAAGAGGCATACGGGCATGTGGTTGGCGGTCATATACATGCCATCTCCAAGCGGAAAAAAATTCCTCTATAGGATTTAGAAATGGCGAGTAAGGGGGCAAGTACAGAACTTCAAACTGATCATGGTTGGTGAACCAGTTCTGGACCAGAGCAGCCCGATGGAAACTAACATTATCCCAGACAACAACAAACCTGGGCTGCTCTGGTCCATCCTGTACAACTGCATCATGAAGTGTATCTAGAAATGTGATTATGAGTTGCGCATTATAGGGACCCAGTTTGGCATGATGGTGCAGTAACCCTCGAAGACTTATGGCAGCACACAGTGTGATGTTTCCCCCGTGCTGCCCCGGGACGTGCAAAATTGCCCTTTGGCCAATTATATTACGTCCCCGTCGTCTGTTTTTGCTAAGGTTGAATCCAGCCTCGTCAATGTAAATACATTCATGCGGCTGTGCAGCTCCATCCATGTCCAAGATTCTCTGTAAAAAAAAAAAAAAAACATATTGTGGATGGCTTTACTCAAAGCACACACATACACTACACAGAACCGACCCATCCCACCACACAGGTACCCGTGTAGCTTTCTGAATGTATCTATATGGTACTAATCCAGTGGTACATACAGGGAGTGCAGAATTATTAGGCAAATGAGTATTTTGACCACATCATCCTCGTTATGCATGTTGTCTTACTCCAAGCTGTATAGGCTGGAAAGCCTACTACCAATTAAGCATATTAGGTGATGTGCATCTCTGTAATGAGAAGGGGTGTGGTCTAATGACATCAACACCCTATATCAGGTGTGCATAATTATTAGGCAACTTCCTTTCCTTTGGCAAAATGGGTCAAAAGAAGGACTTGACAGGCTCAGAAAAGTCAAAAATAGTGAGATATATTGCAGAGGGATGCAGCAGTCTTAAAATAGCCAAGCTTCTGAAGCGTGATCATCGAACAATCAAGCGTTTCATTCAAAATAGTCAACAGGGTCGCAAGAAGCGTGTGGAAAAACCAAGGCGCAAAATAACTGCCCGTGAACTGAGAAAAGTCAAGCGTGCAGCTGCCAAGATGCCACTTGCCACCAGTTTGGCCATATTTCAGAGCTGCAACATCACTGGAGTGCCCAAAAGCACAAGGTGTGCAATACTCAGAGACATGGCCAAGGTAAGAAAGGCAGAAAGTCGACCACCACTGAACAAGACACACAAGCTGAAACGTCAAGACTGGGCCAAGAAATATCTCAAGACTGATTTTTCTAAGGTTTTATGGACTGATGAAATGAGAGTGAGTCTTGATGGGCCAGATGGATGGGCCCGTGGCTGGATTGGTAAAGGGCAGAGAGCTCCAGTCCGACTCAGACGCCAGCAAGGTGGAGGTGGAGTACTGGTTTGGGCTGGTATCATCAAAGATGAGCTTGTGGGGCCTTTTCGGGTTGAGGATGGAGTCAAGCTCAACTCCCAGTCCTACTGCCAGTTTCTGGAAGACACCTTCTTCAAGCAGTGGTACAGGAAGAAGTCTGCATCCTTCAAGAAAAACATGATTTTCATGCAGGACAATGCTCCATCACACGCGTCCAAGTACTCCACAGCGTGGCTGGCAAGAAAGGGTATAAAAGAAGAAAATCTAATGATATGGCCTCCTTGTTCACCTGATCTGAACCCCATTGAGAACCTGTGGTCCATCATCAAATGTGCGATTTACAAGGAGACAGTACACCTCTCTGAACAGTGTCTGGGAGGCTGTGGTTGCTGCTGCACGCAATGTTGATGGTGAACAGATCAAAACACTGACAGAATCCATGGATGGCAGGCTTTTGAGTGTCCTTGCAAAGAAAGGTGGCTATATTGGTCACTGATTTGTTTTTGTTTGGTTTTTGAATGTCAGAAATGTATATTTGTGAATGTTGAGATGTTATATTGGTTTCACTGGTAAAAATAAATAATTGAAATAGGTATAAATTTGTTTTTTGTTAAGTTGCCTAATAATTATGCACAGTAATAGTCACCTGCACACACAGATATCCCCCTAAAATAGCTAAAACTAAAAACCACTTCCAAAAATATTCAGCTTTGATATTAATGAGTTTGTGTTCATTCACAACATGGTTGTTGTTTAATTATTAATGTTGTAAAATTAATCCTCAAAAATACAACTTGCCTAATAATTCTGCGCTCCCTGTATTCATCTGTTACTGGACTGCACCCATTCTTTATTGTAAATGTAAAGGACTGAAACACTTACCTGTACATATTCATGTCGAAGTTCTTTGACCCTGACACTGTTCCTCTCAAATGGGACTCTGTACAGATGCTTCATGGTAATGTTGTGCTTTACCAAGATCCGTCTGATAGTTGTGATGCTTACTCGATTTATGTTGTTGAATACTTGCCTATCTGCAAGTATTTGTTGCTGTAGCTGGTGGAGACGGATTGCATTGTTTGCTCTGACTACGTTCACTATGGCAAGTTCCTGCCGTTGGGTGAACAGGCGTTGGTGTCCACCCCCAGTAGGTCTTCTAGCCATTCTGTAGAAAAATGCAACCACAAATTGTTCTCGTCTGCTTCTTTTTTACAGTACTGTGTATACTGAACTTTACTGTATTTACCGTACACAGTACGGAAACATCTCAACACGTTACTGCATCAAGGTACGTTTCACAAAACTACCACTTTTGTTGAAAAAGGAGCATTAGCCACCCTGGAATACAATACATGTGATACAGTAATGTGATATGGTACAATACTGTAAATACTCTATACAGTCCGAGTAGAGTAGAGAGTTGAAGACTCTGTTTTCCAGCCGGAATGTCCTTATTATGGATGCAACTGTGAAGCGGCTTAGATTAGGATGGACTCTCTGCCCAGCTTCCCTCATAGTCAGGCCATGGTTTATGACATGGTCCACCAAAGTTGCCCTTATGTCATCCGAAATAAAGGTCCTTGCATGGCCTCTTTGACCACGTCCTCCTCTCTCTCTCTGTCCTCCTCTTCCTCTTCCTCTGCCTCTGCCTCTGCCTCTGCCTCTGCCTCTGCCTCTGCCTCTGCCTCTGCCTCTAGCTCTCCCTGCCTCCATGCTTGCAAAGTTCTCAAAATGGCTTAACTGGGGCCTTTTTGTAGCTGGCTGATTGGTGTTCAGTTTTGTAAGTAAGTGTTTTCAGGTGTGTGTCTATGCCTTTTCAATTAATCAATGTGTGTTGTATTTTGAATTGATGTGTTTTCCCAATGGTACCCTGAGATTTCATTTTTGAACTAAGTGTCTTATGTATGAAATAGTGTGTAGTGTCTAGGAGCAAGTGTGTTGCAGAAAGGAGCAAGTGTGTTACAGAATTGCAACTAAAGTGCAAAGCAGCGCTTTTGTTTAAGGCATGGTTACACTTTGTTTAAGGTATAGTAAAAACAACTTCAAGTTATGTTACTTTGGTTTAAGCATGTGTCTATAGTGTTCAAGCAACAGGCAAAAACTGTAAATATGCCAACCACTGTCTGGTTGAACCCGATCTGATAAGTGAGAGAGCAAACTGTTCGAGTCTCCCTTTTCCCATCCCTTTCTTTTTCATATACCCATCGCTTATCAGCTTGGAGAGGGCGAGAGGCATTTAATTTTAAATAAAATATAGTGTCTAACAGGTAGCCTACAATATGATAATCTATGTGTACTAAATGGCATCTAGAATTTAGAATGACATCTAGAATAGCCTATTCCGGCCGCGAGGAACAGGATTCTAACAAGATGATAAATAAGCCTACATTACATTATATAGTTAATCCTGAATAGATTTCATTGCAGGTATAACAACTTAGTTTGTTTGTACTGTTATTTGTCTATTGTCATCATAATTACACATTCTTGTGTACTGCTATTAGTATTATTCTGTGTTTTGTTATTTACTATTTTTGTATGTATATTTTCAGAACCACAAATTTGCACCATTTATAGTGGAGAATAAATGTTAAAGAAGAAACATCAGAGTCCTTATTGCATTCTAACTGGATGTGCCATAGTGATTGCAACCAATTACAACGAGCCAAACCACGTACTCCAGAATATATAAATCAAAAAAAGTTTCCATTGGCAAGGAAAGGGAATTTACACGATGCATGTAGGTACACTGCATGCTATAAGAGTAATGTTTTGTTTTGTTTTATTGAGTATTGGTATGTGAAATTATAAAGACAAAATGACACAAACGTCCATAAACGATACTGTGACTATCAACATGCAATGTCGGTAACGAAAAAAGACGAGACGAAATGATCTTAGATCAAACGTAGGACAGTTATAAATGAGACCCCTGGAATGTTGGGGCATTGTAACTGCTTTCTATACTTAGCTACTTAAAAAAAAAAGAAAAGTAAAACCAGTCAAGGTGTGGATTGAGGTAGGCCTGCTATTTTTATATGATGAAAAAAACTTAGTTTGACGGGAAAAAAACTATTCCGGTTCTTCAAAGCTTCAAACGGATTCAGTGTTTTCGCTTTGTCATCTTAATTTGTTAATTATTTAAATGAAAAATATTTAGTGTAGGCCTATTTATTTTATGCTTTTTTTAAATATATTTTATTCCGTTTTTCCTCTGTTGTCAGAAATGCTGCAGGTGCGTGAACATTTGATAATGTGAATCCAGGTTCGGATGTTGTTGTTGATCTGTTCTGTATGCTGCGGTTTGCACAGTAAAATAAACCCGTGGAAAAAAGTATTTTTAACAGATCACAGACACTCTTCAATTGTATATTTATTCAATGCCAATTCAATATTATAATCTTATCAGTTAACGGTTAATAATCGGATAATGAGCGGCTGTTGTCGATTGGGAAAATTAACCGTTTTGAGCATCCCTAGTGCCTGCAAATCACCGCCCTTGTAGAGTTAAATATAGACATTGTAATACTCTAGCTAGCTGATACAACAGAAAACAGAAATTGCGTCTTTGTGCTTCTCACTCAGGGGTGTGTCTAAGCTAGGTTTCCCTACTCTTACGTAGGAGTAGATGGGACCTTTGCTGTTTGAACTCCACACTCCAGTAATTTCAAAAGATATATTTATGTATTAAAATACCTTGTAATAATTGTAATGTTTAAACTTTTTCTTGAGGGGTTCATTGCCTTTATGGCTAAGTGGCGAATGGACAGGAAAGTATGGGTTAGAGAGGGGATGAGAAATGACCCAGGTTTGTCTGTATGTGCAGTAGAGAGGAAAAACCCCTAAGTGAATAGCTCCAACAGGCTAATACTTGTACTTTTAGACAAAGTGTGATTTCACACTAAAAGTTTGAAAGTTTAACTTTTCCTTTCAAAGTTCTCTTAAGATAAGTAATATACCATTCAACCTCCTAATGACCCCTGTTGATATACGTATTATTTATTATGCAGTCCTGCAGCCCACATCGTGTGTCTGGTTTCTAAGTTGGAAGTTTTATGTCTTTAATAAAAGAAGCACAACGGCACCTATTGTCATTAGAGGTGAAATTAGGCAGAGCGGGCATTGTTTTGGAAAGGGAACGTAATTTATGCTGCTTGCCAAAGGGAAGTGAGTTTAATTCCTCTGGGCTAATGAGCTATAAATCAGTCTCTGCAGGCTGTCGGAGTGTTATCAGTACACCATCTCTTGCCACACTTCCCTCTGATCACCTCTCTACCTCTCCGTGCTCTGAAATCCCACTCATCTGACTCACACGGGCAATGGAACAAATGGTAACATATGTCTGTCACATGCATTTATGTGCTTACAGGTATGTGTGACTATACAATATGAACCACATCATTTTTTTGCATGCCAATTCACTACAACTCCGAGCAGGTTCGATTAGTGTGCAAACCAGACGCTCAACTTCCTGTCAAGGCTTGGGGGGAAAAGGCAAATTGATTGCATGTTTAAAATGTTGAATATGAGCGATTTATCTTCCTTTCCCAATCACCTCAGGAAGTGCATGTAGGAAAAGTAGGTTCACTTAGGCAAGCGAGCATCACATGCTCTCACTTTTGGCGGGCAAATTAATTCACCTCCCCTGCAAAAGCACAATGAATCGTTGTCCAAGTTGTCTCTTTGTGTTGTGCAGCTAATTGCCTGAGTCAACACTTAATTAAAGGAACTCTTCTCTCTTTCAATCGCTCCTCTTTACTTTCATCTATCACACAGAAGCGAATGTGACCGAGTGGTCACCGACCTCACTGGAGTCTGTTGTTGTTGCTGGAATGATTAGTGTGTTTGGCGAACCTCTGGTGCCCTAGATCGGATGTCTTACAAAACTGCAGCTCAGATGAATCAGTCACGAAATGGAAAGCAGGTTTCTTTAAACAGATGGAGTGATTATGCATCATTTGTTAGGTATAATTCGATCATTTGTTAAATTCCAAAGTACATATTGTTAGTTGTTGAATTGCTGATGCATCAATCATAACACTGCAAATTTGTTTTATGTATCATGGAGAACAGGACAATTTTCCTCATGAGAAGTTTCCTTCCTCAGGCCATCAGGATGTTTAAAGAGTCATTTTCCCAAAAGGAAATTGAGTTTATTTGTCATGTCATTCCAGACTTGTGTGACTTTCATTCATCAGTTGAATATGAAGGGTGATTCAATATAATGGAAGTGAGTGATCAAGTTTTTGTTACATTTCATCACTGGCTCAATTCTTATAAGGGTTTTGCATTAAAGATTTTGATTTGATATATTGATATATTTGTTATACCATTGCAAGGACATCAGGGAGGCTGGTAGAATACCATGTGTATGTGAAAATTAAAGCTTTAGACTTGATTGTTGACAAACTGCATCAGTACAGGGCTGCAATTGCAGTCATCTAATGTCCCTTCATTATTCTGCGAAGATAATTCCTGCCTACACAATGCTAAACCAATTAGTTGCTGGATGAATTCCCAGATGAAGTTAAATGCCTTGTTTTTCCAGTCAACAGTTTTAAACATCACTGAACCTTTCATTGAAGGACAAGGAAGATGTTCTGAAGACCTACTTCTTGATTTTAATCAATTGCTTGCTGTTTCCATTATTTTCTCCACCCCCTGTAGGTAAGCATATCCCTGGAAAAAAAGTGAGCACTGGTGAGAATGTGTTTATGAGCTGCAGAGGTTTCATAAATCCATCCGTCATGATAGACAGCTGGAAGTGAAGAGCACAGATTTAATTTGATGGTTGACTGCCCTCCTTTAAACTCTCAAGGAATTATTCCTATAGGACCCTTCAATTTATGTCACCCAAATGAATGAATAATATATATATATATATATATATATATATATATATATATATATATATATATATATATATATATATATATATATATAATACATACACACACATACATACATACATACACACATACATACATGCATACATACATACATGCACGCATGCATACATACATGCATACATGCATACATACACACATACATACATGCATACATGCATACATACACACATACATACATGCATACATGCATACATACACACATACATACATGCATACATACATGCATACATGCATACATACACACATACATACATGCATACATACACACATACATACATGCACACATACATACATGCATACATACATACATGCATACATACATACATGCATACATACATACATGCACACATACATACATGCACACATACATACATACATGCATACATACACGCATACATACATGCATACATGCACACATACATACATGCATACATACATACATGCACACATACATACATGCACACATACATACATACATACATACATGCATACATACATACATGCATACATACATGCATACATACACACATACATACATGCATACATGCACACATACATACATGCATACATACATACATACATGCATACATACATACATACATGCATGCATACATACATACATACATACATACATGCATACATATATATACACACAAAAATTCCCAAATTAAATCACAATTTACAAACAACTGCCACAAAAACTAATTTCCATTAAAGTAAACAACAGTTTTAAAGGAACAATTCAAACAAATATTACATTTTTGTTATTATTTACTCGCCTTCATTCCATCCTAGCTGCTCTTTCCACTGTCAAAAAAGCACTAGAAAAGCACCATAAGAGTAGATTATATTCTATATTCCTATTTTTTATTAAGTCTTTTTGCAGGAAACAGATCTTGCCTGAAAGTTCTTATAATAGACAGAGATTCACCTAACTTCAAATATTGCACTTTTCATGTTGCTTGACCAATTGACTGAAAGGTCTCGTTTCAGAACCACGGACAGCACTACATCCTCTTATGTATTTTAATGTTGCATCAACAACACTAGAGAATAACTATCATTTGTAACTTTTAACCTGTGTGGGTATTCTTCTTAATATATTATTCTGCCGTCCCACCAGCTGAAAATGTTCGATCTTTGTTATTTCTTTCTTTGTTTTTTTGTTGTTGCATCTGATCTTGTAAGATCCAGCATTTCAAACCAGTGCACGCATTACACTGTTCTGCATCATATTTGCTGAATGAAATCCAATACTTGTTTCTTACTAATTTTGGGGTGATGATTTTTTTTGCTCTAACACTTGTCACTTTCTCACAAAGTATTTTGTAGCCTTTTGGTTTTCAACAACCATTTGTGAGGTGAATAAATCTTGTCCTCTTTGTTCAATTCTCAGCCGATTTTCACATGTATGACATTATTTTATATCTAATCCTAATTTCAAGGTAAGTGAAAAAAGGAAATGCAGACATGACCCAGATGTTTTTTTCCTGCTACATCTGTGGGTGTTACTAAACCCAAACAGCGACAGAAAATTATACATTTTGTAAAAAAGCTTTATTTACTTGCGTTTATGTAAATTATTTGACATTAAATTGAAGATTTGAACATATTTTATGCTCTCCTTTATAGATTGCAATTTAAATTGTACATTTTTATATACTTTTTTGTCATTAAAACTTTTAAAATTTGACTGCTTTTGATATTATAGTGTATTAAAGCTAAGGGTGTGAACCTACACTGGTCTCACGGTTCGATTATGATTATCATGCCATCGATTCAGTTCAATTCGATATCACGATGCATCACAATGCATTGACGATGCACTGCATCCTCATGTATACAATTTTGTCAGTCAGTAATATGAACTGAACCTTTAATTTTACCTGCTCAAAGAAAAAATTCTTCTTGAATGTATCAAACAAAACTACAGGACTACAGGAGCGTTTAGAACGAATACACAAAATACTAAAAACCACTTCAGGAGGTGGTCTGGGCCGCATTACAGTCAAAACTAAAGTCTAAATGCATCTGGTTGTTAAAACCACATATGTAAAATTTACTCCTCGCAACAATTCTAAGTGAGTGTCAGAGCGTGTTATGGGCTATATGACATATTTTAGCCCGATATGACAGCGCTACTGAAGCACGCATCGCCGCAGATGAGCAAGTGCGTATCTCTTCATCAAGCCAACGCACAAACTACTGAAAGTAAAGTCCTAGGGGCTCAACATACAATCATATTCATTAAAAGTAAAGAAACCGAATGATCTTACCAGTTCTGTTGCCGCACTCTCTCCTAATGCGGTCTTTGATTTTGAAATTAGCTGGTGATCAATAAAATGCAGCTCATATCTGTTGTTTTCGGTGACGTGAATTCCAATAAATCTGCATATAGTGCAGGAATTGAAGATCGGATTTATATATCGTTTTGCGGAGAACATTTATGTGCCCATGGGTAAATTAAATCGTTTTGATAAATCAGATAGCTTTGATTTACACACAAAGCGTGTCTTCTCCAGGTCGTGCTTACCAGGTTGTTCATAAAAGCCGAAATGTGCCCAGATGTCTGCTTTTAAAGTAGTTGGAGCATTTGAATTACTCGCACTCGTGTCTCTCCTCCCTCTGCCATTGTATGTTACCGCAACAAAGTATGTACGTGACAAATGACGTCAGAAAATAATCAGCACATTATAATCGGTTATGGTCTATCACTGAACCGATACCGACTCGTCCTCGTCTGCATCGCAAAGCATTTTTATTTATATTTTTTAATTCAACCATATCACATTAGGTAATATTAAGCCTTTGTGCCAATCATCAGAATCCCCCCCCCAGATGCCGGCTGTGTTATTTATTTTGAGCTGGAGCCGTATATTGTAATTTTTCCATGAAAATCCACTGTGAGCTTTTGCTTTATTTTGACAGATCATAGGAGGCCATTACCATGGAGGGTGGTCTAATCCCTACACTATTCATGTAAAAGAAGGCTGCATAAAATCAAGCTTGACATGAAAGCGGCATGGCCACCCTGCCTCAGTACATGGGAAATGCCTACAAACTAGGTTTATCTTGATTAATGTTTCATTGCTAAAGGTAATTAAATTGAAGGTAGATGTTTGATGAAGTTAAATCATTTAGTTGCAAGGGCGAAGTTCTCATAATTCAGTAAATCGAGGTCTGAATATGAACCTACGCCTTATGAATATCTAAACAATCTTCACTCTTAAACATTCAGATGTATAGGCGGTTTCTCCAGAGTCATTCAGCTCTGCTATTTCATGTAGGTGGTTTTTATGCCACCGGCGAGTTAGGCTTCGAGAGTTCACATCCTTTTATACATTATTTCTGAGTGGAGTTAGACAGAGGCCAGCTCCCTGAGCACTTCGTGCCCGGGGCTGTTGAGTGCTGTGGGATCGTGTTTATGGAGCAGGGCAGGAGGAGGTGAGGTCACCTGCTTGGCGGCTTGTCCTTTGCGAGTCTGGTGACGGGGCATTGATTTGGCTTGGCAGCTTTGGCAGATTTGCCAAGCAGGTGAAGGAGAGACTTGGATTCGGCTCCAAACTGCTTCTGGCGGGAGGTTGGCAGGGCATGTCAGCCAACTGCTCAGATGCTCTCGGGCTCTTTCATGACCATATGTGTGTCTATGTATATATGCGTAATGAAAATATCACCGTCCCTGTCAAGATATCCTGAAAATAATGAGCTTATTCCCATTTCCCCATTTAACTCCAGAACTAACATGAAATCTGATATTGCCAGCATTTTTTTTCTCGTATCTTCATTCAGTGCGTGTACATCTAGACTATTCGTGAGAACAGAACTCACTGTGGGGAGGACTTAATGATGCAGAATGTCTTTTAAGAGCTTGACGCTTTATTAGCGGGCCTGCTGTCAAGGGGTAGGGGCTTATGGAGATGGATTAGGCCATACACACAAACATTTGCACAGTTATTGCATCATTCTTATAATTCGGAAGGAGCACAGGATTGCTCGAAGGCCAAGCCAAATCCTAGTTTAAGCGGACATCAGTTTTGCTGCGACATTGCATTATATTGGCAGAATAAATCGGTTGTGTTGTTCAAATATACAGTCCTTTTGCAAAAGACATTTGCTCCCTCTGGGAAAGGATGTTTGCAAAAACTCTACTTAATGAGAAGATTGTTTGGGTGCGATGAGTTCAAAAGTTGCTACAGACATCCAAAGTCAACTTCTGAAACCAAAGGTCAGGGAAGGTGCAAAAAAGAGCAGTGGACTCAGAAATGTGTGAGTGTGAGAAATACAGAGCTCAATGGTATTATGAAGCAGAGTGGATGTTAAGGACAAAAGGGAACGTCTGTGGGTGTTAACTTTGCACAGCGCAATGCAGGAAAGGGTCTTTGAAGTCTTGAAAGAATGCTGTAATTTGCTGGTAATTTCCACTACAATCACTGCCACGTAAGTACAGGTTTAAAATTCTTCACCTTTACCTTTTCTTGACATCAAGTGGTTCCTAATCAATCCATTATAGCACGATCTAATTACACAACTTCAATGAACCTCTATTGGATTGCCGGGAGAGGATAAGGGTTTAAACCATTATGGAATTCGCAAATGAAATATAAGGAAGCTGGAATAACAACCAAATTTGATCTGTGGCTCAGGCTCATCACACACGTTTCATTTTAGAGATCACCACTGCGCTTTTTGAGGGCAGCAAAATGGGTTTCCAGTGCGGAGGGACTTGTCTGAGCTGAATTAGAATTCCTCAACTCAACTGCATCTTATCTTATCTGTTTTTGACGGGGAACTGATTGCATTAAATATTTAAATGATTCACAGATGGCCACTTTCATTTAACTGTTGAACAGTCCAGGCCTTCTAAAGTTCTGATTCTCCTCATGGTTTTGGATCAGTTTGTGCATTTTGATAGCTTTAAGCTGTTGTTGTTTAAGATGATGGTACGGCTGGTAAGCGTGCTTATTAAGCGCGTATTTTCTACCTTGTGATACAATTTATAGGCTATGATATGTCACAGTTTTACAAAGCATCATATTAGAGCTCTATTGTTACTAGTCAAAACAAATTCTAAGATTATCTGAATGTTATGTTTTACATTTTACAAACGAAATTGCAGTTGCCACAATACATCATTTCAATATTTATTAGAAACTATTCCAAGAGTATCTCTTTGTAAACATTTAACATCTGATTAGCTATTATTGTGTTGGAAAACAGGTTACAAAGCGTTTTAATTTCTTTGTAATTAAACGTTCTTCTGTAATTAGGATTAATATTAATCCCTTTTTTATTTGTAATATATATATATTTTTAAACATTTTTCTTATTTCTGTTAAAAACTAGTACTGTCATTAGACTAAATAATTGCAGGTTATATGATTTCTGACCAGTCTTTTGAAAGCTGATTTTTCAAAATCTGAGAATCTTGATTCTGTTCTTGGTGCCTGTTAACTTTTGCGAAAATTCCCTAAAATTTTGAAATATATTTTTAATACACTTTTTATAGGCTACCTGTGGGGCCCAGACATACAGTACTACGACTGTACAAATTAATTAATTATTAATACAAGGATCTCAACTATTAATACAAATATCATAAGAAAAAGTCTCATGATATATCAATGTATGATTCTGGCACAGCCCTAATTTGTTTTTAGTCATTTGGCTACTACCATGATTGATAAACAAGACTAGGACCATGATTGATAAACCCAGCATGAACGTTAGTTCTAGATAAACAGAAGGGAGTTTCCTTTAAAGCAATGTGCTGATGGATGGGCTAAGATGAAAATTGAATGGCCATTAACAGCTTCTATTCTAAACTCCCAAGAGAGGCAGAGATGTAGCCTGGTTAAAACCAGACCATTCTCAGTAGTAACTGAGTTATGGTCTGGCAAAGCTTCATAGACAAATCATTTCCAAAGGGGCGTCACCAACGGGCGTTGCTCAAATACCTCTCGGTGCAATTGGATAGACCTAAAACCAATCAGAGCGACGAAGGAGATGACGTATGCAGAGCGACGGAGAAACATCGTATGCTGCGTTCCACTCCAGTTTTAGACACGCACTTGCAAACTTCCCTAAGCACTTCCCCTCTGGGGAATCCCCGCCGCCATTTAGTTAATAGTCCGCCTACTCTGCTAATGGACAAGCAGCGTTCTTGACAGTATCACTCAGTATATATTTGTATATTTTAGGCTACAATAAAACGAAATATAAGATAAAACACCACTCTACCTCTTTTAATTTTCATTAAAAAAAAAGAAACATATTATATATATTATCTTCAATGCATGTTTATAACAAAACGAAATATAAAAAACCCAGCCTCTTTTCGTTTACATTTTTAAAAAAAAAACCACACACACACACATTAATGTGTGCATAATATAGGCTATGATTATCACTGTAATAAATTAAATATGACATAAAACACAACCCAGTCTCTTTTTGTTAAATGTCAGTTTATGTGTGATCAATAGCAATTATAAAAGTATAAGTAAAAGGTATAAGAAGCTATACAATAAATAAAGCAATTCAGTCAAACAAAGTCAGCGCTAGGAGACTACAACGGTAAAGTTTAATAGCTTAAAAATATAAAGTTATGAAACTTCACTTTGCCCTCAGACAAAACGATCTGTCAGGGAACAAATTATAGATTAATGAGAGCAAAGATCATCCGTTAGATCTACACGAATCATATCTGATGTTTAACCACTACAGAGACATCAGAGTCAGCGGCAGACGGCAGAAGGACCGGCCGAGGAAAGGCGCCTCTCGGTGGGGTTAATGAGCGATTGAGCGCCGCTGGTCCACTGGAGCTCACAACTCCGAAAACGGCAGATATAATTTTCAAAAAGGTGCTCTCTTTATAAATAAACCACAGATTTGAGCTTTAAACAACTACATTCTCGCCTGAAAAGGACTCAAATCTATATTTTGTGAAACATTAACACTACCAGAGGGCTCTTGCTAAGACCCATTCGTTTAGCCACCAAAGGGCCAAGCTGGTATCAGACTTTTGCCGAATCCAGTCGGTAAGACAGCGATAACATCTTTTTTAGATATGAAGGCTTCGAGTGTTGTTCTTTGCTCGGGTTTTAACGAAAAGGAAAAGTTTAAATCGCTTAAAACAGACGTGATAGCTGATTCAAACAAGTGATGCTCCACAGCGGCAAATCTGCTTCAACGTCGCTGCGCTGTCGTCATCGTGTAAAGCCCGCCCCAACGTTTCTGATTGGTGCCTCGATTTCTAGGCATTAGAAATGGGTTTGAATGGGCTCTTTGCCAGACTACTTGCAGAGCAAATCTAAATTTGCCGGAAGTTGTCTGGGTTTTCCCAGGCTAGCAGAGATGGGGAAATGCTCCAGTATTTGCCACATGAGGTTCAATATTTGAGACAGAAAAAAATGTGTTGCATAAACAATTTTTGTCTTCATATCATGCAGTCAAAATGTCTGGTAAGCGAGAGAGATGATTCGAGAAGGGAGCTCCTCTGAAATCGATTGCTTTCACTGATTTGTGGGGTAACAGTCCTGTGACACCGCTGTCTCCACAGCTTCTGTAGTTTAGCATCTCAGTCCAGTGGATATGACACTCCATCTGCCAGTCTAGAGCTCTACTGAGGTCCTTAAGGGGGGGGGGGGGGCAGTCAGCACAGGTGATGGGCGATCTCCTCACTTGTCCTCTCATCACAGGGAAATTACACTTTGTCTTGTCTCATTTGAATCCTAGTTCCTCTCACTTTTCACAAGAAAAAACCTTTCAGCAAAACCCTTTAAAAAATTGAACCTGGCCTTCTGAGATCAATGTAATGTTAATGGATGATCTGACCTTCCCTACATCAGCAAATGGGAAATTGTGATAATGTCTGTTACCAGGACTCACTCCGACATCAATGGATTTAAGATGAATACTTGAGGATCCTAAATGAACATCAGAGGATCCATGTTATTCAGTGTGTGTTCACAGGACATATTTCTTGGCCTTTTGGCATAAACACCAAAGAATAGCTGAGGGATCTCAAAACATGAGATTACAAAACATGAATGCAAAATTAATTACAAAACATAAAACAAAAATACTCATTAATGTTTTAAGTCTGCAACTAAAGTCCTAGGTTATAGCCAACTTGCAATGCATGTCTATCGCTGACGTAGTTACGTTTTACTTTGTATTTTTACAAATTATTGTTGTTAATTTGTGGCAAAAATAATAAATAGTGCAATTGTTTAAAAAAATGATATCTGAAGTAAATAAAGTTTTATTTCAAATAAGGACTTGTTTATTCTCTCTTTCACTCACTACAGGCAAAAAACTCCTAGTGTAAGAAAACGTAACTGTTGCCTGCAAATATTTTTGTGTGACTTTTCAGCACATTTCAGCACGTTTTGTCAGTCACATAAAGATTAACATTAGAACCGCAAGGGGTCACTGTATACCTAAAACTGCCAGCGGGTCAAATTTACCCATGCAGATGATTACTGTTTTAATACGGCTAAAAAACATGTCACTGTATTATGCCACTGTCTTCACAAAATAATGTATAGAGTCATGAAATAATTATTTTCAGTCATCAACTATGTTTTTGTCCTGTTGTTTTATGCTATTTTAAGCAGGCAACACTAATCACTTTTTGGGGTGAATATAGGCTAAATCAGCCTGCAATGACAACAAGAATTAGAAGGAAATAAATACATATTTGGGTGGTGTAATATTGTAATAAAATGTCATTAAAGGGGCACTTCAGCGCTGGGAAGATGAATGTGTATTTAAACATCGGAGGATTTTTTTACAGAAATAAAATGCATAATTCTCTCGTCTCAGGCAGGGGGATATGAGGGGGGAAAGTACCATAATTCAAATATACCACAGGGTTTCTACTGATACAAAGCTTAATGCTAAATCACTGAAGTGACCCTTTAATCACATATTAAGTTAACCCATGTTATTTAAATTATTAAAATACCCTAAATAGACAATAAAAAGTGATAAAATTCCACCGCACTGCATAGGATGTATGACATATGCAGCAACAAATTCAAGCGCACAGTTTCACCTAATTAATTAATTTGTTTAGTTATATCATTTATAATTTGAGTAAGAGAACAACACCAATAAACTTGGGGTAATCATGAAAACGGTTTTATTCATTACATCATAGATCGGAAATATTCTTTTTCAGGAAAGGGGCAGACTTGATTAAATAGCAACACAGTAGCGAATAATAAACGATACAAATCGCAAGACAAAAATGTATAATTAATCCAATGTTTGAACATTTATAAATAGGCTAAAACATCTTCATTTGATCGTGCATTGTGTGACTGTCTACAGTAAGCCTAGACATTGATAAAAAAAACAGCGTGAAAATAAAGGAATTATATAGGGGTAAATTTGACCCGCTGGCGCTTATAGGTATAAATGCCCCATTTTTTTAAATCTGGTTTTATCTAAATACTTTTTAAAGTCAATGACTGGGAGCCTTGGATATTTTATTGAATATCTGTCATGTACATTTGAAAAACAGCCATACATTTTACCCCGTGGACGTTCTAGTGTTAAAGATGTAAAATGTATATGCTAAGTTTAAATTGTTATTGGGGTTTGTTTGGGGTGAAAAAGATGGTAAACATGAATCATCCATCAATTATCCACTTGAAATTTTGTAAATGCTGTCTATGCTGATATTTAATGGCCAACGTTGATGCAGTGCATGCTTTTTATGTTTTACTGGACTTCTAATGGTCAGTGATTATAATGCTGGATAAGCATGTCACAAATATTCCTTTAGCATCAGATTTGCCTGTTTAAATAATTAAAAAAGCATTGCATATAAAGAACTCCACTGTTTTGAAAGAAGTTCATTAATTTGAGCTAAAATAGAGTAAAAACAGTAATACTATGAGAGTAACTGTTTTCTATTTTAATATATTTTAAAATGTTATTTACTACAGTCTTCAGTGTCACATGAAATCATTCAGAAATCATTCTGATATGCTGCTTCTGTGTTCTGCTTCAACATAAAAGTTGTTGCTGTCACTTTTGATCAATTTAATGCATCTTTGCTGAATAAAAAGTCTTGCATACATTCTGACTTTTGGAAATATAACTACAATCAGAGAGGTTAAACATCTTGTATTTGATGTGCTCCTTGTGTCTTTTAGTGTGTGCTTTGTTCTAACGTGCTAATGCCCAGTTCACAGCCCAGCAAGGGAGCTTTTTAATGTGCTCAGACAGGACATTGCGTCCCTGTCAGAGGAACAGGGTCAGAGAGTGATGTGTGATGAGATGCCGTAGTCGTGCTCCACTCCTGCTGAGCTGATGGATGGAGATAGATGCTTACGAGAGGTGATAAATGAGTATGGATGGTGGTTATAGTTTGTAACAGTGAACAATACAGCACAGCGTAGGCTGCAGTGACCCTTCAATGTACTGTCACAAATTACTGTTCCTCTCTGTTAGTAAACATAACAAATGTTCAGTTTGTTCAGTGATGTATTTAAGAGGTGGGCAATATGACCAAAAATTTACAATAATATAACTTTTATTTCACAATAATGATAGGACAAATACAATAGAACAAAGATAAAAATGAAATTGTGTTTCAAGTACAGTAGCAATACTAAAGAAATTAATTAAAATGTGAAACTAAAACACTTCACAATATGAATTCAATATAATTTGATTCTTATTAAAGATTAAAGAAGTTATTCAGTCAAGAGCAGTGAGTGATTTTCACTTTGCCTTACGATATGTTGTTCTATTAAGAAGATAATATGCTGTTGTCACTTTAAGACGGAATGCACGGATCTAATATACTGTACAGTCTATCTGGTTTTTACCAATTGACAGTGTTTATGTGAATGAATGACATAATTCTGTGTATATTTAACCATTCAAGCATAATAACCCGTGAAAGATGAGAGAGGCTGCTTTCTGTGCACGCGTTTCGGGTGTGTGCCAGTCAATGTAAGTATTAATTTTTTTTACTCTTAAGTAGGGTTGGGAATCGTACCAAATTTTCCAGTTCCGGTTCCACCTAACGATTCCGGTTCTGATTAAAATGATTAAACAAATAATAAAAAGGTAGTGGTAAGGAAAAATACACAATAGGGTTCATTTGAATTATTACGATTCTGCTTATTGATTCCTAATTTCGATAGCCTGGCTCCGCCCTCCTACGTACTTCCGCTCAATTTTCATTTTCCTTTAGTACTCCGTCTGGGACTGCGGTATATTCTTAGGTTTTCTAAGAATATATAAGAAAAAAATGTTACCAGTCCAATCAGCGAACAGAGGGAGTGGCTGAGAACAATGACGTTGATGTCGTGCGCTAGTTGGAGTTGTAGTTCAGTAATGGCGGCGGAGAAAGATGCGAGTGAAGCCATTCAGTCCGTTGTGGCACCGCTGCCGAATATCCAGAAGTTAAAGCCTTTCCAGCTCGCTCCGTTAGTGAAGGAGTTGGCTGAAGCCCTATTCTGACGGTAATTGTTTCTCATGGGGTCGGAAGACATTCATCATTTACAGGGGCTAGTCAGTGATTTTATTGCCGTCCGTCTCCCACCACCCGCGTAAAAATCCCCGGTCAAATTACCTACTGTTTTAGACAAACACCAAGGTCGTGTGGTAATTTAATTGCTGTCTGAATCCACATCTCTGAGTTTTCAAGAATAAATCACTTCAAAATTCACTGTTTATATCCTTTTTGACCACTGCAGAGCACCGTATGGCTGCCGCTGTAATTTGGATGCATTGCTAGACTTCTAAATACTAGCCAGCATTTAAAGAAATACAAGAGCAATATATTTCGTGTGCTGTGCAAAAGACGAGGAAGAGAATTCATTGTCGCGCATTATTCACTATGAGAAGCCATTCTGTGCGCATCTGTGTGTGCAACGTGTGTTTGCAGCACAGAAGAGCGTGAATAGCGTGTGAGTCTTCTTTGTGCTCGAATGTTTTAAAATCACATTAAAATGTGCACACAGGAACCGATAAGCAGAACCAAAATGCGAGTTTATTATCGAATCACCAGTGCTGGGATATTTGGAACCGGTTCTAAAATGGAACCGGTTCTTGATACCCATCCCTACTCGTAAGTACTCACACTTTTTTTTTTTCACGGACTATTGTGCTTAATAACACTTTTTAACATCATGCACGTCCTGCTCTTAATTTTCTCTTTCATGTCTTTATAGCTCTAAAGAGTCAATAAGTAGTACTGTGCTACGCAGATGTATTTATATACCATGATAGAAACAATATAGCAAAAACACTTTTTATAATCGCCACAATATATATATATAGTACTAACGCCCAGCCCTAGTGTCATGCTGGGATTGCTGGCTGTTACGAACTGCTCCGAGGCTCGAAGGTGGATCCAAATGCAGCTTTATTTGAGGGCAATCCAGAAGCATAATCCAAGGTACAGGCAAGGGTCATACACAGACAGGCAGTCCAAACAAAGAAACAAAGAAACAAAACAGGCAGGGACCAGAGGCAAGAGAGTAATCCAGGGAACAGGGCAAGGTATCAAAAAACAAGAAACAAGAAAATCAGGAGAGTGCTCAGAATTGCAATGTAACATTTAAACACGACTTAGCCGTGAGTGAATGAATGACCAAGGTATAAATAGACAGGGAATAACAGGATGGTGAGACACAGGTGAAATGCAATCAGTAAATGAGGTACAGGTGAATGTGATCAGTGATAAGTGATGATGAGTCCGGGCAGTGAGTTATGGGAAATGTAGTTAGTGAGTGAATATAGTCTTATGTGTGGAGTGCCCTCTGGTGGCTCTCAAGGGCACTCCAGCTGGTGATCGTTACACTGGCATCCTACTCTTCCAAAGGTGTAATCGGCTCTGCAGGGCTCAGATAATGACTGTTCTGTATTTCTCCTCAAATCTTTGAGCTGTTCAAGGTGGCTCTTAGACAATGAGTGAGGAGCACGAAGGAGATGCCCACTCACACTCGTTAAAATTGCGGTCGGTCCCTGAAATCTCTCATCTGCGGTGAAGGACCGGAGCTGAACTACACCACTAAACTTTTCCAATGATTAAAGAACAGCAGCTGAATCTTTTTTCGTGTCTCACTAACACACTCACACACTCTCAAACACTCGCTGCCTCGAAGCTGAAGACTACTTCAACAATTTCCCAAAGGACAGGCCTTATTAACTGAGGCGGTGGACCCCTTTCCTGTTTGTTTCTGTGTCTGTGTGTGTGGCTGGAGACTCACAACTCTCTCGGCTACTTAGTAATGACTTTTTTGTCTCCTCTTCTAAATCCTCCAGTGGCGGTATTTGTTGTGTGAGGTCTTGTCATATGCGTGTGAGAAATGTCATCGGGGCTTTCTGTGGAAATGTCACTCATGAAAATGAGGTTTTATGCATGCGTGGTCTGCTGATAGACGGTCTAATTTAGCATACTTTGCAGAATCGTAATTAATGTCTGCCGTGAAATACTTTGCGGCAGTTTACCGTTCAGTGATAACGCGTGTTGTCATGGAATTCTTTTCATAACAAAATGAATATTTTCATTTAATATATAGATGAAATTAGTGTTCACTTCCAGGTTCTTCAGGGACCCCAGAAAATAGGTTTTACTAGAGTAAATAAGCTAAAAATGATCATAAGTGCTGTGTTGGGTGTTTAAATGATCTTATCCTTCACTAAAAATTGCTTGTCTTAAATACCCAGAAACATTGTTGCTTTTTGTTTGATGCCACAATAATTTTCTCTATTCCAAAAATCAGGGATGTTTTGCCAATGTTTTGTTTTTGGTCAATATTGTACGATAGATGTTTGTGACTGAACCAAATCCTTTGGCAAAGGCATTCAAATCAGCTTTTGCATTCCAGCAATGTTCTTAGAACTACACATTAATGGCATTTTCATGTGAATCTTTGGCACAAACCTCATCTAACCACTGGCTTACTAATGCCATTGATGTATACTCCTGTGCATTGTCTTGGTGAAAAATAACATCTGATCATTCCTCTTTAGATAACATTGTTTCAGTTGTGGGAAGCAAGCCATTCTGCAGTATTCTTCTGTACTCCAAAGCATTAAATGACTTTTCACAGTGAAGTAACTCACCAAGAGCAGTAGCTACAAAGGCACCCCACACAATGACTCCTCTTCCTCCATGCTTCACTGTGGTAGAGATGCATTTATTATTATATTTCTCGTCCGATTTTCAAAGACACCACTCTGGAGCATCACCATGCAACATGTTTCATTGTGATTGATCACTCCACAGAACTCTGCTGAACCACTCTGAATCAAACTTCCCATATTCTGCTTCATTCTGTCTTAGTTGTTTTTCTGAGACAGCAATGGCTTTTTAAGTAGAGCATTTGTTTAACGTTTGCTAATTTCCTGTCTGATAATATGTGGTTAAGACAGTTAAAAGCTTAATTTCTTAGCCATTCTGGGCTTGCCCGGGTGTGTACTTCCTGTTTGAAGTCAGCTAAAGCTAACTAAAATTTGCTGTATATAGGGCTGCAGTTTGCGGTTTTCAATGATCCATACTTCAGGCACTTAAGATAATGAAAAAGGGGTTGAATTTAGAGGACAAAACTCTTTAAGTCATCTTCAGCTACTAGACTGTATGCTTTAAGTACAGTGGTGGGTATTTTAACCCCTGACATAATTTCCTCAGTGTTATTTGAATAACACTTGTGTGCTGATGGTCTCAGCAGATAAGATCCTCTAGTGCAGTGCTTGCTGATCCAGATGACACTGTGACTGGCATTAACATCCTGCCATTTTGGCCTCCAGGAGATTTCTTATGGAAGTGAGTTCATAAGCGCTGCAGCCTTTGAGCTATAGTCTAGCTGTCGTTTTTTGGGGGTTATGGACCTATTTCAGTTTAATGACCCTCTCAAATAAAGCTGGATATTTGCATCTGCTGTGGGATACAGTATTTTGCTTTGTGTACACTGGAAATGTCGCTAAGTGCTAAGAGTCCACATCTCTGAGCTTTCTGCATTTTCTCTTCTGAGGTTGGGGGAAATGTGTATAAATAGCGTTAGAAATCATAAAATGTAGAACATAGACAGTGTACTAAAGTCTCATTGTTGCTGTGAAAGCATAATCCTATTTAATGATTAATTAGTAATGAACAGAAAGTCTTATTGCTTTGTTTCAAGATCCTGATCGCATAGTCTGGTTTATTTTGCAATAATTACCATCTGACAATACATTCTCCCACTTATTACACAGCTGCTTACCAAATAATGAAGATAACTCAAGACTGATTTTTCTAAGGTTTTATGGACTGATGAAATGAGAGTGAGTCTTGATGGGCCAGATGGATGGGCCCGTGGCTGGATTGGTAAAGGGCAGAGAGCTCCAGTCCGACTCAGACGCCAGCAAGGTGGAGGTGGAGTACTGTTTTGGGCTGGTATCATCAAAGATGAGCTTGTGGGGCCTTTTCGGGTTGAGGATGGAGTCAAGCTCAACTCCCAGTCCTACTGCCAGTTTCTGGAAGACACCTTCTTCAAGCAGTGGTACAGGAAGAAGTCTGCATCCTTCAAGAAAAACATGATTTTCATGCAGGACAATGCTCCATCACACGCGTCCAAGTACTCCACAGCGTGGCTGGCAAGAAAGGGTATAAAAGAAGAAAATCTAATGATATGGCCTCCTTGTTCACCTGATCTGAACCCCATTGAGAACCTGTGGTCCATCATCAAATGTGCGATTTACAAGGAGGGAAAACAGTACACCTCTCTGAACAGTGTCTGGGAGGCTGTGGTTGCTGCTGCACGCAATGTTGATGGTGAACAGATCAAAACACTGACAGAATCCATGGATGGCAGGCTTTTGAGTGTCCTTGCAAAGAAAGGTGGCTATATTGGTCACTGATTTGTTTTTGTTTGGTTTTTGAATGTCAGAAATGTATATTTGTGAATGTTGAGATGTTATATTGGTTTCACTGGTAAAAATAAATAATTGAAATGGGTATAAATTTGTTTTTTGTTAAGTTGCCTAATAATTATGCACAGTAATAGTCACCTGCACACACAGATATCCCCCTAAAATAGCTAAAACTAAAAACCACTTCCAAAAATATTCAGCTTTGATATTAATGAGTTTTTTGTGTTCATTGACAACATGGTTGTTGTTTAATTATTAATGTTGTAAAATTAATCCTCAAAAATACAACTTGCCTAATAATTCTGCACTCCCTGTATATATATATATATATATATATATATATATATATATATATATATATATATATATATATATATATATATATATATATATATATATATATATACATACAGTGAGGAAAATAAGTATTTGAACACCCTGCTATTTTGCAAGTTCTCCCACTTAGAAATCATGGAGGGGTCTGAAATTGTCATCATGGGTGCATGTCCACTGTGAGAGACACATAATCTAAAAAAAAATCCAGAAATCACAATGTATGCTTTTTTAACTATTTATTTGTATGATACAGCTGCAAATAAGTATTTGAACACCTGAGAAAATCAATGTTAACATTTGGTACAGTAGCTTTTGTTTGCAATTACAGAGGTCAAACGTTTCCTGTAGTTTTTCACCAGGTTTGCACACACTTGCAGGAGGGATTTTGGCCCACTCCTCCACACAGATCTTCTCTAGATCAGTCAGGTTTCTGGCCTGTCGCTGAGAAACACGGAGTTTGAGCTCCCTCCAAAGATTCTCTATTGGGTTTAGGTCTGGAGACTGGCTAGGCCACGCCAGAACCTTGATATGCTTCTTACAGAGCCACTCCTTGGTTATCCTGGCTGTGTGCTTCGGGTCATTGTCATGTTGGAAGACCCAGCCTCGACCCATCTTCAGTGCTCTAACTGAGGGAAGGAAGTTTTTCCCCAAAATCTTGCAATCCCAGTCATCCTCTCCTTAATACAGTGCAGTCGCCCTGTCCCATGTGCAGAAACGGTGGTCCCAGCTCTTTTCAGGTCATTGACCAGCTCCTCCTGTGTAGTTCTGGGCTGATTTCTCATCTTTCTTAGGATAATTGAGACCCCACAAGGTGAGATCTTGCATGGAGCCCCAGTCCGAGGGAGATTGACAGTCATGTTTAGCTTCTTCCATTTTCTAATGATTGCTCCAACAGTGGACCTCTTTTCACCAAGCTGCTTGGCAATTTCCCCTTTCCATTTCCCCTTTCCAGCCTTGTGGAGGTGTACAATTTTGTCTCTAGTGTCTTTGGACAGCTCTTTGGTCTTGGCCATGTTAGTAGTTGGATTCTTACTGATTGTATGCCGTCCAGAACAGCGCACCACTGTGTGCATCTGTTCCATAGGTCTGTGTTTTGCATGTCTAATATAATTAGTCATAATCAATAAATGCCATTTCGTTACATATAGCCTGCAGTTTCTGAATGTTATTTATTTATAAAAGCACTTATGTTATTCATGATTAAGTATCGTATTTAATGGGAACTTATATTTATCATTAGTTACGTGAGGCAAAAGTAGTTAAGAATGAGGAATAAATTGAAATCCACAGCATTTCAACAACTTACTATGATAAAATGATTTCCCCTTTGCTTTCCCCTGCCTGTTATGGTATCCTGGCGCACATCAGCTGTCCATCATGTTGAAATAGTACGGTTTAAACAGTCCGGTTTTAAATTATTGTGTAGATACCAATGCTACAGCCTCTCGAGCACTCCCCTGATTGTCTGCCAAAATGGGGAAGTTTAGGCTGCTTAACGTCAACCTCCGGAACTCTATAGGTGCATATTACTAACGCGCTCTTTAAATAACAAAAAAAAAAAATACTGCACAATTGACTTTAGACCAGGTTTTTGTTGGTCAATGGCGCAGTCTATTTCAGTTGCCTGGGCGCAAATGCATTTGCTATTTAAACAAGATGGCGCTGGATGTGAAAATGATGTAGCAAAATACACTTGCGTCGCGCCTGGTGCTGCATTGAGTCGGGTGTAATAGGGCCTTTCATGTGGCAGACGTCACAAAATCACTAAGGCTTAAGTATTTGAATATCTATTCCTGCCTGTTAAAATTTCTTAAAGGGGTGGTAAAGCACACTCTTTCGAAGGCTTGATTGTGTTTGTGGGGGGCACTGTAACATGTGTTCATGCTTCGTTTTTAAAAAAATGCAGTATTTTTCATATATTTGACCTTTATTCTACACTGCTCTGTCCCTCCTTGTAAAAACGGTCTGATGGTTTCCGGATTCTGTGAAGCCAGTCCCTCAAAAATACGCAATGGGCTCTGATTGGTTAGCTGGCCCAGTGTGTTGTGATTCGCTAACCGCCTAGTGAACATTTCTCGAAAGCGTCACGCCCCTTACCTCTACAGGTAGCCTCAGGCTACTAGCCTGAGCTTTGTGTACAATAGCGTCAATGAAACCATACCAAGAGCCCGAATCAGACCCAGACAATTTTAGTGAAGATGATCGAGCAGAACCTGTTCAGTCCTCAAGAGTAAAGACTGCGGATCTATAGTGATCGCTCCTGAATGGCACTGTTACTTTTGTATTTTTAGAACGATTTGCCAAATATCTGTCGCAAGAACGGACACTAAACATAGTAGCCAAATCAAACACAGAACCATGTTTAGCATGCCTGTAGATAAACAATACATAAAAGCTCTAATCAAAGAATAATTTACACTAATGCCAAGTTCGCTGTTGAGATTTTAAACAGTTTGTAACGTTAGGTGTTTGTCGGATAACGTTGAGTATGAATGAGCATTTAACAAACTGGTTTGCAGAGCCAAACAGTGCTGTCATGTTTACTTCCTTGCTACAACGTAGGCTACAATTAACAACACGAACTATTACAGGAAAACACATCGACGAAAAATAAATCACACTTACAGGTTGTAGCCCCTCCTCGCGAAGATTGTCGAAGCTTTCCTCTGCGAGATGTGCCGCGGTAGCCGCGCGTGCCCGCCTGTCTCGTGCAGCTGAAGGCTCATGTATTGCAAATACAGATGAATATTGTCCATTATGTCACATTTCCCGATCTTCTCCTCCGACCCCTGTCTGTCTCGTGCTTTGATTTATGATGGGCAGCATATATCCGATGCAAATGCGATCGTGTTCCCCTCTGTCTCTTACACACATGAATATGAGGTTGTATGTTAAACGCACTGCAACGCACCCCCGTCCCTAGGAAGGCTGAAGAAAGTGGACCTGCAATCCGGATGAAAATAACAGCGTTTCGTCGGCATTGTCAACAGCACTCCAGCCTACTAACTATACCACAACAACTATTCCCCGCGGCGATACAAAATGGCCCCCCTTATTTCATATTCTCGGAGGAGGGGTTTATGTA
This sequence comes from Romanogobio albipinnatus, assembly GCA_023566225.1. NCBI lineage: Eukaryota > Metazoa > Chordata > Actinopteri > Cypriniformes > Gobionidae > Romanogobio > Romanogobio albipinnatus. The sequence goes on along the minus strand of CM042260.1, from coordinate 23,204,890 downwards.
AATATTGGGCCTGGTGATGTCAGCAAACCCTGGGTGAATGTGTAGTAGTCCCTACCGGCCGTTTGCTGTAGTCCTTAGAAATCGATTTCTTTAAAAGCAAATATCTCCCTTTGCTTTAAACTTTGAACGTTGTAACTTTGAAGATGTTGTTTATGCTCAAACAGCAACATTACACACTAGCTAAAGTTAGAAAAGTGAAATCGTGGTTTACCACCCCTTTAATTTCCAATTAAGTAAAAAAAAAAAAATCAATCACTACAAATGATAAATGAGGCCAATGGACAATAGAAAAAAAACATTTATTTCTGATTCAATGAAGGAGAGAGTGATGCTGGCTGATTTCTCACGCATTGTGTAGGTTGCATAATGCATGTGGCTGCATAAGTGTGTATATGAGGAAGCCCAAGCTAAATAATGTTCCTGCCTTCCCCTCACGCATGAAGACATTATCTCTGTGCGAGACAAAATAAACCTTTACCCACTTGACTATATCGCCCATATTTATGGTGATTAGAAGGCTTAAGACAGAGTAATAATGGCCCTGCAGTGCCTCGGTACTTGCTAAAGGGGAAGAGAGCAATGCCTAATATTAATTCATGACTAAATCAACCAGACTGCATTTGATGCCACAAATTAAAGTTATTTTAAGGGTTAGGTGAAATCTGAGTGCCTTAAGGTAACAAGTGTACATTTTTTCTTTTAAAAGTGTATTATATTTCTGATTGAGGAAAAAATCCCATGTTTCGTAACCCTGTGTGACACTGTTAAAATGATGCTGTATTATACCTATAAAATTAAGAAACTGCATAACAATCTCTTGTGAATGAGTTCCTGATGCTAGCAATCCCTCATAAAATGCCCACCCATGATAAAGCTCAAATTTGCATAAATTTACTATAGACAAGATTGCAATAAGATCATAAGTGTTGTTGTAAAAAGCACTCTTTACCAACGGTGTGAGGTAACAAATACTCACTTTACTTTAGCGTAAAATTTGTATAATTTTACTTGAGGTCATTTTAAGTAATGTAACTGTACTTTTACTGCATGAGCTTGCATTATGAATGAATAAGTAGGGTATACTTTTTGCTATTAGATATAAAAAATGCGTCAAAAAGTTATTCTACAAAAGAGAACTAAAAAAAGAGAAGATTTGCATATTCTGCAGTCCAATGCTAAATAATGAGCCAGCCAAATAGGAAAAAATCGGCAAGTGGGTGCCTAGACTTCAGTAAAATTCTCTGTTTTTTGCCTTCAAACTCAACATCAACTCAGCCTCAGGAGTCTACGTGATATTCTGTCCTGTTCACATTCTGGAAAGAGAAGAGCCTCAAGAGGTAGAAACAGCCTGGAGACACGCACCAATATTGCATGGTACTCACCACACATTTGACAGGTTGATTTGAATACGGTGGTAATGAGATTATTCAGAATGCAGGGTGTGTTCAAGCCTCTAATACACAAAGTGATACTTGCTGGTAATGAAACACTTCCAAAATAGTGTGTGTGTGTGTGTGTGTGTGTGTGTGTGTGTGTGTGTGTGTGTGTGTGTGTATTTGGGTGGATAGATGAGTAACGAACACTTAAGATGTTAAAGTTAGTTTTAACAAGACAGATTGGTTTGGACTCTCCCAAGGAAAATCATGACGGCAAGGCTGGTTTGATTCCCAAAACAGAGACTTAAAACAGATCTTCTTCCTTCTCAAAGACCTCTTTTTGACCTCTTAAATACAAGATTAAAATCTAAAGAGAAAAACCACAGAAATTGCCCTTTTCATATCAAAATGCATCTGATTATTCCAAAACAATGCCAGACGGACTTATAATCAAACATCTTTCAACTGCATAATTTTATATTATACTTACAACCTATGTGGCTATTATGCTTAGATCACACATAATGCAATTGTTATAACTTTTGAATGGTTGATTGGAAGTGTGTCTTGTTTACTATGTGCGTGAATTATTTCTAATTTCTCAAATGGTGGCATGAGTCAGATCTGTGTAAAATGTATCATATTCTTATTATAGAATCCATGTCTAAATTGTACTCTGCTAAGAGTGGGAAAATTAAGAGCCCATGGACTAATCAGATAACGTGTAATTTATGGTGAGAGAAGGGGAAACATTTACACCCTGAACTAAAGACGTCTAATTGGTCAGAACTCCGCCGGAGGGCTGGATAAATGTTTTGAGTTAAACTCAGGACATGAAAAAAGTATTAGAATAGACCACAGTTCAAGATCAGATGAAAGTAGGGTTACGAACGTGCAGCTTCATTCAAGCCACCTGACTACTCTCTCGCTTATTTTTCTTAGTTTCCTTTCTTTTCCGTTGAAAGTCTTGTGTTCTAAGTTAATTTTGCTTCCAAACCCCCCTCAAACTTCAAACTTCAGCCATGAGGCATTCATCCGCCAGCACACCAGAACATGTTTGGGTTCACTCCAGACACGAAAAGACCTCCAGCGAATCAACGAACCTGGGAAACCATCAAAGACACAAACGCAAGTAGTGCCTCCAGATTCTAACTGAACTGGTGCAATGATATAACATTGAATAACCCCGCCTAAGAAACGATAGAAGGGTTACATTCATGGTTTGTTCAGGTCAGGTCTTATAAAGAGCATATAGTGCTAAAAACTTGGGATTTCATCATTTCACTCTCTTAAAATTCATTCTTCCCTCACTTTCTTTCTTTCTGCACCTCGGGTAAATGTGTGTGTGTGTGTGTGTGTGCATGTTTTTATGTGTTAGACACTAGTTTTATGTATTAGAATAATCAATCAAGTCTTGTTTGTATTTAAAGAGAGGTGTCTTGTATAATGTGCTTACTAATCAAACTGATGATCTTACTACTGTGCTAATAAATAGTGTTTTCACTATAGTTTGGATATTAACATCCGCTACATAGTTGATAGTTACTGCCCGTTCAAATGAACGCTGGATGATTCTTTCAAAATTCCTGATAATTAATAATCCCCTTTGAGCTAAATTGACCCGTTTCCATTACATCAGAGAGCAAGTCTTTCATCTAGATGCATACACAACTTTTAATCTTTGAGGCAAAGGATTGTGCTCTGACATCGAAGCAAAAGACTTAAGCAAGAGCTAGTCCAGATCTTCAGTCTTTCTGTTGCTCATTTTAATCTATACACATATTAAACCCCACAGCGTGAGATTATGCTTCCCCACTGGCCAAACTCCATGTTATCCGCACTTTAGCCGTCACTTCATGAATGCAATGATCCTTATTACTAACTAGACTACAGTGAAGGGCTTTTTCCACTGTCACAAGCGATCAGAGCGCCATAGTCTATTAATCCAAACTATCATACAGATTTTTCAAGTAATTTGTGCTCCCCTCAGAGTGCACAAATAGCTGACATAAAAGTAAGAGCAACAAAATTATGGTCACTCAGAATGATTAAAACAATACTGTTAAATAAAGTTCTAAATGCTCTATCAAGGTCTATTAAGTGTCACATTACGAAAAGTAATGGTATTTGCATGAGGTGTGGCATTGCTATTAATATTTCCCATAATACTGTGCCCCTTCCCACTCTCTCAACAATCCATTCTCTTTGAGGTGGCTTTTCAAAAGCACTGAGACCCAGCACTCTATCAAAAGCATTTCAGCATTCATGTATTCTTGACTGTAAGGAAAGTAACTGGTGAAGAAACTGTTAAATGGAACTTGCATAATGGGGAATCCATTTGTTGACTTCTCTGCCTGGGTCAGTGCGACAAGGTCAGCGAATGTATTACTGCAAGATGGCAAAGGTGCAGATACAGGCCTCGTGATGGATTGTAAAAACCTGATAGCAAATGCCAACAAAATGCCACGGCTTGAGCTGCCAGCCTTGGCGCAAACAGCAAAGGATTTATTTTGATGCACATGTTTGCCTGGAGAGAGGAACAGGATAAAACAATGAAACCAAGGCCTTTTCTGTTTTTTTTGTTGGAGGTGAACAATAGCCTTATTCTCAGCTTTGTATGCAAGTGTCTTTGCTTATCTAACCTTTTCCTTTGTGAAGCAAAACAGTTTTTAGTTGGGACTTCCTTAAAATGTAATTGCCCACCATTCCATCTAAAGTCAAAAGAACTGAAGAGTCTTTAAAATTCACATAATTCTCCCGTTCTGATGTACTTTATGGTGTAAATTTCCCCAGATAAAACTGCGTTCATGGAAAATTGGATGACCTCACCTTACATTACAGCTCTCTGGAGTACTTAATTATGATTGGCCAAATCAGTCTATATATATATATCTATCAGTGCTGTCAAAATGTGCGTTAACGCATGCGATTCAGTTTAACGTGTTAAAATATTTAAAGCAATTAACGCAGCATCTGTTTTTCTGTCATCCTTTGTCTAGCGTTACATTATATGATCACGCTCTTTACTTACGCAAATGCTTTTAAATAATTCAAGCGTGACTGTGAATGTCCTGGCACACACACGACACATAGAAAGACGCACGCCAGTATCGAGTTCTCTTTCGCGCTTGAACAAACAATATAAGACACAAAATCATGCCAAAATGCCCGTTTGACGAGTATTCTCATAAGAGCAGTCTTAAAGGGATAGTTCGCCCCAAAAATTTCAATTCTGTCATCATTTACTCACTCTTAAGTTTTTTCAAACCTGTGTGAATGTGAAAGATATTTTGAAGAATATGGGGAACTAAACAGTTGATGGACCCCATTGACTTCCTTAGTACACTCTAAAAAAAGGTTCTATATGGCACCAAAAATGGTTCTTCGTCGTAATCATAGAGGAACCACTTTTGGTGCTGTATAGCACCATATCTTAACATGTTCTGTATATGTTAGCGGTGCTATATAGCACCTTAGTTAGCGGTGCTATATAGCACCTTAGTCAAAGAACCGGTGAAGAACCTCTGAAGAATCGCTGAAGAACTACTGAAGCAGCAAAATTGGTGCTATATAGCACTTAAAAATGTTCCCCTATGATTACGAGCCAAGAACCATTTTTGGTGCCATATAGAACCTTTTTTTTTAGAGTGTAGGGAAAAAAATACTATGGAAGTCAGCAGGGTCCATCAACTGTTTGGTTACAGACATTCTTCAAAATATCTTCTTTTTTGTTCAACAGAACAAAGAAATTCATACAGGTTTGAAACCACTAACGGGGGAGTAAACAATGAAATAATTTTCTTTTTTGGGTGAACTATTCCTTTAAATTAGTTAAATAAAGTCTTAAATTAACTTAAAGAGTGAGATGCGTCAGATCCGAGCCATGTTTGGCAGCGCCAGATCTTAAAGTTAGAGTAGCCTAATAAACCAGTTGCTGTGATGTCTGTCATTAAGGTTAATAAAAGAACAAATGTAACTTTAATGGTGCAACGCAAAATATTTAGTAGTGCATGAATTGTAACTTAGTGCCTATTTACGTCAAAACTAAGCTAGTTGTAACTTGCGCTCAGCTGGTGCCACAGGTGTCTTGACAGGAAAGATATCCGTTCCTTTATCGATACACGTGAAAAGCACCCCGGGGACATTATAGGGATCTGTTATGTTTAATCTATTAATTTTTGCTATGTACAAGTCTATGTCTTTTGAATTAAAGTGCGTAGTGAACTCCGTTGCCTTGAAACTCATGCTGGCGCTGGCTGTTCCTGCCTGCCAAAATGGTAGACAGAATGGGTCACGTGACCTCCGGAGCTCTATAGGCGGGTGTACAACATGCTTACACTCTGCTTATTACACACACACAGGGATACATTTTTAAATATGAAAAATTAAATGATTAAAATGTAAAATATTGTTATTGTGTACATAAATATAAAAATTCATGTCATATGCTCAGGCAGCTGTGGTGGAATCCGGCGTGTCCCGTAGATGGTCTGCTCGCTCGCTTTAACCTTGCGCACAAGCAGATCCGGTTCATCGCTAGAGATGCGTTCAGTTTTTCTGCTTGCAATTTTTGCCATGTAAATAGCGAATCCGCCATGGTGCGAGCTCAACTGGCTTTTAAAGGGAATGGGAGATAAGACTCTGATTGGTTTATTTCACATTTTGCCCAAAACACACATTACTCATTAAGAGAATAGGGACAACCCTTTTAGACCACAACCATTTTTCCCGTCGTTAAACTAGCCAAAGTTGATTCGGACACACCCTATGTGCACTTGCACCATGCGCTTTAGACCATGCGGTTAGATCAGGGTTCCTCAAATCTTGCCCTTGAGGGCCAATGCGCTGCAGAGTTTAGCTCCAACCCTGATCAAACTCACCTACCTGTGATTTTCTAATGATCCTGGAGACATTGATTAGCATGTTCATGTGTGTTTGATTAGGGTTAGAACTAAACTCTGCAGGAAAGTGGATATCGTTGGCCAGATTTGAGGATCCCTGGCTTAGATCGTTAAAATAGGGCCCGAAGTCTGCTGTGTTACTCTTAGGAATAATACTATATTGTTTATTTCTTATTTTCTACGCTTATTTCACACAGAACTTACCTTTAAGGATCAATCTCCCTCACCTAAATATGATTATTCTGTCTGTTTCCATTTTTATCACAAGCAAAGGTTTGATTGAAACTGTACCAACAGCCAGGAGGGCAGTGATGTCATGGATTTCAGAGCATAAAAGACACAAGAAGAGGCTTGAAAATGGATAGTAGAGAAAAAACATCGTAGCAGTGCAGAAAAGATGCTTTGAACTATGAAGTGGGGTAGACAGTTGAATTAGTGTATGGGTTTACTGTACCGGATATTTGTCATGTTCTTGAACAGCAATGTGCTATTTTTGTATTTAGTTGAATCCATTTCTGTCAAAAGCTTGTGACACTTCAGTGGTTCAAAATGAAAAAACACGTACCACAGAGACATTGAGCAGTTATTTCTGCGTGGCACCCATTAATATAATTATAAACTTGAAATTTGAAAGCCTCTCTCATTGGTCCAAAAGGGATTTCTGTTGGATTTCATGTTGTTTTTCCATCACAGGAGACAATTTAATTGATTTTAAATAATAGTTGTTGTGAAGTCACACTCCCATATCTAGCACTCACATGTACTTCATCAAGCTTTAACGTTGCCGTTTGAGACCAACGCTTCCAGTAGAAAATTGGAAGTCTGATGATTCATTTATTGACATAATTGATTGATAAATTTAAGTTTAACGCTTGGTCCATTTTACAAAGATGATAGACAGTGAGAATTTCAAGCATATTTTCACCAAGTCGCCATGCGAGTGAGCTTTTAACATCTTAACCTGTGAGAGAGGTTGTGATTGATTTCTATTGAAGTCAGCAGAAACTCACTAGAACATACAACAGTGATAGAAGCCATTACATTTAATAGCGTAGTCTGAAGTGTGGCAGTTTAATGGACATATCCTCACTGACTTCCCCCATCCATGCAACCGAAAACATTAGCCTTATGTCAGTTTCTGCCAGAGCAGCCCTCCAACAAATGCTTTGTTCACCCTCACAGCGGTGAATATAATTTCAAACCTTCATCTGAGATAAAAGGGCATATTTTAGTCACCGTCTAGGAAGAATGCCAAGCACAACACAGATTGGCAAGTGTTTGCATTATCGTTCTGTTGTTCTTTGATATTGCCCCATCCTTTTGAAAAGCATGGGGTAGAATTGTGCTTATAATAACATGCTGCTTCAGTGATTTTGATGTAGTTTACGGTTTAATATTCACAATTTCTTTTATGCTTTTTTCCATATACACATTGTTTTTGGAAGAACTTAAGCTAAGCGTTGTGTCCCTTTCATTAGTTGCAATATTTTTCTATTGTGTTATGTTAACCTTTTCCTCGCCAAACACAGAATCTTGTGTTATTTGTGAAAAAAACGCCTCCCTGACAAACACGGAATTTCCCGGGTTTCTGTGTTTTTACTGTTAGACGCTAGGAGGCGCTATTATTAATCTTCTGAATGAGTACAGAATCTTCAGATCAAAACACAGATGAAGAAGACGCAAAAAAGAAACCAAGCGAGCAGATGCATGTGTAAAATAGCGTGATCATGATTGTGATTGTGATCGTGATACATTACTGAATAAAATGTCAACCCAGGGTGAGCTATAGGACTGTGCAACCATTAGTGGTGTTGATGGACTCGATCTACTTCATCTGTGTTTGATCATCGTCCTGAATCTGATCTGGATGTAGTCTTTGACAAAAAAAAACGTGATTTTCTCAGCTTTGTTCAAAATGTAGCTTTTTTTTTATGAAACTTGAAACTTACACATATTAAAGTGTTGATAAAAAAAGAATGCATGAAACTTGAATAAAAAGTTTTGTTTTTCTGAGAAAAAACACTTTTGAGAAATCCCAAGAAATGGCATTACGGGACTAAAACAGATACAGTTCATGAACCCTTTGCACTAAAAGCATAAGTATGGTCTCATTTAAAAACAGACACTTGGCAGTTTACTGTAAAGTCAAAATGTATTATTGTCATAATGAGAAAAATGGTTATAATAAGCTTCACATTTATTAGAAATTTAATTTTGTTAAATATCTTTATGAAAATAAAATTGAAGTTGGCCTTGTAGCATTCTAGAAATGCGCTGCAGCTGAAGCCACATGTCTGTCCATGTTATATTTCAAATCTGAAGATGATAAGTCTAAAACTCCGAATTTTATTAAATGTTTTTCAAGATCATGGCATGTGATTTTAATTTGAGAAGTCTCTAAAATGTTAACTGATGTTTATTGCCATCTTCTGAGCTACCGTTTAGTGTATTTCCTCTATTGTTTTGAGGTGCAAACTGTCCCATTTAGTTTCAGGCCTAGTCCACACGTACACGGGTATTTTTATAACCGGAGTTTTTCCTTCTCCGTTTAAAAAAACAATCGCGTCCACACAAGCACGGTTTAAAAAAAATCTCCGTCCACATGAAAACGCAAAACCGCGCTATGATTGGCTGCCTGATTTCCACATGGGTCCCATCCACGGAGGGATGCTATGGGCTCAGTGAAACCCTTCTACAAGTTTACTTTGGACTCAGTGACAGGTAACTGTATATACAGGGGCAGGGCCAAGTGGACTGAAGCTTCACACACTTGCCTTACTATGTTGTATTATTGAATTCTGGCACCTCTGTTCTGCAATACAATGAGATAACTGTGCATGTATCTGTATAGGCTACATGTGATAAGCGCTATTAGCAGAGTTATTAAAAGCTACGTCCGCGCTTGCATAGACTCGACTCATGTAACGTTAAACAAAATCGATAACGGCGCACAAACTGACGTCAAACAAAGGAGAGAACGGCGCACATTTTGACTTAACAAGCCTAAATCTCCGGTTTCACCGTCTACACGACAACGCTGTAACCGGAGTTTCTAAAAAACTTCACCCTGGCCGGAGTTTTCAAAAAAGTCCGGTTTCAGTAACCGGATACTGCGTTTGCGTGTGGACGAACAGCCAAACCGCATAGAAAAAGCTGCGGTTTTGAAAATAACCGTGTTCGTGTGGACAGGGCCTCAGTCTCCCCAGCACACATTCACACCTCTTCAGCCTGGTTATGGCTCTAATTATCTTATTCTTTTGTCTTCATTGTAATTACTGACGACTCTCTATTCAAACCACATTTCTTTGATCAAACTTCTCACTTCTAAACTGTCTGAAATGCCCCTGTTGAAAATAGAAACATTTCAGTTTCAGTTTTACTATTCAAAATTATTCATAAAAATAACGTATTTGCTCAGTGACAGGTGCATCTTAGGGCTTGATAGCATGTTAATTTAGCACACCATCAAAACACAACAATTTATGAGATTAAAACCATGTTTTTACTCCAAACTTACTTTATATCACAAGTCGAGTGTTTTAAATAACCTTCTGTGATCTCATGTGGCTTCGATCAAAAAATCAGACAGAAAATATATTATTTTACAATAATATAAAATTCTGCATAATTATAAAAGCTATGTCGAATAGCATTGCATTATAAATCTAATCTATTATGAAAACACCCAACATGGTATAAAGAACACAGATAAACCATAAATCGTTGCGATTGTTTCTATGTTTATTGTCTTCAAACGTGTCTATCTACATGTTATAGTGATCTCATGAAGCTTTGTTTATGTCAGGGAGTTCCTGGAATATCACATGGTATATATCTTCTTCGTCTGTACCATATATGGACTACATGTGCACAGAGCGCCCTCCGGCTGAAAGTATGAACTGAAAACACAACACACCAGAGTATCCAGCGCTCATTATGATTACATCTGCACATTTTGGGGAAAGATTGAATAAATAATACTTCTCTGTATAGAAATTTGACACAGACATATGAGAATCTGTTAATATTCCTCCACATCTGCAAGCCCTGAGGGATGTTGTTTTGTCGCGAGTCTTCATGACAAGCATAGAGAAGTTTTTTTATGAATGAGAGCAGCTGATGCTCATATGACGCTCATATGATGCTTTAGATTGAAAGGTACCGACGCCGGTTTTCATATTCATAACTCCTGAAACATTACGGTCACTATAAGACTTTAAGAATAAAACAGAGGTAAAAAAATTGAATCTTGAGTCTTTTTAATGATGTATAGTTTGTCAAGGTAATTACTTACATCTTACAGTAATTTTGAGCTAATTTAAACAAAGAAAGCTTCAGTGCGTCCTCTTCCTGACACAGGTTATCAGGTTAAAAGCAGAGGGTCTGCTCTTTTTTTGTTATATTGCATGTTCAGATATTCATACAACAAAATATTCTATTGGCCATTACATTTTTGTGAAAATGATCAAAAACCCTGGCGGTGGCTGGCAACTTTTTTTTTAAACGATGGCGGAGAAGTTAAATTGGGACAACTCTCATATACAATAAGGAAAACTATTTAAAACAGATAATTCAACTAATTTCTTTTTTAATATATTGTAACAGCCATAACCCAATTACCACGTTCGATCGTAGGCTGTCAATCCTCTACCTTCCACTAGGGGCCGTATAACTGTTTCGCATCTTGTTAATCTTGCTAGTTATGAACCGGACAAATATAGTGCCACAGTGATGATGTATTTTTATAGGTCAACCCGGAAGTTAGCATCACCCTTGTTCTCATGACAAAAACCCATTCGAATTTTTCCATTGAGTTGGATTATCGCAGAAAATAAATTGTGACCAAAAAAAAAAGTACTTACTGTATATGTTTTGTCCATCACGTTAATCTTTTTATTTTTTTTAAATTGCTAAATTCAATCGCTAGAAGTAATAAGCTAAACAGGCTATAAATGAACTAAACCACGGTCGCAAGACTTCAACTCCACTATTATTTAAAAAACATTTTCCCTGAAAGTTTGAGTTAGAAGAGTTGCAAATTAATTTACCTGTTCACTGTGACGCTGTTTAACGTCTCGGACAACCTCTGTAGTCTTATTTAGCCACTTGTGTATTTATGTGGCTATTTCAAACATTTAAGCAAGAACCCGTTCAAAAAACTCTGTTTTGAGTATGTAGTTATTTTGAACAAGTGATTTTGTCATGACTGCTAAAAAAGTATGTTCTATATAGTATACATGTGTGTAGTATGATTATAATCCGAACATACTACATTCACCATGTTGTCATTATCATGTGACTGACCTACATCAGTTACATCGCTTCACTGCCAGTTATAAATCCTCTCCGTGGCCTCAAGAGTTAGTAAAGTGTCCATCGAATGTATCCTTCAGAATCTCGCCGGAAGTAGTAGGCCATCTGGGTACTTTTTGCTTACTCTTTTATGAGTAACTTCTTTTGTCACACACTGTTTCTCGTCTACTATATAGTAAGGAATTATGCGATTTCGCATGCAGCCTTCTTGCTGTGTCCCATTTGGCCTACTTATACTACACCCTAAAAGTACTGTTTCTGTAACTAAAACAGTCGCTTGGTTACATAGATCCTATCACCGTTTAAACTACCCTGTCAATCATCCGCACATCTGCTTTGTTTGTAGTTTTTTTAACACTGTTTGTAGTTCTAATCGAATCCTTGTCCGTTGGAGTGTGCACGGATCTACACTTCGGATTCTAACCAGAAAAAGTAGACCATCCTGGTATCTTTGGAATGCTCCTTTCAACATACTATGATTTGAGACACACTAAATTCGAATACTATTTAGGATGGATAGTATGCAAATTGGGACGCAGCGATTGACTTTGGAACCGGGAGTGCTAAAATGCTCATTTGTTTCCAGGTTTTACCCTACAAAAATTCTTCATTCTTTCATCACTCAGGCGTGCAACCTTAGTGGAAGATAGTGAAATCACAGCCTACAGTCAACCATGGTAACCAGATTATGGCTGTTACAATATTGAATTTTTTATTTTAATTTATTTCAACCTAATTTCAATAAATTAAAACAATTCTAATTTAATAGATTTAAACTGTAGCTAAGTGTTGTGTCCCTCTCATTAGTTACACTATCTTCCTGTTGCCTTGTGTCAAATTAGGACAACTCTCATTCACAAGAAGGGAAAACAATTCCAAACATCTATCTGAAATATCTGTTAGGCATCGTCCAAAACACACGTTTAGTCAGGCTTATTATAAGATCAAAGCGTGGAATGTGTTTCCTTCATTTATTATACATTACAATTCAGACTTCATAGAGAATAGGAGGGACCCAAAGGATGAAGCTTTCACATTTGATTTACTCTCCAGCCCCGGATTAAGGATCTGCCTGTCTGAACCAGAGAGCACAACACCCTTAATTGTGCTATGTAATGATCACACTCTGCCAATACTGATTGCACCAAAACAACCTTTACAAAATGGCTTTGCATCGGGCGGTTTATTCTGTCGGCTTCTGAAACACACACATACTTTGAGAAGATCGCATCACATGGTACGTTAAATAAAACGTCCCACATTTTGCATCCTTATTTTTGTTAATTATAAACCTTATTTACAAGATTTGAGATTTAAATCTTAATCACGTTTAGAGGGCTGACATCTATATCAGCAGCCAATTATCTGGCCTGGAAAACCTACTTTGGATGTTTTCATTCTGCTTTTAAAATTGAATTAGCAAGATTTGTGAGTATACACGCTTATATTAACTGAACGCTAAGTGTTTTGTACAATATTGTCTATTTTAATAGATTACAATTTTTTAAAATGTACTTTATTCCTGTGATGGCACAGTCTTCAGTGTCACATGATCCTTCAGAAATCATTTGTTGTAACAATGTAAAAATCTATGTAAAAAAATGTATTTCTTTCAAAAAATCCTACTGATCGAACTCAGTAGTGTGTAAATAAATATAATTAATAAATATTTACATTTCTTGTCATCTAATGCTCATTTAATGTTCATCTTTAAAAACAGTAATAATTTAATAACACCGTTGCATGCAATATTGAGAATATCATTTTTATGATAATACAAACTTCATATTATACTTTATAAAGCTGTGATGCATACATAAACTTTTGAATATTAGCATTTAAAAATAAATATTTACTGTAGTTTAATTATTTATTCATTAATTTAAAAACAATAATTAAATTGTATACAACTCTAATATTGACAGAAAAATAATTACTGATTTCTCAGCACACAACCCGTTCTCACTCCCAGGGCGTCGAAAAACGAAGCATGGTCAAGTGCCTTCCGCGTCACAACGAAGACGCTAAAGGCACCCCTAGGCGTCCCTATTTTGACGCGCTGGGTGCTCCATTCATTTCAGTTGTTTACCCAATGCGTCAGATCAAGACGCATTTTATTCTTTGCATTTGTAAAAGCATACATGATTTTATTAATATTTTATTCATATTTAAAGGTTACTTTTATATTTTGGAGCAGCTAACCCAACTCCTACCCTAAACCTAACCACTCCTAAACAATATAAAACACACAACAGGCAAATACAAGTACAGTCACAGGTATTTATTGCAAAAACTTACCAACAACAGTATAAAACTATTAACTCATGTTGCATTCCAAGTCTTCTGAAGTCACACGATGTCATCATGTAAAGAACAGAGTTGATCTTAATGTTTTAATCGCTGAGATGATGATCCCGCCGCGCCGTTAACACACTCATTCATATCTCATTCAAATAATACACACGCCTCTTTAGCATGACGCATTCGGTCACAAGACACACGAGAACCAATGAAATTTTACAATCAAAGCTGACGTAATGACGCAATTAGTCACGAGACATACGAGAGATTTCACTATGAAAACTGACGTAACGGGCGGCAACATTTGAAATTGTTTGTGTTCGTGATCTTCTGCGGATGGAGACGCTGATCGCTTTTGGGGATTTCCTTCACACAAATCAATCGCTTGGACTCGGAATATTTGTATTAAATTGTGCATGCAGTCGACTCTGCCTGTTATATCTGCGTTTTATACCACACAAATGGGTAGGTTTAGGGTTGGAATGGGGTTGGGTTACATGTTAAAACGTGTCTAGATAGCGTAAATAAAATGATGCTGGCTGATTAAATTGAGAATTACAGTCCAACATGTCATAATGGCAAAATCATAACCCAATATATGATCAGCATGACGATAACGTTCCCATGCCCAACGCGTCTGTGTCTGACGCCGAAGGTTTCTCATTGAAATGAATGGAGCACTCAGCGCGTCGATGTAGTGACGCCTAGGGGTGCCTTTAGCGTCTTTATTGTGACGCGGAAAGCACTTGACCATGCTTCGTTTTTCGACGCTTTGGGAGTGAGAACGGGTTGCAGCACATTAGTACATACCTAATATTGACTTTAGTTGCCCACAGCATGTATCCAAGTACCCATCCCAGGAAGGTATTTGTTTAACGTTATTGACTATATTACCGACACCATGAATCCAGTGGTTTACAATGTGACGTTTCTTTTACTGCTATAATTTGTAAGATTCATTAAAGGTATTTCAAACAAGATATCTTTTATAGGCTAGTTAATTAAAGAGGGATCAAAGTGATTTCTGTAAGTCTGAAAGTATATTAGAAGTTGGATCTATTGTAATGTTTGCCAGCAGACTATAGGATCAAAACTTTCTTGTGCTCTAATTATAAAGTTGTATAGTTGGCTTCAAAAGGCTCCTCGAGGCTGTGAACTACTCTTCCTGACATTCTAATACCACAGTAAGTGACTTGAATGAGTTGTCCCGTGTGTGAGAGGAACTTTACATAATTTAGTGTAATTAGTTTGTCCGTGCAGATTGCTTCAGTGCTTTTATTCGTTCCCAAGAAGAGCAGGCATGTCATCTCAGAACTCCCCACACCGCGAGACACCACACAGCCCTAATTAATCTCTTGTTTTCTATGTAAGCGATGCAATTTTTGATTCTTCGTTTAATGGAGTTTAAAAAATAAGCCTCATTTGAACATATTTAAAGGCCTGTCTTTGATCAGAATGTTTTGATATGGTGCTGCTCTTACGACCAGGTGTCCCTGAGGGAATTCGTTTGCTTTATTCACTGCCTTCAGTTAAGGGTTGCTGTTTTCTGCACCTTCCTTTACTAGGCCCTTAAATTGAGTTCTTTTTGAAGTAAATTTGCATTGCAGAGGAATTTTTTTTGTTTTGTTTGTGAGGGAAGGTAAATAGTCATTATGCCATGTTTGGTGTCTTTGATGGGATTTGAAGGCTACAGATTGGGGGTTTGCATGTGCTTTAAAAAAAAAGCTAGTGCACCACTTAATCATTGTACTGTAAATCAGGATGTCATTGTACTTTAGAAACAGAGTAAATTATCGCAATGTCAAGCAAGAAAGTACCAAACAAGCGCAAACAGCTGCAGAACAATTTTCACCGGTGGGTTTTGCATGCATCCTCTTAATACAAATTCATCAGCATCTCACATACTACCGAAATGAACTAAATTGCTGAAGGCTTATTAATTCAAAAGTTTGAAGTATTGTAAACAGAAAATCTTGAATAACTTAGTGAATTATCCATGTAAAGATGCACATTAAGCATGTTGTTAGTACTAATTTATAAATATTAATTAATGAAGTGAGTAATTTATAAATATGAAAGGGGCCATGAATTGAGAAATCATATTTTCCTTGAGCTTTTGACATATAAGAGATCATCATATAAGAATATCCTGTAAGTTTCAGAACTGAAAACTTCATTGCTAAAATGTAGTGATTGAAACTAATGTAGTGAGAACAGTGACCATATTTCTGAAATGGAAACCGGGTACATTTCCTATTTAAGTGGTCAAAATAACACTAAAATCTCATTTGTTATTATATTTGAATAAAAAAAACAGGGACAATATATTTTTTTATGTTGTTGTTGTGGAGTCCCTATATTATTATTAACATTAATAATTATTTATGATTTGGTTTGATTATTAGGATTTTTGCTCTGGATTGTATACAATAAAAAAAAAAAAAAGAAAAACAATGAGAACAGTTAATGGTAAGCTAACCATTGTAAATAAGCAGTTCAAAACAATATTGTAACATGACTTAACAAAAACACATTACAAAAATAAAACACAAAAAATTATAAATAAAACTATTCAACAAATATTGTAACATTTTATAATTGTATTTAAGTTTATACTATATAAATTTACTTTTTTAACTTCAAAAGTTTTGTTACGTTTATGCTTGAAAATAATTCTTACTATCCTTAATTGGTCTTGTTATTTTGCATTTTAGGATTATTTTAAGCAGAAAGTATATGTATTCTGCTCATGTATTGGTTGCAAGTGTAATTGTTTGGGGTTTTTTTTATATTTAAGTTATAGTTCAGATGTGTGGTAATCCAGGGATTTTCAAATTGGGTGAATGTGAGCCTCCCCTTAGAGTAGGTAAGGACAGCCGAGCCCCCCCTTCCCCAAAATCCTGTCCGCCTGCTATAACCCACACACGCCTCGGCAGTAAATGCCATCTTCTGTGTGTTCCTGGCAATGATGAGTTTCAATAACAACTAATAAAATGTAAATATTTTTTCATATTGTATTTTATTTCCTTTTTTTTTTTAAAGAAGTGCATTCATAAATCTTTGCAACAGCAAATAACTTCCAACTTTATGCAGGCCTATTTGAGGCTACTTTTAAAAATCACAGAACATCAGTAGGCCTAACCATAAGTCAACAAAACATGCTTAACATGTGAATGTTACAAGTGTGAAACTTGTGTCTGGGTCTTAAAGGGATAGTTCACTTTAAAATGAAAATTCTGTCATCATATACTCCCCCTCAATTTGTTTCAAGCCTGTATGAATTTCTTCTGCTGCACACAAAGCAAGATATTTTGAAGAATGTCAGTAACCAAACAGTTAACTGGTCCCATTGACTTCCATAGTAAGAAAAAATATATATACTATGGAGGTCAATGGGACCAGTTAACTGTTTGGTTACTGACAAAATATCTTGCTTTGTGTTTAGCAGAAGAAAGAAATTCATACAGGCTTGAAACAAATTGAGGGTGAGTATATGATGGCAGAATTTTCATTTTAAAGTGAACTATCCCTTTAAGCGCACATTTTAATGCACATCGTCTCGAACAAAATCAGCACAATGGACAGCTCTCTGATCAATGAACGACAATGCTTTTTGTTCACGGAGCGCATAACACATAACAGTCAACTGCATTGAAGGCATGTTATCAGATCAAAAAGATTTGCATTACAATTTGCAAAAAGATTTGCATTACAAAATTTTTTAAATACATTCAGATTTAAACAATAAACAAAATGCACAATTCACGTCATTTGCACGTGTCATTCACGTCATTTGCACGTGTCATTCACTCATTTGAATTTTAACTTTTAACCGCCCATATCAGTGGGAACAATGAGGACGCGCTTTTGACGCGCAGAGGTGTTCGATGCGGGGCTGCACTGCAGAGAGAAATAAACGCAAGTTGTCCTCCACCTGCAGCCTTGATCTGTATTTATTTTTAATCATGGTCAGTGCGGAAAACCCACACTCACACAAGTAAGTGCAGGTGAAGGGGATTAGGACTTGCATAGCCTTAGTGGAGATCTGAGGGAACTCGCTCTCCACAGACAACCAGAAACGCGTGATCGTCATTTCTGCCAGTCTCTGCTTCAAGTCCACATTCGAGCTGAGATCGACCAGGGCCTCCTCCTCCTGCAGGCTCAGTCCATCACTGGGTGTGGCGGGGAAAGCGAACGGATTTCTCACCCACTGATTTCCCATTGCGTCCTCTCCAAAATACTCGCCAAACTGTTCACGCAACCCATTCAAATGCGCAGTGATGCAAACGGTTGGACAGAATTAAGAGGCAGCCCTGTCTTCTCCGCAACATCCTCCAGGGTTGGGAACATTTCCACAGAACCTCGTTCAACACGAGCACCAGTTTTATAGTCCAGTTTTATAATAAGTCCAGTTTTATAATAAAAAATTAAAGAGATATGAGATATGAATTTATGATGCGCTCCAGTTCACGCGTGCAATGCAATTGATCGCGGCTATATTTGCTTCTTATTTATTAAATCCAGGCAATTTGTTGAATAAACATTTATTAAAATTAAGATACAATTTATACGAAATTCACTTTAAACTAAAGAAAGTCTTTCTACAAAACGAAACTTAATGAAGTGGTCAATCATGTCTGACCCACTCCATGTCCCCGATGCATCCTATACTCATGGTGTTCACTTTTCATAATCAACATATAGATGGAAAAAAATAACATATAATATTTTAACATATGAAACTAAATGCGCTTATTTAATGGCTACAACACATAGTCTATTAGGCACATTCAAATTAATTCTCCAATTAATTTTAAAATTATTGAAAAAAAATAAACATAGCCTACCCCTTAAAAAAATAATTGTATTGCAGTTTTTTCTAAGTACAAGAAACACTCTTTCTGCGTAGAGTGTTTGTGTTGAAAACAGGTGCCATTCATGTCAGTAATCAGTCAACTCGTTTGTACCACTACGCGAGTATCCCGCGTAGCTTTTACCCAGTATACCGTGACGCGAGTATATGTATTTTTTTTTTTTTTTTTCACGTCGCGCCTCCCCTGTGGCTCTTTGGCGCCCCCCAGGGGAGGCGCGCCTCACCTATTGAAAACCGCTGTGGTAATCAATGCGTTGTGACTGCGGAACTTTTGGGGACAAAACAATCCCGGACCTTGTTGAGGCTCTGTTATAAAGCACATACAAACAATATTACTTTAAAGGTCCCGTTCTTCGTGTCTTTTTGAAGCTTTGATTGTGTTTACAGTGTGCAATATAACATGTGTTCATGTTTCGCGTGTAAAAAAAAAACAGTATTTTTAACACAATTTACTTATCTGTATATCGCTGTATTCACTGTCCTGAAAACGGCTGATGACTTCCTTTATTCTATGAAGTCCCTCCTTCAGAAATACGTAACGAGTTCTGATTGTGCCAACGGTTCCCGTGTTGTGATTGGACAGCAGCTTAGTGCACGTGGCCCGGTTCCTGTGTTGTGATTCGACAGCAGCTTAGCGCACGTGGAAAGGTCACGCCTCTTAACGGGAAATATATATGCGCTTAATGATCTCTACAGCGTCCCTGGGAAAGCCAAACAAAGGTGATTTGACTCCGGGATGAAAATAACAGCGTCTCGACGACATGGCGACAAACACACTGAAACGCAGCACTTTCCTTTTCTCCACGCGACACGTCCTCTTCTCCACGTGGGACAGCAACAAGACCACGCCCCCTTTTTTCGCGTAGTCTTGTGGGCGGAGGTTAGTCTGTTCTACTGTTCTACTGACGTCATTTATGAAGGAAGTACCAGGATGTAGTCCAAGCCAGCCGTTCGCTGTAGGCTTTGAAAGGGAACTTCTGTTAAATAAAATATCTCGCTTGGCATTGAACTTTGAGCTTTATAATTTTACAGGTATTATTTATGCTCTAACAGCAACATTACACACTAACTAAAGTTTGAACAGTGGGATCACGAAGAACGGGACCTTTAAATTAAAAACGAATAGTTAGTATGTTACTACCTTGAAAGCGATAACAAGGTTTCTTTTGATATGACGATAATGACGCTCTGTCTGCTCTCGACTCGGTACGTTCTTCATGTAGTAGCGGCGCGCACGACCAAGTAGAGTCAGCGTAGCTCACAGCACCATCTGCTGGTGAAAATAATCATGACACGATTGCTCCTAAAACCAGCAGCTGCTGTATGATGTTGGTTGTCCGCTTTTTTTACAGAATATATCTGCGGTTTGTTTGTAACGAGCTGTAAAACGGGGACATTTCAGGGGACAACTCCAGTCGGGGACAGAACATTAAAAACCGGGACTGTCCCCTGGAAACGGGGACGTCTGGTCACCCTATCGTTGATCCAAGTGATTGACAGGTGAAGTAGTAGGTAAATAACATACGTGACGCTAACACTGGATTGAGCAAGTGATAAACATGCCTTTGAAGAGTGCAAAATGTTTTGCAGTGCCAGGTTGTGGAAAAGCAGTCAATGCATAACCTTCCTTCTGACGCTGGATTTGCAGAGAGACTGAAATTTTAAAAAACGATGCTGTGCCTTCTATATTGGATATTGGATACGACAAGAGCGGCACAACACACTTATGTGAGGAAAAACGTTTTTACTGTGTCGCTATTGCTTTGTTAACATATCGTTTGATAAACGGATTATGTGTAGCTTTCTAACCAAAATCATCAAAACTCACGTTACAATCAACAAATCTCTTATAGTGTTTGCACTGTTAATTCTGATGATTGTTTATTATTAGTTAAGTATATATATATACCAAGGGAGGCCAGCCTCCTCTATTTTCTCAACAATATAACCGCTTGGTGAAATACTTTATGGTGATTGGCAAATTTTTTACCAACGGAGGCAAACATCTCTGGCTATGGATTTTGCCTTCCAATCCCCTTCTTTATCCCCTCAGACTCTCCTTAGCACAGTTTTCCGAACGATTGCAATTAAATTGACAGATTTGGCACTAGGGATGGGCGATATGGACTTAAAAATTTATCCCGATATTTTCTAGTATTTATTGCGATAACGATATCAATGACGATAAATGTAGTATCATTCCCCATGTTTTTGGATACAAGTGAAAGCTGCATGCATTCTTGCGAGTTTCAGAAAAACAAAATCATCTAAAGTAAAACGTACGTCATCAAATAGGCTCCTATAATACATAAAAAAATAAAAAATAATATATATATATATATATATATATATATATATATATATATATATATATATATATATATATATATATATATATATATATATATATATATAATTATTTTTTTATGTAAAATTCCACACCAGCCTTTTCAGAAATGGAAAAGTTGCAGATATAATTGTCTTCTGTAAAAGTGCAGGTAATGTTTAAATAGTGCAACTGTGCTGAAAAACATCACACAATACAAACAATAATAATTCAAATCAATGACAAGTTTTACATGTAAACCGATTCTGTATTTATTCATACACTCATGGTGCAAACAGTGGTAAAAATAGCAGAAACAGCAAAAGTAATTATCCCAAAAATGTCTTCAGATTACAAAAAAGTTGAAAATAATGATTTAATGATAGAACTTCAGTAATTTGAGTTGATAAGATAATAATACCACGAATTCTTCTACTGATAAAAATAAACTGGACTAAGGAATAATGAGCTTCTGGGTTCATGAATATTAATCATGTTGTCAGCGCTCATTCAAACTGATTTGCTGAAATCAAAACAGGCACAGTAATAGGTGCACGCCAGCCAATGAGATTCCCGTTTGTGCATTCGTTTCTTCCTGATCACGAAAGGCTGAATAATTCCAAATAAACGCCATTATTTTACAGGAAAATACAACACAGGATATTGTTTACATGTAGCACATCAATTCTGTGTATTATCGCGGGAAGACAAATTCTTATCGTGGGGAGAATTTTTACCGGTATATCGCAAACGATAAGATATCGCCCATCCCTATTTGGCACATTCTGGGTTGAACAGCTGTGGTTCCGATTTCAGTCATATTTTATGTTTTTTCAGTGGTGAAATTACAAACAAGAAACACATTCTGAGACATGAAATGAATAACTGAAAATTTTATTAACATTAAATCGTCCTCCCATTTTCACCTCAAAGGCTGTGCCTCCCTTGCCTCCCCTGACAACTGCGGTCGTTATGAAGTGATATGGAAAGATTTGTGTGAAGATTCCTCAATTTCTTCTATTTTGTTTTACCGTAAATTTAACAGCATGATGGTGACATGGTGACTTCATGGCAGAACATTTGTTTCTGGGTGAACGGTTACTGTAAGAGATTACATTAGCAGATAACATCCCTTTTACGCCACATCAGCTGTTGTCTGTAGCACAGAACTTCTCAACTCTTTGAATTCACTTGAAACAACGACTCTGCAACAACAGGTATCAGCTGGCATATTAAGCCAGGCGTGACATTTCCATCTTGCCTGGATAAAAACCAGACCAGCACTTTGTTACACCTGACTGGTTGCCATCTCTCTCTCTCTCTGACGCCCGTATCTGCACCCGAGGTTATCGTCCAACTGCTTTCCATCCCTCCCCTCTTTTATTTAGTACCGAGCTTGACAGGCGTCTTGACAAAGGCGAGCGAGTTCATATCTGAAATGTCAAAGGACTTACAAAGTTCATATGGAAACTATCTCTGTTGTTCCTGACTGCATGCTAAACTGAGTTGGCGTTTTTTTTCAGTAGTTACACCCCGACATCCTTGTGACCGCAGGAGTGCAAAAAAAAGAGAAATATCCCAGAGCCTTTTGGAGGCCTGGTAATCATGACATTTTCCCGCTCATGCTGATTACCACTTGTCACAGTTACACGTGCCCTGACCACTACTGCTACTGGTGAGTCTGTGATTACCATCAACCCCTGCCCTTCTATGTGTGGAAAATCAGTAGCATTTTGCTACAAACATCCTCGCTTTGAACAGTGTGGGAAACTTTTATCAGCTTGTGTGAAAAGTGTACACAGCGGTTGTTCCTGGTGCTCCACCACTCGAACAAATAAGCTCATTTAGTAATCTCCGGAAACACCTGACTGCCTGAACATAATATTCCTGTAGTTACTATCAGAAGAGGAAGATTGTGGCTTTGGTAAAGTCTTCCCTACTGCTTGCCATGCAAATTGGCAAGTTTAAGAGAGAACACAGACAATGCTTAAAGGGGTGGTAAAGCACAATTTCACTTTTCTAACTTTAGCTAGTGTGTAATGTTGCTGTTTGAGCATAAACAACATCTGCAAAGTTACAACGTTCAAAGTTTAAAGCAAAGGGAGATATTTGTTTTTAAAGAAATCAGTTTCTAAGGACTACAGCAAATGGCCGCTAGGGACTACAGACATTCCTCCAGGGTCTCTGACATCACCAGCCCCAATATTCACATAAACCCCTCCTCCGAGAATATTAAATAAGGGGGGGCGAGGCCATTTTGAATCGCCGCGGGGAAGAGTTGTTGTGGTATAGTTAGTAGGCTGGAGAGTGTTGTTGCCAATGCCTACGAAATCAAAGCACGAGACAGACAGGGGTCGAAGGAGAAGACCGGGAAATGTGACATAATGGACTATATTCGTCTGTATTTGCAATACATGAGCCACGGTTCAGATGCACGAGACAAACCAGCCAGTGTAAGCGCCGCTGATCCGCTGGAGCTCAAAACTCCGAAAACCCCAGATAAAATGTACAAATAGGCACTCTTTATATAAATAAACCACAGATCTGAGCTTTAAACAACTACATTATCGACTGAAAAAGTCTTAAAACTCCGTTTTGTCACACATTAACAGTAGATTTTAACAAAAAAGACGTAAACACAGCCCATGTCAGTCATTTCTCACCGAGACAAGCCGCTGGCAGAAGTCCCTCCTATGACGAGAATTTGCGTCTGTTGTGCAGTGAATGTCACGCGCGAATGAAGCGAGTAAACTCAAAATGTTCAAGCGTCCACCTTCGCGCGAATAGCGCGATTTATTCGCGTCCGGTGTGAACGGCACATGAGACGGGCGCGCGCGGCTCATCTCACGCAGGAAAGCTTCCACAATCTTCACGAGCGCTATGAAAGCGGGATTCGCACAACGTCTTGTCCTGAAAGATGGATTAAAAACAGAAGCTGTTTACGGGCCACAAACTGTAAGTATGATTTATTTTTCGTCGATGTGTTTTCCTGTAATAGTTCGTGTTGTTAATTGTAGTCTATGTTGTAGCAAGGAAGTAAACAGATGACAACGCTCATTTGGCTCTGCAAACCAGTTTGTTAAATGCTAATTCATATTAATGTTATCCGACAAACACCTAACGTTACAAACTGTTTAAAATCTCAACAGCGAACTTGGCATTAGTGTAAATTATTCTTTGATTAGAGCTTTTATGTATTGTTTATCTACAGGCATGCTAAACATGCTTCTGTGTTTGATTTGGCTACTAGTAAAGCCAATGTTTAGTGTTCGTTCTTGCGACAGATATTTGGCTATAATCGTTCTAAAAATACAAAAGTAACAGTGCCATTCAGTAGCGATCACTATAGATCCGCAGTCTTTACTCTTGAGGACTGAACAGGTTCTGCTCGATCATCTTCACTAAAATTGTCCGGGTCTGATTCGTGCTCTTGGTATGGTTTTATTGACGCTATTGTACACAAAGCACAGGTTAGTAGCCTGAGGCTACCGGCGGTAAAGGTAAGGGGCGTGACGTTTCAGACAAACTAGGCGGTTAGCCAATCACAACACACTGGGCCAGCTAACCAATCAGAGCCCATTGCTTATTTTTGAGGGACTGGCTTCATAGAATCCGGAAACCATCAGACCGTTTTTACAAGGAGGGAGAGAGCAGTGTAGAATAAAGGTAAAATATATGAAAAATACAGCATTTTCTTAAAAACGAAGCATGAACACGTTACAGTGCACCCCACAAACACAATCAAGCCTTTGAAAGAGTGTGCTTTACCACCCCTTTAAAGGGATAGGTCACCCAAAAAGATTAGTTTCCAGTTAGTATTTTTTGTGCTTCAAAGTAAACTTATTTGACTTATTTCTAATTTTCATTTAGTTTAATTTTCAGTTTTTCATCTAATTCAAATTTTTTTTTTATTTCAGTTTTATTTTTAGTTAACTCCCCGCTAGCATTTAAAAAAAAAAATTGCCAGCCACCGCCATTGTTTTTGATCATTTTCACAAAATTTTGCAATATATCAAAAGAAAGAACAGAGCCTCTGCTTTTAAACAACAACAAAAATCCATTTAATTCTTGCTTCATGCATTCTTTTTTTTATCGACACATGAATGTGGGTATGTTTGTTTCTCAAAGACTACATCTGGATCATATTCAGAATGATAATCAAAACATAAATTGAGTAGATTGAGTCCATCAACACCCCTAAAGCTTCACAGTCCTATACATTGTCCTGGGTCGACATTTCATTCAGTAAGATTGGGCAGTTTTGATTCATATGCTGTTTAATGTTGATGCTCGCGTTATTTTACTAATGCATATGATTACATATGAGATCACCTGTTTCTAGGGGTGGATAAAAAAATATTGATTTCTCGATTTTAATCGATTCTCATTTTTACGAAACAATATCGATTCTTAAATCCCAAGAATCGATTAATCATCCTGTTTTCTCTTGATGAATGAACTGGACATTGTAGCGCGCCTCCCATCCAATTATTATCATTAACACTTTTAAGATGTATTTTTTTAAAACTTCAGTTTATTGTAATTATTTGTCACCAAATTATTAGAAATGTATCTGTACAAATTGCTAATGTAAAGTCTAAAAACCTGTTTGGATTCATGTTTGTACTAGCCTAAAGAAAAGATAAAAACCCCTGTGCGTAGTCAACAGCTTTTTAAGAACCTGTTTCATTTGTATTGTTGTTAAGTCAGTGAACACAGGAGTATTTGAGCATTATGAATAATGCATTATATTGTTTTCAGAGGTGGTCTTCTGCAAACATGATTCCCTCTGGATCACTGAAAGTTTCATCTAGTTACTCTGTTCGGCTTTTACTTCCTGCTTTTTATTCCTACCACTATTGAGTAAAACACTCATTTGCCAAGGGGTTTAAAAAGAATTTTAAAGTAGAGAAACTAAGACTGAACTGATAACAAAAAAAGCCCTTTTAAAGTCCTATGCAATTTTATAATATGAAAAAAGTTTCTTTATTACTAAAACTTTATTGTTGCATTTATTACCATTTATGTAATTTATTTTAATGTATATGTGTTATATTTTATTATTATTAGGAAGTTGCCTTTTATGGATTTTAGAGTAGGTTGTTGAATGAGTAGGGAGGCGTTTATTATTTTGTTCAATTTGAAGGCATAATTGCTCTGGGATATGATGATTTGGTTTGAAAGAGGTGCTGTCTAAGCTGTCACTCATCAATGAGGTAGCCTGAAAACGTCAGTGCTGAATCTGAAGGGGATAAACTAATTTATGAGGAGAACAACTGAATGCATTTGTATTTTGCTCAAAACCCAGGGTTAAGCTTATTTTGCATTGGAGTTCCCATTTTACCTGGGAAATTGTATTTTTGCTGTTGTTGTTCTGTTGTTTGCTGCACAAAGGTATCTTTGCAGCCCATGTGCATGTGTTTTTCATTGCTTGATTGCTAATATCAGCATGTTATTCTGTAAACAGATGTGAAAACAAAACACCATATTTCCATGTTATGGGAGTGTCAGGCTTTGAAACGTCTTTTGTTTGGGGACGAGTGCCTGCAGAAAAAGATATTCCAATAAACTTTAATGAAGAATTTATTGTGGTTGTGCTGTGCACAACCTATTTAATTTCTATTAATTGTATGCTAGTTAATGAGAAGTTGGTGGTAAATGCTTAGGCATTTTCACAATTAGCTTAAAATGTGCATGCCTGTGTTTGCAAATAATGAATAAGCTTTTCCCTCCCTGCATTTTTTCTTATAATAAAGAATATTATTCCACATAAAAAAATATTATATCACAGCAATGAATGAGTTTTAATGCATTGCAAACTTCCCATCTATGTATGCACTTATTAGGATAAACATTTAGAAAGTTTATAATTTATACGTTTCAGTTTTTATGTTTAGTGTCATTCAATAAATACCTCTAAATGCTCTAAAAAGCTTAAGTTTTCATGGCCATGAAAAACCTGAGTAATTTGACCACAAGGACAAACCATTCTCACTCCCAAGGTGTCAAAAACATGGTCAATTGCCTTCCGTGTCACAATTAAGGTGTCATGGCAGGGCCGTAACCACCATAGACATTGAGGGGGACAAGTCCGCACAAATAATTAGAAATTGTCAAATTGTCCCCCCCAATATTTGATATTCTTGATGCTGCTCTGCTGTACTCCATTACACGCTGCTCTGTTTGTTGCTAGGGTGACAAAAGTAAAATATATCATTTTTAGGCTGGTTAAAATCTCAGTGGTCTAACAGCGCTCGTCACTGTCAGAAAGGTGGGCAATCAAATGAAAGAAGGCGGGGCTTACTGTTAGTGCGAATTCCAACGCGACCCTTTAGTTATAGCAGTGAAAGAGTGCGTCATAAGATGTAAGTAGCTAAACATTTCATATTTGACAACTGTTTTATGATAAAAACGTTCAGCAATAAAAATCAAGTGATGCAAACTACTTGACATTGAAATTTCACGTTTGGAATTGAAAATATGACATTATTTATGTAAATCATAACTGAATTTGACGTAACAAGAAACATTTAGCATTTTTACATATTAGGCAGACGAAAATAAGAGTGAATGTGTGCATATTTAAAAAAAATGTTTTGGCAATTATTATGTTTACTTCATAAAGAGAACTGGAACTTTTAACGTTCTTATTTCTTTTTCTTTATTTCCTTAAATCCTTTTTAATCCTTTAACAATTTAATTCCTTTAAATAAGACCAATAAAAAAAGCGTTGGTCCCTCCCAAAGTCTAAGACATGGTTACAGCCTTGCGTCACATTATCGACAAACAGGGTACTTCATTGATTTTGTCTTCTGCATCAGATCAAGACGCATTTAATTCTTTGCAATTGCATGTTATAAATATTTATATTTGTATATATTTTTTATATTTTGGAGCAACTAACCCCACTCCTACCCTAAACCTACCCACTTCTCAACAATATAAAATATGTAACAGGCAAATAAAAGTAGTCTCAGGTATTTATTGCAAAAACTGACCAAAAACCGTATAAAAGTATTGCAAATAACTCCAAGTCATTCCAAGTCTTCTGAAGCCATACAATATCTTTATGTGAAGAACAGAGTTGATCTTAACCCTCTTGAGTCGGCGGTCGCGCCGGCGCGAGCGGCTCTCTCTTTTTTTCTTATCAGTGAGGGGAATAAGAAAAAAACTTATTTCCTTTGAGAGGGGAAGCCACAGCTTCTTTTACTGAGAAAAGATCTTTCATTTAGCTTTTTGTGCTACATTTCATAAAGACACACAGAACAGAAGGCTTTCTATTGAGTAGATGTTTAATTGGAGGAAATCTTCTGTTCTTGAAGGTCAGTGATTTTTTTTTTTTGGAATGAGAAAGCCTATAAAGGGTTTGGCTGGCCTGCAGTACATTAACAAGCAAAGACGCTCCTTTTTGGGGCACAGTATACAAGTGTTTCTTCCCATTCTTGCACTTTTATGTCCCAGGATTTAATCACTGAAAATAATCCCACTCCATGAACACACGCAGTCATATCTCATTCACATTTTGAATGTGTGCACAGGATGTATGTCGGGTGTAGACGGCAAACTCTTTTGAGTCTGTTCTGCACACAAATCAGTCGTTTGGATTTGGGATTATTTGTTCTCTTAGAATAAATTGTGCCATGGGCGTATCTGCCTGTTATCTGCCTGTTATAAGCTCATTCTGATTCTGATATGCGTTTTATATAATATAATACACAAATGGGTAGGTTTAGGGGGGAGGTTGGGTTACGTGTTAAAACGTGTCTAAAAAGCCTAAATACAATAAATAAATGTAAATACAATTATGCTGGCTGATTAAATTGAGAATCACATCCCAACATTTCATAATGGCAAAATTATAACCAAATATTAATTTCATCATGATGATAACATTCCCATGTCCAACGTGTTTGTTTATGATGGTAAAGGTTTCTCATTGAAAGCAATAAAGTTACCTGTTCATCGATACCGTGATGCCTAGGGGTTCCTTTGGGGTCTTAATTGTGACACACACGGCACTAGACCAGTGTTTCTCAACTGGTGGGTCACGACCCAAAAATAGGTTGCAAGACCGATTTGAGTGGAGTGTGCAGTCAAAGAAACAACAACAACAAAACGTAAATCTAAATGTTTTTCTGATGCAAGACTTTTATTTTGAAAGACGTGCGTGAAAGCTGTTGACACATCTGTCACTTTTGAGTGCCTGAGAAAAACGCTGATTCACTATCTGCGGTCAGATGAGATGTTGCCTGTCATTATTCTACCATTATTTTCTTAACTTGTTACGAAATAAAAAGTCTCTCACCTCAGAAAACAAACTTTCCTGTCCTGTCAGACTTTATAATGAGCTCGTTGCGCGCACCCTTCAAATGCAGCGACACGCGCTGTATATCACTTCACTGAAGCGCAAAAGAAACTACGGCATGCAACATCGTAATTACATTGTCAATAAGTAAGTGATGAATTAAAAGTAAAGTACCAATAAATCACATAACTGATACGTCGTGTGTTAGCTGGGAAGGATTTGCTTGTAGGTATGATGTTCATTCTATTCAGGAGCGGTTCCCATGTTTCATTAACAGTTAGTTAATACATGTATTGTGTATTCACCATGGTAACTGTTGTTTCCATAACCCCAAAATGCCATGTTATTTTCACTTTGTGTTATTTTGTATATTTTTAATTGACTGGTGCCTCATACCAACTTTTTTTATTAACTTAAATTTTATTAACAAAAACTAGTTTGGGACTGCTATTTAAAGCCTTACCTTTATAGGCCCACTGTTTATTCATCAGTATTAGTCATATTCTTACAATTTATGTGTAGCCTATGCTACGTAAAGGGGGACGCTACTTGTATGTGTGTCAACGATTTTTGTGAAATAAACACCTTGGGAGTGAGAATGGGTTGACAAAGATACATTGCACACCAATATACTGCAAAGTGTATGTGAAATGACAAGTTTGTTTGCTCCAAACTTGAATCATTTTCTTCCTTGGAAGTTGGAACTAAAAAAAAAAAAAAAAATGTTTTTAACAGTTGTGATTGAAAGAAATGGGGAACAAGGCTTTTAAGCTTTAGCAAAAAAAGAACTAAAAGTATTATAAAAGAAGTCCATATGACGTGTGCTCTGTATTCCAAGTATTCTGAATTCATATGCTTTGTTGATGAACACACTCAACTTAAAGGATTAGTTCACTTTTAAATAAACTTTTGCTGATAATTTACTCACCCCCATGTCATCCAAGATGTCAATGTCTTTCTTTCTGCAGTCAAAAAGAAATTAAGGTTTTTGATGAAAATATTCCAGGATATTTACAAATACAAGCGTGGTCATAGATGTATACAAAGATGCCTCATTAGCGCCTGCACGGATCAGTAGAATGAGGCATCTACGATCGATATATCTATAACCACGCTCATATTTGACCTCACTTAACGGAAGTTATGGCGGAGCTCAGAGATTATCACGTTCGTCTGATAAGAGGTAAAATAATAGCATAAATACTGCTCGGTTTCTCGCAGAAACTGATCGTTTCACTAGATAAGAGCCTTATTCATCGTCTGGTATCGTCTGGCCCTTTGAAGCTGTACTGAAACTGTCATTTGGACCTTGAACCGTTTGGAGCCCATTGAAGTCCATTATATGGAGAAATATCCTGGAATGTTTTCATCAAAAACCTTAATTTCTTTTCAACTGAAGAAAGAAACACATGGAAATCTTGGATGACATGGGGGTGAGTAAATTATCAGCAAAAGTTTATTTAAAAGTGAACTAATCCTTTAAAGTCATTGTTTAATGTTCACTAATAATCTTCCATTGAGCGGTTAACTCAAGAACCACTATAAAGTGAGTCAGTGAGTTGAACTTAAGAACTGGGTCAGTCTGATACAGAAAATTATTCAGACCTGTTTTGTAAACTTTCTTCATCAATTGGACATTGTTTTACCATGAGCTTTCGTGGATGGGAGAAATTAACTTATTTTTATTTATTTATTTTTTACATAACGATGCATGGTGAGCTTATAAATGTTCATCTTTTTTTCCCCAGTACATGTAGTTTTTAACAATTTGCAGCCTTATTGTTGCTCTATTAATGAAGGTGACTGCAATATCTGTGGCCATTGGTGTTTTGTGAATTTTTAGCTCAACCCTAGGGGGCGCTTGGCTCTGGGCTCTCTCTCTTTTTTTTTGTCTTTCTCTTTCGCTTTCATTCTCTGTCTTACTCCTCTGAATCGTCTGGCTACTGGTTCAGACCAAATCTGTCATCTGAATTCCAGCTGTGTAAATGTCAGGCAGAATACACGAGTGAAATAGGTCATGTAATCCATCTCCGGAGAGTTGCTGGATCCATATTAAATGATTTGATAAGATAAAACCAGGAGCAGAGCCGCATGGGAGAGAGCATGGCGGTACCTGTGCATGAGAAGTTGGTTGCAGTCATGCCGGCTTTTCTGTGCAGAACACAATGATAGCATCCACACAAGAGGCCTACAATAGAGCTTTACATAAACCCACTGCGAATAGAAGGGTCTGATCTTAGCTAGAGCGCTGTGGATTTGAAACTCTGTGCTAGGATCGGTGACGTCCTAATGATTTCCTTTGAGAGGGGAAGCCACAGCTTTTTTTACTGAGAAGAGATCTTTCCTTTTGCTTTTTGTGCTACATTTCATAAAGACACACAGAACAGAAGGCATTTTCTATTGAGTAGATGTTTAATAGGAGGAAATCTTCTGTTCTTGAAGGTCAGTGATTTTTTTGGGAATGAGAAAGGGTTTGGCTGGCCTGCAATACATTAACAAGCAAAGAAGCTCCTTTTTGGGGCACAGTATACAAGTGTTTCTTCCAATTCTTGCACTTTTATGTCCCAGGGCTTGATTTATAACTAATAGATTTAAATTTTTTTATATGAAGATCTTAGAAGCTTTCATATATAATGCTTTCAATGCTTTGATTTTTGCTACTTTTTAAATCCTTTTTTTATTTAAACATTTTATCGATTCTGCTTTTCAATGTGAAAATATAGAAATTAGGGACTGCCATCATATATTTATATGCCATCATATATTTATTTATTTATTTATGCATTTGGCAGACCCTTTTATCCAAAGCGACTTACAGTGCCCTTGTTACAGGGACAATCCCCCTGGAGCAACATGGAGTAAAGTGCCTTGCTCAAGCACACACTGGTGGTGACCGCTGGGATCGAACCAGCAACCTTCTGCATATCAGTTCCATGGTTTAACCCACTGGACCACCATCTCACACATCATCTTTAATGTTATCTTTACCTGCCCGATAAGGGCCGATTAATCTGCCGATTAAATTGCTTGAAATATGATTGGAATCACTTCAAAAAGGAAAATACGGTTAAGTGCAATGTGCAATGCAAGTCTTGTCATATAGGCTAAATTATAATGAGAACATCATAATTGTGTGTTTGGGACATGGCTTTTAATGGTGAGACTTTTGTTTTTGTAATCATGCTCTCAAAAATTCTATAACATTTTGGATTTATATTTATCAGCCAATATATCACATTTTAAATTCAAATTATCGCATCGCCCATAAATACAAAAATTGTACAAGATACAAACTGTTACATGTTTAATCCTATGAGAGTCTAACAAATAGCAAAATAAACATAAACTATTTCAATATTTATTTATGAAAAAATATATATATATTTTTATATATATAAGTAATGGCTTTTCTTCAGTTGTGATGTGGGAAACAATTTATTTTGATTATGTGAGAATGTGAAAAGTGTGTTTTAAGAGAGTTTATTTTCTATACTTCAATTCCACAAGGCCAAAAGTGCCTACAGTAGTTGAAGAAACACCCATACCAAAAATATGCCCACATGGAAAGAACCTATATAAACATATATGTTTTAATATAGGTTTTGATATAGGTTTTTAATATGTTACATATATAAAACTGACCGTTTTCCTATATTACATATATGCACACATATATACGTGCATACATATACCTATATAGGTACATATATGCACGTATATATGTGTGGATATATGCACCTATATGTTCACCTATATGTTAGTAAAATTATTAAAATCCATAGCTGCTTGGCAACATAAATAAAAGCCCAAAATGTAGAAATGTACATTATTTATTTACTTAAGAACAATCAAATAGTACAAGAACAAAAATATAGTACAGGAACAAAAATATAGTACAAGAGCAAAAATAAGACAAAAAAACTGAACAGAAAAAACCCCAAAAACAAATGATCTTGTTGATCTTCTTAGCTCTGTGAGCTTCGAATTGCTAGATGTGCCTATCTGCCCTCGGCTGGCTGCGGGACACTTCTTCAATGTAGAATCTAGAGAAGACAAAAATAATAAGACAATATAATAATAATAATAATAATAATAATAATAATAATAAATATAGCTGCAAGCAGCAATACCGGGGCCAAGCGCAAAGAAGAAGACAAGACATGCCAAAATGGCTGGCAATGTCAGATCAACTGCAGCAATGAGCAATTAAAGACCTATTAAGGTGATTTTAGGCAAAATAGCTGTA
This sequence comes from Romanogobio albipinnatus, assembly GCA_023566225.1. Classification (NCBI taxonomy): domain Eukaryota; kingdom Metazoa; phylum Chordata; class Actinopteri; order Cypriniformes; family Gobionidae; genus Romanogobio; species Romanogobio albipinnatus. The sequence continues at coordinate 23,171,249 of CM042260.1, read as the reverse complement.
AAATGATAAATAGAGTCAATAACAAGCGCAAAGAAGAAGACAAGACATGCCAAAATGGCTGGCAGTGTCAGATCAACCGCAGCAATGAGCAATTAAAGACATATTACAGTGATTTTAGGCAAAATAGCTGTAAAATTATAAATACAGTCAACAGTAATGATTTAATGATTTATCACTTTCAACCAATAGGTGGCACAGTTACAAAATTGATGTGGTGTGGTCAGAATAAGGGAACAATGACACTTGCAAAGATTGGTGTCAATATATCAAAGCAGGGTGTCAATATAGTGTCAATATGTCATTGCAGAGATATAGCCTCAAGATGCCTTTTCATTATAAGTATGGACCACATGGCAGTGCTGTTTTGAAACCTTTTAAGTACCTTAAAGGCATGGTGCTGATGGAACATACCAAGTTTCATAATGATACAAGAATTCATTTGTAAAGTATAGCATTTTATATCATAATACTGCATTGTAGTCAATGGAAATTTCATGTTTAGTTCTATTATAGCGCCACCAAGAGGCACAATCCTACCATTTTTTTATGTGTCCTCGGAGTGAGCCCATACATGTCTGTGTCAATTTTGGTGAAAATATCTCATTTCGTTTTGGCGTTATAGACATTTATAAGAAAAAACACATGAAAAATGACTGACACCTGACTTTGATTGGATTTTACACCCCCTTGCTATCAATATTTTGACATTTGGGCATTGGCAAACAGCTATCGACCTATGTTTCCGAACTTCTGACGCTGATTTCGTCTTGATCGGACTAGCGGTTTCGAAGATACCAGCTAATGTTTTTAAAGCGCTAAATTACAACGCTGCACAAACCATATACCGAAACCTAGCAAGTCTGGTATTGGTGGACTCGGTGAGGATTCAGGACACTAAAAAAGTTAGTCCCATGAAAATAAGTCAACCCCACCCAAAGTTATAAGCGTTCGGGAAAAAAAAATTCTCCACTAGGTGGCACTGTTTCGAAACTTCTCAGGCTCCTTCAGGGCATCATGCTGATGACCCATACCGAGTTTCGTAACAATCCGTTCATGCGATCATAAAATACAGCATTTTAGCACATAATTCAAAATGGCCGACAGCCAAAATGGCCGATATGGTAAAATTGGATATCAGATGACTCGGCATGACGTCCTGAATCTAACAAGACAATCGAATCGGCTTGAGCGAAGGAATCAGAGGAAAAAAGAATTTTGTTTCTAGCCCTTATGGTTCAAAAGTTATTAGCATAAACATGAGTCAAATTTTGGACTGATGGTGGCGCTAGAGGAAATGAGTAAGAGACTCCAAATTTGCTATGGTGACATTTCAGACTGTCCTCTATTAGTGTGCCAAATTTCACAACTTTTTACCATACGGTTCTATGGGCTGCCATAGACTTCGTGGTGGAAGAAACGGAAGAAGAATAATAATAATAGGAACGGGAACGGTTTCAATAGGTGCCTTCGCACCTTCGGTGCTTGGCCCCTAATAATATAGTGCTTCATCAGGAACTAACCACATAGCCTCGACCCATCTTCAAAACTGAGGGAAGGAGGTTGTTCCCCAAAATCTCGCAATACATGGCCCCGGTCATCCTCTCCTTAATACAGTGCAGTCGTCCTGTCCTATGTGCAGAAAAACACCCCCAAAGCATGATGCTACCACCCCCATGCTTCACAGTAGGGATGATGTTCTTGGGATGGTACTCATCATTCTTCTTCCTCCAAACACGTTTAGTGGAATTATGACCAAAAAGTTCTATTTTGGTCTCATCTGACCACATGACTTTCTCCCATGACTCCTCTGGATCATCCAAATGGTCATTGGCAAACTTAAGACGGGCCTTGACATGTGCTGGTTTAAGCAGGGGGACCTTCCGCATGATTTCAAACCATGATGTCTTAGTGTATTACCAACAGTAACCTTGGAAACGGTGGTCCCAGCTCTTTTCAGGTCATTGACCAGCTCCTCCCGTGTAGTTCTGGGCTGATTTCTCACCTTTCTTAGGATCATTGAGACCCCTCGAGGTGAGATCTTGCATTGGGCCCCAGTCCGAGGGAGATTGACAGTCATGTTTAGCTTCTTCCATTTTCTAATGATTGCTCCAACAGTGGACCTTTTTTCACCAAGCTGCTTGGCAATTTCCCCGTAGCCCTTTCCAGCATTGTGGAGGTGTACAATTTTGTCTCTAGTGTCTTTGGACAGCTCTTTGGTCTTGGCCATGTTAGTAGTTGGATTCTTACTGATTGTATGGGGTGGACAGGTGTCTTTATGCAGCTAACGACCTCAAACAGGTGCATCTAATTTAGGATAATAAATGGAGTGGAGGTGGACATTTTAAAGGCAGACTAACAGGTCTTTGAGGGTCAGAATTCTAGCTGATAGACAGGTGTTCAAATACTTATTTGCAGCTGGATCATACAAATAAATAGTTAAAAAATCATATATTGTGATTTCTGGATTTTTTTTTTTAGATTATGTCTCTCACAGTGGACATGCACCTACGATGACAATTTCAGACCCCTCCATGATTTCCAAGTGGGAGAAATTGCAAAATAGCAGGGTGTTCAAATACTTATTTTCCTCACTGTATATGCAGCATATATGTGCATATAAACTGCATATAGGTTTTATATACAGTATGTGCATATATCCTCATATAGGTTCTTTCCATGTGGGTGTGGACAGCAAAATGTGCTTGTTGAGCATTTGAAGGCGGTGGCCACATCCAGTACATTTGGCCTTGTATGTTTTTTCCAACACGATCTCATGACAATGCGTATCAATAGTACGAGTGTGCAATCTCAAACTCATTTTGCCGTATACATTCCACGAGATTGCAAACTCGTATTATTTATATGCATTTTCGTGAGATCTGGCTCGTTTTTTTCTTAGATGTTGGTCCGTTTTTAGTCATAGATGGTCATATTGCAGCCACAGGGGTAAAATTGGGCAGCTTGTGACAGTGTCAGCCTATCTAAATGACCTTTGGGGTGGTTTGAATCATCTGATCGGTCTGCTCAGGCTGCTGACACAGCTACAGCTGACAGCTACTGCAGTCTTTTGCTCTCTCTCGCACTCACTCATTCTCTGCATCAGCTCAAAAATGGCAAAGACAAAGACCCGTGGGTTTGCAGCAGGCTGAGGTTTGGCACTTGGCGAGATGAAAACCCTAGTTAGACAGCTTACAGAATCCCATAGGAAACTGAATCGTGTTTATTGGCACACTCATGGGTGTTTTACAGATCCACTTTTTTGGTCCCTTGATAGATGTACAACACAAATTCTCTAAAACTTCAATTTCACCACAGTCTTCCTGAATAAGACCTAACCACCACATCTCTGTACTCAACATTGACAGTGACACAGCCAATCAGAGACATTTTGATGCTTAATGTAGACAAGGAGCAGAATATTGGTCCAATGAGTTTTCAGTGTGGGCGAGGTTACATTTACATTACACAAAATGTATTAACTCTTTCCCTTCCATTTGTAAGAAAACACTTCCCCACCATTGACGAAACTCTCCGGCTTCCGTGTTTTCACTGTTATACGGCAAGAGTATTTAATCTTCTGATCAAAAGACATTTGAAGACGATGCAGAAACATGCAATAGCAAATGTAAGCAGATGCATATGTACAATAATGCCATCATCACATATAGATCAAAACTGCCTAATGTTACTGAATTAAATGTCGACCCAGGGCGAGCTATAGGACTGTGCAAGCATTAGGGGTGTTGATGGACTCAAACTACTCCATCTATGTTTGATCATCATTCTGAATCTGATCTGGATGTAGTCTTTGACAAAAATGAGTATTTCTCAGCTTTTTGCTCAAAATATTTAGCCTGACAAGCCAGACCCACATCAAGATGTTGGGTCTGGGAACTCACCAATGGCAAGGCTCAATCCGAGGGGCGTGATAAACGGTTGTCTTTCAAATTCCCTCTGCACGCAATAGGATAGCGCTACAACTAACTAGGGCTGAACGATTAATTGCATTTGCGATAATATCGCGATATGAAAAAAACAGATTTCCTAACCGCAAAGGCTGCGATTACAGTCTGGTCACGTGACACGCGAGAGTAAAGTCTGCAGAAGAAGAAGCAACTTGGCACGTTACACATATCATATGCCTGGCCTAAAAGGATCTATCTAATATTGTGTTGTTCATACTATAGGCTACCATCATCTCTCCAATGATTCTGGATCGATTCTGAGCTTAGATTTTAACTGCAGGTGCGTTTTAGAAACACCTGTATTCTGATTGCTTCCATTATATCTCTCTCCTCTCTCGCGCGCGCTCCCTCTCTCTCTCTCTCTCTCTCTCTCTCTCTCTCTCTCTCTCGTGTGCGCGCTCTCTCTCTCTCTCACTCACTCATTCACACACACACACACACACACACACACACACACACACACACACACACACACACACACACACACACACACACACACACACACACACACACACACACGAACCATAAAATAATATCCATAACCATAACGTTCCGAAAAGGTTGACGGCGCGAATTGCAATGGCATTCGCAGGCTTCTTTGCACGGGATATGCGCTGTGAGAAACTTTGCTTGATGTCACGCTTACAGTGTGTGTGTTCTCGCCCGCCGGTATTTTCCTTACAAATGCTCAACGAAGGCTTCATTCATGTTGTTAGGAATGCAGTGTGCTTATATATTAAAAATAAGAAACTCGCTGACAGAAGGCTTTCCATTTCAAATGCTCACGTGGCGCTTTGTGCTTCTCAATGCTTTTATGACCCAACATTAATGTAAACACCATCAGTAATGTCTTAATGAATTAAACAGACAGGGCAAAAACATCTTATATTTCAAAAGAGATCTGCATTATTGTGAATGCAGGTCTCCCGCTGTCTATGATGATGTCATCATTAATAATCAAGCTGAGAAAGAGAAAAATCACTCACAGTTCAGACACTCTTAAATACTGAAAACACTCTTTGTCCATTGCTTGTAATATGTTTTTTTGTTCCTTTTTATGATTTACTAGCTTATGTTTTGCAGCTATATTAGTTTATATATTTAAAATTATTAACATGCAATTGTTTTAATTAAAATGTTATAATGTGTAGTTATTTCAAAAAGCTTATAATTACATATATCATAATAAAAAACATTTTAAGTTTTTAATAAATTAATAAGCTTAATATTAATAATTAATAAGGAAAAAAGTTTGTGACTCCCAGAATCGGATCGTGAGGTACCAATTAAAGATTTCCACCATTACTATACAATGATGTATTGTTGAATAATACAGAAGATAAAGAGTTTAAAAAATAATCACATATTAAATCGCAATCGCAATATTGGTTAAAAAAATATTGCCAAAAATTTTTTTTTCCAAAATTGTTCAGCCCTACAACCAACCAGAGCAACAAAGAAGGTGAAGCGGAGCTAGTTGATAGATTAAACTTTCGGCGTATACGGTCGGCAAAACTCAGATGAACACATCTTCCTTTCTTAAGAATGACTTCAGTGCCGTTCTTTTATCTTAACTCCAACTCCAAGCCTTCCAGAGTCGCGGCCAAAGCCGATTCGAAAGACCGCTGTTCGGCCAGCTTCTTTGTTTACAAGTAGCACGCGGAACCGCCGCAACCCTGCCCTCATTATGTTAAGTCCGCCCACCTATACTCATTATGTTAAGCCCGCCCATCGACTCTATACACGATGTGATTGGCCTGACCAGAGTTTGGTTTTTCCAGCTCGCAAGCCAACGGAGAGTTGCTAGACTACCCTGGCTGCAAATTAGATTAGACTAGATTTCTAAAATATACAAAATATTTATTTTGTTATGAAAATTACCCACATTCAAGTGTTGATAAAAAAAACGAACAGATAAAGCTAGAATAAATTGTTGGTTTAAAAACAGAGGGTCTGTTTGATGCATGTTCAGTCATTTATACAGCAAAATATTCAGGGAGCCATGAACATTTTGTACAAAATTATCAAAAATGCTGGCAGTGGCTGGCAAAAAAAAAGTTACATTTAAGATAATTTCCTAGATCACTTTCTTGTCAATAATTAACAGTAAAAAAAGAAGAGCTCTTTTGTGCATTGTTAGTGTGGTTTCTCTGAGAATTACAGTGTTTTTTAAGGGATTGCCATCACACTGGGTATCAATCAGTTCGTGCCAGATGAGAGAAGGTGCCAGAGGACCTGCCAGATGGCTGTGGGAACATGAGAAGTAATTAAGCCCTCCAACTGAAAAGTTCTGTAATTGATCGTCTGATGTATGTGTGCTATAAGAAATAAATCTAGGTGGATGGATGGATGGACAGATAAAAAGATAGATACATAATTCAGTCTTCAAAATGAAGTAAATTGTCAGTTGAAAATGGTGTGTGGAATTACGTGAACCCACTGCGACATGTGTGTGGAGTCTCTTCAGGATTGTTGAGACTATGCGTGTGTGTGTATGTGTGTGCGCATGATGGACGATCTCATTGGCAGCAGCCCAGAGCCTAATGAAGCAGAACAGGCATTAATGAGAAGAATGTTCGTGAACGCATTATTTAGCCCCTGTCGCTTTCTCTGATACTGGGACATGCATTGATTAGAGTCAGACTCTTGAAGCAGGCCTTGACTACCAGATTATCATGAGTTAACATGCATATTTTTTAAAAATCTTTTCGTAATAAGGAAATATGATTAGGAATGAGAAGATGACATTTTTTTTATAAATAGACTTGCATTATGACCCAAGGCTTTTTTTTCTCGTTCATAAAACTGTCCACCCAGAGCTCTTTCATTATCCTTAGTTCCCCGAGATAAAGGGAGGGAATCAGGATACGGTTATGTAGAAAGATTAACTGGATGCAAACTCGCTTTCATGCATCTGTTTGACAGATTTAACCTCTATGAGGTCTGCTCTTTGAGGCTGTGCAATCTTATCGCCTCTGTCTGAATGTCATAGCTCCAGCTTCCAGTAGAGTCATTATTTAGGTTTTGCATGCAGGTACACATCAAGAACCTGTTGGAAGAAATGTCGCTTGGCACACAGCAAAGAAGCATTTCTAGAGTAAAGATTACTTTTATTTTTAAAAACATACAATTATTTGTTTGGCCCCACTTTATATTAGGTGGCCTTAAGTACTATGTACTTACATCCAGAAATAAGTACAATGTACTTACTGTGTTCAAATTGTATTGCAAAACACCATTGCTGATATTGAGATGGGATACGGGTTAGGGACAGGTGTGGTGGTATGGGTAAGTTTAAGGGTAAGGTTAGGTGTAAGGGAAATGTCAACAGTGTAATTACAAATGTAACTACAGAAATTAATTACAGATGTAATTACATGCAGGTATTTTTCAAAATGTAAGTACAATGTAAAAACATGTAAGTACACGATAAGTGCATTGTATCAAATGATTAATTAAAATGTTAGTACATAGTAGTTAAGGCCACCTAATATAAAGTGGGTACCATAGTTCCTGATTGGGTAGGAAGTTATGGACATTTGGAAGCTTGTTTCTGTCAATAGAGGGTAAACATTGACGTCACTTTCCCGCCAGAACACACCCCGTTAGCTGGGCTGAGTGGCAAAACAGCCAGGATTTAACGGGAAAATGCAAGTAAAACAAGCGATCAGTTTAAACTATAGGTTGGACTCAGTATATTGTTCCTTACAGCTTACCAAAGATCCAGTGATCCATGGATATTGACATGCAGTCAGGAATCGTGTTTCCTGACATTTATATGTTAATTTATATGTTTTTATATGTTTATATGCATATTATAAAATTAATATGTGTTAATTTTGTCACCTATTTTTAATTCAGTCTTAGTCTTAGTCTTAGTCTTGTGCCAAATGTCCTTGTTAGTTTTAGTCATATTTAGTCATTCACATATCTTTTTTTGTTAGTCAAGTTTTAGTCGACTAAAAGTCTCATCATTTTAGTCTAGTTTTAGTCAAAAGACAACTCAAGGTATCTTAGTCAAGTTTTAGTCGACTAAAAGTCTTGTCATTTTAGTCTAGTTTTAGTCAAAAGACAACTCAATATATTGTGTGGCAAAATATGTTACATAAAATACATGTAACCTGCGTAATGTGTGCCACAACACCATAGCTAACTGGTTGATTTACAGCGTAGATGCCTAAAATCAGCATTAGCTTATGAGACGATGGGCACAAATATCGATTTCGATCTTGATTCAGTATGAATTCATATTTATATGGCCTACTGTACATATAAGGAAAAATAAGTTTGCACTATTTTAGCACCTTTTAGCACTATTTTAAACTTTTTTGGGGTTTAATTATATTTGCTTGCATTCTTTACTATTCACTATTATTAACATTTTAAATTTTCACAAATAAGTAAGCAGTTATGATCTGCAATACTTTTTAGAGCAACTAGACTACATGTATATTTATTAAAGAGCCATACAGGTACCTACTGGGTTATGGCATTACAAGTGAAAATAGTTATTTTTCCAGCCACAAGATGACTCTAATTTGCCTCTTTGCATTGGAATGCTCTATTTTAACCTTAATTAATACACTAATTGTAATATACATAATAGAAATATTAGAAGAAAAATGTTTTAAGTGGTCATTAATGGACCATCATTATTGCACAAATAGTATTTAGTACCAAAAGATCTCCTCAAAATATTCAATAAATATTATTGAACTAAAATATAGGCTATTTATTTTAAAAATAGTTAAGGTCACATTTGACAACCAATGAGTATAAGTGTGACTAATTAGTAAGGAATACCTGAGGGCTAAATACAATAAAAACATTGACATTAATGTAAGAAATGTTGCATCTCCATCACTCTCCATAATAAAATGAGACTGTAAATGTGGCTGACGTAATAATCAATGCACACTATGCTGTACTGTTTACCAAAAATTGCTGCAAACACCTGTATATGAAGCTGTTGTGTAACTTACGCGGCTTAAGCCATTCAAATGTTTTGACACAGAGCTAGAAGTATTGAGCGCTCCGGGAACCACGTGAGATGACAGGCTGGCAGCAACAGGAGTCTGAGACTGTACTTGAGCAACAGCGCAAACTCTTTCTGAATATTTAAATAGCTGAATATTCATCTAATGATGAAAAATTAAAGACGATTGTAGACGAAAATGAAAAGAGATTTTATCTTAGTTTTTATTTTATGCAAAACATTTTAATCTCGTACTTTTTTGTCAACAATAATGCATGTTAATTTAGTCTTAGTCAGCGTTTTTGGACAGTGGTGCAGTCTCGTCATCGTCTCGTCTTAGTCATGAAAAAAAAGGTAGTTGACGAACATATTTAGTCTTGTCTCATATGACGAAATTAACACTACTCTGCTAATAATAATATGTTTACTTTAGCACTTTCAACCAATGTCGAAGGGTTACAAAGCATAAACATAAGAAGTACATAAACAAAACTTATCAACAGCATAGTCCAGATGTAGTATGGATTATCATATGTGTGGGAAAAAAAATGTCTTTCTTACTAAATCCACATTTACATTTTACAATAAATTAATAAACTTTTCTTTTTTCTTCTTTTTTGCCTTCCTGCTGTGTCTATCTTGAAAATGAACAGGTAAGCCACTTTTTACTACTTTAAGTGTGCAAATATTGTAGCATGCAGTTCCTTATGTAATTGTGATGTTTCAGCCACCCAGTCTGCCATTGTTATGCATGAGCAGTACTTGTGCAGTATATTTGTCTCTTTGTTCTTGTGTTTTCCTGTGTCTTATCTCGAGGGTGAAATGAATAATTAGACCCTTTGCCAAAGGGTTATTACATAACAGATATTATTAAACGCTCATGCATCTCTCATGATCTCTCTTTCTCTCCTGTTCTTTCTCCTTATTTTGTTTAATTTACATTATTAACATATCACAGTATCCAACTGCAATTATAATAAATATGAAATGAATATTAAATAGTTCTTATAGCTCTGCTTCCTGAAGCTTCTCCCTAAAATATTGGTTTAGCTTTTAATCAACACACAACGGCGAAGGGGCTTAATGATAATGTTATTTGCTTCTCTAAGGCTAGGCTCTATAACCAGCTCAGCATTTCTTATCGTTCTCACAGTGGATAAATCCAAGGCCACAGCATTCAGAGCTCCATAATCCTCCGCTCTGATGTGCTTGATGGATATATTGGAAAGGTTCAGGCTTTTTTTTACACCTACAGTGAGATGGTTTATAGTTTGTTAATGTGTGTTGCTGCTCATATGCACACTCATGCACTGATTTGTGTTTATATACTAAATTGTAATTTTATACTAAAATTCTGTCATCATTTACACACCCTTATGTTGTTCCAAGTATGTATAACTTAATTCCATGGAACACAAAAGGATACATTTTGAATGCACTGGTTGTGGAAATGCGAATAATGGGAGATCGAAATGCATTTGCAGAATAAATTCTGATGTAGCGAACACAAAATCCACGTGTCTATTCGGCTGTTTCCACTGATGGTGTTTTATTTACTGTTGGTTACTAGGTTACCAATACCATCATTATCCGCTCAAACAACTTGATGGAAACGCACCTTTCAAGCTTAAATGGAAACCCATCTATTGTGAATGTATCAAGGAGTTAGTGAATTATTCTTTTGAATTGGATCTTTTCAATGAATTGGTTGAATCAGTTCACTGTTTTGAATGATTCGTTTACGAATCCAATTAATCCTGTTCTTGAATTCAATTCACTGACGTTTCAGTGGTTAATAGCTTAGTAGAGGGGAAGATGATCAGATAATGAACTTAATTTTCAGTCTTAAGGTACATTCACACCAATGACTATTAGTATAATGATAACTATATTTATAACGTTTTAATAATCGTTCTAATCAAGTTTTGAAATTAACACCGCCAACCCGTAGCCTGACAAGCCAGACCCACATCAAGATGTTGGGTCTGGGAACTCACCATTGGCAGGACTCGATCCGAGGGGCGGGATAAAGGGTTGTCTTTCAAATTCCTTCTGCACGCAATAGTATAGCGCTACAACCAACCAGAGCACTATCAGTGGTGAGACAACAATCACAAGCAGGTTGTGGCTGAGTCCCATGCGTTTTCCTACCAGCAGAGCTAGTTGATAGCTTAAAGTTTTGCCATATCCGGTCGGCAAAACTCCTAATACATCTTCCTTTTTAAAGAGTGACTTCAGTGCCATTCTTTGATAGCAAGGAAGTAGCAGGGAATTCACACGGAACCGTCACAACTTTGCTGTCATTATGTTAAGCCCGTCCACCGACTTTATACACAATGTGATTGGCCTGACTAGAGTTTGGTTTTTCAAGTTCGCAAGCCAACGGAGATTGGCTACACGACCCTGGCTGCAAATTACATTCGTCTAGATTACTAGGCTAGCCAACCCACCAAATGCGGGTGAAATCTACTGTGGCGGGTAAAGCATATCGGGGGCGCCACTTGGCATCTGTCTGTGGCGCCCAACTATGAGACTCGGGATGTTCAGTCATATGCTGTCACATAGCGTCACTCACAATGAAATAAGAAGATTTGTGACAGATGTATACGTACTAACTTCACCCTAGGCTGGAACATCTGTGGCTTGTCTGTATTCATCCAAACATAGACCTCTATATACACTGAACTAATAATAAATTATAAATGTGTTCAGCATTCTGCAACAAATATATTTATATACAATTTTACAAATATACAGGTGCTGGTCATATCATTAGAATGCCATCAAAAAGTTGATTTATTTCACTAATTCCATTCAAAAAGTGAAACATGTATATTATATTCATTCATTACACACGGACTGATATATTTCAAATGTTTATTTCTTTTAATTTTGATTATTATAACTGACAACTAAGGAAAATCCCAAATTCAGTATCTCAGAAAATTAGAATACTACTTAAGACCAATACAAAGAGAGGATTTTTAGAAATCTTGGCCAACTGAAAAGTATGAACATGAAAAGTATGAGCATGTACAGCACTCAATACTTAGTTGGGGCTCTGAATTACTGCAGCAATGTGGCGTGGCATGGAGTCGATCAGTCTGTGGCACTGCTCAGGTGTTGTGAGAGCCCAGGTTGCTCTGATAGTGGCCTTCAGTTCTTCTGCATTGTTGGGTCTGGCATATCACATCTTCCTCTTCACAATACCCCATAGATTTTCTATGGAGTTAAGATCAGGCGAGTTTACTGGCCAATTAAGAACAGGGATACCATGGTCCTTAAACCAGGTACTGGTTGCTTTGGCACTGTGTGCAGGTGCCAAGTCCTGTTGGAAAATGAAATCTGCATCTCCATAAAGTTGGTCAGCAGTAGGAAGCATGAAGTGCTCTAAAACTTCCTGGTATACGGCTGCGTTGACCTTGGACCTCAGAAAACACAGTGGACCATCATTGACTGTGGAAACTTTACACTGGACCTCAAGCAATGTGGATTGTGTGCCTCTCCTCTCTTCCTCCAGACTCCGGGACCCTGATTTCCAAAGGAAATGCAAAATTTACTTTCATCAGAGAACATAACTTTGAACCACTCAGCAGCAGTCCAGTCCTTTTTGTCTTTAGCACAGGCGAGACGCTTCTGACGCTGTCTGTTGTTCAAGAGTGGCTTGACACAAGGAATGCGACAGCTGAAACCCATGTCTTGCATACGTTTGTGCGTAGTGGTTCTTGAAGCACTGACTCCAGCTGCAGTCCACTCTTTGTGAATCTCCCCCACATTTTTGAATGGGTTTTGTTTTACAATCCTCTCCAGGGTGCGGTTATCCCTATTGCTTGTACACTTTTTTCGACCACATCTTTTCCTTCCCTTCGCCTCTCTATTAATGTGCTTGGACACAGAGCTCTGTGAACAGCAAGCCTCTTTTGAAATGACCCTTTGTCTCTTGCCCTCCTTGTGCAAGGTGTCAATGGTCGTCTTTTGGACAACTGTCAAGTCAGCAGTCTTCCCCATGATTGTGTAGCCTACAGAACTAGACTGAGAGACCATTAAAGGCCTTTGCAGGTGTTTTGAGTTAATTAGCTGATTAGAGTGTGGCACCAGGTGTCTTCAATATTGAACCTTTTCACAATATTCTAATTTTCTGAGATACTGAATTTAGGATTTTCCTTATTTGTCAGTTATAATCATCAAAAATAAAATAAATAAACATTTGAAATATACCAGTATATGTGTAATGAATGAATATAATGTACAAGTTTCACTTTTTGAATAGAATTAGTGAAATAAATCAACTTTTTTATGATATTCTAATTACATGACCAGCACCTGTATATGTAAATGTATATGTATATGTATATGTATATGTATATATGTTATCCTCTGTTGGTGTAGACACTAATATATTTACTGTTATAGTTATCGTTCTTACATTTGTTTAAGAATAAAGAATTGTTCACACTGTCACATTGCTCTTTAATGATATTTAATGGTACTTGTATGGTGCTTTTGCATTCTTTTTGAAGCTTGAAAGCTCCAGTCTCCTTTCATTGCATCACATTCTTCAAAATTTTGCATGTAGGTTTTGAACAACATGATGATAATTCATGACAGAACATTTCCGGCTGATCTATCTCTTTAAATGTCTTAAAAGTATTTTTTGCAAGTTTTCAAAGTAAACTTGTGCCCTTACTTCAGGGTGAACATTTTGCAACTGAAAAAACAAACAAAAAAACATATGCATTTCGATTGCATTCATTAAGCACTTAAACCTCTGTTTCGCAATGTGAAGTCGCCATATGAAATGTTAAACTCTCATTCAGAGAGTTTAATTCTCTGCTCAGCTCACAAATGAGGCGAATCAATTTTCATGTTTTCCAATTTTTCATTTGTTTTTCTTTACCAGAGTGATGGGAAAACTGAGCAGGCATCAACATGTAGCATCAACGGAACAGATGCACTGCTGTGTGTAACATATGCGTCTCCAGGGGTTCCGGCAACTGTCAAGAAACAGAACGTTAATGCTGAGACGTGCAATGTTGCGTGTTGCGTGCGGATCTGCAGTCTCGTAAGGTCATGGCGAATGCAGTAGAGCGTTTTGATTATGCGATTGCTTTCCATATCAGAGTAATGTTGATGATAGCCTGCGGAAAGATCAGGCTGGTGATTTCAGGTTGATCCTGATTTTGTTCCCCGGTAGGACTAGCGATCAGAGATTCCCGTTGTTTTTAGCGACATTCAACGAAGCCTGTGAGAACAGAGCAGTGTGTTTGGTGGATGTCAGTACAAATGTATGTACAAATGTCAGTACAAAAGCATAGATGGCGCTGAGCCAGTGGAAGGGGGCAGAGGGGGCTTGTTAAATCGAGGAAAAGTTTTCAGTTGAGCGAAGCTCCAGTGAATGTGCACGTCAGATAATGAGACACACTTGCACTTGCAAATAAGCCCAACCAACTTCGCTCACACACCACTCATACTTTCTTAGCATGCTTTCCTCTGCCGGACATGTGACCTTTTCCAACTGGCACACTGAAGGGTTTGGGAGGGGTTAAGGTGGTGTGACTTTTCCTCAGTTCACCGGAATCACAAATGCGAACTCATTAGCAATGACACTCTGAAAACAATGTGAGCTGACAGCAGCCTGTAATCATTAGCAAATGAGTGAATTACAAACCTCATCATGGGCTGCTCTGCATTTCAGAGCCTGAGAGTATTGCTTTTTTTTGTGAAAAGTGAAGAGCACCAGCTTTTTTTTGCTGTTGTGATTTTTAGAATTTAGAGAACTTAGAGATATGCAAGTTGAAATTGTGTTGGGAACTTTTATCTAGCCTATCTATCTCTTTATTTCAATTTGAGTAGTGAACACTAGTCAGACAAATTATTGTGGTGCTTTCTAGTCCTTGCACTCTAAATAGGCCTTTAAAGGAAGAAATATCAGCTGGGGAATATGTAATTTGTAACTTTTGCCAAATTTGATGCCAAATATACAGTACATAATTTTTTTTTTTTATGTTGACAGCCCTACTTGACATACATTTCTGTTTTTTTTTTTGTTTTTTTTAAGAAGGGGTAGAAAAACATTTTGTAGACGATATCTTAATAAATGACAGTATTTGTGTAGATGTCTGTATACACATTTCGGGAGTGCTTAATAAATCACATCATAAAAAATAATTTAAAAAAATCAAGAAATTCTTAATGAAGTTTAAATGGTTAGTTCACCCCAAAATGACATAAATTAATCACCCTCATGTTGTTCCAAACCCGTAAGACTTACGTTCATCTTCTAAATACAAATGGAGATCTTTTTGATGAAATCTCAGAATGTTCTGTCCCTCTTTGACAGTCCATGCAACTACCACTTTGACGCTTCAAAAAGTTAATGACGAGATCCAAAAACTAATCCATATGAATTGAGTGGTTTAGTCCAAAAGAGACGCGATCGCTTTATATGATAAACAGATTGAATTTAGGCTTTTATTCACATATAAACATTCATCAGCTCACACATTAGTTATGGTAAATGGAAGCTCAAGCATGTTTGATTGACGTGCAAAAACCAATGAGGTTCATTCTCATATGTTACGCAGCACGTTTGAGCTTCCACAAGAACCAATGAGGTTCAGTTTTGTGTTATGCAGAACGTTTGAGCTTCAGCAAGAACCAATGAGGTTCAGTCTTCTGTTACGTAGCACGTTTGAGCTTCCACATGCAGCTTGTTCTCACATGTCAAGCAGGTTCAGTTGAGCTTCTGTTTATGTTTGCTGATCAATGTTTATATGTGAATAAAAGCCTAAATTCAATGTGTTCATCATATAAAGCAATCGTGTCTCTTCAGAAAATTTGAGCTAAACCGCTCATCCGTGCTGGTCTGAAAACGAGGCGCGTTGCTATTTTGAGGCAACTGAAATCGACCTTGCTATTAACTTTAGACCAGGTTTTTGTAAGTCAATGGCGCAGTTGATTTCAGGTAGCATGCAGTATTTTTTGTTTCATTTAAAGGGCGTGTTATCAGGTCTGGATTGACATAAGGGCTAGGTTGGGCTGAAGCCCCAGGGCCCGAGCACAAAGGGGGCCCGTGATTGGCCGAGGAAATGATTGACAGCCGATCGAGAGCATATTAACTTTTACTGGTGGGCCAGTAGTGCTGTTATTTACTGGAGTTCTGCGAGTGCATGGGAAACAAACGTCAAAAGCCAGGTGATGAAACTGTGCTACCTGATTAAACGCGAAACTGAATAGCTCCGACCATGTAAACTGAAGTGTTGAGGAAAAATATAGGCTGCCTAAACGACTGTAATCATGGCCGTAGACAGCTATGAGGACGCCTTTTTCCAAGGTGTATATAATACATGTTGTGAAATAATTGACTAATAGAGTATGAACACTACTTTAGTTCTGTATGGATATCTTCTCATCTGAGCTGCCTGCCGTCTGTCACCGCTTGTCAATGTCAAAATATTTGAGATGACCAATCAAATTAAAGTAGGCAGCCTTTATGTACACAGAAGCTTCTAAGCGCGTTTTCGCGTTTCGCAGCGGGGTGCGATTAAACGGTGCGAGATGCAAGTAGCTAAATGAAACATTATATATTTGACTGCTGTTTTAGGATAGAAATGTTAAACAACCGACAAAAATAATAAATTAAAAAAGGAAATAAACAAAACTGATTTCATCAGATTAGGCATAAGATAATGAATGTGTGGTTGCATATTGTGAATGAATTAAACTTATTTACCTAGCGTTCGTAGCCTTCAGTGAATTAACCTGTCTGAGAAAATGCTTAATTAAATATAGGCTAAATATCAGTTGACCCTATGTTTACTTTTTTCACTGACACAGACGAAAATGAAAAGACTATCAGTCAGAGCTCAGCTTTAGGAGGAGAAGAGTCAGGGCAAGAGAATTAGACTGAGAGAAAAATAAAGAGTGATGGAAATGAGGATAGAGCAGGTATGGGAGATAATTACTGCCCACTTTGAAAGCTATTTATTATTAATTTCTTTAGCCTTCAAACTATTTAAAATGCACATATGTAGAACAGAGATATCAACATTTTCTTGGACCATGCCCACAAACCCCCCTAAATAGCTCATATTTGGGAACTTACTGGTTTTAAAAATCCTTAAGGCAGTTGTATGTTTAAAAGTCGTTGCTGTTTCTGGAAACCTGCTTGCTTTGACCTCATATCTGGAGTTAATGTATTTATGCTGGTAATGTGTTGCAGCCTGGAATATTTATATATAGGCCTACTTAATATTAAAATGGAATATTCAGACAGTATATACTCATTGTATCTCTTTGAAGATTTTTTTTTTTTTTTTTTTTAAATACTAATTATTTCTGTGGTAGAATTTTGAAAAAGTTGTGGCACCAAGATCAGTTACTATGGGGGCCCTTGGGTTTGTTATAAATGTTGCGTGTTATAAATATGCATCTATAGGCGGGTGCACAACGCGCGTACACTCTGCTTATTACACACACAAGGATGCGCAGTAGCACACAAACATTTTTAATATTCTCTGAAGAAGCGTTCAGTCTTTCCGCTCACAAATTCCGCCATGTAAATAGCAATCCGCAAGCACAACTGGCTTTTAAAGGGAATGGGAGATGAGACTTTGATTGGTTTGTTGCACGTTACGCCCAAAACACACCCATGATTCATTAAGAAACTAGGTACAACCCTTTTAGACCATTTTTCTGTTGTTAAACTTGCAAAAGATGATTCGGACCTGCCCTAAGTGCACCTGCGCCATGCACTTCAGACCATGCACTCAGATCATTAAAATAGGGCCCCAAGTCTCTCGACATGCTCGTATCTTGTTACCAATGGTCACTACCTCTCCTGTCCTCGCAAATCAGCAACTCTTATTGAAAATGAATGACTAGTCATCTCTGCAAGTCGCTGTCTGTGTGAACTCCCCTTTAGCACATAATGAGAAATGTGATGCAATACAGACAGTGCTCATGCTGGTTTGGGCGCAGCTATATCATGAAAGTGTACGTTGCAAATGTATCCAGAAGCTGGGCTAAGTTTGGATCATCTAAGCATTTTAAAAAGCTTCTGGGGATTTTCTTGTAGGCAGGTATTGGTTTTCAAAGTCTGATCTCTCTTTTAAGAGTACAAAAAATGAAGAGCTTTGTACAGTATCACCACAGTCTTAATGACTACTGAGGAAAAGCAAAAGGCTTTGGACTGGGCACTTTCATCCGTAGGGTAATCTCTCTTTAATGATTGTGAGAGAAAGAGAGACGGGAAGAGAACGATTATGAGGGAGGCAGAAAAAGACGATACTACTAAATCAATAGCATGCGCTGCCATTGTTGTTTGTGGCATTACTCTGCCCTGCTGCTGTGAGGAGACTCGATAGATTCACTCATTAGCCGCTGTTACTCACCCAGCGCTCTCTTTAACACCCGGAACACAGCCTTCATTTCTCAGAGTGCATCACAGCTGAGTACGCTTTTGAATAATGATAGCAAACATTTAAAAAAAAAAAAAATTCTATTACTAATAGTTGTCTAGTGGTCTGGTAATTCTTGAAATTCCTACTTTGGAGGCTGCAAAATTAAAATTCTGGACGATAGTGATAATCCACAATGTTTATGTTGAGTCTGTCACCACAGACAAGTGTCAATGTGCAAAAATATCAGAATGAACATCATAAAAAAGTTACATAGGCACAATTATATGCATGAATGCTTTTAAACTATTGGAAACATCTTAATTTTTTCCTCACCCGATGGAATCACAGCGTTTTGGTTGTGTACTGTAAATACAGGAAATGTTTCTTATAACTGATCATCAATATCCTTTCTGTGTGGCTTTTTGTTTTATATTCTCCATAGGCCTGATAACGACTCTTTTAAGTGTGTCATTTGTGTCTCAGGGGAGAATTGCACTCTAGAGTATTAAACTACTGAACTAGCGGTAACACACTTATGATTTCACCCGCTGATATAGCAGCTAATAGATTTTTTGGAACAGGAAAAGCTTTGGTTCAGTTTTTTATATTCCACAGAAGAAGGAAAGACATAGAGGTTTGGAATGACATGAGGGTGAGTAAATGACCCTTTAAGACATTAAGGGCCAGATTTACTTAACAGGGAAAATTAGCATGAGAGCGCAATTCCATAAAGGATTAGTTCACTTCAACATGAAAATTTCCTGACATTTTACTCAAAATTTTTTGAGGAAAACATTGCAGGATTTTTCTCCACATCATAGACTTCAATGGAAACCAACCGGGTTGAAGATATAAATCAATGCCGTTTCAAAGCGCTTTGAAGGGCTTCAGAGGCTCTGCACGATCCAAGCCGAGGAATACGGTCTTATCTAGCCAAACCATCGGTCATTTAAAATGTAAAAAAAAAAATGTATATACTTTTTAACCTTTTTTTCAGTTAGGCTTTCCTGTAGCTCAAACAGTCGAGCATAGCGCTAGCAACGCCAAGGTCATGGGTTCGATTCCCAGGGAAAGCAAGAACTGACAAAATGTAAAAAATGCGTACCTTGAATGCAATGCAAGTCGCTTTGGATAAAAGCATCTGCCAAATGCGTAAATGTAAATATTGTCAAATATCGTCATAGTTTTATACATTTAGATCATGATAACCACAGTTAAATCTACGCATATAGCACCTCAATACCATGGAAAATTTTTACTATATGATTTCTGTGGTATTTATATGAAAAACAGTAGCCTGAATACATTTAGTATAAATGGAACAAACGCTATAATTTCTCCTGTTTGTCAGCGCTGTTTAATTTCAAAACTAGTTTAAAGCCAGATGAAAGTTCAAGCGCTTCTCACTGGATCTCACAGTTTTTAGTGGTCGCTTGACCGAGGCCGATCAGCGAGTGAACGCATCTGCTCTAGTAAGCTTGTGCTGCTGTTTGAACTTTGAGCCGAGCGGATAAAGGGTTTGTGTGGCACGCAGTTCAAATGAGTATATAACTGAATTTGTGCTACCTTTTTTATTGACAATTTCGTCATCTTTGGATTACAACTTGAGGTTAGTTTCACTTTTACTTTCGTCGCCGCTTCCACAAATGTTTTCCGCCTCGTGTCAAGTTTTCTTTTCCAATAGCTTACAATGTCAGTAGGTAATGGGCGTATATTTTGATGTGCAAGCTAAAAGCTGCTGTGTGATTGGCTATTACGATTATTCCATATCGCGCAAAAATGTCCAGAGCTTATCATCGTTATCGACATCAATTTTATCGCGATTCGATATGATATTGTTTATCGGCCCAGCCCTATACTGAGCATATACTTGCTACTTAAATGGATGGTGGCGGTAAAATCACAGTCTTTGTGTTGTCTTTTCCCATTCATCTGGGAAATGCTTTAATTTAGCTTAAAAGTGCAGCTGATGATTTAGAAATGGTCTTTTAGTAAATCTTACACAGCACTTCTTCACTAGAAGCTTTAAACAAATCCACAATCTATAAATCACATTCCCCTCGCCAACACATCCCTGTCACTATCAGCAGAGAAAAGCTGAGCTCTGGCTTATCCCCTTGGTTACAATTAGGAAGTATGTGATATATAGCTTGGCGCACAGAGTAGTGAGCAATTAGCATGCTGGTTTATCCTCAGATTAAAAATCATTTCATTTCCATGACTGGGGTGACTTTGGCTGAACATCATAATGTCCTTCATGTATTATCCATTGGTTTTGACGGCCTACCCCAGTCAGTGAGGCCGCATAAATCCCAACGGGGTTATTACGGTTTACTTTCTAGTCAGGCAAGGTCAATTGAAATATCATTCAAATTCAAATTAGAAAAAAACAAAAAAACTCTGAGCCGTGTTGTAGACAAATTGACCTATGGTGCTTATGTGACAGATCCAAGTTTGAGTCCAACCTGCAGTCTACCTAGTCAACTCTCTGCTCTCTTTATCAATAAAATGCCAAAAAGATTTATGCATATGCTGAGAATGTCCACGAGCAACACAATTAAATTGCTACATTGCATTTGTTTTTTTGTTTTTGGTTGGTGTTTTTTCCTGTCCCTTGTATTTCAGCCCATCAGCACTATTGTATTAAATACTTTGTGAATTAATAAACATATGCTGACACTTCAGCTCCATTATTACATTTACTCAGGTCACCAAAGTTTATTAAAGCGACATGGTAATTAAATGAAGGTCAGTAATGTTTCATGGGGACAGATGATTGCTATTCTTCTGAAATGCCAGGAGATATAAATATACGTTATATGCGTAGTCAAAATTTATTTGTTTGGGGAAGCATGTAATTGTATTTTCTACTTTGTGCAACAGAAGATTTATTTTTTAACTGCTTAAGCTTCAACTGTGAAGAGCTGAAACTTTTCATTATTAGATGTTGTCTGGCTATCACCAGACCAAGCTCAATTTAAGATTGACCATTGGTCTGGGGAGTCTGCTAGGTATTTCTACTGCACAAGAGGCGTGATAAACGAGCATAAATTAAATGACTCTGTACGCAGTTGGATAGTCCTTCAACCAATCAGACCAAAAGAGGCGTGATCAACGGGCATCGATCCATCACTTCTCTATACGTCATCGTGTTAAACCCGCCAATAGCGCGCCAGGTGGATAAGCCAGTCTGTGATTGGTTCACGCAAAAGTGTAACAGAAGCAGGATAAATGAATGTACAGGTTTTCAGCCTGACCTGCAGGGCGAAATCAAATCGCCGGCAGATCAGGTTGGGGTTACCCAGTCTATATACAGTAGATGTGCCCAGGCCAATGAAATTTTACATAATCATCATTAAATATTTTGAATGATTAAATTAGGGATGCATAAATCCGATTGTCACGGTGCAGTCATCAGAAGAGGAGCAGTGGATTTAAATTTCAGCATTTATTCCCCTGGTTTTACAGACAAGGCTTAAACCTAGTCTCAGACTAAAATGCATGTTTGAGCTGTTTTAACTGAAAGTAACCTGCACTGAGATATCTTAAATATATCAGTGCCATTGATTTGTCTCAAGATGCACACCAGTAAAGCAGTAGGCTAGCTGGAGCCGTTTACCTCCAGTCTTTGTGCTAAGCTAGGCTAGCGATGGGTGCATCAGACAGAGTTATGGCACGCACGGAGATGAGAATGGTATGTATGGACTTATCTAACTCTGGGGGATACGGTGAATAAGATAAAGTCCCAAAAAGTCGGCGTGTTCCTTTAAAATGTGTATTGTAAGATTATAATGCAAATGATCAAACCAACTGGCAAACAAATGATGATATATATTTTCTCAGGGTTATTTTTTGTTTTGTTTTATCCAACTGGTCTGATTGGTCGTTTTATTGGATGTACTGTATGATGTCAAGTCCACACAGGTTGAATGTAACCACAGATGAACACTAAGCAAACAGGAACTGTTTAAAGTTGCATTGTTTAAAAAGCGAACAAACTTATTTTGTGTTTTTGTGTGTGTGTGTGTATGTATGTGTGTGTGTGTGTGTGTGTGTGTGTGCGTGTGTACATGTTTTCTATCCCGGTGGGGACTTCAACCTGAATGCTCACTGACTGCACACTGACTCATGGGGACTTGTGTCACTGTGGGGGCCTAAATTGAGGTCCCCATGAAGAAGAATGCTTATAAAACATACAGAATGAGTTTTTTTTGAAAATGTAAAAATGCAGAACGTTTTCCTTGATGGGTAGGGTTAGTGTAAGGCGATAGAATATACAGTTTGTACAGTATAAAAACATTACGTCTATGGAGAGTCCCCACAAAGATAGCGAACCAGACGTGTGTGTGTGTGTGTGTGTGTGTGTGTGTGTGTAATGTTTTACTTGATAAGTGTTTGTGCTACATTTCTTTATTTCAACATTATAAAAATATTTTAAGTGTGGTTAAAGTGCCCAGATGTTTTTGGAGCCAGTTTATAAATGTGTTTAATGTCTTAGCTAATCATATGTTGACACAATATTGTAAAGAAATAAGTTTAACAGCTGTAGTGCTTGTAATGAGCCACTCCAAGGATCAGTAAAACACTTTTTGTGAACAAAAAAGGAAGAGATCTCTGTCCTTGTCCTCATAAGACAGCCCAGATGTTAGTCATGAGAGTAAAAAAACAAAATGTCAGAGCGATTGCAACCTACCTCCTCACTGACGGGTCACGTCTCACGCTGACACCAGGTCCGAAATGACCATCTTTGGCACTTTCCCTTGCTCTCCTTTCTGTTCCTTTCAGTTTCTAATGCTTCTTGCCCACTGATTTAAATCTACAGCTCATTCGATGACCGTGACATTGTATACTTTGAATGCACAGTGTATATTACATTGCAAGTGTATAGTGTATATTTGCTGTGGATAATTTATATATGCACATAACTTATAGATACAAGTCGGTTTGAATCTGGCTATAGCTTTCTTGATATGTGTTGTATGCTCCACATGCCCTCTAGCACATGCAGAGCTGTCTGGCTGGTATTCAATATTTATTTGCATGCATTTGTTTCATATGGGAAACGCCTGACGTGTATTATACTGGTGCAATAGAAGCTTTAACGCTGTGTTCATTTTGAATCAAATAGCTGTGTTGTGCTGTTGAGCCAGCGTGCTTTGAATCGTGTACAACTTGATATATCTAATGTGTATAAATTGGTAATGAAACCTCAATATTATGGGCGTCACTTTAAAAAGTGTTTGGTTGTTTTTAGGACTGGCTTAGCTCATGAATATTAATGAGGCCCAGCATAAATAATTGTATTGATCTGGAGATGAGATCTGTAGAGTGGTTACTTATTTTACAATAAATATCAATATGTGTTAGTCAGTGCATCATGTTTCAGGAAATAATAACAATGAATGCAAAATATTTGGGAACACTTTACAATAAGGTTCCATTTGTTAACATTAGTTAATGTATTATGGACTAATAATGAGCAATACATTTGTTACAGTATTGATTAATCTTTGTTAATGTTAGTTAATAAAAATCTATTTGTTCATTGTTCATGCATGATAGTTCACAGTGCATTAACTAATTTTAACAAATACAACTTTTGATTGTAGCAAAATGTTGAAATTAATATTAACTAAGATTAATAAATGCTGTAGAAGTCTTGTTCATTCGTAGTTCATGTTAACTAAAGAAGTTAACTAATGAAACCTTATTGTAATTTGTTATTTATAATAACGTTGCTATTCATTTTTAAACATGCACTACCATTCAAACATTTAGGGTCAGAGGGTAAGATTAAAAATAATAATAATTATAATAATACTTTTATTCAGCAAGGACACATTAAATTTAATCAAAAGTGACATTTATACTTTTTTTTTCTTTCTTTCTTTTTCCTTTTTCAACATTGATAATAAAAATAAATATCTCTTGAGCATATTAGCATATTAGAATTATTTTATGTTTCACACACTCAAAAAACACCAAATGTTGGGTTAATTTTACCCAGCAAATTGGGTTGTTTATTTAACCCAGCATAATGGGTGGATTCGTTTTTACTTTAATACTAGCTTTTTTATTTTTTACTTCATACAAGAATTAATGTTTATGGATAAATTATTATTATTTTTTTAAAATATGCCACACAATCTCTGGTTTGCATGAGAGTTCCTTTATTTTCCTACATTTAGAAGTAATTCAAGTGTAATCAACCAGTCTCTGTCGACCCATTTTCACCGTAACAGCATTCCGGAGCTTGTATCATGTTCAGTGGGGGAACTTCAGACCGCCGCCCTGCGTTTCACTCATAACCGAAATATGCTGACTGACTCTATAACCGGTCCATAAACAATAACATAAACCTGTCCATAAATAATCAGTATACAGTTCTGAGAACATATTTTAATATCCTATGTGTTTATATTCTGTATCTTTTTTAATAAAATTGTAAAATTTTATACACAGAGACCGTTATATCAAAAAGACCGACATGACACTCGTGTAGGTGACTCTCATCCCACCCCTGTATGTTGCTTTGCATAAAATTAAACAATATACACAAATTTGTAGATAAAATAAAATGTGCACAAATCTGTATTTTACTGAAGACATGCACCAGTTTGACAGAGCTGCACTGCTCTCTCCGAATAACGACCCAGGGTATGGGTAACACAAAAACTACCCAAACACTGATAAAAAAAAAAAAGAAGAAATTCCAGATGACCAATTACAGTAGATTAATTTCTATTTTATAAAGTGTTATGGACAAATCTCTATGGTCCTTGCCATAGATGAGGCTCAGTGTCATCTGCCAAGTTCTTGCACAGCAGGTTTTCTCAGACATTTCACTGCTCTTTCATGGCCTGTCACTCACACCAAACAAACTTCACTCTCTCTTCATTCATGGAACTCTGGAATTGAAAAAGATGATGCCTTTTCAACTTCAACTCATTTATTTTATTCATTTAAAAAAAAAAAAATGTATTTGTTGGAGATAAAGAATCCTGGGTATAGCCTTCTCCTCTGTCTTTTTTCTTTGATAGCCTCAGTTGTATGGTTTCATTTTTTTTCCTTTCTTTTTTTATATAAATATTCTCCCTTTCGGCTGTCAGAATGACAGATCGAGAGAGAGATGCTAGACTTCTTCTTGCTGCTTTGAGAAAACAATTGACACACTGTTGTCAGGCCCAGGGCACATTGGGTGATGAGAGCAATTTCCCCCAGAATTTAGTTGGAGACAAAAGTTGGAGACTGAAACAAAAAAAACAAGCCTTCACACAACCAGGCAGATGAACCAGTGTGGTCAGGAACTTCGAGGAAAGCAAAAAATCCTAAAGGTGAATATTCTCATAGATTACAAAGTGTTGGGCACAGTACTCAGTAGCTCAACTGTTTTCAAAAATTAAAAAAAAGAAAGAAATGTATAATTTTATTTAGCAAGAAAGTTGTATTAAATTGTACATTAAAATGGATTAAAAAATGTATCACGGTTTCCACAGATATTAAACAGCACAACTGTTTTCAACATTGATAATAATAAGAAATGTTTCTTGAGCAGAAAATCAGCATATTAGAATGATTTCTGAAGGATCATATGACACAAGACTGTAGTGATGCTGAAAATCAGCTCTCTCTCTCTCTCTCTCTCTCTCTCTCTCTCTCTCTCTCTCTCTCTCTCTCTCTCTCTCTCTCTCTCTATCTCTCTCTCTCTCTCTCTCTCTCTCTCTCTCTCTCTCTCTATATATATATATATATATATATATATATATATATATATTTACTGTATAGTATTTTTGATCAAAGAAATGCAGCCTTGCTGAGCATTAGAAACTTTCAAAAACATTAAAATCTTTTATAGGAATTATATTACATTATGTTATATTATATATTATATTACATTAAACATATTGCCCTTTTATATATCTTCAACATACTATTTGCCACTAGCTTGTGTAGTTAACTGCAAAATACATTTAAGAAGTAGCTTCTACTATCCTACTGGATAGGTCTTCTACTTCTCTGTACAAATGGCGAACAGCTGAGCAGCTGTGAAGTTCAGCCGGATTTTCAGCCGGATTATTAATAATCACAAATTATTTAAGAAGTCTTGTTGTCTTGCATGTTTTGAGCTTGGAACACATGAATAGAAGCAGTTTAAGAGGCTTTTTCCTATGCAGCAGTTTTGTTAAAATTTTTATGCCTTTCTGTAAATATACATTTTACATTCCTGGGGGGGTATCAGTTTTTATTATACGAGTTAATGTATTTATTTCCATGGCCTGCGAGTTAATAGATAAATATACATCTGTGAAATTCCACAGCTATGGCTGACCTCTTTGGCAGATGAGAAAAGTTCAAGCACGGTAATTGCTAGAAAATGATTTTTTTCGGCCCACAATGGAAATATCAATATATTGAGTAAAGTCTCATTTTCATGGTACACTTTCTCACTGGAACCAGCTCGCATGGCTGAGGCTGTGTATAACACAGTTTAATGACTTGAGCCTGAACACCATGACAATCACAGGAGTAGATTTAGTGGTTATTTGAACTGGAGCGTTAATCCCAATATCAACAGTCTGTGTTATCAGGACTACAGGGTTACATGAAGCTAAAACATTTATGGATTTATAGAGTTCTGTTGCATTCTTGCATTAGCCTTTCAGTATTTATTTTAGCAGTGATTGGCATTGATATTTCATTTTAATTCTGTAATAAATACTACATAGAAACAACAAGAGTGTTTTATGCAGAATGCATCTAGATGAGGCAGTAAAACAGCTGCCTTAATGCGACTGAGATTTGGGCCATTCCTCTTGGCGTAGCTTTGAGAGCAGCAAGCAACATCTGTTTTCTAGAGACTGTGGGACCAGCAGAAATGTTCCCTGACTGCGACGGTGGCGTCGGCACACATGCAAAGTGACAGCCTGAGTTCTTCGTGCTGGGTGATCTACACTATCCGGCGGCAAAGAAATGTGTCTTTTGGCACTGATATATCATCAGCTTTCACGGATGGTTCTGCGACAGCCGGCTGATGCGGGCCTTGTGCTGGGAGTGATTTATCTTCTGATGTGTTTAGATTCAAAAGCAAGGACATTCCCCTCTCTTTCAGTATTTTTATACAAGATGTATACGACTACTTAGAAGTTCTGCAGCTTAAATGCCTTTACATTCAAAGAGGATGTTTTTTTGTTGAACTATTACTGATTTTAGACCTGTTACTGATTTAGAAGAACCGTATGAAGGATCTTGTTGCAGTGTAACATATGGAATTATTTGTGAAGTTTTTTCATTTTAAATTATCAGTGATGTACTGATTTGTATATTGCTACCATATTAGTTACACACATACATATGTGACCCTGGACCACAAAACAAAACCAGGGTCAATTTTTTTAAAATGAAGATTTATACATCATATGTAAAATAAGCTTTCCATTGATGTGTGGTTTGTTAGGATAGGACAATATTTGGTCGAGGTATAACTATTTGAAAATCTGGAATCTAAGGGTAAAAAAAAGTCTAATTTGAGAAAATCACCTTTAAAGTTGTCCAACTGAAGTCCTTAGCAACACATATTACTACTAATAATACATTTTTTATATATTTACGGTAGGACATTTACTAAATGTCTTCAAGAACATGATCTTTACTTAATATCCTTAGGATTTTTGGCATAAAAGAAAAATCAATCATTTTGACCCATACAATGTATTGTTGACTATTGCCACAAATATACCCGTGCGACTTATGACTTGTTTTGTAGTCCAGGGTCAACTATTTACATGTGTATGTAGTGCGTGCATAATTATTATGCAAGTTAATATTCTGATCATATTTTTTTCCAAGCACATTTGACCAATTCCAAACCACATCACTCTTAATAACTACTTTTAATTTTGTATATAATCATTTAGAAGTGATCTATAATTGTTAACGAGGGCTGGAAGTGAGAAACACCTTATATTCAGATGCATAATTATTAAGCAGGTTTTCTTTTACAGGTAAAATAGACCAAAAAAAGAGATTTAACTCGCACTGAAAAATCTAAAATAATTAAATATCCATGAAAAGGATGCAATACTATAGAAACTGCAAAATTACATAACATTTATGCATTTGGCAGACACTTTTATCCAAAGCGACTAACATTGCATTCAAGGTACACATTTTACATTTTGTCAGTTCTTGCTTTCCTTGGGAATCGAACCTATGACCTTGGCATTGCTAGCGCCATGCTCTACTGTTTGAGCTACAGGAAAGCGTTTGGGTTAAGATGTGAGAAGAAATTAAGATGTGACCATTGGACAAGAAATGCTCAGTGGGTCAGCAGGGACACAGAAAAACAGGTTAAGAAGAAAAGACATTAACTGCAAAATATTTTAAGAATTAAGGTGAAGAATTGCCACCATTTAAAAAACTGCAACCTACTTGGAGTCTCCAGAAGTACAAGGTGTGTAAGACCCTCAGAGACTTTTCTACGGTAAAATTCTGAAAAAATCTGAAATCCCCACTTAATAAGAATCACAGGTTGAAGTGTTGTGAAATACATGAAGACTTATAGACATATTGAGAGTAATTGAGGTTGAGTGTGACTCTTGAGGGACCAGCACCAGTTCCTCTTGCACTACTGTTTGAAGAATCTATCTTCCTGAATCTGGCAGTAAGTTTTGGGAGTTGATTTTAAGTCCATCTCCTACCCTGTTAGGTCCGCCTGGCTCATTGTTAGCAGCAGCTCACACCATTACTCCCTTGCCACCGCTGCTGTTGTCTGACTTGGACTGGTGCTGCTACCTCAAGAGTCACTTCTCAACTTCTCTGTCCATAACACTTTTTTAAGAATCAGTCTTCATCTATTTCACAACACTACAGCTTGTGATTCTTATTAAGTGGGTGTCCTGTTTCAGGATTGCTTGCCTTTGCAAAGTCTCTGCGAGTCTGACACCTTGTGCTTCTGGTGACTCCAGGTAGTTTGCAGTTCTGGAAAATGGAGGCACTGGAGACAAATAATTAACATGAATGTGAAACAGCCAGAAACTCTTTAAGGTCTTTTGCACCTAACCAGTTTTTTTCTCTCTCTCTTTTTTTTCTGTGTCCCTGCTGACCCAATGAGCATTTCTTGTCCAATGTTCACGCCATAATTTGGCAATTTCTATAGTATTGCATTCTCCTCTTGGGCATTTAATATATTATTTTCAGTGTGTTAAATCTCTTATTGGTCCATTTTACCTGTAAAAAAACCCTGCTTAATAATTATGAATATTTGAATAAAAGGCGTTTTTCACTTCTAGCCCTCGTTAACAATTATATATCACTTCTAAATCATGATATACAAAATTAAAATACATGTATTTCTTTTAGGATTTCGTTAGTACTATATATTTAACTGTGCATGCACATTTTGATACTTTTCTTTATATTTTTTGTAAATCCCAAATTGAATACTGGACATTATAACATAATGTCTAAATTCAAAATGAGTTTCAAAATGAATGGTTTTACTTTTACTTTTTTTTTCGAAAATCCTTTTTGTAATGTTTAAATTCTTCTGTAGTGTTTAAAATGAAAATGCTTTACTTGCATTTTATTATTATTTTGTATATATTTAGACAAAATAATAGGCTACATAATTTTATCTTTGACCTTTTTTTTTCAGTTATAACATTAAAATCATTAAACATTAACATTAAAATAATTTTTACCTTATCAGTAAATCACCATATCATTACATCCTTACAATTTCAAATATGTATGTATAATATTTCTAATGTTTTTCACTCATGAAATGTCATTATTGAGCAAGAGATAAACAGGATTTTTTTCCGCTTAGATATCCATCTCTCAAAATTGTACTTTTGTTTGTTTCCTGGATTTTAACAACCGTGAGTTTAGTATTTCATGTCTTTTTGTTGTTATTTGTTGTACTCTGTATTGTAAATCATAAACGCCTGTGGCAGTATTACGCAACTATATTTTCGTGCTGTCAAGCCTCTGCATTGAAGCATGGTTTATTTTTGCTCATACTTTAAATCAAACATATCTTCCCCCCAGAACAAGATGTATCTTTTATTTCAACCAAGAATAATTGTGTTGTTAAAAAAAACATGAGCAGTTTTAAGAGTTTTGATGTACAGGTGCTGGTCATATAATTAGAATATCATCAAAAAGTTGATTTTACCGTCTATACCGTCTAATTTTATGAAATACTGAATTTGGGATTTTCCTTAGTTGTCTGTTATAATCATCAAAATTAAAAGAAGTAAACATTTAAAATATATCAGTCTGTGTGTAATGAATGAAAATAATATACAAGTTTCACTTTTTGAATGGAATTAGTGAAATAAATCAACTTTTTGATGATATTCTAATTATATGACCAGCACCTGTATATTCACCCTTTTAGAAATAATTAGCAGCAAATTATCTGCTTTGTCATTTCGCCACCCAACTTTAATAGCAGAGAGTTTGTATTGAATATAATGACTGCATGTGCTCATTAAACCTTGCGTTTTCAGATTCAATAGTTAATCGCCAGCTGTGATGTGCGAAAATTATGTAAATAAACAGTTTCATTAAAGTGTCAGCTGCCAGCACTCAATTATGCGCTTACTTGAGTCACAAGAAACAAATGTTTCAATGTACAGTCAGATAATCTCTTTTTGACCTATTCACGAAGGAAATGCAAATTTTCTCAACAATAGTGCGGTCCCAAAATGTGCGAAATCATGATGCGGTGAGCCTATTAAAACATGCTGACCTGATCTATTAGTCTATCAATTAACCCTGTGCATGTCTGCTGTCTGGAGATCTCTGGAAATATGCTCAGGTTTTCTGCCGTAATAGCTCTCTTTCATCAGACAGAGGGAACGTGTGACTCCAGCTGAGATTTTGAGGAGCATTTGCATACCATTGTCGAAAAATGCCAGCCTATACCAAAACTTTTCAGAAAAACAGCTTTGGTTTTATTGTAAATGCAGAGAATGGCCTGTAAAGATCCCAAGGTAACAGCTTTTCTAAGGATTCAATTTTGCGACAAATGTTATGTTGATAACAGGGGAGTACAAGTCGAAATGAACACACCTTCAGAGAATATTTCAGATCTGCTACTTTTGGATATTAACTGTTGGCCCATTCTGTCGCTTTCATAAAGGGGATGCTTAATTATAGCATTCGCAAAATTCTTATGCAAGAGGATAGAGTTTCCCATAAGTCCACCCATCTCAATCCTTTCACATCTAAATGGAGAAACCACCAAGGAAGACCCTGTGTTTTGTGGAAGATGATTGGATCCGGGGATTGACTTTCTATCACCATCTGTGGAAAGAGGCGTGATTATTCAGTTATGTTAAATAACTCGTGGCGCGCTGCGAAAATAACAGGGAAAACAAATACTCACTTTCCTGCAATTTTACAGGAGAAACAATGCAGAACTGGGAGAAATAATTATCTCTCAGACTAGTGTTTGTTTGGGGAAATAGCCTAAAGCTTGAAAAGGCAAGACAGTCTATCAATCTAGCCTTGGCAAAGGAAACCATTTAAGGCATTTTAAATGGTACAGCCTCTGGGCAAATGAAACATTGCACTGTTATCCTGCAGCTTGTGCGCTATAGATAATAGTGTGGAGACATTTTTAAACAAACAAATAATAAATACTGCATTGTCTTTTTTTTTTTTTTGCAGATGTTACCTTAGAACAGTAATTTTCTTACAATGTAGTTTGTCAAGCTGTTAGTGCTCTAACCATTTGTAACTATTCGTAAATTGTGCATATGTGATCCACTCGTAGTGTTTTTCTTTGAATTCTGTGCTTGTGCAATAATTGCCCACTGTCACTGGTTTATTTGGTTTGCTACTTGGTTTCTACTAAAACTCAGTAATCTGATGGTGATGCGTCACTCTACATTTAAACATAATTATATTTAATCTGTTTTCCCACATTAGTCCATTAAAGCCTGATTCATTTATAATAACCAGGTGAATTAAATTATTAGCTGATCAAAACAACCTAACAACTTCATTTCATTGTGTGATGATCTTCACTGCAAAGGATCTTGTACAGTGACTCATTCAATGTAATGTACCAACCACACGTATCATAAATCTATTCTAATAGCGATTTCTGATGTGATGTCGCCTTAGGCTTGAAACACTGAATTTAGGCTTACACAGAAACCATTATCATATCTGGTGGTTCTCTGATAGTGTCAACAACAATATGCAAGTATATGGGCTCTACAAGCGGATAAAATGCATGCAGTATAATTTTTTTTTTAATTGAATACATTTTATTCATCACAAATTATATTATATATCTATGTGTAAGGTTGAACATCCATCCATCCGTCTGTAAACATTTTTAAGAGGTAATCATGGAAAATATTCTAACGTTTTACATTGTAATACATCTATATTTGCATTATCTTAGTTGAACTTAGAACTACTTGTTCGTTTGGGCTCTTGAATACATATTGACTGATAGAGAAAGATCCAATTCAATATTGTAATAAAGGATGAGAAGTCTGAAGAGCTCTATCATTTATGCAGTTCTCCACCACTTTCACTTTCCCTTCTCTGCTTACATCTTACAATGTATACCCCATGGATTCCTTCATTTTATTTTTTTATTTTTTTCTGTGTGATGTTTGCACAAATGATTTTCGCCCCCACTTCAGCCTACGTGTATAAGACTCTCGTCCACTTTCCCACGTTGAGTCATCTTAGACTTCAGAGCTGGACAGAACTGTTATTTTAATTGATATGTAGGCGTTGTTTTTCCACTTTTTTTTCCTTTAATGTTTCCCATCAAAGCTGTCAACCAGTCTTACTTTTTAAGTGAAGCCAGTGACCAAGTGTTTCTTTCTTGACTGTAAAGCTTTGTAAATTATGGAAGAGCCACTGATGATTGTATGTCCATTTTTAGAGGAATGAACTTGTGTGTCTCTGACGGAGTTGACCTCTCTCTTTTTAATGAATGCACCACATCTGTTAGAGCAGAAGCGGAATTTTCATAGACTTGAAATGCTGTCACGTCAGGCTCCAGCAGTCAAGCTGATCATTATGTAATTATGAATGTCAATGTACTGATTGTCATGTGATTTCTGAGTGTCACCGGACATGTCTTGAGCTCTACATTACATGCATTGTATAATGATCTAAGACTGTCTTTTCCTAGACTGTTCTGTATGCCGACTGTGCGTGGCCGTGACTGACTAGGCATCAAAAGTATATTTCCATATAAACCTTGGGTTTTCACGTGTAAATGTGTAGTGGGTGAATATAATAACTGGATAGCTGATTAACTATAAAGCTGTATTTCTTTAATCTTTTACAAAAGCATGACTATGTTCAGAATAGCATGCTAACATACTACTATTGCTGCAGTACTGTATGTATGTACAGGGAGTGCAGAATTATTAGGCAAGTTGTATTTTTGAGGATTCATTTTACAACATTAATAATTAAACAACAACCATGTTCTCAATGAACACAAAAAACTCATTAATATCAAAGCTGAATATTTTTGGAAGTAGTTTTTAGTTTTAGCTATTTTAGGGGGATATCTGTGTGTGCAGGTGACTATTACTGTGCATAATTATTAGGCAACTTAACAAAAAACAAATTTATACCCATTTCAATTATTTATTTTTACCAGTGAAACCAATATAACATCTCAACATTCACAAATATACATTTCTGACATTCAAAAACCAAACAAAAACAAATCAGTGACCAATATAGCCACCTTTCTTTGCAAGGACACTCAAAAGCCTGCCATCCATGGATTCTGTCAGTGTTTTGATCTGTTCACCATCAACATTGCGTGCAGCAGCAACCACAGCCTCCCAGACACTGTTCAGAGAGGTGTACTGTTTTCCCTCCTTGTAAATCGCACATTTGATGATGGACCACAGGTTCTCAATGGGGTTCAGATCAGGTGAAAAAGGAGGCCATATCATTAGATTTTCTTCTTTTATACCCTTTCTTGCCAGCCACGCTGTGGAGTACTTGGACGCGTGTGATGGAGCATTGTCCTGCATGAAAATCATGTTTTTCTTGAAGGATGCAGACTTCTTCCTGTACCACTGCTTGAAGAAGGTGTCTTCCAGAAACTGGCAGTAGAACTGGGAGTTGAGCTTGACTCCATCCTCAACCCGAAAAGGCCCCACAAGCTCATCTTTGATGATACCAGCCCAAACCAGTACTCCACCTCCACCTTGCTGGCGTCTGAGTCGGACTGGAGCTCTCTGCCCTTTACCAATCCAGCCACGGGCCCATCCATCTGGCCCATCAAGACTCACTCTCATTTCATCAGTCCATAAAACCTTAGAAAAATCAGTCTTGAGATATTTCTTGGCCCAGTCTTGACGTTTCAGCTTGTGTGTCTTGTTCAGTGGTGGTCGACTTTCTGCCTTTCTTACCTTGGCCATGTCTCTGAGTATTGCACACCTTGTGCTTTTGGGCACTCCAGTGATGTTACAGCTCTGAAATATGGCCAAACTGGTGGCAAGTGGCATCTTGGCAGCTGCACGCTTGACTTTTCTCAGTTCACGGGCAGTTATTTTGCGCCTTGGTTTTTCCACACACTTCTTGCGACCCTGTTGACTATTTTGAATGAAACGCTTGATTGTTCGATGATCACGCTTCAGAAGCTTGGCTATTTTAAGACTGCTGCATCCCTCTGCAATATATCTCACTATTTTTGACTTTTCTGAGCCTGTCAAGTCCTTCTTTTGACCCATTTTGCCAAAGGAAAGGAAGTTGCCTAATAATTATGCACACCTGATATAGGGTGTTGATGTCATTAGACCACACCCCTTCTCATTACAGAGATGCACATCACCTAATATGCTTAATTGGTAGTAGGCTTTCCAGCCTATACAGCTTGGAGTAAGACAACATGCATAACGAGGATGATGTGGTCAAAATACTCATTTGCCTAATAATTCTGCACTCCCTGTATATGTGCACAGTATACATTTTCCATATTCATTTTACCATTCTAGATTTGCTAAAATAAGCAGTTACAACAAAGTGTAGACAGTCACAGTATACATTGCGTTCTTTTCAGTATTTACTGTGGTAGGCAGCTAGTTTTCTATGCAGAACATAGCCCTTGTTTTTCCTATAGCAAATATATTAGCAGGTTACACATATAGTTCTGTATTGTTTTCCCAATTTACACACTTGTTGTTCCTTTATCTCTAATTGTGTGAATAATTGGCTGCCTCTACTGCTCTTTTGTCAAATGCAATTTTATACATATTTAATCAAGTGCCTTTAATCTCAATCACAGACAGCTTACATTGGGCCACTTGCAGCAGATGGATATTTTTAGATCACAGGTTTATTTATTCTGTCAGCTGAGTCAAGAGAAATGACTTTTAATGTTTGACCTACAAGACTACTGTAATGTTTAACAGTTATTACTGGCTTTACAACTTCAGAGTAGCTTTTTTCAAATCATTATAATGTCAATCTCCTTCTCTTTATCTCTTTTGCATTTGACCAGGCCACTGGGAATGTGAAAATTTGCAGGGGTAAAGGGAACTCTATCTGGTGAACTTCTGTCTGGTGATGTGAATTGTGTGAATTAAACTATTTGAATAATTATTTGAGCCTTTGATGGCTTTGAAATGGCTTTTTAAAGTTAAAAATATCTTTCTTTGTTCTGCAGTGCATTTTACAGTATAAAAAAACCCATTATTATTAGGAAACTTAAATCATGCTTTAAAAAGTCTAAATGTCATTGCATTAAATATCAAAAGACTAAACTATTTTTGATGGTGTCACGGTGATTTTATGGATTGATATTTTTTTATAGAATTGGATAATTGATCGATAATTTGCTAGTGCAAAGATATTCTTGCACTTTTAAATTTCACTTAAAGGTGCCCTAGAATGATTTGAAACAACATTTTAAATTGTTCTCTGGTATCTACATAGAGGGTATATGGCTTATTTAAGGTCAATAATTGTCCAGCTACGGTTTTACAGGTCCATTTACAACTCTAGAAATCTTCCCCAGGATGAAATGGTCTATTTTTGCCTTATTTGGAAGGGTCATGAATATTAATGCAGAGTTCTGCTCTGATTGGCTGTTTCACTGCG
This sequence comes from Romanogobio albipinnatus, assembly GCA_023566225.1. NCBI lineage: Eukaryota > Metazoa > Chordata > Actinopteri > Cypriniformes > Gobionidae > Romanogobio > Romanogobio albipinnatus. Next base: position 23,134,803 of record CM042260.1, on the reverse strand, counting down.
GCTCAATGATAGCAGGCACAACTTTACTGACCTTCTTGACGATGGAGAGATTAGGCATTCAACCTTATATATATCAATCAGTATATAATCATACTTCAGTTGTCAAAAATATAAATAAATAAATATCAAATTACTATCGTTTCAACTTAAATGGTGGAGGTGGTGACGTTAGCTAGAAGGATCGAGTGAGCTATGTGTAAGCAACTAAACTAACATAGTATGTTACGTATCTATGGTTGCATTTACTAATTTATGACAACACTGGCATGAAATAATATTAACCTTTGTTATTAAACATACTATTTAGTTATGTAAGCCACTTGGATTATCCTATTCTTACCGTATAGCATCTTGCGTTGGATATAGACAACAACAGGAATATTATCGTTAATGTTGTCTCTCTAAGAAACTTTCGATTTAATCAGAAATGGTTTAGACAGTCAAGAAGTGGATAAAATCACTTACTGGTTGCAGGTATATGGTTGGAATTGCCACTTTCTTCAGTATCAGACGCTGAGCAAAGCCTGCTTGATATTGTCCCAGGTTTGAAAAACTGTCCGTGGTGAAATAGGCCGAGCAAACTAACAACTTTTAATTAAATTGTTGCGGTATCCGATTATAAATAAACATCAACCATGCCTGTTGACATGTTTTATTTGTGGGAAGAGTATGAAACGTCTTCACATCCCCTGCACAGCCTGGAACATAACATTTGTTTCCATGATCTGCCATGTTCGCTATCCTCGCGTCAGGCTTACTGCTGCAGAACTCCAGTTGATACGGCGGCTGCGCAGTTCCGCCTGACAGTGAACATGTGCTGGCATATGCAAATGTTGGGGCGTACATATTAATGATCCCATCGATTGCATAACTGGTGTTATGTTGAGATTTGCCTATTTTTCCGTGGTGTTTTTCACAAACGAGATTTACATATGAAGGAGGAGGCAATGGTGTTTGAGACTCACTGTATGTGATTTACATGTACTGAACTCCTGTTATTTAACTATGGCAAGGTTAATTCAATTTTTCATTCTAGGGCACCTTTAAGTATCCAAATACTTTACTCTAAGGGCCCTATTTTAACGATCTGAGCACATGGTCTGAAGAGCATGGCGCAGGTGCACTTAGGGCATGTCTTAATCCACTTTTGCTAGTTTAACAACCTAAAAAATGGTTGGCGCACCAGGCGCATGGTCCAAAAGGGTTGTACCTAGTCTCTCAATGAGTCTCACATTCCCTGTAAAAGCCAGTTGCACTTGCACCATGGCGGATTCGCTATTTACATGGCGTAATTTACGAGTCGAAAGACTGAACGCGTCTCCAGAAAGGATTTTATTTGTAATATTCAAAAATGTTTGTGTGCTTCTGCGCATCCCTGTGTGTGTAATAAGTGTACACACTTTGTGCACCCGCCTATAGGTGCATATTACTAACACGCCATTTAAATAACATTTTTGTTGGTCAATGGCACAGTCATTTTCAGTTTCCTCAAAATAGCAATGCGCCAACAATGCACCTGAACACACCTAGTTTTCAGACCAGCACGCCCATGGGCGAACAGATGGGTCCAAGTGCATTTGCTATTCAAACAACGTGGTGCTTGACGTGAAAATGATAACTGTGTCGGGTTGAAACCAGCAAAAAACACTTGTGTCACGTCTGGGTCGCATTGCACCGGGTGTATGTTAGGGCCCTTAATCTGTAAATGTTACACAAATTTGGGTTGGAGTTGTGTGAACCGGGCGATTTAGTTAGAGAATTTGATCAAGCAACTCTAAGAGGCATAAATGGGAGTAAAAACCTAAATACACAACATTTAGCAGACGCTCTTATCCACAGTGACAAAAGTGCTTTAGCATCACACATGAGGCCGTTGTGATCAACAGATGGCGAGCATGTAATTTGGAATATCTTCCTGGGAAAAAAGTTTTTCTACTAGAAAAAAATCTAATACAATACAACCAAGTGTAAATAAAACAAGAAAATAAAAACAATTATTATATATGTATTTTTAAGCATTTTCTATGAATCACTTTTTCATTCTAAATGATTTCCGGAAACTTTTAAAGTCAAATAGAACTGATAGAAATGATTGTGTCAATGTCAAAAGAAGAACATTTTAAATATAATTTATACTCAGGTTTTTATAATTTTCAATGAAGTTCGACGAATTGATAGAAATTGAATGTTCAGAATCAAAGATGATGTTATTAGTATGAAATCATTTTTACGGTGCAGCAGATGGACACTATGAAGATGGACACACAAAGAGTCATACTCTTTGTGTGCAAGACTCTTGTCTGCTGTGAGCAGGATGCTGTCCAGTCTTGGTGGACAGACTGCTGCATTGTTGATCTGCAGCCCCATCAATCACTGGACAGGTGCAGAGGGAGAGGAAAAAGACAGCCAATCAGAGCAGAGAGTTGTTGGGATGACTCCAATGAAAACCCCTGGAGAGCTCCTGTTTCCAGCAGAGCTGCTTCACTGCCAGTCTTAAATGACAGACAGTTACATACACACACCAACTTAGTTTACATGAGAACTGTTGTATACTCACTGAATCAAGATGAATTCACCTTAGTAAACAGTTTGAAACTGCCTATGATAACCCACAATCCTGTGTGTGGTTCTGTGGTAAAGAATATTTTATTTAGATAAAATATAAGAATATTTTAATTTAAATAAATTCATACATTTTTCCAGGAATACGAAAAAAAAAACATTGTAGTCATTATGCATACACAAATGAGCCAAAACATTGCCGACCCGCTGAGGCATGGACTCATACAAAGCCCCTGAAGGTGTCCTGCGATATCTGGCACCAAGACATTAGCAGCAGATCCTTCAAGTCCTGTAGGTTGCGAGGTGGAGCCACCATGGATCAAACTTGTTGGTCAAGCACATCCCACAGATGCTCAATTGGCTTGAGATCTGGTGAATTTGGAGGCCAGGGCAACACCTTGATCTCCTCATCATGTTCCTCAAACTATTCCTAAACAATGTGTTCAGTGTTGTTGGGGGCATTATTCTTCTAAAAAAAAGGCCACCAGGGAACACCATTGTCATGAAGGGGTGTACATCTGCAACAATGTTTAGGTAGGTGGCATGACACATGTCAAATATACGTCCACATGAAAGGCTGAACCAGGATTTCCCAGCAGAACATTGCCCAGGGCATCACACTCCCGCCACCGGCTTCTCATCGTCCCACGGTGCATCCTGGTGTCATCACTTTCCCAGGTAAACGGTGCACGTGTACATTGCCGTCCACTTCATATAAAATGAATATTTTATATGAATATTTTATTTCAACTTTTGCTACAGTAGACCTTCAGTTGGGTCAGACCAAACGGGATAGCCTTTGTTGCTCTTGTGCATCAATGATCCTTGGGCACCCAACACCTTGTCACCAGTTTGTGGTTTGTCCCTCCTCTGACCACTGTTGGTAAATTCTCAAAACTGCTGACCGGGAGAAACCCACAAGCCTCGCTGATTCAGAGATACTTTGACCCAGTCACCTTTCCATAATAATTTAGCCCTTGTCAAAGTTGCTGCCCAAAGTCCTGCCCATTACTCCTATGTCTAAAACATTGATCGGATTGTTTTATTACCATCTAATATATCCAGACCTTATATGTGACTTTGTTAGGAGATGATCAGTGACATTTGCTTCACCTGTGACTTGTCATGATGTTTTGGCTCATCAGTGTATATGACTAAAGCTCAGTCTGTGCTGTTCTCTATTGGCAAATTTGAAGTTCAACGATCTAAACTTTATCTTTGGAACACAATGAAAGACATACTATGTTCTTGCCTTTTCAACGTTTGTAGGTGAAAGGATCGTATAGTGTGACTGCACATTTACTCTGGTAGTCTGCATTACAGTGAATTCCTTCCCATTTCAAAAACACACAGCCCAAAATCACTTGACAGAACAACCCGCAAAACAATGGGGAATTAATTATTTTCAAATATGTGAATCTAATTTTAATCCCAGTATGTCTCGTGGGATTTAGCTTTTCCATGGAAAACGAAATTAAGCCAAAAAAGAACGAACCATGGCTAATAACCAGTACCGGAAGCTGCGGGGCCACAGAGTTCATTTTGACTCAAGGGCCGACTGGTAAATGTGTGATTCCTAAGATTTGTTCACCAGTTAGAAGCACTAAAGAGGAAATACACTTTTTCTCTCTTCTTCAGGAGTCCTTTTTAAAGTTGTCATCCTATTGTGAATTTTTTATTTATGCATGTTTTATTTATGTATTTTTTATTTCAGCCTAATGTTCAATGAAAATATCATAACTCAATCTTATGGTGAAAATGACTAATGCTAATTCTATTGGGTATGTTGATTTCTAATTTGCCTCGATTCTGATTTCGATTTAATTAGATTCTCTTCTAATTAAATTTGGTGCATTTTGGTTTTTACTTGCATAAGAAAGAAATTCTATTTATTTATTTATTTATAACAGATACAGTAATCAACACAGGCAAAACTGCTTGGTGGATACCAACTGATGTAAAGTTTGTCGTGAACAGGCATTTTTCCTACCCTGATTTTAGCCCTCTGATTTGAATGCTCTGTTTAAAGGGATGTGTCTGCTATGAGACTTCAGTGTAAACGCCCACTGATGTGATTGGCTGACATCTTTTGCATATCAAATAGTTAAGTATTACATGTGGAACACTCTCGAAAACGTTTTAGCATTTTAGCAACCTTTTACTATTACAGCTCTCAAGATTAACTAATCGTGAAAAGTGTTGATTATAACGTAATATTTAGATCTATGGCATTATATTTAGATTGTGGCATGAAAGGTTGCAGTGATGAGCATTGTAGCTGATCACATACATGTTGAACGCATGAATGCAGCAATCTCGATCTCATTGCAACTCGATTTCTGCACACTAACAGTAATAACTAACAGTGCAAACACAATGTAAATAAGAGATCCGTTTATTATGACAGTCCAGAACTCAGTCACTGATAAACTCGCTCTGTTTGATTGACAGCTCCAGCAATTGTAAAGGAAGTGTTATTTGATTGCTTTCTATATATACAGTGAGGGAAATAAGTATTTGAACACCCTGCTATTTTGCAAGTTCTCCCACTTGGAAATCATGGAGGGGTCTGAAATTGTCATCGTAGGTGCATGTCCACTGTGAGAGACATAATCCAAAAAAAAAATAATCCAGAAATCACAATATATGTGTGGCGAGCAGCGAGGCCGAGGGACCGTGAGGGCGGGACGAGGCGGCGCTCATCAGGGATGATGAGCGCCAGCTGCGAGCCGCAGCGATCTCGGCCCTCGCGGAGGAGTGAGGGACTATAACGTAGGAGCGACGACAGTGAGGGACGAGAGAGGACCAGGCCTGGACGTTTTTGTTATGTGCACGCTGCAGTCATCCGCGAGGGGCTGCAGCTTTTTATTTTCATTTTGTGTTTGTTTGTGTGTAGGCGACAGTCGTCCGCAAGGGGCTGTCGCCGCCATTTTATTTTGTGTTTATTTATTAAAAGTTATTTTGAATGTCCGCCGGTTCCCGCCTCCTCCTTCCCGTACAAACAAACTTTACTACAATATGATTTTTTAAACTATTTATTTGTATGATACAGCTGCAAATAAGTATTTGAACACCTGTCTATCAGCTAGAATTCTGACCCTCAAAGACCTGTTAGTCTGCCTTTAAAATGTCCACCTCCACTCCATTTATTATCCTAAATTAGATGCACCTGTTTGAGGTCGTTAGCTGCATAAAGACACCTGTCCACCCCATACAATCAGTGAGAATACAACTACTAACATGGCCAAGACCAAAGAGCTGTCCAAAGACACTAGAGACAAAATTGTACACCTCCACAAGGCTGGAAAGGGCTACGGGGAAATTGCCAAGCAGCTTGGTGAAAAAAGGTCCATTGTTGAAAGCAATCATTAGAAAATGGAAGAAGCTAAACATGACTGTCAATCTCCCTCGGACTGGGGCTCCATGCAAGATCTCACCTCGTGGGGTCTCAGTGATCCTAAGAAAGGTGAGAAATCAGCCCAGAACTACACGGGAGGAGCTGGTCAATGACCTGAAAAGAGCTGGGACCACCGTTTCCAAGGTTACTGTTGGTAATACACTAAGACGTCATGGTTTAAAATCATGCATGGCATCGGAAGGTTCCCCTGCTTAAACCAGCACATGTCAAGGCCCGTCTTAAGTTTGCCAATGACCATTTGGATGATCCAGAGGAGTCATGGGAGAAAGTCATGTGGTCAGATGAGACCAAAATATAACTTTTTGGTCATAATTCCACTAAACGTGTTTGGAGGAAGAAGAATGATGAGTACCATCCCAAGAACACCATCCCTACTGTGAAGCATGGGGGTGGTAGCATCATGCTTTGGGGGTGTTTTTCTGCACATGGGACAGGGCGACTGCACTGTATTAAAGAGAGGATGACCGGGGCCATGTATTGCGAGATTTTGGGGAACAACCTCCTTCCCCCAGTTAGAGCATTGAAGATGGGTCGAGGCTGGGTCTTCCAACATGACAATGACCCGAAGTACACAGCCAGGATAACCAAGGAGTGGCTCTGTAAGAAGCATATCAAGGTTCTGGCGTGGCCTAGCCAGTCTCCAGACCTAAACCCAATAGAGAATCTTTGGCGGGAGCTCAAACTCCGTGTTTCTCAGCGACAGGCCAGAAACCTGACTGATCTAGAGAAGATCTGTGTGGAGGAGTGGGCCAAAATCCCTCCTGCAGTGTGTGCAAACCTGGTGAAAAACTACAGGAAACGTTTGACCTCTGTAATTGCAAACAAAGGCTACTGTACCAAATATTAACATTCATTTTCTCAGGTGTTCAAATACTTATTTGCAGCTGTATCATACAAATAAATAGTTAAAAAATCATATATTGTGATTTCTGGATATTTTTTTTTAGATTATGTCTCTCACAGTGGATATGCACCTACGATGACAATTTCAGACCCCTCCATGATTTCTAAGTGGGAGAACTTGCAAAATAGCAGGGTGTTCAAATTTTATTATAAACTTATTTTCCTCACTGTAGTTTAAACAGTTTAAATAACAGATTATTTTCATCCTTAAAAGAGAAACAATGTGAAGTTGACCATTTAGTCACTGGTTTGATTTACTGACACATTAACAGCAATAAACGATTCAAGTCGTTCAAGTCTAATGTACTCACTGTCCTTGAGTGTTTGAGCAGAACAGATGGTTTAATTCAGACTTATGTCATTCTGTAATTCTTCAGGTCCGCATGTGATGTAGGACACAGCAGTCCGTATTCGAAAGTAAGCTTTGTGTAATGTTTGAAACATTACTTTTGTACTGAAATTAATTGTTTCTTTGTTGCCTGATACTCAAGTAATGTCAAGGATTTTAATTAGAATTTGGTTTTATTATTAGTCGGCTACATGTCATATTTCACATTTTCTCTCTCCTTGAAGTGTAATTAGGGCTATTATGTACACACCAATTATTTTCATGAAATTTTGAAGATGTGAATTTTGAAGAGGAAAATGGGTCTCCGGTCCAATTAATCCATTGCTAATAGCCTTCAGACGTAGTAAGAAAGATCTAATATGCTGCAAACCCATTAGCAACAACCTGGACTATGGCGTTGTGTTCCTGCCCTAATGAAACATTAGATACTCGTATGATCCTGTGCTTGTGTGTGCATGTGCATATTATGCTGGCAAACTTTCATATCGGTGTTTGTTTAAGGTTGTTGCTGTAATTAGAGACTTGTGGCTGAGACTCGAGCAAAGCTGCAACCTTTAGAGCTGTACATGTAAGAAAGTTAGCTTTATCAGCCACAGGCTTACATTAACCCGAGCGAGCCCTGCTTCTTTGGGAAAGTCATCCCATAATATAGCCTATCATCTCAAACCAGGGTCAGAATCAAGGGGCTTGCTGGAAAATGAAGTTTGGCCTTAATTACTCTCAACCTGAGCTGTGTGTGAATGGATGCAGGGTTTTAATATGTTGTGGTGATGTGGTTCAGCTGTTTTCAGATGTTTGATTGTATTTTTCCACCTGTTTTTTTTTGTTTTGTTAAACCAAGAATTTCACAGAGGATAAAATCAACTCTCTGGGAGTTTATTGTTTATCTTATGATGTTCTGGATAGTAGTTCTGTGCATGACTTAATTTAAATAATTGAATGCTCTCCGTGTTCTTTTCCTTTTTACATTTTTCATAACAAAGGCTTCTGAAGCAGAAGGCTTCTTTAAACTGTATAGTAGGCAGTTTCTTATGCTCACCATTTCTGCATTTATTTGATCAAAAATAGTCAAAAATTTAAAATAACTTTTATATTTTCAAATGTAGGCTAATTTATTCCTCAGCAAAGCTGAATTTTCAGCATCATTACTCTGGTCTTCAGTGTCACACAATCCTTCAGCAATCTAATTTGTTGATTTGGTGCTCAAGAAACATTTCTTATTGTTATTAATGCTGGAACAGTTGTGCTGTTTAATGTTTTTGTAGAAACTTTTGAAGATATATAACTTTAAACCAATTTCTAGTGATTTTCTAAAGTCAATTTAGACATGACAAAACAGAATGACACACATTATGGTTTTACACACCTATGGTTTACAAAATAATTAATTTGATTTGGATTATAAAATTGTGTATGTGTGTTTTACATGCTCTCATAACTCAAAGACCGTTGCAATGCCAATTTGCGAACATTTTTGGTGACTTGGTGGTATTGGAATGTTCTAATGTAATCGAAGACGTTTGAGATGCACTGCTTTAATGCTTTTAATCCATTAAGCCAGTGGGCATCCAACTATCAGTGCCACATCAGAGACACAATCCACTCAGAATCAGGCAAGACAGATGGACTGAACCTCATTTATCACATGTTTCATCAGCAGGATGACTCAAGCCCTTATGCGTACTGGCAGTGAATTATATAAATAACAAAATAAATACCAGCAATTGATATAAAGAAGTGTTTTATAAATGCTTAACCTTAAAGTCCTGTTCCTTTATTTCATCAGTATCTCTTCTTACAGCTTCACACACATTACAGGATATAGCTCATGGCTTCAAATTACTGCCAGCATTGTGTGTGTGTGTGTGTGTGTGAGATAGAGAGCATGAAGCAGAGAGAGAGAGAGAGAGAGAGAGAGAGAGAGAGAGAGTGTGTTGGTACGGTGCAGCAAAGTGATTAGTGGACTCTGTGAAGCACTCTGGCACACCAGTCCCCAGGCCTGCTTCCGTTCCCCATAGATTCATTTAATAATTTCAACCATATCTGGTAAGACAGCAGGCCTCGACAGTGTGAGCCTTTCACTTGCATTTGCGACTAAAAATAGATGTGTGCGAACTGTAACATTTATTTAGAAGCATGTGTACGAAGGTCCCGGCGGGTCCTTAAAAAATAAAAAAAAATAAAAAAATAAAAATTCAGTTTTATGAAATTGAAGGACGTAAAAGTCTTAAATATCTTAAAGGGTACATAACACACACAGTTTCTGCCAATCTCATGTTAATCTTGAGTACTTGTAGAGTAGTATTGCATCCTTCATATCTTTGAAGAGTCTTTAGTGTTATCATTATTTATAAAAGACAGATACACTGTACGGATTCTTTCTGAAAACACCCGAGCTCGTGCAGGCGTACAGTGGGCACACACACAAATACATCATCGCTTTCAATTCACTATATGTTTGTGTTGCCGATTGTCAACAAAACACAGACATTTGATGCAGTTTCACTCACCGCCTGTAGTTTCGACTCACAACAAACAAACACACTTGCAGAACTCTGTTGCTGCTCCGGAAAAACAAACTTTCCACTGTTTCCACTGTTTCCTTAACGCTGGGTTATTTGGGAATCTGAACAAGGTTATCTTTCCTTCACATCCAAAAACACACGTCTTTAGTGACGTTGTTGATTTCGTGGTCTAAAAACAAAATGACAGCACTGCCGATTGTTACCGTAACCCGAACGAAGCTCATTGATGGACGCACTCTTGCTCTCGCTCTGGTTGATGTGCGCATGCATTCTTCCGGGAGAAGTGCCCTTACAAGGAATTCCACCCTTTATGACGTCATACACGGCCATACTCGGAAAAAAAAAGTTCCGAAACTTGTTTCATCCACCTCGTTTTTTGAAATTTTGGCCATGTTTAGTATGAGAATCCGACTCTTTAAGAATCTAAATAAGTCAGAATGCATAAAATAGCATTAGACACCCCCCCTTTAAATGATAAAAATCTTATTTTGAAATGTCTTTACTAAACCACAACGATCCAATCAATTCCAGATGCATATTGACTCAGATATCCATCACAACAGGGAAGAAAAGACTATCGAAGCTTTCATTTCATGTCGACTTTAAACTTCAAATAAAAATGAGTCTCACGTTTCAAAGTAGATGTGGCGTTGCACATTTATCAGGCTTGCGGTTTCAAAACAAATATTGCACATTTATGCCAAATGATTGCTTATGATTTACTATTAATTAATTATGTCAGTCTACTTTATGATGTTTATATTGTAATATGTTGTAGATGGTTGTAGGAGTGTATATTTATCTCCATCTGCTTAAATGAGCAGCTGGAAGTATTTCAAGACATTTCAAAATAAACTGGTTAAAATTGCGGATTTAAACATGTTGGAAACATTTGGTATATGTAAGTCAACAAATTATATAACATTGTTCTAGAGGTTTTTTTTTATATTTTAATGCAAAAATATGGTGCTATGTAGCACTAAAAGTGGTTATTTGGCTCGTAATCATAGGGGAAACACTTTTAGTGCTGTATAGCACCAAATCTTGGTGCTTCAGTGGTTCTTCAGCGGTTCTTCACCAGTTCTTTGGGATGACTGAGATGCTATATAGCACCGCTACCATATACAGAACCTGTTAAGATATAGTGCTATATAGCACCAAAAGTGGTTCCCCTATGATTACGAGCCAATAACCACTTTTAGTGCCATACAGCACCATTTTTTTGAGTGTATTGTACCATTATTTAATAAATTTGTATTGCACACCTAAAAAAAATGTTTACGCGCTCCTAACTTTTTTTAATCTCGGAGCACATCAAGGCCTAAACAGCGAGCACCCCTAAAAGGACTGAGTTGATCTGACACTCCTAATATAACAAGGCCAAGCTTTCTTATTTTAACCACTGATAGTGAAGGAAAGAGATTCGTCACCCAGAGCTTTGCACAAGCGTCATCACTGCCCACAGCATCCAGACGACCAATGAGATCATCTAGCATGCTTGTCATCTCGAGTAAGGCTGCTGGAAAACTGTGACTCTGGTTACGGCTTGCATGTGTAGCTGTCATTTGTTGATAAGCCTCTCTCCCTGTCGCTATCTTTTGATTGAATAGAGCCACTAATAGCGTATGGCACGGATCCCTTTAGTGAGAAACAGGGCCGTAGCATTGTGTCACTCCTCCTCCGCCCTTCTGCTGCCTTTCTGATGCTTTTAATTCCTTCTCCATGGATCGTATTCACAGTGACCATGGAACAATTTCACACATGGGATCTCATGCCAAGCAGCATGGCGACATTCTGTTTGCTAGATGAGAATGCAGAATTTGGGATGAACAAAATAGGACACAATTTAATATTCATTGGAAGATTTAAGGTCTGAGAGGTTCTGATTTGCGAAATATCACATGGTTATTCGAATGATATATTAAACACAAGGGCGCACCCAAATTCATTTATCTAAGCCACTGAAATTGAAACTATCTGTGCTACAAAAATGGATCTACTTGACAGATCTCATATTTTTTTCCTGTATCACTTCCTCTTCTTCTAAAAAAAGAGACAATTTATGAAGGTAGACACAATAGGCCACAGATCTGACATATGATTGTAACAAAAAATATCTAAACAAATATGTATGGTGCTGTTTACAATGTTTCTTAATTTGCCATTGAATATGACATTAATGGTCACATAGATTCTAATTCTCACTATTAACTAACTATTAACCACGATATTTGCCTCAAACGCCTAATTACTGCTTATTAATAGTTAGTAAGGTAGTTGTTAAATTTAGGTATTGGGTAGGATTAAGAGATATAATATAGTCATCAGAATAAGGCATTCGTATGTGCTTTAATAAACAGCCAATATCATAGTAATATGCATACTAATAAGCTAAATAGTGAGAATTGGACCCTAAACTGAACTGCTATGTTTATATCGGTTATTGGCCGATATTAGAGATTTTTTTAATTTATCGTATCGATATTGGATTTTTACATTTAGATTATCATTGTTGTCATCTAATGATCACTTAAAGTTCACTAAAAACACTAATTTATTAACATTATTCAATATAACGTTTAGAAAATCTCAAAATATATCTATTTTTTTATACTTTACAATATAATGCTGTAATGCATACATCCATACAGAATTGAGAATCATATCAGTCATTTATAAGTTATTGGGCATAATATCTAATATATGGTTGTAATATGTGTATAATATAATTAACAGCCAATTTGTATTAGCCCAAAAAAATTTTTCATATCACATATTTCCATACCTTTTATATTTAAAAAATAATATATAGATGGAGATGAGACACAATGGTTATATTTGTATATAGTTTCTTTTCTCATCTTACTATATTTCTGCATGTATTTGCTATTTTCTCATTACAAATGATATTATCTGAATGATATTTCCAAATTTCTTAGTGCTTGGTATGCCCTGATTTAACTTGAATCTTAAATATTTCTTCTTTCTTTTACATCATTCCTGTTGCATCCTTTTGCATCATCTTTCTTTTTATTTCCATATTTAGATTAGATTTTGAGTGTCAAATTTGATGTATATTCTCTCTGAAATGTCTATGGATCTCCTGTAATCAGGTTTAAGAGGTTATTCACTTTTCATATCATCACTTTCTTTTCATATTATCTTATTTCTCTTTTACAAATCCTCAAGAGTGGAATGTAACTTTCCATTATTGGAGTGATATGAATTATTAACCGATAAGATGATAATCTATTGTTGAACCACAAAGGGGCCATTACTTATAGATAGAATAGAATTGTTGTAATTATTCTCATTAAGCTGATTCTACCGCTCCGTGTGACTTACCTTGACAGTGACATTTTTCAAAATGCTTTTAATCTTCTAAGAGTGTATCCATCATCTTCACCTGAGATACTGGCAACACACACACACACACACACACACACGCGCGCGCGCGCGCGCACACGATCAAATGTACCTGGGGGCTGTGGCAAATCAGAGTTGTCAGATGCTCACTGAACTGAACGTGGAAAAAACAGAATTTGATCTTGCATAGAGGCTGATCACTCAGTTTTACCTGAACAGAGCAGCCAGTCGAGACCTGACTATGATTAAAATGCCCCCTTCAGCTTTCAGGAAATACCCAGCTGACAGCTAGTAGCCAGCGGGACAAGATGTGATCATCAAGCACAGGTGCACATTAAGATAGAAGACAAAGGAGGTGCAGTTATGTCTGTTTAGATTTTCTTTTTTTTTTTTTTTTGGATGCAATATGATTGTTCTTTGTGCTGCTGGCATTGAATCTGTCTAACAGTCCTGGAGACATACATTTTTCATTTTTGATTGTTTGTCTTCATACTGCACTGAACAGATACAATACTGTATACAGATGCAGGGACACAATGGTGATTGAACTGAACATCATACTAAGTTTTTATTGCAATTGCAAAAAATAAATACATGAATTATATATGTACAGGTACTAGGGGTGTAACGATACTATCATGTCACGATTCGATACATATCACGATACTGAACTCACGATACAATATTATTGCGATACTCTAAGACATATGGCAAAAGATGTACCGTTGATTAAAATGCTAAATTTGGTATTACATTGGGGGTGGAAATGAATAGGCTTGAACTTGGTGCTGGTAAAGCAATGCACAGGAGAATGGTGACACCAGAATAAAAATATTCATGCTTCTGATGCTGAAAATACAGAATTATTTTAGACGACACTCTGTCACTGACTAGATATATTTAAAATAATGTAGGCCACTTTTTACTGGTAACATAAGAAATTTGGCATTATCAGGACCCCCAAATATTCCCCCATTGCATTATCATACATTATATTCAACATTATAGTTTAATGTAGTACTGACACTAAAACTCTGTAAACTTGAGTTTTTTCTCACAAAGTAATTTTCATTTTGGGTGAACTATACACAATACAGATTGTCACTATCTATGATACATATTGTTGCATTTTTGTATTGCGATATATTGTGACACAATATATTGTTACACCTCTAACAGGTACTGAAACTTAGTGAATGTCTACAGCAGTATGACTTCCCCATGCTTGCTTTGTGCCAACGGGATTTTTCCGAAGATTTCTCATTGCCTCCAACAAAAAGGGAAACAACTGAAAAAACATTACAGGGCAGAGCACCTGGAGCACAGATACTGAGTCAAAGCACTGCAAGAGTTCACACACCTCCAGAGACATTGTAAGATAAAAAGTACATTTGAATTATTTGGCATGATGTGACTTCTGGCAAGTTCTCCCCATAGAGCGGCCCAGCCTGGCTTGCAGCTAACATCAGTCTAATTTAAATAATCTCATTTTCTGCTAAATCTAAATGATTAGCATCCTTGCATTTGTATATGCAATTGTATATGTACTATCACAGGAACAAACTACATTTTAAAATATAATAAAAGTAGAAAACATTATTCTTAAAAATGTGTATATTTGCAGTATATACACACATACAGTATGTTGGGTTTTCATGTTTTGTGGGGACCTTACATAAGCATGATTTGTATTATGTACATTTTTATTAGGGTTATCCCCTAACCCTACAACTACCCATCACAGAAAACGTTCTGCATTTTTAGATTGTCAAAAAACATCACTTAGTATGATTTATAAGCTGTCCTCATGGGGGCCAAAATGTCCCCACAAGAATGTTTTGTGATGTAAAGGATTTGAGGGAAAACCAGACATAAATGACTCTTTTAGACTAATCAAGAACTCCACACTCCGGACCCTAAATCAGACATTTGAGATGCTGCTCTTTCAAAATTCCCTATAAATGAATTAATGATTCATTTTGAGCTAAATTGACCTGTTTCCCTTACATATCAACAAAAGTATAACAAAATTAAATCATATCAGAAGTTTTGCATGTTTAATGTAAATAATATAATGTAAATAAATAACCTATGCAATGCCACTGAAAACCAAAGTGACACATTTCAGAAGGGAAAAAAGATAAAAACATAACCTAACTGCATAAGTGTGCACACCCTTTTATAATTGGGAATGTGGCTGTGTTCAGACTTAACTAATCATCAAGCTCATGTGAAAGACGCAAGGCTTTTCTGACTAAAGAAAACATCCAAGCTGGACAAACTTAGCAAAAACATATACCCAATGTCCCAAAACCGTCTGGAAAAATGTGTCATGGTCTGAGACCAAGATTGAACATTTTGGCCCAAATCGTAAAAGGTATGTTTGGCGCAAAAACAACACAGCACACCTATCTTTACCTGAAGTGAATCTGAGTAACTCCAAATTAATATTAGTTGTTCTTGTAAGATTTTTCTGGGTTGCATGATAAAACAAAAATTGAGAAAACATGAAAGAAAAAACTGGTCAGGAAGGCTGGTGTCACAGAGTCCCAGCCATAGATATACATATACATAGGCTAGATGTCTTGTCCGTGCTGCTGGAGGTCGACGTCCGCACCTGGCAGCCATCTTGTCACAGTCAGCTCGCTCACTCGTAACATTGTGTTTTAATGGTGCATGTACTTTTTAAATAACCATAACTTGCTCAATTTTCTACCGATTTTCAAACGGTTTGGTTTGTTATAAACGTCAGAGATGTAGTTATGACACTGCATACATATGAATAATTATTCATTATTTGTTCAAGCATCCAGAATTATAGCCACGTTAATAACGTTTGTAAGAAACCAAACCATTTGTAAATCCGTCAAGATTTCAGTGAGATAAGAGTATTTGTGTTCGTGCAGATAACTCACCTTACATCAGGTACCACAGAGCCTGCCAGAAAGCTTGCCTGTGACAAGATGGCCGCCGGTGATGACGTTAAATTGCATCAATTCAAAGAAATTCAATTTGGCCAACTGAAAAATGTCGATGTGATCGGTCACTAGAACATTTTCAATTGGAGACCTGAATTTTTTTTACAGTGTGTGTATATCAATGGTCACAGCCAACGCCCACCAACGCACATGCATCGTCACCAGATCTCCACACTCCGCCCACTCGTTCACAATCCCCGGAATACTAATCACCTGCACCTCATCATCACAGACACTACATAAACACTCACTCCCTTCACCACAGTGTCTGATCTCGTCATACGTACCTGGACTCCTTACCCATTACTCACCCGAGCATCCAACGTCTAATTCCTCGTCTTCAGTTCCTCGTTCCTTGTGTTCCGTTTCCTGCAATCAACAAACTCCATTATCCACAGCTAATGCCACGTTTAGACTGCACTATTTTAGCCCTGATTTTGGCTCGGCGACAGGTTTTGTGAAATCGCCGACAAATGCCTGAAATCATAGGCAAATCGGTGCTCGCGAGTGACAATCACGCAGTGTGAATGATCAAAGATGCGATCAGAGAGACTCACCGATGAGTCGCCGACGCCCGTGAGATATTTGGCATGCTAAATATCTGGACCTGTCGGCGATTCAAACTCCTGCTGTGTGAAATGTGTTCTGACTGAAAAATACATCGGCGATGACCGACAGCCAATGAGAGAGCAAGATACAGGACAGTGGGACGTTCGTGGAGGAGTTAAAGACCTGAATATTAGTATTTTAATAGATATATGTACAGTTATATCAAACAGAAACAAAGCACACACATTTGCTTGATCAGCCGCAACAGTAGCACATTGCAATATTATTTATTTACCTCAAATTGTCTTTGCAGAACACAATCATTGCTCCCTGTGTCTCCACAACCATTTCCTCCGCCATAGCCTAATCTTTTTTATTTTTCTCCCTTTTGCTGCAAATCAGAGCACAGACCGCAAGTTTTTGCACTGCAGTCTATATTTTAATAACAATTCCAGTCTCACGCGAGAACTCCAGTCTGACACACGTGTGATCTCGCATTGTTTCCTTCTCACTTCTCGCGTGTGCTTTGTTGTGAAACGTAATTTGCGGACGGGACAGAGACTGGACAGAGATGTCGGCGATTATTCCTCTTGTACAGTCATGCAGTGTAAAACCCCCTGTCGCCGATCCATCGAACAGTGTGAACACAGCAGTGACTGAATGCTGGCCCATATAGTCATGCAGTGTGAAACGAGCAGTGATCCAACCAGTTTGAAAATCGTGCAGTCTGAACTCGGCATAAGTGACTGTTCTGAAGGGCTTGCACTGATACTCACCATTACTAAGTTCAACCTGTGTTCGTGTCTCTGTTAAATAAATACCACTTTGAGTTCACCTCATCCTCTGTCTCTGTCCACAACCTGACAGCTGGCAAGTATGGTTGCTCCCTACATGTGATAACTATCTCCAGTATTCTCCCACTGACTGGGCTATGGGTCAGCAAAATGTATGTATAGTAGGGGTGGGAATCTTAAGGCACATAACGATTCGATCCGATTCCGATTCTGGGAGTAACGATCCGATTGCCAAAACGATTCTTAACATACATTTTTGGTAACTAATTGTCCTGCTGTGTAAATACATGAACTTTACATTTTAACCAAAATTGGAGCTAATATGTGTTTTGTTTTTAGTTAGAATATCTGTTTGACAGCATTGCCATATTAAAAATGATTATGAAGATTTCTTTCAATACTTTTATTTTATTAACAAAGTTATATTTAAGATTAACAAGCTCTAATGAAACATAGGAAGCCATACAATTGCAAAGAACAATCATTAAGAATAAACAGTTCTCAATTTACAACTAAGTGTGACATTTTTAACAAAATATTTCTTTAAAGCAAAAAAAGTTTACTTTGGTTAGAGCCACAAAAAAATCTTTAAAACATAGGCTAATGCAGAAAAAAAAACAACTTTAGCGCTCGCTGAGAAGCCAAATTCAGTGTGTGCACATAACATCTCACATGAGAAAACTTGCCGAGCTGCAACAGTCATGTTAGAGACATTTAACTAATCACTCACCAAAACTAAGTCTTTGTTCAGAATTTTCCATTCGTTTGAAACATTGTGCAGTAATATTCAATAAGTCATTCCAAAAATAATGCCACGGATGTTGGTAGGTTTATGTCCCGGCCACCGCATCGGAGACATAGGAGTGTTATTAAGCATTAATGGCAAGGAAAGCGCCTTATAGCCTACTTAATCACCACTTCGTTATTTTGGCTCAGAATTTCTTTTTTTGGAAATATGAACTTAATTTAGAAATGCTTTTGAAATTAAAAACTTTGCATTTAATAGGCAAAATACATTTTTGAAATGAGGAGGCAGCCGCAGCGAGCGCAGACACAGAGCTGCCAGAGAAACGGAGGAGCGACTGCTGTAAGGCGTTTGAGCAAAACTGCGGAAAAACTGCATAAAACGTGTGGGTGTTGAACCCTCTCACCGGGAAAAGTGTCCCCACGGGTGCAACACCCCTGAGCAGGTCGTAGTTTGTCCATTTTATCTTAAACGAAGCCAATTCACCAGCATACGAACGTTCGCCTATCAAAGGGTTGTTCTGTTTGGCCGGTGACTGCCCACGCGCACACAGTGGTCAAATGGGCGTTTAAATTGAACACAGAATCGATTCTGAATTTTTGAGAATCGATTCTGAATCGTTGGATTACAAATCGCGATGCATTGATGCATCAACCTTTTCTCCCACCCCTAATGTATAGTGGGGGTATATTAGTAACGATACACTTGTGTCACTATTTGATACTAATGCGATACTAAACTCACGATACGGTATTATTGCGCTATTTTAAATAATATTATGGTTATTATATTATTATCAGACACACAAATATTCCACCATTGCATTACTATACATTATATTCAACATTATATATAGTAGTTTATAGGGGTATAACGGTGCGCGTGTGTACCGAACGGTTCCGAATGCAATATTTAACAGTTAACAGTCGGCTTGTTTTAAGCGCGGAAAACGGCTCGGGTTATGTATATAACCCTTGTTCCCTGAGAAGGGAACGAGCACTGCGTCGGAACGACACTTTGGGGATACTCCCTAAGCACTAGTGAATCTGAAGTCCGTATAGAAACGAAACCAATCTGATTGGCGTGCGTGATGACGTCACTGTGACGGCATACCCGGAAGTATAAAAGGGATGCCGGCGCATTGAAACGGCAGCTATTGCTCTGAAGCATGCGCTCCAGGCGTGCCGAGGTGTGGTGACGCGACGCAGTGCTCGTTCCCTTCTCAAGGGAACAAGGGTTATATACATAACCCGAGCCGTTCCCTTTCGAGGGAACTCTCACTGCGTCGGAACGACACTTTGGGGAACGAGTACCCACTAGCCCACACCGAGGGTAGCCCCTGCCCTAGTGTGAAGCCGGAGACCGGGCACAACTAGGACTGGAGTACCCTAGTGCCAGGCGCCTTAGGGAGATACTTCTCCAGATACACTCTGACCCCTAACTGGGCAGAGCAGGTGAAGTCTCCCTCCTTCCGCCGTCATGTGAGGTGGGGGATGAAATGCCTGAAGAACCAAAGACCTGGCCAACCCTGATGGAACATTGGGCACGTAGCCCGGCCTAGGGTGTAGGATGGCTTTAACTCCTCCGGAGGCAACCCCAGGCAAGTCGGCGTTACCGCCAAGGCCTGGAGGTCCCCCACTCTATTTCCAGCGCTGTAATCGCCAGGAGAAAATCCACCCTTAGGGTCAGGTTCTTTGGTTCAGCCGACTCCAATGGCTCAAAGGGGGGCCTCAGCCAACCCTTCGAGAACCACTGCCAGATCACAGATTGGGAGTCTGGAACGAGCCACAGGCCTCATCCTGCGAGCCCCACGGAGGAACTGTACAACCAGCTGGTGCCTACCCAAGACCCATCACCCAAAGGAGTGTGGAAAGCCCCATGGCAGCCACGGACACCTTGAGTGTGGACGGGGTTAGACCCGCAGAGAAGCGATCTTGGAGGAACTCCAGCACTGAAGCCATCGGCCTGTTAACTGGGTCCACCTCACGCTCCCTGCACCAAGTGGCTCACCCCTTGGGGCTGTACAGTCTCCTTGAAGACGGAGCCCTGGAACTGAGTAATGTCTCTATCACCTCTGCCGACAGGCCAGCCTCTAGGTACCTGACCCCCTCAGGGGCCAGACCCAAAGGTTGGAAGTCCAGCCGAAGCTAGGACTTCTTCCCAGCAGCCTTCCGCGCCTGGAGTACGTTCCTCAGATTGCCTCCAGGAGTGGAAGACTGCAGGTGAGACTGCTGGTGAGAACGCCGCCTCTGTTGCCAAGCTCCCGGAGGAGGGAGCTTGGCTCTCCTTCTACACTTGCCGGTGCGAGAAGCTGGCAGACGGCTGAGGCTGCCCCCTAGGGTCCACCTTCCCAGGCTCTGAGCAGCCAGGGAGGTACTGGCGGAAGGCCGCTGACTGCCTCTTCGCCTCCTGGTATCTGGCGACGACGGTCTCAACCGCGTCCCCAAATAGACCAGAAGGCGAAATCGGGGAGTCCAGGAGGAAGGTTTTATCCCTCTCCTTCATCCCCGACAGATTCAGCCAGAGATGCCTCTCCACAATCACCATAGAAGCCATGGCCCGGCCGATAGCACGGGCCATCTCCCCGGTGATGCGGAGAGACAAATCTGCCGCCCTCCGTAGTTCCAGTACATCCTCCGGAGGGGGACCGTCGCCGTCATCGAGCTCTTTCAGGAGGTCAGCCTGGTAGGCCCACAAGTTAGATAATGTGTGCAGGGAACTACCAGCCCGCCCAGCTGCCATGTAAGCCAACGATGAGGTTTCCCGACAAGGTTCGGTGGGCAGCGCCGCCTATTGGGCGGGTGGATGAAGCGATGAAACACTTTCTACTTCTCCACCCGCCCCGATGCCAAACCGGAGAGAATAAGCATCGGATCCTCAACCCCGGGGGAAGAAGCCGCAGCGCAGGCTTCCACACGGGGAGGAAGATCCTCAGAACTGTCAGACAAGGATTGGGAATGTGCCGCAGCAGTCCCAAAATCCCGCTGATAAGTCCTTCTGTGAACCCCATGATCTGCGACGCCGAGCCGCCTCAGCGACCGCGGGTCCAGAACCATGGGGCTCACAAGGCTGGCCGGCCTTATCGAACATGGCCAGCCGAGAGCGGAGCAGTCTGAATGTGAGCAGCTTACAATGCTGACAGGCTGACAGGCTCCCTCGAGAGCCGCCCGAGCATGCTCAACACCCAGACACTCACACAAAGCAGGTGTGCATCCGAGCCCGAAATAAAGCGGGGACACGGATGCACACACTGCTTAAACTCTCTCATATTCTTTTCCATCATTCACACACACTTTTGCAACTGTGACAAACAACAGTAAATAGACAGACAATTTCAACAGAGAGCACTATGCTGAAGAGCAATAACTGCCGTTTCAATGCGCCGGCTTCCCTTTTATACTTCCGGGTATGCCCATCAGATTGGTTTAGTTTCAATACGGACTTCAGATTCGCTAGTGCTTAGGGAGTATCCCCAAAGTGTCGTTCCGACGCAGTGAGAGTTCCCTCGAAAGGGAACACTTCAAACTGCCTTATGTGAAGTTTTGCACACAATGTGTTATTTGAGTGTTAATTATCCTATCTAAACATGAATATCAGCTGAATATAGGCTAATAGTTTGGGCTCTGTTGTTAATCTTTAATATTATAGTAATAATATGCAAGTAAGGGCTCCCTATATAGTTTACAGCATTATCTTTAAGAAACTTTTAGTTATAATTTAATTCATTTAAGGACAGACACCATTTTTTCAGTAAACCACTGTTTAATAAATTTTTTTATAAAAAGCCATTTTTTAAAACTGCTGTACCGAACCCGTACCGAACTGTCAGTTTTGTGTACAGTTACACCCCTAGTAGTTTAATGTAGTATTGTCACTGAAATTCCGTGAATTTCATTTTGTTTCTCATGCAGTACTCACGCCGAGTGCACACAGACTCTCCCAGTGCTTTCTATGTTCCGCCTCTCCTGTTATTAATGCACAATACATATAAGAATAAACCATCTAAAACGCTTTGAATTATCATACTACTAACACTAAATATGATATGGTGATTTAAATTATGTTTGCCCTTTCACTTTGAGGAGTCATTCCAGCAGCGCGTGCACTTCAGATGATCAATGCAATCAATCACAGTTCTAATCGCAAGAAAGCATGTCAGGTTGTGATGGTTGTTCATGAGTCCCTTGTTTGTCCTGAGCAGTTAAACTGCCCAATGTTCTTCTGAAAAATCCTCCAGGTCCTGCAAATTCTTCAGTTTTCCAGCATCTTTTGCATATTTGAACCCTCTCCAGCAGTGACTGTGTGATTTTGAGATCCATCTTTTCACACTAAGGACAATTGAGGGACCCAAACACAACTATTAGAAAATGTTCAACCATTCACTGATGCTCCAGAGGAGCCGGGGGGTGACAACTTTTGACAGAATTTTTCTAATTTTGTTTCAATGTATTAGGAAGCAACAGAAGATACTTACATGTTTCCCAGAAGACAAATTAAGTACAATTTACCTTGATCTTCAAATTCAAAAAGTTTTCACCCCCGGCTGATGTGATAATGTGAGCCGGTCTTTAGATTTTTAATAGAATATTTCAATCTTTTAAGCTAGTAAATTGATTAGGGAGATGCATAAAGATCCCCTGTATATTATAGAATTTTCTGGATTTAATCTAATCACCAGAACATTGCACAGGTGCCTTTCACTGTTATTGTGGCACACATACTGTGAGAAAACTAATTTAACATAAAACAGGCTTTAAATGCTTTGGGAAAACGGCAGTCTTGGCAGAACAGAAGAGCTCTGTGAATGAGAGAATCATGAGATAATGACCATGCTGGCTATTAAAGTGATGTGCCTTCCTCGGGCAAGGTGAATTGGACTCATTACCTGCCAATAACAACCAGCAGTGCTTACCACAGAAAGTCAGACAGTATGTAGGGTTATGGATAAAGAACAATGCATAGGGAAAATGATTTATAATAGCACTCAACATTACACTAAATAAACTAAAATAATGAGCATAGTACAGACTTAAATGCATAGTAGTTCCTCTTTGCTCGGTTTGAAAAATGAGTTTGCATACTGTGAATGAATGATGTCTCACGATTTTGGTCATTCTGCCAGTGATCGTCTGAGACAGTTGTGCTATTTGCTCAGGGCAGAGATATTTGTGCAGAGGAAAATGTCACATGGACAAGTAAATCTATTTTGTGTCATGCTTCTTTCGTCTTCCTCTTTAGAATACAGTGAAATTTGTTTTAGGATTGAACAACGATTTGCAGGTCTCTCAGTAATGTGTCTTTGCCATGATCCTGATATACGATCCATCTGATTTCCGCTGTTTCAGCCCCCCAGATTCACCTCTGAGAGTCCGAATCTGTTTTCCTTTTATCTGAGCCGATCCTGGATGCTCCTTTGTGGTGTTCGCAAATCAAATAGTCCTTTGTGCTTTCCGTGCCAAAATTGACCATCAAAGCTTCAAAACTAATAATGCCACATAAATTTCTAGTAAGCTTCTACAAAGAGAATTATAGTGCTGTAACGCCAGTGACGCTTGACAACTAATAGATAGGGACCCTCATGAAGGCATACTCATAAATGATCGGAATAGCTCTGGAAAATCTTTAGTTCTTTGGCTTATTCCACGACTGAAAGTGTATCTATAATGACTCACCAGCGAGTCATTCTTTGATTTTTCACTTTCACTAAATTAAAGACATTATCAGTTCATTTTAAACTGTGTTATTGGTTAGTACAGGCCAAATCTTGACACACCTCTGGTTGCTTTGCCCACCTTTTAGCTGACACTTTTATCCAAATATCCTGTGCATTTATTAACGGGTCAATTCCCCCTGAAGTCCTGAGGTTAATAGCTTTGCTCAAGGATGCAGTGATGATGGCTCTTGGCAAGGTTCTGAACCTACAATATTTTGGTTACCAGCCAAGATCTTGAAACACTAAGCTGAAGTGTATTCAGGGTAAACAACCATAGACCTTTAGTATAATATCATTTCATACCCTTATTTGAGTCTTCAGAATGTGCACTACTGTTCAAGTTTGGAGTCAGTGTGATTTTTTATTTTTTTTGCAAGAAATTCATGGGGGGGTTTTTTCAGCAAGGCTGCATTAAATTGATCAAAAGTTATAGTTTGAAGATTTCTGTTTTAAGTGAATACTGTTCCTTTGAACTTTCTATTCATCAAAGAATCCTGAAAAAATGTATCAGGGTTTCCACAAAAATATTAACCACAGCTGTTTTCAAAATTGATTATAATTAAAAATGTTTCAACATCAGCCTAGTATAATGATTTCAGAAGGATCACGTGACAATGAAGACTGGAGTAATTAATGGCTCTAGAAAATGTAGCTTTGTCATCACATGAATAAATTGCAAGTTAAACTATATTAAAATTGAAATGAGTTATTTTTAATTGTAATCATTTATCACAATATTACTGTTTTTGCTGTATTTTTTTTAAAATAAAAAATGCAGGTGAGCATCAAAAACGTTTCAAAAACATTTGAAAACTCACGACCCCATACTTTTGAATCTTGTATAATTAGAACATTAAAGGGATGGTTCACCCAAAAATTACCCCATGATTTACTCACCCTCAAGGTGTATATGGCATTCTTCTTTCAAACGAATACAATCAGAGTTATATTCAAAAATGTCCTGGCTCTTCCAAGCATTATAATGGCAGTGAATGGGAGCCCAAAATTTGAAGCCCAAAAAGTGCCCATCCATTATAAAAGTACTCCACACGGCTCTGGTGGGCTAATAAATGCCGGCCTTCTAAGCAAATCGATGGGTTTTTGTAAGAAAAATATCCATATTTAACACGTTATAAAGTAAAATATATAGTTTCCGGTGGATGGCCTTCCGTATTATGGAAAATGCGTAACTGGTGCGACAATGACGTCGGACATGGCGTAAATGCTGTGCACTGAGAGTGATGTTACACTTTCTTGGTAAGTTGAATACGGAAGGCTGTCTGCCGGAAGCTAGATATTTTACTTTATATTATAATGCTTGGATTAGCCAGGACATTTTATAATATAACTCTGATTGTCTTCGTCTGAAAGAAGAATGTCATATACACATAGGATGTCTTGAGGGTAAGTAAATGATGAGGTAATTTTCATTTTTGGGCGAACTATCCCTTTAATGGCTGTAATAACATAGTTTATATCATGACATTTCATGCCTTAAACTCAGTTGACGTAGATGATTGGATCTTCACTACTTGAAGCAAGTCAACATGTTTTAGCACTGGGTTCTCGAGAGAAACTATAAAGCTTTTTTTTCTTAAATCATTAATTGTTTGTTTTCCATCTGTCAGCGTAATGCAATGCAGATGACAGTAATTATGCCGGTTTGACACTATAATGTCAACTGTAATTGGGTACTTCTGGTATCCACCAACAGGTTGAGAAAGCACAAATGACAGAGTGTACTATTTCCGCGTGTCCTCTGAGTAATAGGGATTGTCAGGTGAGAACAAGAGTTATAAAAGATGTAGATCTTGGTTTAGACAGCCATCTGTGAATGCATTACTGTTTGGTACTCCTGGTCAAAAGACTGATTTGACTTGGGATTTGGAGACAAACAGCTAAATATTGTTTGAACATGGCAGAAGCTCATTAGAATCAGATGTCAGGTGTCTCTACCCTTCTCACATATCAACAAGTTCTCCTTCCGTCCAGGGTTTCTGATTGAGTGAAAGGCTGAAAGCAAATATAGCGGATGTGTTTTCATATTGAATACACCAACCTCCGCTATCAGTCATGCTGTGGCTCTTCTGGGACAGTTTGTGTCTGGAAGCTGTCTTTGCATATGCCATATCATTTCTTGCCATTCATCATTCGGATAGTTGTCCAGTTTGGCATACACTGTTGTTTTCAGTTGTATGAGAAAGGAAAACTGCATGAAATCTGATTTGGTAAACATTTGGAAACTTGCAGTAGGCCTGCTTCTTGAATTGGTGTCATAAACTTAACTCTTGTCACATCTGAACGGTCGCTTTTTGCCTCATTAGGAATTTTCAATCACTTTTATGCTACAAGATGTCAGTGTGAACAGACAAGTGTACACTGAAAAAAAAAAAAAAAGTGTAGAAATCATTTTTTTATTTGCTATTCAATTTCACAACTAATTACAGCAAAGTTTTCTTGTAAAATGTAATCCAATAAAAAAAATATATATTTTCAACTTCAAATTTAGATTTTTTTAACAGTGTGTGCAACACATTAGGAATGTAAATTTTCAGGAATTTTAATGGTTGATTGTTATACAAATTAATGATCAATCCATTAAATTGCTAAACACTGACGATTTCAAATAATACCTTAATCATGTAGCCTATTTCTATTGTCAATTTGATTAAATAAAAGAAAGAAATAGTATTGTTATTTGGCCTCCTATTAAATTTACAATAAAATAATGAACATTTTATGTAATATATACTATATAAAAAATATGTATTATATTTATTAGATACATTTTATAATAAATATTATGATATACGTAATATACAATTTATATTATATTATAAATCATATAATAATATTTTAAATATATAATTATATATTAAATACACTCACCTAAAGGATTATTAGGAACACCATACTAATACTGTGTTTGACCCCCTTTCACCTTCAGAACGGCCTTAATTCTACGTGGCATTGATTCAACAAGGTGCTGAAAGCATTCTTTAGAAATGTTGGCCCATATTGATAGGATAGCATCTTGCAGTTGATGGAGATTTGTGGGATGCACATCCAGGGCACGAAGCTCCCGTTCCACCACATCCCAAAGATGCTCTATTGGGTTGAGATCTGGTGACTGTGGGGGCCATTTTAGTACAGTGAACTCATTGTCATGTTCAAGAAACCAATTTGAAATGATTCAAGCTTTGTGACATGATGCATTATCCTGCTGGAAGTAGCCATCAGAGGATGGGTACATGGTGGTCATAAAGGGATGGACATGGTCAGAAACAATGCTCAGGTAGGCCGTGGCATTTAAACAATGCCCAATTGGCACTAAGGGGCCTAAAGTGTGCCAAGAAAACATCCCCCACACCATTACACCACCACCAGCCTGCACAGTGGTAACAAGGCATGATGGATCCATGTTCTCATTCTGTTTACGCCAAATTCTGACTCTACCATCTGAATGTCTCAACAGAAATAGAGACTCATCAGACCAGGCAACATTTTTCCAGTCTTCAACTGTCCAATTTTGGTGAGCTTGTGCAAATTGTAGCCTCTTTTTCCTATTTGTAGTGGAGATGAGTGGTACCTGGTAGGGTCTTCTGCTGTTGTAGCCCCTCCGCCTCAAGGTTGTGCGTGTTGTGGCTTCACAAATGCTTTGCTGCATACCTCGGTTGTAACGAGTGGTTATTTCAGTCAAAGTTGCTCTTCTATCAGCTTGAATCAGCCGGCCCATCTAGCATCAACAAGGCATTTTCGCCCACAGGACTGCCGCATACTGGAGGTTTTTCCCTTTTCACAACATTCTTTGTAAACCCTAGAAATGGTTGCGCGTGAAAATCCCAGTACCGGCAGATTGTGAAATACTCAGACCGGCCCGTCTGGCACCAACAACCATGCCACGCTCAAAATTGCTTAAATCACCTTTCTTTCCCATTCTGACATTCAGTTTGGAGTTCAGGAGATTGTCTTGACCAGGACCACACACCTAAATGCATTGAAGCAACTGCCATGTGATTGGTTGATTAGATAATTGCATTAATGAGAAATTGAACAGGTGTTCCTAATAATCCTTTAGGTGAGTGTATATATAAAATAATGTTACAAAAAATATGATTCATGTATTTCAATAAGGTTGTGTAGTATGAATTTACTGTGTATATTAATAAATTAAAAAAAATGTTTAGAAAATTGCAGATATCTCTATTTCTAAACCTTTATCCACATAAATTTTGACAGACAAACAAACATAAAACATCCCTTTTGTCTTTTGATTTTAATTCAGATAGCAAATTGCTACATTGGGCTTGTTGCCATTTACCTTTAACACCCTGTCACAGTGTTTGCAGTGAACATTATCATTATTTATAAACATGCTGTTGAATATGCCAATCCTGCTGCCACACTTTATAATTTGAGGGTGCGTTGCGCACATCGCCCACTACTTGTAATACTCAACACATTTTAGCTGATTCTGCTGAAACTGACAAACAATTGATAAACTGATCATCACTTAATAATTAACATTTTTACAACACATCAAGCCATGTCTCTTGAGTTTTCTTGAACACGATGGCTAAAATCAGCTCAGTGTTAATTTTCTTCATATCTACAGGAAAAGCCTTGTAATTTTAGCCTTGTAACCGTGAAGCCCTCAGACCTGAGTAATGACTAGCGGGAGCCCCGGCCTCCAGCCTCCAAATGCTTTGACTCTTTAATACGCTGGTGTTAATAGAGCCTGCAGTCAGAAAAGGTCTGCCATGATGTGAATCTCAGCTCAGTAAACATTGGCATCTCTCATTTCTTCCTGCATCTTGTGGCAAGAGTGCTTTTACTCTCCTAAAATAGATTTAATATTGAAGTGCTGCTTCACTGCTTTATGTTGTGTTATTTCATGTGATTGTGATGTTTTTCTCTCTCTCTCTCTCTCTTTTTCTTCTACAGAAAAATGTGACGAAGCTCTGGTCACACCACTCCCCCATAATGCCTTCACCAGCTCCTCAGTGTTCACTAGTGGCTATGCACCTGGATACGCCAAGCTAAACAAAAGAGGAGGTACTGTAAAGCATTTTCATAATACTTGCTCATACACATATTCACACCCACCAATGTGAATTTATGAACGTCCCTTTTTTTATCTCAACACAATACCTCAATACTCCTGAGCTGTTGTTTTATGACGGCAATATATTGCAAACTTCAATTTCACAGGTGCTCAGACTTGATATAGTTTTGTGTCATTTCAATAAACATTCATGCACTATATGGCACAGCAGAGTCATTATTTCAATAACTCCAGGCGTGAATTACTGGATTACAATGGCTCATCCCATTATGCTAAACTGTGTATTCGGAAAACACTATGTGCTTAGGACTAATTGAGCGAAAATCTACAACAGATGTGACAACGCTGTGATTTATCTTGGTGATACGTGCCTAATTCACATATTTATTATTTTTGTTCCTCGTTACTCATTAAAAATGTTGTTGAATTAAAATGGAAGTTCTTGTGTGTCCGTAGGACGTCTCTGAAGTTTTGTTTTGCATCTGTGACAGAACAAGATTAGGTATTATTTATGTATTACCATTTTGTTTTATGAGGGCAAATCCAGAAAGAATTGAACCCAGTTTTAAATGTGCATCAGACAAATTTTTGCTTGTGTTTTTTTGTTTGTTTGTTTGCATTGATAGGCTCTCAGGGGAGAGCAAATTTGGATCAAATTTTGCATGTTTTATATATGAGCCTCTCTGTGGGAGTCTGGGACTGACTTTAAAGGCTTTAAATTGCATGTTATTTCCAAGCTGAATGAGTCACTGGGCTCTATTATGTACACAAAATACTGTAATATTCATTGCTACTATGACTGCCTTGTATTACAAATTCTTCTAAAATCATTTAACCACAGTGTATGCTGCATATAAATCTTTTTTTCCTTGAGGAGACTATCTCTCTGTAAACACAGCACTGCCTGTGTATGAATAAATGGGTGTTATTTGAATGCCTGTATTAATTCATTTTTTTTATTGTTTATTCTTTCAAGCAGAGCTCATGTATACATGGCAGTTTACTTTAAATGAATAGTTCACCGATAAATTAACATTCTGTCATAGCTTGGGTCGAGTTGTTATTCTGTGATCATTTTTATCATTATTTTATGTAGGGATGCACAATATATTACTACCATTTTGGCGGTCGGATGATTTTAGAGATGTTTTATTTTTATTATTGTTGTTGTTTTTATTATTATTATTATTTATTGGTATTGGATGATATAAGTAAGTTATTGTTAACAAAAAAAAAAGGTATTGTAAAATATTGCCTTTGCGACTAACTGAAATAATCAAGTTTTAGTTGAAGTTCTAAAATTTGTAAAACTGAAGTGAAAAGAAATAATAATAATTAAAAAAAAATGATAAGAGCACATAACAAAATTACTACAGCGTAAACTGAAATTAAAATTAAAACTGAAAATATAAAAATAAAATCTAAATATTTATATATGCTATAAAAGTATATAAATAAAAATACTTTAATAGAACTGGATGATGCTTAAATTAAGATTTTTTTATTTTATTTACTCATTTCAATTAATAGTAAAATTCTATTAAATTGAATTAAATAATAATCCTTACACATTTTAATTGAATAATTCTCAATGTTAAGTGGTCTCTTAATTTTTTCCAGAGCTGTATGTAAGGATTATGCAATCCAATTTGATGGAATTTTTCTATTAATTGAAATTTGTGAATCTAAAAAATAAAAAAAAGACTTAATATTTGTGTGGATAGATAGATAGATAGATAGATAGATAGATAGATAGATATATATATGCATGAAATCTTTAGCAAACATTATTTAGACCATTTATATTCATTTTTCATACTACATTATAACATTGTCATTCACTTTCAGCATTTAAATGGCTTGATTCTGAAGTTGTTAATGTATTTTTATTTTATTTTGTATTATGTTTAATTTTGTATTATGTTTAACTTTCAATATTATACCATTTTAATATCAGCAATTTTTTTATTTTTTTATTACATTTTATTTTTAATTTAATTCAGTATTATACATTTATATCAGGCCATTTATCGTTATTGGCCATAGAATTCATTAGTGTCCCACACATTCCTAAAAACATCTCATTTTATGTTCCACAAAAGAAATGTAATCAGGTTTGTGAGGATGTGAGAGTGAGTAAATGATGAATTGTTATTTTTGGGTGAACTATTCCTGCAAAACCTCCTCTGCATAGAATGTATTTAGCAGGATGGTATGTTTAACACATAGCTATAGTTGTTGTTTGCTTGGTTTTTGTTTAATATAATCAGAATGATTGTGATGAACTTAAAAGTTCAGACAGCAAAAAGGCACACAAGATTGACAGGGGACTATGGTAACAGCAGCTTCCGGGTGTATGTAATGCAGGCATTTCAATCCAGCCACCTTTCTCACTGAGGCCGGTGGGGTTTGTGAGAATAAGCATTGGGATATGCCCTCTGGCACTGCCTCCATCAGCAGTCAGCATAGCGACACAGGGTTCCCAGTCACTCAGAAGCCGCACAGTGGTGTCCAGTGAACATGTTCTCCAACCTGCCAGTCTGCACACATGAGGCTTCATATCAATGACATGACAGCTTTGTGCAGAATGTGCACAATGGCAGTCCTACTTTACCAACCCCAATGTACTTTAGAGAGACCTAGGTGAGTAACGCTTGAAGAAACACCAGATTTTTTTATTGGAAGTCTTGGTGACATCTGTCATGTTTTCCCCAGTATCATCAGAGATTGATTCTTATTACTGTATGAAAGTCATAGGCCATAATGCATGTTAATGGCGCCTTATCAGAGTGGAAGCGAGGTTACTCATGTCAGCTGTGTCATTCTTGCCCAGAATTCCCATGCAGATATGCAGTTGTCATCGATCTTGCACAAAGTTATTTAGTAATTAACACTGTGAATAATAGGGTGATGTCTGGACCTCATCCTGTCGACGGAGTATGACATTTTTATATATGATACACTGAGGATTTATCTCTCTTTCACTCAATATCATGAATAGCAATGACACTAGGGAGTCTCTAATGAAATCCACATCCATACAGCACATGTTCCGCTCAATTCGGTTTTTAAAATATAATTAGCTTTAGGACAATAACTGTGACCGTTTCCAATGTCACTGAACTGGAGGGCCAAGAAAAGATTGTTTTGACAGCATCAGAAGTGCCCAGTCGTGCCAGAGTGCAGGTTGCTGTGGGACCCTGGATGCTGATGTCACAGAGGAATGCTCATTAGTTATAGTTAGATGAGCATCACCATGACGGACTATTTTAGGTAATGCCCATATGTCAGCATCCAGCATTCTGTCTCCACCAATGATGCATTATTTAGCCTAACTAATGTATTTTTAAAGAGAGCACAAAGTCAGTAGAAAGCACAATTGGTATTTACCGTATTTCCTCAAATAAAAGCCGGGGCCTTTATTTACCTGAACTGCAGAAGGTCACCAGCTTTTATTTGAGGCAGGCTTTTATTATGGGCAGGCCTGTATTTCGAATTCCATCTATTTGAAAACAATTGTTTTAAATAAACCGTTTTAAATGAAAAGCGACAGCGTTCCAGAGGACAGATATCATCAGGGGCGCGGGAAGTGGGGTTGTTTCAAAGGATTGCAAATGCAATGCAATTTTTTGTTCATTTTATTCATTTTTAGAATTACTAATTTATTTGTAATAAACATTTTAAGTGGCCCATTAAAAGTGTTATTTATAAGTTGAATTGTGTTTTTAAAACATACATGCGGTCATATTGTGACTGTTGCGGTGTGTGCGTTGAAAGAGCGGTAATATTTCCTCCAGTGGAGATCAAGCGTCTTTCTGGAGATCCCGCTCATTTCTGAAGCTCATTCCGCTCAGCACCGTGCGCTCAAACCAGAACTCCCTTTGTGACCTGCTGGATCAAATATAGGCAATTGCCACCAATGGTCTCTACGATCAATTTAGGCTTACGATGGTTTTGGGAAACGCAGCCCAGGATTGTGCGTCGCACTCGCAAGACTCCCAGCGGGGGGCGATGGCCACGATGGTTTCGCTCCTTCGGCACAACCCTACTGTACATTACGCTGAACTTGAATGCACATGAAATGAAAGGAAATTATTTTCCCCCGGCCTTAATTTGAGACCGGCCTTTATTTGTTCATGCTGGCCACGCCCCCGGCCACTATCAGAGGCCCGGCGTTTATTTGACTACAGGCTTTTATTTGAGGAAATACGGTACACTATCTACTTTGATGGGTGACAGTTAGGGATATAACGATATACTTAACACATGATGCGATACGTTTTTCTTCTTATTTTTTTTAACAAAATGGGTTTTAAGTGTCCTTTTTATTTCTCAAAATTAAAAATTGCATATTTCTTTGTAAAATTTAAATGTATATTTTATGTAAAATAATAGCTCAATTGAAATTGTAAAACAAATCCTCAAAAAGTCCCTTCAAGGAGATCTTCCAATGGTGTTTTCTTGGGAGGAGGTTGTTTCAGCTTCTTCACCCTGCACTGAGGAATAGCAGAAATAAAAAGACTAAGTCAAATTTAAGTACAACAGTGACAGGGGTTCCACATTGTTATAATTTTAATTATAATTTGTATCATTACACTTGCAAGAGTTATATAAACAGAACACATTTAGATAAATATGCCATAATAAATCAACAAATTATTGAAGAAAAAAAAAAAAAAAAAAATTCCATATACACATTTAGAGAAAGTGATAGTAAAATAAATACAGCACCTGGTTCTGCAACAGCACAGATTTCTCCTTCAGTCTGTGGAATACATCCTCGTGCTGGTCTATTTCTTGATGGGGAAGAGCCTGGAATCCATTTACTACGAAAACAGCCGTGTATCTTTCGCTGTGAAAACACTGATGCACCTTGTGATCTCCGTGGCAATCACCCTTGATGCTGCGAGTAGGGCTGCAAATCCGCTGGTCAGTGTGGTTTGGCCTATTATCTTTTTTCATGCAGACGGAGGTGACTGGAGCCTCTCACTGTAGTGATTATTAGTCATCGGAAAGTCAAAATGCCACCACACCTCTGATTTGAACGAGTCAATGTAAACTATGCACTTGCCGTCGCCATGCTTCTATCTATAAATGCTATAAAAACAGCATCACAACATACAAGATTAAATAATTCAAGCAGGGCCTGTATGTAGAAGCCCAACACTTCAAAATATAATACCAATAAATAAATTTAGGTAATAATTATACACAAACGACACACCTAAGTGGGACGATAAAGCCGGATTGGACCTGTTCAGTCAATAGAAATGGAGTTATTCTAGTTTAGTAGATTTTTCCCATTGTATTGTTTCCATCATTTTGGATAGTCTATATAGGACAGGTCAGAACTTGTCTATTATAAAGTATAGAAATGGGTCTAAATGACACCATTTCCCCCTTCTCAAGAACAAAGGTGAAACTCTGAAAATGTGTTCATGCTGTTCATTAGATCTTTTTTAGAAGCATAGTGCTTTAATATGCATTTATGACACAGCTCACGCATCTTTCACTCAGTCTCCTAAAGACCTTGGCACTATATGAAACACATCCATCACTTCACATTTTTCATATGGATTTAAATCAGCCGAATGGCCTGTTGAAGGTCAGCTGTAATCACGCCGCTCTGGTATGTGAGAGGCACACAGCCATTTCGCGGTCCACCCTCGGCATCATCTCAAATCCAGACATCAAGTTTGAGACTTGCTTAGGCGTCCTCCGCTCTCATTTAGCAGGAAGGGCATCTACTTAGCAGCAGTTCATCTGTGAGATGAATCTGAGGGAAAGGTCAAATATCGCTTCATCAGAAACCTGTTTGGCCCTCACAGCTGGAGATGGGAAGGGACAGACGGCTGTATGTGCGAAACAAACTAGCCTGTTGGAGACTAATGAGAGGGAGAGGTGGGAAAACGGAGGTAAATGACAGAGGGGTAGGAAGGTTCAGTCCCCCAGCATTCAGTCATGTACCCCAAGCTCAGCTGAATACCAATGTGTCCATGCATGAGATTGAGAGACTAATATAAGGAATGTGAGCAGTGATCCATGTCCTTTATTTCCATTTCTTTCTTTTTCCTCCTGCATTCTTACAAAGTTGAAATTAGTTTCCTGAATTAAACCTTTTTCTCTGTCTATTTTATATATACATTATGTACACACACACACACACACACACACACACACACACACACACACACACACACACACACACACACACACACACACACACACACACACACACACACACACACACACACACACACACACACACACACCTGGGCAAGAAAAAAAGGCCAAGCCCAAAATTGCTGAACACTAAGCTTTTCATTTTCTTAACCACAAATTATTTGTCAGGAAATTAGATAAATGTAAGCAAATGCACTACTTCATAAGCCATTGCTGTCTCAGAAAAACAACAAAGACTGAATGAAGTTTTTGGCAGAATATGGGATTTGCATGGTGATGTTCTGGAGCTGTTTTGTGAGTGCACACAGCATGACAAATAAAACATTTATTATTATTATTATTTTATTTTATTTTATTTTATTTTACATGTTATGGTTTAATTAATTATTACCTTTTCATAAACATACAAACCCCCTGCAGTTCTTTCACAAACCCCAGTTTTTCTCTTTTTTCCAGTTTTTATATCACATAAAATGTGTGTGTGTGTGTGTGTGTGTGTGTTTAAACAACAGTTCATTCTGGTTCTCGAGTTTGATTGACTGAGAGCTTTTCCAGTCATGCCATATTCTACTAGTATCATCACGGGAACCATTTCACTGTTTGTATCACTCTGCTTGCAGCATTTCTCACAGAGAGTGTCATGGCGGATGAGCAAACAACCATCATTTTACAAATACTACTGTTGATGTGTCACGGAATGTAGTTTTAAGAGTTTTTTAGATGAGAATGTAGTTATTTAGACCTCAAATATGTGACTTGTATATAATATTTGACAATTTGTTTAGACATTTTGTAGATGTGAGCTCCAGACCATCAGCGGCTGGTCAGCGCTCATGTACCCGGGTCAATGACGTATAAGTATTCAACTGGCCCATTTTAAAATACAAAAAATAATATCTATTGCAATTATTCAAACATTACGACGAATGTTGTGTACACATAAATTCATGTGATTTTACTGTTTTTTTCACCTAGATGAAATGGCCGTAGCCTTAAAGGTCCCGTTCTTCGTGTCTTTTTGAAGCTTTGATTGTGTTTACAGTGTGCAATATAACATGTGTTCATGTTTCGCGTGTAAAAAAAAAACAGTATTTTTAACACAATTTACTTATCTGTATACCGCTGTATTCACTGTCCTGAAAACGGCTGATGACTTCCTTGTTCTATGAAGTCCCTCCTTCAGAAATACGTAACGAGTTCTGATTGTGCCAGCGGTTCCCGTGTTTTGATTTGACAGCAGCTTAGCGCACGTAGCACGGTCATGTGTTGTGATTCGACAGCAGCTTAGCGCACGTGGAAAGGTCACGCCTCTTAACGGGAGATATATGCGCGCTTAATGATCTCTACAGCGTCCCTGGGAAAGCCAAACAAAGGTGATTTGACTCCGGGATGAAAATAACAGCGTCTCGACGACATGGCGACAAACACAGTCAAACGCAGCACTTCCTTTTCTCCACGCGACACGTCCTCTTCTCCACGTGGGACAGCAACAAGACCACGCCCCCTTTTTTCACGTAGTCTTGTGGGCGGAGGTTAGTCTGTTCTACTGTTCTATCGACGTCATTTATGAAGGAAGTACCAGGATGTAGTCCAAGCCAGCCGTTCGCTGTAGGCTTTGAAAGGGAACTTCTGTTAAATAAAATATCTCGCTTGGCATTGCACTTTGAGCTTTATAATTTTACAGGTATTATTTATGCTCTAACAGCAACATTACACACTAACTAAAGTTTGAACAATGGGATCACGAAGAACGGGACCTTTAAAAAAATGTAATGTGGTGCGACCGTGTGATTTATCTTAAAATATTTATTTCCTTAATATGCATAACATTTTTTTTACAAGTTCTCAGTAATTAAAGTATTTGCATTTCTTTTGAGTTATTGCAAAAGATGATCTCACGTTTTTGTTTTTAATTTCAGAGTTGCCTTTTTTGAGAGTTGGTAAATTGCATTGCATTGCATTGGAAATGTTTTCAAAATATCATTCACTTAAGTATTCTGTATCAGTGATTACTGTTTCAGCCACAGAAATTAGATATGAATTTTTTTTATTTAATACAGTTATTGCTATTATTGGTCGCACCATATGATGAGTGGTCACTCCAAATGACATGAAGATCTCGAATATTATTACAAATCTATTTAAAGAGATCAATAAACAATACATTTCATACAAAAAATTATTTAAACCATATTTTATTAATTTCACAGAATTGTTTTTATGAACATAAACAAACATTTTATATATATATATATATATATATATATATATATATATATATATATATATATATATATATATATATATATATAAATTAAAAATAAAATTGCAACATTTAATTTAACTTGACAACAGAGACGATGGAAGAAAATAATTTTGCATCGATAAGGACTTCATTTGGACAACTTTAAAGGCGATTTTCTCAATATTTAGATTTTTTGCACCGTCAGATTCCAGATTTTCAAATAATTGTATCTCAGCCAAATATTGTCCTATCCTAACAAACCACACATCAATGGAAAGATTGATGTATTGATACAGCGTTTAGATGATGTATAAATCTCAATTGTAAAAAATTGACCATTATGACTGGTTTTGTGGACCAGGGTCACATTTGTGGCCTTGTTGTAAACAAATATTTAGTTAAACTTGACAATCATCATGCTGCTGATGGGTATTTGTAACGTCTGTGTGAAAGTGCGGCACATGGTGTAAAACTGCAGGCATTTTTTAAACCCAGTTATTTCTGAATTTTGGCCAATGGGGCTGCTCAATTTAGAGTAACAGGAGGTGGCTGGCTCGGGTTTATTTTGGACCAATGATAGATCACAGCAGATGATCATGTTAACGACAGGTAATGAAAAACACACAAGAGCAACTCAATGTTGCTTTATTTATAGTTTTCATTTAGAAAAAAACTTCTCCTGGCAAGATACTCTGCTCTTGCTGCAGGTTCAAAGATAAGCAGATTATTTGCTTGGCAGTGGCATCTGGTAAATAGTTATAAATAAATAAATAATACATTACTAATAAATGCATAATTACTCAAATAAAATTAATTAATTTGTATTTATTTATTTTTTCTCATAGTGTACACAGATTAAAAATAAACTGTCTGACATGTTTGTAAATTACCCAAATTGGATAAATATCTATTCCAAATAATACAAAAATAAAGTACTTTATGTATATAAACCATCAATTGAATATAAAGGCTCAAAACTGCCAATCTAGGACATATATCTATCATGGAAAACACTGTGCAGTGGTCGCACCACATGATATGTTTAAATTCACTCAAAATTTACAGGCATAGAATTGGCCACCTAAACAAAACAAGCTAGATTCCCACAAAAGGTCTCTATGAAATGTATAATAAAAATATGTATTTGTAGAAATAACTTAATATTCATTGTTTGTTTTTTTTAGGTCGCGCCACAAATGTGGTAACTACATACCAGCCATTAAAAAGGTTATTTTTTTCAAAATTACAAGTTACAAACCTGCTTGCTACTTCAATGGGTCCTTGGCAAATTGGTATATGATGCAACTTCCTGTCTCTGAATGGATTTCAATATAAAGTCCAAAAATTGGTAGTTTCTTGATGGTCACACCACATGATATAAATATAAAATGATATATATGATATATTCATAAAATGGACATCATTGGACAATGTTTGTTTGTATATTATGAAAGAAAAAACAAAACAAAAAACAAATGCTTTGCAATTTTGTGCAGGATTACAAAACACTTCATGCCAAATAGTATAGAAAATAAATGTGAATACATTTAGAAGTTATGGCCGGACGGTTGCACCACATGATATTTTGACACTTTAGATAACAGAAAAATTACAATGAACTAAACTAAAGTGAATACATACATGGGAGAGGTACTACATATATATGGTATCTTTTTATGCATTTAAACCAGCAAAAAAATGAACAAAAAAATGCCATCGGACAGAAAATTTAGGCGTCACGTCATTGACCCACGTCTGCAGAGAACAGCTTAATCTCAGCCAGTCCTTCGGGAATTTGCCGCTGGCTCGTATGTAGATAGTGTTTAAACATGAGGTATAGTTAATTGTGGGTATATCAAGCAGGCAATCTTTGGTCCTATTAATCTATAACTTGTTCCAGAGCAAATCGATTTGGCCAAGGGCAAAATAAAATTTCATAACTGACTATACTATAACTAACGCTGATTGTACTTTTGACTGAACTCTTTGCTTGTTTATTTAATATTGTACAAATTTTGTAAACTTTTATAATGGCTAATATTCTTTATTTAAATATTATTTTTCAATAAATATTTTATATAAATTACATGCCATAGGCCTATTTGGTATTGAGAAAGGGTCCGTTAGTGATTGTGATTTTGACTTCATTAGATGGTAGCATAGTCTTTATGAGTGAGTCCGGAGCAAAAACTTTTATATTGTAAGGGACTTAAGGTTGTAAACACTCTGTCGATCTCTCTCTCATAATACTCTACTAAAAGCAAATTTAATTATTTGCATGAGTAGATTACATACAACATCAATGCAAAGCGAAAAAAGCAAAGCAAACTGGGCAATGCGATTGCCGCAAATGCCGTGCAAGAGGAACATTTTCACCTTGAGCGGGAAATCTGCATGACGCAAGCTAATCAACGAAGAGCTTATTGAAATGTCTGGTTTGTATCAGAAAATGGAGGAGAGCATTATTGTAGCCGTCTGCGGGCACCCCGAAATGTATCTCTATCAATAAAAAAATAAAATGCCAGATAATGTCAGTGTATCTACAGCAGTAAAATCTAACATACACATTAAGGCAGCAGTAATACTCATCCAAAAATATCAGATATAATACACTGACAGGGAACATTTTAGTAGAATGTATACTTTTGATACATTAAGTAAATATTGCTGACAATACACATACTGTATACTTTACTCTGTAATGTTTTGATTGTAGTATTTATTCCTACTTAAAATTGCGGTATATTTAGCAGCTACAGTGCTTAACAAGCCAAACTCCATTCAGAAAAAAGCAGCTTTTTAAACATCATTTTATGAACAGGCCTGACACACTGTATACAAATTAACATAATTCATTTGTTTTGGCATGCTTTTGATCCATTTACTGGAATTAAATCACAGCAAAATAAAATAGATACACTGTATATTTATCGGTATTGGTATTGCACTAATTATGAAACTGTCCCTGGCCTGAGACAGATGGACAGTTGGTGTCCATCCGGGAAATCCTGGCAACGACCCTTGCTTGAAGGTTATCAAACTGGCACCCGTCATCCTCTAGTAGCACTGGAAGTGGCTGTGATCCAGGCGCAGTTTTTGGAGAAGACGGTGAAATTCACCAAGTTGTGTGTACCTCTGAATGGTGCTGTGCACCCAGACATGTCGGCGTTTGGCTTTCTGGTGTATTTGGGACTTCCACAACCAGTGTTAACCAAGTCCGCGGTTTTCCCACAGAATTGGGCTACTTGTTTCCACCCCCATATGTACGATTTTGGCACTTCAACCTCCCCAAAACACCCCCCATACATACACATTCAGTGGAGAATTCGGCCGCCCAATGGAGAAAATTGCAAAATCTACTTTTGTTGCACAGATCTGGCAACCCTGTCCACAACAGGTACAGAGCAGCAATAGTAGTTACCTCATAGTAACATAGTTGATGACGGAAAAAATGCCAGAAAGAAATGTTGTTGTTATTGATGTGCGTGAAGACACTGCTCATCGCACAATGTTTTAGTGTCACGATAAAAAAGTAATCCTGTGAGTAATGTTCACTTTGGTTTTCGTGTGCACACACCATTCGACATGATGCGAAGCGGAGTGCCTGCAACCCCTGTAGCCATGACTTATTCACGATACAGCACTAGCCTTAAGTACCTTATTGCTTTTATAAAATGATTACCACACAATACAAATATTAAAGCCAAAAAATATGTATCAATGAAACTTTCATGAAGTCAAATCTCTAAAAGCCTTCCATGAAAAGCAACAGAAGTTGCATTATTACGACTTTACATGGCGGTAAAGACTGTCTTTATGATTTAGTCAGTCAGTAGCGAAGACTTTATATTGAAAGGACTGAAACTTGTTGTGAACACGGAGGAGCAAGACGCATCTGACAAATGCTTTGACTAGCATTGTCAGTGTAAGGGCACAGGAAAATCCCTCAACTGTTAAAAGGACAAGATATCGCA
Organism: Romanogobio albipinnatus; assembly: GCA_023566225.1. Classification (NCBI taxonomy): domain Eukaryota; kingdom Metazoa; phylum Chordata; class Actinopteri; order Cypriniformes; family Gobionidae; genus Romanogobio; species Romanogobio albipinnatus. Next base: position 23,093,434 of record CM042260.1, on the reverse strand, counting down.
GCGGACATTATTATTTTATTATAAACAGGACTGATCTGAAGGAAAATGCTATATCTAAATGCAGGTAATACACTCACTCACTGGAAGTGACCATTTTATAAAATACAATAAGCTTCAATGAAGTCGTGCGCAATGGCCTGTGGTCTCGTGTCTGTGGCCGAATCACAGTCCTGCTGATATAGAGCGATATTTGGAACAACATGAATGTGAATAGATGACACCATTCTGGAGATCTTTTTGGATTAACTATTTCTTTAATTCAAATGGTAGAGGAAGTTTTAAAATAAAGCTGAGGCAAAATGTCAAGCATGAGAATGATAAACCGGTAATGACAGCATTTTAATTATGAGTTCAGACAGATCATTCTGTGATTAATGTGCAGCACACTCCCATTGATATTGTCCTGCCTGTGGCGTCACTTTGCCTGAAGTTGTCTGTATCTCCTTCATCTTGTATATGAAATCAATACCGCAAACGTAATGTTTGCATGTTCATATGCACATTCAAATCAAGAAGTGATCAAATAGGTTAATGTTGTCAATTCAATGAAGTCATAAGAACACAATGCAAAAAACAAATCACTAAAATGGGCATAGCAAATCACATAGGTTGCGAGTCTCTTTCTTTTAGTGTCAGAATGTTAGCAGATGGTAAACTATTCAGAAATTATGCTGTATGATTTATCATTGCCTAGGTGCATTATCATCACAAAGTCCTACATGCCACATCTACAAGGCGGCACAGATATCCCATCAGGCAGGGTTTAGACAAACATAATGCAATTTATTTTTCATCTCTTCAGTTCTATCTTCTCTTGTTTTATCAGATTCATTGAGTATTTTTTATTTATTTTATCTGGACCTAATGTAAAAACTCCAGGAGCTATGGTGTCTTCTGCTACCTGTTTTATTCCTCTCTTTCTCAGCTACTGGTGTCCTTCCAGTGCCCTTCTTCTGCTCTCTTTATCTCCTCAGAACATCTGCCTTGGCGGCAGGTTGCAGGTGGTGGTGGAGTGGATGTCCCCTGGCTCCCTTACACTCTCTTAAGCTTCTGTCTTGTACTGATCCCTGGACACCCTGAACTGCTGACCCTCACTTTGTGTCCTCACTCTTGACTCTCCATTTGGCTGGCTGCAGTGCCATCCTGCTTTATGTTTACTGTGAAGGTAGTTAGGATTTTAATGGATTAGATTTACTTCTAAATAGGGATGTCCTGAGCCGATCTCAAGGATTGGTACCAAGGCCGATTAAGCATTTTTTTTTTACTGATCGGTATCGGTATCGGCTATCCTAAATCCGATCCTTTATTTTACGTCAGCTGTCACGTATATGTCATGCAGTAGGTGGCGGTAAGCACATTCAAGTGTGTTTGCCAACTGTCATGGCGCACTGGAGTGCCTTGAAACGTGCAACGTTATTTAATGTGTTGACGTCATTTCCACTGAAACAGGAAGACAGGGCGGGACAAATCGAACAGCTCCTCTCATTTTTTAAAATAGCCAAAAGCACTTTGTTTATATCACAGACAGCTAGGACAGAGCATTGTTTTGGAGCACACTTGCTTATAGATAAGCAGTAAGGCTAACATATTCATATAAAACTCCAAAAAACTTCAAGTCTGATTTCATGGGGACTTTAAAGGTGCAGTATGTAATATTGTCAGCTAGTGGTTAAAATGGGTACTGCAGTCCAAAAACATCCCTACTTCTTAATATCAGCACTGCATTTGGCCACTCTCGGTTTAAATACAGATGAAAAAATAAAAGACTTTAGAATATGGTATTCATATCATATGGGTGTTTCTTTATGGGCACTTTTGTTCTAGAAGTTATAAAAATTCCCACCATATTCAACCATATCTCAAATCATGTATTGTGCTTAATGTCATTCTGTGGTGGAAATTACATTTTTAACACTTTTGGAATAAAATGTCTCAAAACTCTTTTGTTTTGTTAAGACTAATGTTGCAACTAGCAGTTAATCCATCTTACAAAATTCACAAATAATATTTTCACACTTTTTATAAAGCTGACAATTACAGCTGGATTGGAAATTATGCACAATAAAAAAATATTCTGCTCATAAGTGATATTTTTTATTTTCTTAATTTTCTTCACACATCCATATATTTTATGTATTTAGTTTATCTATTAAGTTCACTGACATTGTTGTCTTCTATTTGGTAACAAATAAAATAAAACGTTATTAGGGGCACAAATATTTAAATATGTTTTTTGTAACACTTTATTTTATAGTGTGATTCTTACATATGTTACATGTACATGTGTTCTTAATGCAGACCTGGCAACAATCTTCTTTTCAAAGAGAAAAATGTGTGCATTGGATTGGATTGTGAAAAGTGGGCATTACTTATCAGGATGGATACATGTAGTTGGAAGGGCATCATTTTGTTAATATAAATGGTTGGATTTACGTTTTACATTTAATGATCCTTCTAATATCCCTTTAACAAATGTCCAAAAGCCTCCAGCTAAAAGCATAGATAAAACATCTGAAAGGCAATCTGTTCTTAAGACTTCCAAGAGAAGTGAGAACAGAATAATACAGATGTTCCTCTTGAATATATCGAGTTAGTTTAGTAGATCCAACACCATAACAGACGATCTTTGTTAAATGACAAAGCTCTTGTAGATTATCCTGTCGAGCATGGCCCATTCAATTTGTAGCCTACCCTTAAAAAACTCTTAAAAGTACATTTACAAAAAGTCTAAAACAGTTGTTCCTGTTCTGTTTCCCTCAATCCCCTGTGTGACACAACCACAAATATTTTAGATCAATACAACAAGATGCTGAGTATTGTGCACTTTCTCTAGGTGCAGGGGGCTGGTCTCCGCTGGACAGTGATCATTACCAGTGGCTGCAGGTCGATTTGGGAAGCAGAAAACAGGTCACAGCCATCGCCACGCAGGGTCGATATAGCAGCTCTGATTGGACAACACGCTACCGGCTGCTCTACAGTGACACAGGCAGAAACTGGAAACCATACCACCAAGATGGCAACATCTGGGTGAGTATCATAGTAATTATTTACTGTTATTTTTAGTGTAGGATACTATTGTTCAAAGGTTGGGGTTGGTAAGATTTGATTCGATTCAATTAATATTTTTGAAAACATGTCTAATGTTAGGTGCCCTGCACCTCAGTCATTTCTATCGAAAATCGAACCCGCACCGTTCAACCCGAGTCCGACTCTCTAGCAATTAGGCCACAACTGTCCACTGTTTATTTGAAGAAAAAAAATATTTTGTAACATTTTAAATAAATAGCCTTCGTAACTTACTGACTCCAAACTTTTGAATGGTAGTGTCTGTGAAAAATGTAACGTATTTTAAAGATTGTATAAAGTTTTTTTTTTTTTTTTGTGTTCTTGTACTTTATACTGACACTTAGTGGTGTGGATACATGAGGTTTGTTTACTAACAGCTGTTGCTTCAGACCAAGGGTACTTCTCAATTCTTATTTGTGCATCCTCGTTTCCTTGCTTACTTTCCTCGCATCTTCGCTCCACCCCTTCAGGATGTGAGGAAAGGACGCAAGGAAAAGACTTGAGGACGGAGGAATTGAATCAAGTTAAATGATATATCCTCGCTCCCTTTAGCGTCACTTTAAAGCGCTGTCAATTAATGATGAACATTCTTGATGATAATGATAATTATTTATATTGTAATAGTTTTAACCTCCACAAAATACCACATTTGTCCATATTTTTTATATTACCAGTTATTATTAACAATGAATTATTCCCAATTATTAACTGCTTTTTATTTGTTGTATAGCCTAGTATTATAGTTTGTTTATTTTTCTTTAATTTTCTTGTGCTTTGATATAATTCTGCAACTGTCCTACTACAGTTGTTGTAATTTGACATACATTTGTGTCTTGTACATATAAACAATAATGATAATTAGAGTTATAATAATGGCCCCACTTTATATCAGGTGGCCTTAAGTACTATGTACTTACTGTGTTCAAATTGAATTGCAAAACACCTTTGCTGATATTGAGGTGCGATTCGGGTAGGGTTAGGGACAGGTGTGGTGGTATGGGTAAGTTTAAGGGTAGGATTAGGTGTAAGGGAAGGGTCAACTGTGTAATTACAAATGTAACTACAGAAATTAATTACAGATGTAATTACATGCAGGTAGGGGTGCACCGATCCGACTTTTTCAGTCCCGAAACCGATGCCTGGGCTTTGTGTATCTGTCGATACCCGATACAGATCCGATACTATTGTTGAATTAATAATAAACTGTATATCTTCCACCTTATACCTTCCTTGAAAAGACTAAAGGCACCAGACTTTACTAACTAAACATAACCAAGACAAAATAACAGATGTATGTAAAGTGTTGAATTCTTATTTATTTAAAAAACAATTGTGCATTCAAATCTAAAATAGAATGTAATCAAACTTCTTTAAATAAATAAAATGTAGCAGTGGAAACAAAAAACAGTGTATTGGTCAAACATACAATAGTAATCTGACAGTTACCAAACATTTTTTACACTACAGATAACTGTTTTGGTATATAATCATATCAATATTAAAAAGTAGCATTACAAATTAACAAAGAGTCTTAATTTTCTGCCATATGCAATTTAATAAAAATGATCAACTAGCTAATAACAACTTTGTTCTGGTTTAACCTCACTCCAGTCTAAATGATTGTAGGCTAGGCCTATTTATTTTACTACACATTGTCAACAGAAATAAGCTGAAATACTGTTGATAATTAAAAATAATTCTTACTACCCACTCTTGCTTAATTGGGTAAGCACACTTGTGTTCTCATTTCAGAAGTGTTCTGAGTAAATTAATAAACTGATTCATGAGTTCAGTGTTGGACAGATCAGTTGTTCTAACCAGTCGTTAAAATGATTCTGTTTAAAGGAGTCATTAGGTCGCGAATCGGACATTAGCAGACACGTTGTGTGCGAATCCCGTCTGTTAGAACATCGCGAAAGATGTCAACACACAGAAAACACTTCATAACTGAATATAATTTGTCTCCCGTTTATTGAAAGTGTGCTTTATGTCAGCTGGTCAGAGAAGAGTCAACATTTTTTGAGCGCAATTCACACCCAGCGGTAATTCAAGGACAAAATTGTCCGAATGTGTCACGTGCAACATGGTTTCGGTCTTCCGACCTTTTGATTTGGAATTGGATTAATATGTGAAATATGAGAGAGCTAACACTGATTATTTTGAAGACCCAGAGAGTGTGCGCGGGGGAGGAGCTCTGATCGTTCTCTCTGTCACTCAGTCACAAGCGCAGCATCTATTCTACATCACTCGTAAATCACAATAACTCATCAAATTAGGCTTTGGCGGCCGTCAAAAAATGTTCAATGCAGGAAAAACCCTGACTTTGCAGTAATACCACCTCCCCTCGAAACATTTAAGTTACTTTGCAGACATTGCAAACAGCTGACGAACTAGTTGGCGTGGCAAGCGTGAAATATCTCCTCCACACACCGGACTCTCTGGCTCGCTCCATGTTGCTTCTAGCATGCGACACACGTGAAGCTGACGAATGACGTAGGTTCTGCTGTGATGGAAAAAAAACACCTGGATCGGCTTGTGGATCTGTTCATTTTTCCGATCCCCGATCCAGCTATTTTGTCAGTATCGCGGCCGATATCCGATCCTAATATCGGATCGGTGCACCCCTACATGCAGGTATTTTTCAAAATGTAAGTACAATGTAAAAACGTGTATGTACACAATAAGTGCATTGTATCAAATTATTAATTAAAATGTTAGTACATAGTAGTTAAGGCCACCTAATATAAAGTGGGTCCGATTGAAATGACGTCATTCATGTCATGTGTATACATCAATTTAACCGCTTTAGTGTCAAGGATCGCTGACGGCCCCAGATTTCTGTTGTTCAACATTCACTGCTCGTTGAAACTTTACACTCTTACTTGATCTGGACAAACTGAGCATCAGTACAAAGATTAAAGACTCCAGCTTCGATATTTGACCACTGTTTATGATAAAACTGGGTTGCAGTGACATTAATTTCTTAATTTATGTCAGGAGTGCAAAATAATCGATCTGTAATGAACAATATTTTGAATGGAATATCAACAAGAATAAAAAGCCAGTCACGTCTTCTCCGTTTTATTTGTGGTCACATACATGCACTAATCCGTGTCCGTTCGGGCTCTTAGTCCAAGATCAGATTTTTTTAATTCATACTTTAATCAAATTGCTGTTGCTGTTTACATATAAAGCTTTTTTTTTAAATTAGACAATAGAATCTTTAATTTGTGGAATGTTATAACATGAATTACAAAATTAATTCAAGATTCAAGATTGGTCCTTGACATATTCATAAGGCATTGTGGTTATCGTGGCAGGATGTTAGCATACCTCTTCCACATACTGAGCACACCAAGGACGACTGAAGATCAATGAGTCAAGAGGATTCCTTGATTTCTTCCTGGGTGCTTTAATCAACAGTAAGCAATCAAGGAAGCACTTAGATCCAAAGAAAGACGGTTTCACAGACTGATTTCAGGCTGATGTACCACTGTGCTTAGTACCCACAGCAGAGGGGAGTGGAATTATTACTGGACCAACCAAAGATCCACACAGGGTGGTCTCAAAGGGGAAATGTTGTTGTCTTTTATCCTGCACCACCAAAATGTGGCTCTTGGACTTTCTCAGTTAACTTCAAATGATTTCATAATTTGGTCTATCTGAGTTTGACTTAGAGACTAGACAAGTTTTCAAAACGAGTCCTAAACTCTTGGAAGAAAAGGTTCTATATATTCTGCTTCTCTCGAATAATTAAAAATAATCATTGCGATATTTGCCCAGCTGATTATTTGTCCTGAAAACATTTATTTATTTATTTTTTATTTAGACATTTCTCTTTCATTGGTAACAGTTTGGGGTTGCCAGATGTCAAAAGAAAAATCCAAACAGGGCTTTTCTTTTAAAAGACACACAAAAAAGCGCTGATGACCAGACAACACCGAAAAGAATATATATGTTGAAGTTTAGCGATTGTGAAATTCTAATGAAAGGTTTATACAGCCAATCTGCTATAAATCTGTGAGCAAACCTTATACACCGATCAGGCATAACATTATGACTACTGACAGGTGAAATAAATAACACTGATTATTAGGGCTGGGTACTGACACACGATTCTATTTCGATTCACAAGCTTGCGATTCGATTCAATTTATATTCGATTTGATTTGACTCAATAACTATTATTTTGGATATATATATCAGGTACAAAACATGGCAAATTTTCTCAAGTAAAACAAATCTCTGAACTAATGTGGAATCTATGGGAGTCAGTTGGTACTACATTAGCCTACTAATATTCATTTAGTTTATTATACAGGAAAGGTTAAAAAGTAACATTAAAGGGTAAGTTCACCCAAAAATGAAAATTCTGTCAGTAATTACTCACCCTCATGTTGTTCCAACCATGTAAGACCTTCGTTCATCTTCGGAACATAATTTAGTATATTTTTGATGAAATCTGAGAGCTGTCTCACTCCTCCATAGGCTTTCAGAGGGAATGAAACTTGATGGCCCAGAATAGTAAGTAAAAACGTAATTTAAGGAGTCCAAATGATCATTCCAAATTTTGGTGTATAAAAACAAGATTTCTGACCATAGTTGTTTTTGTATGAAGGGACTGGTATAAGGGCCTGTGAGACTGACCTAGTGAGGCGTACTGGTCTCATATTGGATGATGGATGAAGTGTAGCAAGTGTAGTTGAAGTGCCATTTTGAATTTGAAAATAATATAATAGCATGACTATTTATATAGTGCTGGAAAGTCAGAGTGTTTGAGCGTGTAAGTGCAATGTAATGATGGGACCATTTTGGAAGATTACTGTGGATCTTGAGAGCTCGATTGTATAATCGTGCTATTGGTTCAGTAATTTCCTTAGTGGCAAGAGACATGATTGGAAGACAATAAGACATTGTTGAAAACACAATTGCATGTAAATAATTTTCAGAAACAGAAAAAGAAAGATATGATCTAATCTTATTGTACACATAAAGTTTCTGATTCAGTTTTTTTGTTAAATTAGAAATGTGATCCCGGTATGTAAGGTGTGTATCAAGTAATACACCAAGATATTTATAAGTCTTTGTAGTCACAAGATCTTGATTTGCAAAAGTGATAGAATCAACATAAGAAAGACTTTTTCTAGGTGAATGAAAGTACATAAATTCCGTTTTTTTTACATTGACGGTCAGGTGGTTCTTTTTCAACCAGTCATGTAAGCACTGAAGATCAAATGTTAATTTGGAATTTATGACGTCAGGATTTGAGTCAGAGAAAAAAATCACAGTATCATCAGCATAAAGTAAGCATTCTGAATATTTACACACTTGGGGGAGATCATTAATGTATAAAAGAAAAAGTAAAGGTCCTAGAATACTGCCTTGAGGAACGCCCATATTACAGTCTAAAGATTGAGATGTTACATGATTAATTTTAACAGCTTGTGACCTATTTATCAGAACAGAAGAAAGCATTTCTATCACAGATGAAGACAAATTAAATGAATAAAGTTTGTTAAGCAAGATCTGATGGTTCACTGTGTCGAAGGCTTTACGGAAATCAATAAAAACAGCTCCAGTGATGTGACCTTTGTTAAGAGCGTAATGAATTTGTTCAGTAAAGAGTAGTAATGCTGACATGGTAGATCGCTTAGCACGGAAACCGTGTTGACAGTCGCTGAGACAGTTATTAATTTCACGATAAGAAATTAACTGGTTTGTACAAGGTTTTTTCAAGCAACTTCGACATTGCTGGGAGTATTGCTATAGGTCTATAATTTGAAACTATGGATGGGTCATCGGATTTAAAAATTGGAGTGATTTGTGCTCTTTTCCAGTCAGTAGGAAAGATCGAAAGCCTAATGCAAAGACTGATTAAATGCTGAAAAAGAGGTATAAGGCTATCAGCGTGAGTCTTCAAAAAGAAAGTGTTTAAACCATAAATATCATGGACATGAGAGTTTTTTTTAATGACCGCAATATTCTCATCTCCTCGTTCTGTGAGATCTCCGAGAATGAGAACTGATCAGTTGTTAGAGAGAGAACAGGTGATAATGAAGAAGTTGCAAAATTAGTTGCCAATTCTTTAACAGATGATACAAAATAATCATTAAAAACACTTGCAATCTTTTCTGAATCGGAGATAAGTATACCCTGTAAGGAAATTTGAATATTAACATTATTTTTCTTCGCATTCTCGCCGGTGATGACCTTAAGGGTCTGCCATAACGTCTTTCTGTTGTTGGAAATAGATCGCCTTAGCCTTACACAGTTCAGCATACATTTATTTCTAATTTGTATGAAATTATTTTTACTCTCCAGTGTTCGACTTAACCTGTATATTTTAAGGAGAGAGGCTTTCTGTTTAAGGAGTTGCAATATGTCAGAATTTATCCATGGTAGTTTACGCTGCCTAGGTCGAACCTTGCTGGCAGTGATATATTTATTCTGTATTTTCTGAAGTTTAGTATGAAATTGCGTTAGAATTTGATCCAGATTTTCCATTGACATCTCATTGCTCCAATTAGTAACACTAAATTCTGCATTAAATTGCGGTAATTTTTAAGTTGGTATTTTTGGTACAGAATGAGGAGCATGAGTTTTTGAAGATTTTAAAACTGTCCTAACTGCATAAATTAGCAAATGATCTGAAATAGCCGAATCTATAACACCAGACATTGCATATTTTGAAGGCTGATTTATTCATACATACATGCATTAAATATTGAAGAACATTAAAAATGATAATGAATAGCCTATGTAATATGGTGCATATAATTAGCTAAATGCTACTCTCTAGAGTTAATTTTTATAGCTGACTAACGAGTTCATGGACACATATGTTTTTTGTAAATGTGTAAATGTGACGTTACATGATATTGTTTACAAGCCGTTTTACTGACGTCTTTCTGTGGTTGAAACACTGATTGAGGGATTCCATGTGACTTGATACGGAGTTTGGTAACTTTCAGATGCTCATTCATGTTTATTTCACGCTGTAACTGGTATTAACCCATTTGTGCCCAAATTTTTCTGAACTGTTTCATGCATATAGTCCTGTTAATAGTGTCCTATGTGAACATTTTCTGCATTTATTTTCCCCAGGTGTTTTTTGTTTTGTTTTTTCCTTGAAAATTGTATTTGAATGTGCGGCTACTATAGTTGCCGGTGGGCAAATATGTTGTATGTACCCCTTCAATGTCAAATTTGAATAGGAGGAGAGCATGTGGCATCTAACTCAAAATAACTGCTTCAACAGATCAATCTTTATTCATAAACAAATGTATTATGTATAAAAGTCGAAGAACATTTGATGCAAACTCAAAAAAGCTGCATATATCATATAATCTTTTGAATATGAAAAAAGTTGCCCCAACAGGGCATTGTGTATCAAAAAGTTAAATGAAAATAAAGAATGACGAAAAAGTTTCATCCATATAACAAACAAAAACAACAACAAAAATTGTCCCATGGTATTCAATGGCTGACTGTAGTAGGTGATTTCAAATAATAATGTAAATGTAAACTCATTACTTGTCTGAATTTCCACATTATAATGGAATCATAAGCTACTAGTCATAAAATTAATTGGGGTCCTTGACCAATTAGAATGAAACGCATCCAAACTCGATGAAGGGTCCTCAATATTTTGGCATTATATCATAAAATATGATATTTTTCCCTATCGAATTAAGGTCTACAGTAGAGATTAGTTATTAGTTAAGTTATGTTTTAGGTGGGATATTATGAAACCAAAAAGTACTAAAAAAGACCAAAATTCTTGATTTATTAACCTGTTAACCCAGTATACCCCATTTCCCCATGATCTATGTACTTACAAGTCATTTGCCCACCGGCAACTACGTATAGTTGTACCTAAAGGATTATTAGGAACACCTGTTCAATTTCCCATTCACCCAACCAATCACATGGCAGTTGCTTCAATGCATTTAGGGGTGTGGTCCTGGTCAAGACAATATCCTGAACTCCAAACTGAATGTCAGAATGGGAAAGAAAGGTGATTTAAGCAATTTTGAGCGTGGCATGGTTGTTGGTATTTCACAATCTGCTCAGTTACTGGGATTTTCATGCACAACCATTTCTAGGGTGTGAAAAGGGAAAAACATCCAGTATGCGGCAGTCCTGTGGGCGAAAATGCCTTGTTGATGCTAGAGGTCAGAGGAGAATGGGCCGACTGTTTCAAGCTGATAGAAGAGCAACTTTGACTGAAATAACCACTCGTTACAACTGAGGTATGCAGCAAAGCATTTGTGAAGCCACAACACGCACAACATTGAGGCGGAGGGGCTACAACAGCAGAAGACCCCACCGGGTACCACTCAATCTCCACTACAAATAGGAAAAAGAGGCTACAATTTGCACAAGCTCACCAAAATTGGACAGTTGAAGACTGGAAAAATGTTGCCTGGTCTGATGAGTCTCGATTTCTGTTGAGACATTCAGATGGTAGAGTCAGAATTTGGCATAAACAGAATGAGAACATGGATCCATCATGCCTTGTTACCACTGTGCAGGCTGGTGGTGGTGGTGTAATGGTGTGGGGGATGTTTTCTTGGCACGCTTTAGACCCCTTAGTGCCAATTGGACATCGTTTAAATACCACGGCCTACCTGAGCATTGTTTCTGACCATGTCCATCCCTTTATGACCACCATGTACCCATCCTCTGATGGCTACTTCCAGCAGGATAATGCATCATGTCACAAAGCTTGAATTATTTCAAATTGGTTTCTTGAACATGACAATGAGTTCACTGTACTAACATGGCCCCCACTGTCACCAGATCTCAACCCTAACCCATCTTTGGGATGTGGTGGAACGGGAGCTTCGTGCCCTGGATGTGCATCCCAGAATGCTTTCAGCACCTTGTTGAATCAATGCCACGTAGAATTAAGGCAGTTCTGAAGGCGAAAAGGGGTCAAACACAGTATTAGTATGGTGTTCCTAATAATCCTTTAGGTATGTGTGTGTATATATATATATGTCAACAAAAAATACTTATTAGTAACATGAAAATGGCCGTTCTTTGGGAGGGTTTGCCTTCGACTTGCTTCCTGGAAGTAGGGGTATGACGTTGGCAGCCTCATGTGACAGGAAGGAAGTTGATACCATTTTTTCTTCTTGAAATCCTTTATTTGGTTGTTTGCTTACATGTCATTGAGACATAAAACATGGATAACATCTAGAAAAATACTTACGTGTGCAGACAGCGTACTGTAGTCAAGTTTCCATCCAGTTTTTGTTATCAACAAAAATGCGTTAGAATCGTTTGCAAAATTTGCCGTCTTCAGCCTGTTTCCATTCAATTGGCCCTTTACCGCTAGAATGTGCATAATGTCATCCCTAAAAAAAAAATGCATTGTCGCATAAGTTTTGTTATATCGCTTCCATACATAATTTAGCATTTATCTCATATTATATTGTATCTTTCAGTAATGAAACCATTGAATTACGCTAGTTTACGGCTTACTATTTTCACAAGTAATATTATTATATTAGGAAATGTTAGGAAATATCAGAAGACGAGGTTGAAGTGCAGCAGCTAACTGCCTTTGTGACAAAACTAATGGGTTTGGACACAGAAATGTAAAAATTTAAAAAATTGTATGCGTCTCATATTGTGTGGATTTCTGTATTATTTTATAATGTTTCCTGAGGTGCACTTATAGTGTTAGCATGATTTTTACATCATAAAATGTCATACATTACTTCCTCAAATAAAAGCCGGGGCCTTTATTTACCTGAACTGCAGAAGGTCACGGGCTTTTATTTGAAGCAGGCTTTTATTAGGGGCAGGCCTGTATTTCGAATTCCATCTATTTTAAAAAAACTATTGTTTTAATTAAACCGTTTTAAATGAAAAGCGATAGCGTTCCAGAGGACAGATATCATCAGGGGCGCTGGAAGTGGGGTGGTTTCAAAGGATTGCAAATGCAATGCAATTTTTTGTTCATTTTATTCATTTTTAGAATTTAATAATTTATTTGCAATAAACATTTTAAGTGGCCCATCAAAAAGTATTATTTATAAGTTGAATTGTGTTTTTAAAACATACATGAGGTCATTTTGTGACTGTTGCGGTGTGTGCATTGAAAGAGCGGTAATATTTCCTCCAGTGGAGATCAAGCGTCTTTCTGGAGATCCCGCTCATTTCTGAAGCTCATTCCGCTCAGCACCGTGCGCTCAAACCAGAACTCCCTTTGTGACCTGCTGGATCAAATATAGGCCTATCTGAAATAAATAGTAAGGCCCCCCCCCCCCCCCCCCCCCGACTAAAGTTTTTTTCCTTTTCTAGTAGTTCATTTAAGCCGGCGCTGCCGCCTCCTCATGTCATTGTCTGTTATAGGCTATTTGCTTGTTATTTATTAAATCAGGGCAATTTGGTTGATAAAACATAGATTAAAATTAAGATACAATTTATACAAAACGAAATGTACTTTTGTGATATATTTGTTGTTCTTTCGTGTTTTATAGACTCGATATAAACTCTATAATTTCGTTATTTTACTAACCCAACTAATGTGCTTTCTATATTCCACGTGAGGGAAAAAAGCTTCCTTCCACTTAAGAAGAGTTGTGTTCCTTTAAGCACTTTTTATTTTAATATATATCTCTTTACATAAATATTATTTTCTACTTAAAAAAAAAACTATAATTTCGTTATTTTTCTAACCCAACTAATGCGCACACTTTTCTCAATCCGTTATGGAGCTATTCAATTTTGATTTTGCATATTGTTTTTTAAATGTTCGTTCGAGTAGTTCAAATGACCACTTTACAATATTTCAATAACATAATTTATTTTGAAGCCTATGCTGTTTTCTTGTACAAAATAAAATAGTTTAACCCATTTAATCCCAAATTTTTCCCAGACACAAAAATATCCAAATCATGTGTCATTAGTATCCCTTTGAAACAATCAATCATCATTTGTTCAAAATTTTCATGGAAAAGTGTGTGAAAAAGTGTGTTTTTATGTTTAAATGCAGAGTAAGATGTGTAAAAAAGACAAGAGGCTAAGAGATTGTCCAGATCATTTGTGTAGCTTTCACAGACTAACACGTCACATCTCTCATAGACTACAGTATTTCAAATAGCAGATATGCATCAGTTATATTCTCTATTTAATTTACAAAGCAATCCCTGCAAAGTGTTTAGGTTAAGTATAGAAGAGACCAGGATTGTGCGTCACACTCGAAGACTCCCAGCGGGGGGGCAATGGTCACGATGGTTTCGCTCCTTCGGCACAACCCTACTGTACATTACGCTGAACTTGAAATGAAAGGAAATAATTTTCCCCCGGCCTTAATTTGAGACCGGCCCTTATTTGTTCATGCTGGCCACGCCCCCGGCCACTATCAGAGACCCGGCGTTTAATTGACTACAGGCTTTTATTTGAGGAAATACGGTAATTTAGAAATAAAAGGCATTTTTCTATCCTGATTTTAGCCCTCTGGCTTAAACGCTCTGTTTGAAGGGACGTGTCTGCTGTAAGACTTCAGTATAAACGCCCACTGCTGTGATTGGCTGCTGTGAGACTTCAGTGTGTGTTTATGGTGTGAATGCAGTGATCTCATCATTGCAACGCGTTTTCTCTCACAAAATTATTTCACGACAACTAACAGAAAACACAACATCGATATAAATAGAGTAAGACTGGGGCTTTCAAACTTTATGATGCCAAGGACCTAAAAAAATCCAAAAAAAAAACCTTCCTAAAATCCATCTATATAGGTTTTATGTGTGAAAAAAAAAAACATTTAAACCGTTAGATAAGTAGTAAGTGTGACATTATAAATACAACACACTGTTTCCAAACTTAAATCGGCTATGCTTAATGTTGGATGTATAAACCCGAAGAAGAACATTTTCAATTAAAAATTATTTGTATAAGCAACTTTCACAATAACTGTATGTAAGCCACATACGTACTGCATTAAGTATACCGCCTTACAACCCCAGTGAGCTAGATATAGTTTCTCAACTATATTGAGAAAAACTCACTAGAAAGATACAAAGCAAACACTACAATTCTGGAAAG
Source organism: Romanogobio albipinnatus (assembly GCA_023566225.1). NCBI lineage: Eukaryota > Metazoa > Chordata > Actinopteri > Cypriniformes > Gobionidae > Romanogobio > Romanogobio albipinnatus. The sequence continues at coordinate 23,078,308 of CM042260.1, read as the reverse complement.
TATGTATATGGCAAGAAAGGAGAGAAACATTTAGAAATAAAACCTTTAGAATGTTCGGTAGACTTCATCCATATTTGCGTTGTCTTTTTATTCTCTGAAATTTTCTGGGGACCCCATAGAACCTTCTGGAGGACCCCTGGATTAAGAGCTTCCTTGGGCAGTGTAACAGCATCATTCATTATAACGGCAGTTTGGGCAAGTGTCCAGATAAACTTGCGTGGTGTGATTGACAGCTTCCGCCATTATGGTAAATGGTAAATGGACTGCATTTATATAGCGCTTTTAACAGACCAATGGCCTTCCAAAGCGCTTTACACATTGCCTCACATTCACCCATTCACACACCAACGGCAGTGTCAAGCCATGCAAGGCGCCATCCAGCTCGTCGGGAGCAGCTGGGGTTAGGTGTCTTGCTCATGGACACCTCGACACTTGGTCAGGTGGAACCGGGGATCGAACCACCAACCTTCCGGTTTGTAGCCAACCTACATGAACCACTGAGCCACTGCCGCCCCCTGTATTTTTAGAGTTTATTCCATGTCATTTTTGAAACTGATTTACTGTAATTTGACAGAATCCGACTGGAAGCAGAATTTTATCTTTTTTAAACTCTTTTTTTGTTGAGAAAAAAACGAGTTTGGAAACACTTTAAAGAAGTTTAATGCAAATAAATGTGGGTGTCACATAACAGAATTGCACATTAGTTTCTCGATAATACATGCTTTATCCAAAAGAAAAAAGTATCACAAGTATCACCACCTCAGCTCTCAGGCGTTTCCTATCATTAACCCTCGTTGCATTCTGCTCTACAGAGACTTTTGAACTCTTTTGGTTTCAGTTGGAAAAGGGAATGAAGCTTTTTTTCTTCTTGTTCTGTGAACGGAAATGCCCTTGGATTCCAGTTCATCTCTAGAACATTTATAGGTCACAGTGCATTACTGTTTAATGCTGGCTAGATCAATAGTTTTTGAACATTAAGTAGGCAGAGGTGGGAATTACAAATCGTTTCGGTTGCTAGCAGAATAAGATTGGGCATTCGGTATCAGTGAACTGTTGCCTACAAGACTGACAAAAGTAATGCAAAGCAAAGGCGAACAAACTCTTCATTACAGCCCTGCTAAATTAGTTTGATTGAGGGGCATATGTTTTTGCATTCAGTTTGAAATCTGATTGCATGTCCCCTCTTGAAGAAATTCACCACTCAAGGAAAACCAGTCTACCAATCATGGTTTCAATATTAAAGCAGCAATCACAAGTAGACTTTAAAAACATCCGGAGTCCAATTGATTTATATGCAGTTCAGTTTTGGACTGGATAATTTTTTCTACTCCTGAATAATTTTCATCACATTTTGGACCCTGCCTTTAATTATTTTCCTTTGACAGGCTTATTTGCTTGAATATTAATTAAGGCCTTTTGTGTTGTTAATGAATAATGGCTAGTTGTTGTGCTTTTATATGGCATGTGCAGCATTTATAGCATTTTGTTCTGATTTGTGGTTGTGCATTTTGAATAGTTTAAATTTATTTTTCAATCATGCTGTCACATCAAAAAAATATATATACACGTTAGCTAATGATATGTAACACTATTCTCAGAACACAACACTGTACAGATTGTTATCATGTATCAGACAATAGCAAAGCTGGTATCATCTAGGAGTTTTTCAATTGCTAACAAGCATTGTTCAATACTGAATCCACATTTTCAAAACTTTTCACACATTCAGCAACACACAAGTGTATACGGACCAAACTGTGAATAATTTTTCATTGCTTTCAGACAAAATGCATTCAATCACCACATTTTTCAAAATCCACAAACACTTTTGTCATTCATACTCCACAAAGTCAAGTCAAGTCAATTTTATTTATATAGCGCTTTTAACAATGCAGATTGTTAGCAGCTTCACAGTGTTAAAAAGGAAAATAATGGAACAGAATTTTATTCCGCCGTACAGCTGCTTTGGAGAAAGCGGTTAGGTCATCAGCTCATTTCAATTATCATAATGTGGGCAGATCTGTAATTTAGTTTATATGGTTAATATCATTTACTAATTAGATTGATTTGAATATGTAGTTGAAAATTGAATGTCCCCAACTGAGCAAGCAAGCCAAAGGCAACAAACTGCAAAAAACTATATATTTGCAGGATATTTTTCATATGCTAACACACACCACTTTCAAAACTGATACAAGCACATTCAAATCAGAATGATGGCAAATTTCAAGCATTTCTGCAGAAATTATTTTGAAATATAGAAAATCTAGCTCCCTGTTGTTAGTGTTTTTCTGAAGGAGAATTTGTTGCCAGTGATTGGTGGAACGATCTTATTTTGAGACATGTTAGATTAGGGTTTAGATTAACTGTTTGGCCAAAATTAATCTTGGAAATGCTGATTGTATGAAGAGTTTTGAAAATGTGGTTTCATTATTGAACAATGATTGTTAGCAATTGAAGAAACCTGTAAGATACAGGTTATAAAATAGTACACAATATTAAGATTAACTGTTAATGAAACATATGAATAAGCTGAGGATGAATTAACAACATCATAAACCTGCATGTAAATCATTCTAACATACTGTAACAATCATCCACTGGAAGGCAAGTTTCAGAACCCAAGTGCAGTCTCTTTATTATAACTTAAATCCAAAACATTAAACAAAGACTTGGCAAACCATCAAACTCACCAACAAGCGGGTTACACATACAATAACAGACAAAGACACATGGCAAACATGAGGGCTTAAATACACACAGACTAATGACAAGAGACACCTGTGAACAGTGATTAAACAATGAACCAATGACAGAACACGACAAGTTCACCTGAGGGCATGGGAATCACATGACAAGACCAGGAAACCTGACAGAACACGACAATAGGCTTGTTCGACTTCACCCAGCGATGCGCAGACTGATCGGTGGCTGACTTGAAGCACTGCATGCCGGTTAGAAATTTTGTCCGACTTGAGGCAGCGCCGACGCCACGTGACGTATGTCAATAAAGCACCGCGAGAGCGTTTCGAGAGCAGCCGGCTAACATAGCCGGTGCAGTTTCTCCAGAGCAGCTGCACGAGTCTGCACGGACTCCGATGACGACACAGCTGTTCCATGATTGGCTAGACTCACTGACGACACCGATGACGTGCGTTTCAAGTTTATTCAGACACCTTCAGTTCCACTAATTCTAATATACGAACATCCAAAACCGAATTTCACTCTTTGTCGTCTTCATCTTATAAATCATGTTTATTACAGATGTTTTTTATTTGTTTGTTTTTTACTGTACTTTATTTGATTCATATCGTTTATATAGGTTTTGTTGTGTGTAGGTTTAATCTGACTTTCTTTTTCATACCGACCTTTTACAGTTTTCAGCTGCATAACCTATTCAAATGACATTTTTTTTAAGAATAAGTCAATCTTAAAAACATATAATGTGGTCATAATTGTATATGCTCCAATACAAATGATGCATAATACATTATAGTCCTCCATTTGTTCATATGGTTTCTTCTCTTTATATTATCTAGTTTCTTTTGCTGTGTTCATAATAATTAATTTGCATGTAGTTAACAAACTGCTAACAACTTAGGGTGCATTTTTAACTTAACAACAGGACAAAATTGTGCACTTTCATGGTTGGTGTAAATCAAAATAAAAAAAATCTGTATTTGAAAATGTATGGTGTTTTGGCCACAACCATCTCAATTTCTGGAGTCTTATGAAGCACATGCAGAAAGAAGAACTGCTGTGCTTGAGTCCCTGGTGAGGCCAGACCTGGAGAGATGGAGGCGACTAAAGGAGCGGCGTAGACAATCTTTTGAAAAAAAGATGTTGAGCAGCTTGGGAACAATCATAGAGGAGCTGAAAAAAATGGGAAAACGACAAGATGAAATTATACAGCTTTTACAAAACCAACACGAAACTCAATAAAATGATAATTTAAAGCTGTAAACGCCTTCTCTTGATTGACACCTTTCCCCAAAATCTAAACTTCAAAATGTTTTACTTGACAGATTTTTTTTTTTTTTTTTTTTTTACGCTCCGCCAAGTTACACCATTTCTAATTATAAACTAATTCAATCAAGTATTTATTTCTGAGTTCATTTAATATACATTTCTCTTCATTTCAACACAAATCCTGCCATTTATCTGTTACACACTTTTTGTGCATGTTAAACGTCATTTATAACTGCCAAGTTACGAAGTGAAAAGTACTTTTACAAGATAATTGCACTGAAACGACTGCATGTTGGTAACATTCAATCTATTGTATTTTAAAACTAAAGTTAGGAATGAAAATGGGAACTCTGTTTAAAGTGCAGGGAGATACAGGCATCCAAAAAGACTTGGATGAAATGATACACAATCTGATACAAGTGTTTAGTCTACCGCAGAGGTGTAAAAAAAAATGTCCAGTTTAAGAAATCTGATTATGCCACATGAGTTATGTACTGAAACCCTATGTTCAGTATTGACCTGTCTGCATGTTTAGAACACCATTTACCATTTCCTTTCATTTAACACCATACACCCAACTCCTTCTCTTACTAACCAGGGGCGGCGCTAGAGAATTTTGAATGCAGGTGCTGAGGGGGCGCTAAATCATTGACAGGGGGAGCTGCGCAATTACATATTTATAAATACTATTAATAAATATGAGCAAAACTTGGCCACTCAATTTTTAACATTCAGTTATTTTATTTATCACAATTTAAGTTTTAATTTTATTCAATTGAACAAGCACAGAATTCATTATACAATCAAATATTCTTAAAGATTTTGCATAGGCCTATATTCATTGAAAAAAAATTCAGTCGAGGACAATATGCAATCAAAAAAACACCCATAGCACCGGGGAAATATCAGTGTAGTATTCACCAAATTGATGACACTTGTCTTAAACTATTTACATATCTACTATGTCTCAAATCAGGACGATGCGACGGTTGTTGTGACTGAAGGAAAATACATCAATGATGCGTTGAACATCCAAATCCTTCGCTCTTCGTGTATTGATGGCCAAAAGTGCCAAGTCACTGTTTCGGGCATCCCCACAGTTGCTTCTCAGATACGTTTTCAAGCGTCTGAGACGGGAGAACGATCTCTCACATGACACAGATGTCACAGGGAGTGTCAGGGATATCAAGATGAGTTTGTGCAAGTCCATAAACGCATCTTTGTATGGTTCCATAAGTAGATCGCTTACTTGGCAGAAGGAACCGCTCCATTTTTTTTGTGAATGAAATGCTATTAAGCGCGACAGCCTAGCTATAATTCACGTGACACGTTATGTCACATATGTTACGCACGCTTAATGAGTAAAATGTTTTTTTTTTTTTTTCATTTATTGTTTTAAATTATTTACTTATGTATTAATTAGAATACAGCCTGTATATAATTACTTCCAGCAAAAATGTTTGGGGGTGCTATGGGGGTGCTTTGATCTTTCTTGAGGGTGCTGAAGCACCTGCTAGCCCCTCCCTAGCGCCGCCCATGTTACTAACCCATTTATCTATATATTAAAAAAAAATCTATATTACATAACGTCAATCAATAACAATCTCCATATGAAATGTTTTGTTTTTTACCACCACCAACTTAGACTTGAATCCAATTTGCTGTGTGTTCAGCCAGTGAAAGAGAAGTCACCAAATCTCAAAGAACAAGAACATTCTTATTTCATTAACAAAAACAAATTGGGTCAAAAAAAAAAATTCACTGGAAGAGTATAATTTTCCCCAAAAAATTTACTGACGTAAGAACAAAGGTTTTAGTCCAGATAAACACTAATTTCTTTTCATTTTTTGTATGTTAAATGTATATACATACAAGTTAGATCTGGCCACAAATCTGGTCTCTATAATGACATGCATTAGTGTTGTGGGGTTGCTGCTGGGGGTGTGGTTCATCATCAACACCATCATCTACCACAACAACTTGGTCACTGCGCTCTAAACAAAGATTATGCAAAATGCAGCATGCTGAGACTGCTGAACTGATATTTGAAATGGTTCTCATATGCATGTATTGGAGCCTTCTAAACTTCAATTTTAGAATGCCAAATGCATGCTCAATGACCACACGGGCAGCATTGAGCTTTCTGTTAAAGCATCTTTGCCTAGCAGACAAGTGGCCATTGTCTCTATAAGGCTTCATAAGTTGAGGCAACAGGGGGTAGGCAGAATCCCCAATTATGTGCATTCCCTGTGGAACAAGGGAATGAGGATCTTCATCAAGAACACGACCAACCTCTGTGAAGCGAAATGCCCTGGCATCATGCCAACTCCCAGGGTGCCCCACACTGATGTGACAGAAGCGCCGCTGACTGTCACAAAACCCAGTTAAATTTACAGAATCCTATTCATGTATGCTATGGGATTATCACAGTGGGGTCTCAGTATAGCAATATTTATTTATATTTTATTTATGAGATCCACCGCGTTTGCGCGTGCAATTGAAGAGTGCGCGCTACGAGCACAATATTGACTGTCTGAGAGGACAGGACAATTCTGTAACCTAGGCTACTTGTTATACAGATCTGTATTATGCTACTGGTTTTGATTGTGTTGATACCTTTCTTACAGTTAATAATTATTAATTGCGTTTGTTTTACCGAATGTGGCATCTTCCTGTCAGCAATTACAGTTTCTCTATGAGATTTTTTTTTATTAATGCCGGTGGCGCAGTGTCGCCAGATATTACTACGAAAGACAAGCAAAAACAAACAAACAATATAAATCCAAAATAAGTGTTTTGGGAATAAAATAAATATATCACTAACCCTAACATGCAACTTACCACTTTATTAACTTCCTAAAGTGTTAACTTCCAAGCCCGCTTATAATAACTGGATCTGGCCCCCGCAGCCTCACTTACAAAAAGCTCTCGAGTCCCGTTCACTCTTTTCGCAGCGACATGAATCACGAACAGTCAATATGAACCTATGAGGTGGTTCACATGGCTTATTCGTCATTTAGAGAGCTTTAAATTTTATTTTTGAATATGAAAAAAATTACAGAGGTCCGGTCCTCGGTGACCTCATAGCTGTCTACGGCCGTGCTTACGGTACTCAGTTCGAGCTTTCCTCGAGCTGCATCTCTGACGGATTTGTGACGTCACATCTCCCGCCGAACCACAGACATAGTTTTATTGTGTTTCATGTTATCCTTTATTCATTAATTCTGTGTTATGAGTTTATTCCATGTCAATTCACCGATAGTGTGAGGATGTATATGACGTTATGAGTATATATTTGAGTGAACTTGAATGTACATACATGGCATGAATAAAATATTTACATTACCAGCACATAATTCCAAACTGTTTTGAGAAGTGTGAGATTGTATGCATTTCTGTTAATGTACATACTTTGTATTCATCAATGTTGAAATTGATGTATGTAAAAATAACGGCAAAGAAGCATCGCGTGTGTATGTTCATTCATTTAATATCATCCTTTACATGAGTATTGCAATGTTGAACTCCATCATATCGCCAGGATGATAATCATTCCGTCTAAAGTGAACGTCACACACCACCGCGTGTTTCAAAGCAGATGCAGAAGTGAAGTCCCGTCTCTTTACCTGCACAAAACGCCACCATGCAGGTTTCCTAAACCTGTGGACTTAATGTCCTAACAGGCTGGACACAATAATTTACCATGACGATGATAAATTGAAATAGAAAAACTACAGAAAGCACGCTGACTCCTACTGAATACCAACCTATTCTGCACTGAGCCAACGCAGAGCTCGGCAAACGACTCCCTCTCGTGACGTAATATGATGCGATGTTAAAAATAAAACGTTTTTTTGAAAACAGTCAACAAAACGGCCACTTTATCGACTAAAAACATTTTAAATCCTGCATTACCTTTTAAGGTTTTTTTTTTATTTTTTTTTTTTAAATAATAACCTGCAATATGCCCTTTAAGGATTTGACAATGAGAAGAGATAGGAAAAGTGTATACTAACGTGCAAAGTAACAATCATATGCAATTTATCACAAAATGACAAACTGCCATGTATTGCGGTGACATATGATGTCCTATGCTTTTAACACTATAGCTATGTTCACATCATCAGTGAAGTTGCTCTTTGACCCAGCAATACATCTAGTATTATGACATTACTTGATCCCTGATGTGAGATAAATGAGTCGACGATGATTTCTGTTTATCTCCGCTTCTTAAATGTGATGTTGGCAAAGGAACCGTTTGGGATTTATGACATGTCAGAGTCGCAGTATTGCTCAGAATAAAATGTTCGCTTTATGTCCATGTAATTCATTTCTACTGCCATATTTGTTGTGTTCATCAGGGAAAGGAGAAGACATTCCTGGCACGGTTGTTTATCTAGGTCGGACTTAGTTAGGGAAAAAAATGTACCTCAGATTGTACAAAAGATGAGCGAATGTATTTTTTTATGAAAACCCATTATTTCAGGAATGGCATGGAATGGTAATTTGTCTTTTCTTCAGTTGTGTTTTGAAATGTGTTTGTACTGGTTGAGCACATCTCTGCCCTTTTTAGACAATGGCTGCCTGATTGTAGATTAACTATGTAGGGCTATAAACTTTTGACAAATGGCTTCTCAATAGGGATGGGTCGTTAATCATGGTAGTCTAGCCTGACAAGCCAGACCCACATCAAGATGTTGGGTCTGGGAACACACCATGGGCAGGGCTCATTCCGAGGGGTGTGATAAACGGTTGTCTTTCAAATTTCCTCTGCACGCAATAGGATAGTGCTACAACCAACCAGAGCAACGAATAAGGTGAAGCGAAGTTAGTTGATAGATTAAACTTTCGCCGTATCCGGTCAGCAAAACTCTGAACACATCTTCTTTTCTTAAGAATGACTTCAGTGGCGTTCTTTGTTCTTTTCTCAAAGAAAAGCTTATCTCCAAGTCTTCCAGTGTCACGGCCAAAGCCGATTCGAAAGACCTCTGTTCGCCAGCTTCTTTGTTTTCAAGTAGCAAGCGGAACCGCCACAACTCCCCCATCATTATGTTAAGCCCACCCACCGACTCTATACACGATGTGATTGGCCTGACTAGAGTTTGACTTTTCCAGCTCGCAAGCCAACGAGATATATATATACAGTGAGGAAAATAAGTATTTGAACACCCTGCTATTTTGCAAGTTCTCCCACCTAGAAATCATGGAGGGGTCTGAAATTGTCATTGTAGGTGCATGTCCACTGTGAGAGACATAATCAAAAAAAAAAATATCCAGAAATCACAATGTATGATTTTTAACTATTTATTTGTATGATACAGCTGCAAATAAGCATTTGAACACCTGAGAAGGAGTTGTTCCCCAAAATCTCGCAATACATGGCCCCGGTCATCCTCTCCTTAATACAGTGCAGTCGCCCTGTCCCATGTGCAGAAAACACCCCCAAAGCATGATGCTACCACCCCCATGCTTCACAGTAGGGATGGTGTTCTTGGGATGGTACTCATCATTCTTCTTCCTCCAAACACGTTTAGTGGAATTATGACCAAAAAGTTCTATTTTGGTCTCATCTGACCACATTACTTTCTCCCATGACTCCTCTGGATCATCCAAATGGTCATTGGCAAACTTAAGACGGGCCTTGACATGTGCTGGTATAAGCAGGGGAACCTTCCGTGCCATGCATGATTTCAAACCATGACGTCTTAGTGTATTACCAACAGTAATCTTGGAAACGGTGGTCCCAGCTCTTTTCAGGTCATTGACCAGCTCCTCCCGTGTAGTTCTGGGCTGATTTCTCACCTTTCTTAGGATCATTGAGACCCCACAAGGTGAGATCTTGTATGGAGCCCCAGTCCGAGGGAGATTGCCAGTCATGTTTAGCTTCTTCCATTTTCTAATGATTGCTCCAACAGTGGACCTTTTTTCACCAGGCTGCTTGGCAATTTCCGCGTAGCCCTTTCCAGGCTTGTGGAGGTATACAATTTTGTCTTTAGTGTCTTGGACAGCTCTTTGGTCTTGGCCATGTTAATAGTTGGTGTGGCGAGCAGCGAGGCCGAGGGACCGCGAGGGCGGGACGAGGCGGCGCTCATCAGAGAGGATGAGCGCCAGCTGTGAGCCAGCGATCTCGGCTCTCGCGGAGGAGTGAGGGACTATAAAGGACGAGCGACGACAGTGAGGGACGAGAGAGGACCAGGCCTGGATTTTACGTTGTATTTTATTTATGTTTTATGTGTTGCTGCAGTCGACCGTGAGGGGCTGCAGCTTATTATTTTCATTTTGTGTTTGTTTGTTTGTGTGTAGGCGGCAGTCGACCGCGAGGGGCTGTCGCCGCCATTTTATTTTGATTAAAAGTTTGTTTATTGTTCGCCGGTTCCCGCCTCCTTTTTCCCGTACAAACATACTTTACTACAGTGGTGCCGAAGCCCGGGAGGAAGGAGGGACGCGCTGTCGAAGAGCCCTCGCAGCTGAGGGGGATCGCGGTGCCGCGGAGTTCGGGCACCGCGGAGGAGTGAAGTCCGCGAGCGGCTGCCCGAAGCGGTGGTGCTGGAGCGGATGAAGGTCGGTGGGACGAAGAGCTCGCTGCCGTGCCCCTGGGTCGAGGTGGGGTGGCGGCCGTCCTAGAGGGAGCGCGGAGGAGTCACCGGCGTTCGCCGTGGGCCGGAGCCTGTATCCCTCCGCCGTGTAGGGGAGGGGCAGGGAGCGCGCGGGACTCGCTGCCGGCTGCCCTCGACAGGAGGAGCCACCGCCGGCCGCCAGGGGGCGGAGGAGCGTCGAGCCGTCCACCGGCCGTCCAGTACCACCGCATGGCACCGCGAGGAAGAGCCTCTCGGCTGGCTGAGGACCGAGCGGCAGTGTGTCTGGGAACCGGACCAGAATTTTTTTTTTTCTTTTCTCCTCTCTCCACTCTCTCGTCTCTGTCGCTCCTCATGTTCCTCGCTCCGTTCTCTCACCTCGCTGTTCTTACCCCCAGGTCCCGCGGCCGCCGTGATCGGGCCCCCCGGGGGGGGGGGGGGGGGGGGGAGAGTAGAGCGCAGTCTCGGGGGTACCCCCCGGCCTGCGAAGGGCGTTGGGGGTATGTGGCGAGCAGCGAGGCCGAGGGACCGCGAGGGCGGGACGAGGCGGCGCTCATCCTCTCAGCTGTGAGCCAGCGATCTCGGCTCTCGCGGAGGAGTGAGGGACTATAAAGGACGAGCGACGACAGTGAGGGACGAGAGAGGACCAGGCCTGGATTTTACGTTGTATTTTATTTATGTTTTATGTGTTGCTGCAGTCGACCGTGAGGGGCTGCAGCTTATTATTTTCATTTTGTGTTTGTTTGTTTGTGTGTAGGCGGCAGTCGACCGCGAGGGGCTGTCGCCGCCATTTTATTTTGATTAAAAGTTTGTTTATTGTTCGCCGGTTCCCGCCTCCTTTTTCCCGTACAAACATACTTTACTACAGTTGGATTCTTACTGATTGTATGGGGTGGACAGGTGTCTTTATGCAGCTAATGACCTCAAACAGGTGCATCTAATTTAGGATAATAAATGGAGTGGAGGTGGATATTTTAAAGGCAGACTAACAGATCTTTGAGGGTCAGAATTCTAGCTGATAGACAGGTGTTCAAATACTTATTTGCAGCTGTATCATACAAATAAATAAGTAAAAAAATCATATTTCTGGATTTTTTTTTTTTTAGATTATGTCTCTCACAGTGGACATGCACCTACGATGACAATTTCAGACCCCTCCATGATTTCCAAGTGGGAGAACTTGCAAAATAGCAGGGTGTTCAAATACTTATTTTCCTCACTGTACTTTAGTACATAAAAAAAAGAAAGTAGGCCTACTTTTGTATATGTTTACTCAAGTAAAACTGAAAATGAGTACTTATTCTTTTACTGTACTACTATTTTAATAGGGTATCTGTACTTTTACTCAAGTTGACTTGTGTACTTCCTCCACCACTGCATATTTTTGCTTCAAAGAGAACCAAAGAGTCAAAGATTCAGATTCAGTAAATTTTCCTTTGTTGACTTGTTTGATGATGCCTGAAAAGACCTTTGTTCGTAAACTTTATGTCAATCAAATACATGTGAACGCAAATGCTGATGTTTGGCAATGGATCCATAAGAGATTTTGTATTCCATTTCATAGTTGATTGACTAACAGAAAGCAATATAATCCAAGCTATGGCTTTTGTGTTGTGTGCTGAATCTTTAATGAAAGCTTGACTGCCGTTAATATGATCTACAGTATATAACAAATGTAAATTTATTTGCGCTTCAAACCTTGAGCTAATTCCAACTGATCTCACAGCTATTTATCTGAAGTCAATTAGACACTCTATTTAACTGCACCTGCCCTGGTTTATTTTTAAAATGACTTCAATTACTGCTTGATTACTTGTGAGCAGACTGATGTAATCTTCTAACCTTTACGCCACAGCTCACTGTACCTCTCTGTGTCTGCTTTATATTATATGTATACCTCACCTTGCTCTTATTAACTTTATAGCCCAGGGTTCAATGCTGTGCATGCATTATTACACTTCGGTGTCGCCCAGCTGTTCTGACTGAATGGTGTCTTGCTTACCATTTACAAATAACATGATTTATGGATTTATATGGAGAGTATTTGCATACTCTGTGGTTGACAATATACTTCAGAGTTTAATTTTACCATGTGGATCTTTGAGCTGGTGTGAGTGAGTGGAGGTGGGGCTAATTTGCATATCCCTGGATCTGCGTATACTAAATGAAGCAAGGGTGTAAAGTTACATATTCAAGCTATTTTAAGGCATGAAGTTTTTTTTTTTTTCAGTGGAAAAATGTTTAAATATATAATTTTGGTGATGAAAAAGTTGATTTTAAGTGATGGAAAGTACTACATGGGGGACTTTAATGATTTTTGATAGACGTCTCTCGTGCATGCATTTATTTGAGTAAAAGCATTAAAATTGTGAAATATTATAACCATTTAAAATAACTTATTTCAATTATAATATGTTTTAAGATGTAATTAATTAATGTAATGCCAAAGCTGAATTATTAGCAGTCATTACCTTATAGTCTTCAGTGTCACATGATCCTTCAGAAATCATTATAATATGCTGATTTTACTTTTCTTATTATCATCATGTTGAAAACAGTTGTGCTGCTTAATAATTTTGTGGAAACTGGAGCTATTTGCTTAACCTAGGACTGTTAAATTGCATATCTGCATCAGTTTCCATCATCCTATCGGTGGAAAAGGGGGTAGTAAAACATTTTAAGATCACAAAATACTATTGTACACTTTTAAACCCTCTCATTTTAAATAGTCTTTTAAGAAGTAACAAAGGAGAAGGGGAAATGCTGAGAACAGTGCCATTGTTCATTGAAGAGGTGACTAAACCTCACCGTCTTATGGAAGTTGCTCAGCATGCGAAGTCTCACACAAACACCATATGATTTATCCCCATTGATTGACCATGATGCGAAAGCAGTGGATAGGTTTCCCCATTCCGCTTTGAGCTGGAACACTGAGGTGACATGACAGATGTCACGTACAGTATATTCTCAGTGAAAGCTTCAAGTTAACCTCCTCAGAGGCTTGACATTTCTCTGACTAGACTATGCCGTCTCTCACAGTTCTTAAATGTTACCCAAGGAGGTCCATAATACCCAGAGAAAGTTATCCGTTCACATTCCTGCTCATCTCATGGCTGGCTGGTGCAGGAACCCCTGGAAATATGTTATTTTTATCTGATAATGCTGATAATGCTAGATTAAAAAAGGCACTTTCTTGTCACACCTTTGAATGTTTTTCTTTTATTTCTATCTTTACCATTTCCTGGACACCAACTCTGAGTGCGACCTGTTTGGGCCCCCCCCCCCCCCCCCCCAACAAGTACCTTTTTGTGAATTGAATTTTAATGGATCCTTTTGGAGGCTCACACATTACTGATACCCTTTCTCAGCCCCTTCACTCAATGCTGAATGAACTCCAAACTGCTGCCGCTTTTACTGAATAAGCACATGCTGAATTCTTATATTCTTCCTACCATGTGGTCCCGCAGCCCTCTATGTGGTATAATGGCTGCAAAACCTCTCCATCAATTAATCTGCTGAAACATGCATTTAAAAAGCCAATGAAACGAGGCGTACCCCTTGCTGGGGTCTGAACAGCCTATAGTTGTTTTATTCACTGAGTTTTTGCCTATTACACACATCTCATTCTGACTGCTGGGTATTTTCTCTCTATATTCCTGCTCTGTTTTAGGATCCATGAAATGATTTTTTATATTATATCCAATTTTTACAACAGTATACTTTTAAAATCTAAAACCCCCAGTTTCACAGTCAAGGCTTAAGCCTAGTCCCAAACTAAAATGCATGTTTGAGTTCTTTTAACTGTAAGCAACTTGCGATTCTTAAAATATGTCTGTGCCTTTGTTTTGTCTCAAGATGCATGTTTGAAGTAATAATAGCATGTATAATAGCCTATAATAGGGGAGAGCGGGGCACAACCTAATGCGTTTTGACTTTCTCAGTTTGTGTAAATCCACTTGGGGTTCAGAGTATTTATTGTTTCCCACATTAATTGCACACATGTCTAGTACAATTATGTGGTTTTGTTTCATTAATACAGTGTATACTTTTTTATTAATTTACCCCGAAAGAATGGAAGTGAAATGTGACAACATGCCCCAAAGGTGGGGTACATTGCAACATGTGGTGGGGCACAATGTAACATGACCAAATAACAGCTTAAAATGTTACCTGATATAATCAAAAAAATATCCAAGACAAACTAAAATATTTTGTCAACAAAATACAATTATTAACTTTTTAAAATATAATAATGGCATTTTTAATCATTAAAAATATAAGCATTTTTGAGTTTGACTACAAACACATCGCTAAATACAGCTATACAGCACAGTTCAAAACATAATAATAATGAATAATTTCTGAACATTAACTCTCAGTCATTATTCACTCTTTTCTCATGGTTTCTCAAAAGAATTCATAAAAGTATAGAAAATAATGGCATATTTCTAATAGGGGCTCATTGTAATGCAGTGTTAGAACGCACCCCATCTGCACAACTGGGATTTAAACTGCGACTCATGTCTTCTGCTGGTTAGATCAGCATTAAAGAATGATATCAACTGTTAAATAACCGATATAAGATTAAAATAATATCGGATTTGTCTTATTTTAAATAAACACAAAAAACAGAGATGAAAACTAAACTTAAGTAAGAAATTCACTTTTGCTATGGTTAAATACATGTTCAGTGATATCTTCCAGAGATTTTTTAATTTTGGCGCTATTTTTTCTCAAAATAATGTTGATATGGCAACTAGTAATTACACTAAGTTTCGTCAATCTGGCATGTGTGGAAAGGGCTAAAACATGCGTGTTACATCTAACCCGCGTTAGGTTGTGCCCTGCGCTCCCCTATAGCATGTGTGAAGTATCATATCCATGTATTTATACTAAAAGAAAGTTCAAAAGAACTGCATTTATTTGAAATAGACATCTTTTGTAACATTATACATGTATTTTACTATATTTTTTTTTGATCAATTAAACTTGTGAATAAAAGTATTAATTTATTTATTTTTTTTAATCTTACTGACCACAAACTTTTGAAAGCTAATGCTAAAAGATAAAAGTTTATTTGTTCTTTAACTTTAGATTTGGTCTAAGTTTACATAAGGGGCTTTCGCACTGGAACCTTTCCATAGTTCCTAGAACTAATGGTGGAAGTACCCAGATTTTGGTGAGTTCTCACCCCAGGAACTAGGAACGATTATAGTTCTAGGAACTCCTACTGGGGTACTAAACTATAGTCCTACTTCAGAGTAGGGTATAACCCAGCACAATAGGAACTACCAGAGACGTAAGTATATGATGATTGGCCAAATGCACGCAAAACTCCAGCATCTGTGATTTAAAAAAAAGCTGTGTACACACAGATTATAGCCTATATTTACTCCAAAAGCTCTACAAACATGGAAATCAGCAATAGATGGACCTCTCAACCTTTATGCTAAAGAGAAAATCCCACGCAACTTTGAGGGGACCAAACGAAACATGATTTTGTATTTCTCCTGAGCTTTCGAAATTGGACATGAACCACACGGCAAACCGTTTCCAGTTACGTATGTAACCTAGGTTCCCTGAGAACAGGGAACGAGATGCTGCATCAGCTGACGCTACGGGGAATGCCTCCAGCGTGACAGGTGTCTGGATCACAATCGAATCACGTCAATCCTATTGACCGGCGACAGCCTATGATGTCATCAAGGTGCGACCAGGAAGTATATAAGGGCGCCTTGCCAACATGACACCGCCCTTCGTCTTCAGGGACTGTTTGGCAGGCAAACCCTGAGGCATGGCAAAGCGACGCAGCGTCTCATTCCCTGTTCTCAGGGAACCTAGGTTACATACGTAACCGGAGACGTTCCCTTTCGAAAGGGAACTCGCGCTGCGTCAGCTGACGCTACGGGGAACGGTATACCCACGCCACCATGCAGAGGGGAGTGCATGCCTACTGGCAGTGACAACTGTCAGGACAAGCAAATTCCATTGAAATGCCTAAACCACTCCCCCTCTGGTCACACAAGGCTGTCAGTGACAGCATTCCCTACGGTCATAGCCCAAGCTATAAACCTGAGTAGGAAGCTTCGAACAGTAGCAATAGATAGAAGTCCTATCCAGGCCGCTCAAAGGCCTGGATCCAACCAATTTAAATGAAGGGGGCTCTTTTAAGTGAATGTGGCTAGGGGGGCCCTAGGGCGCCCCAGCCAGCCACTAACGCCACAAGGGAGGCCTAGCTTGGTGCCGTTTCCGAAGGGCACTTCGGCCGGGCCATCCTTGTCTGTTTGAGAACAGAGCCTCTGGACACTCGCCTCCTGGAGAGGCATCCAGCCCAAGGTACTGCGAACTGGCAGTGTCCTCCTCAGACCGGATCTCAGAGACGGGCATCCCAGAGAGCGGTACTCAGCATAGCGCTTTCCACCCTTGCCAAGATTCAAGATTCAAGATTCAAGAGTTTTATTTGTCACATACACAGTTATATACACAATATACAACTGGCAGTGAAATGTAAACAGGTCCGCTCCATGGACAGTGCAAATAACAATTACAAGAAACACAAGGGGAAATTAAAATAGAAATAGAATAAAGTTAGAATAAAAAGTATTAACATAAGTAGAATTATAAATAAATCAAGTAAAAGATAAAAATAGGAAATAAGATAAAAATAAAATAAAAATATAAAAATAAAAATATAAAAATATAAAATAAGTGGATATGATAAGTGAGATAAACTGTAGACTTAAAAATAAGTGGTTAACATAAAAAAAAAAAAATATATATATATATATATATATATATATATATATATATATATATATATATATATATATATATATATATATATATATATATATATATATATACCTATAAAGAGTATAATGTGTAAACAGGAGTATGATGTGCAAACAGGTTATTACAGGTTGTTACGCAGTAACAATAGGAACGTAAAGTGCAGTGCAATGGCAGTATGTGGATGTTAATGTTAAAAAACTGGATGTTTATGCGTGTGCGGGGTGAAGTGCAGTCACGTGACTGAGTTCAGGAGTCTGATGGCCTGGGGGAAGAAACTCCTCCTGAGTCTTTCAGTCTTTGCCATCAGGCTACGGAAGCGCTTACCAGATGGCAGCAGGGTGAAGTGAGAGTTTGCGGGGTGATTAATGTCTCTGATGATTTTAGTAGCTCTACCTCTGCAGCGTTTGGTGTAGATGTCCTGCAGAGACGGGAGAGCTGAGCCTGAGATGCGCTCGGATAAGCGCACTACTCTTTGCAGGGCTTTGCAATCGTGACTGGTGCTGTTCCCGTACCACGCTGTGATGCACTGAGTCAGGACACTTTCTATCGCCCCTCGATAGAAAGTTTTCAGGATGGCTGGTGAAACCCTGAATTTCCTCAGCTGGCGCAGGTGGTACAGTCTTTGCCTGGGTTTTTTCACCTGTGTCTGGATGTGTGTAGTCCAGGTCAGATCCTCGGAGATGTTCACACCCAGGTATTTGAAGCTGCTCACTCTCTCTACCGGTGTCCCGCTGATCATGAGAGGGGAGTATGACCGATGCTGTCTCTTCCTGAAGTCCACAATCAGTTCTTTGGTCTTGTTAACATTCAGAGAGAGACAGTTGTCCTGGCACCATGATGTCAGTTGCTCCACTTCGTCCAAGTATGCCGTCTCATTGTTGTTGGAGATCCCAGGACAACAGTATCATCAGCAAACTTGATGATAGAGGTGGAGCTGTGTGTGGACAAACAGTCATGGGTGTAGAGAGAGTAGAGCAGGGGACTCAGCACACAGCCCTGTGGAGCTCCAACACTCAGGGTGATGGAGGTGGAGGTGAACTGGCCTACTCTCACCGCCTGGGGTCTGCCAGTGAGGAAATCTTCAATCCAGAGGCAGAGAGAAGAATTCAGGCCTAGATCCAGGAGTTTGTGTGTTAGCTTAATGGGAACTATGGTGTTAAAGGCTGAGCTATAGTCAATAAATAGCAGCCTGACATAGTTCCCACTTTTGCTGTCGATGTGAGTGAGGCAGGAGTGAAGGACGTGAGAGATGGCATCTTCAGTCGATCTATTGGGACGATAGGCAAACTGAAGAGGGTCCAAAGTGTCAGGAATGGAGGAGCAAATGTTTTTTTTAATGAGTCTCTCAAAGACCTTCATGACTAAAGATGTGAGAGCCACTGGACGATAGTCATTTAGGCAAGAGGGTTTACTGATCTTAGGTACAGGGATGATGGAGGATCGTTTGAAGGAGGTGGGGACAACAGATGTAGCAAGGGACTCGGTAAATATGGATGTAAAAAGCCCTGCGAGCTGATCAGCACAGGACCGCAGAACACGACCTGAAATACCATCCGGCCCAGCAGATTTCCTGACATCCACACGTTTGAGTGCCCTCCGAACCTCGTCCTCCGAGACAGAGATCACGTGACTGTTGCTGCTCTGAGTGACTCTCTCTGACACGTCACTCGCCGGAGTCGCGCTGCCGCGATTACCATCAAAGCGAGCGTAGAAAGAGTTTAACTCGTTCACCAGCAACGGATCAGCTCTCACCTCTGCAGAGGATTTAGTTCCAAAAGCACAGATGGTCCTCAGTCCCTGCCACATCCTCCGGGAGTCGTTGAGTCCACTCGGTCTTTATAGCGGAGTTTTGCGGCTTTAACGGCGCGCCGGAGGGCGTAACAAGAAGCTTTGTACTCCCTCATATCCCCCGTTAGGAGACCGGCATTGTAAGCGATAGTGCGCGTGTTTACTGCAGTGCGGATTGAACTGTCCACCCACGGTTTCTGATTAGGGAAGGACGTTATAGTTATTGTTTGTGTGGCTTGCTCTGTCAGTGTGTTGATAAAGCAGAGCACCACTTCTGTGAACTCGCTGACGTCTTCAGAACTCGCGCGGAACATGTCCCAGTCGACGTCATCAAGAGCTGCCTGTAGCGTGATCTCTGAATGCGATGACCAGCGTTTGACTTCCCTCATCACCGGGGGCTCTTGAACGAGCCTTTGTATATATTCCGGTGTGAGAAAAATGGCGGCATGGTCCGATTTGCCAAAAGCTGGCTGTGAACGAGCTTTGTAGGCGTTCTTAAACGGAGAGTAGCAATGATCCAGTGTGTTTGCTCCTCGTGTGGGACAGGAGACATGCTGGTGAAAGTTTGGCAATACTTTCTTTAGGTTTGCTTTGTTAAAATCACCCGCGACGATGAAAGCAGCGTCGGGGTGTTTGTTTATGAAGCCGCTGGTCACATCATGGAGGGCAGATAAAGCCAGCCCCGTGTCTGCCTGTGGTGGAATATAAACGGCAGTGGCGATGACCGAGGAAAACTCCCTCGGTAGGTAGAAAGGCCGGCAAATGAGAGTCAAATGTTCCAAGTGAGGCGAGCAGGATCGCGAGAGAATGGAGATGTTCCTAGGATCGCACCATTTCTTGTTTATCATGAAACACACTTCACCGCCTTTAGATTTACCGGCCTCGGCTGTTCTGTCCATCCGAAAAACAGAGAAGTTCTCAGACGGCGTCACGGCTGTATCCGGGACCGCTGGCGTGAGCCATGTTTCGGACAGACAATAGATGTTGCAGTCTCTCATGTCCCGTTGAAAACTTATCCTGGCTCTAAGATCGTCCATCTTATTCTCCAAGGATTGGACATTTGCGAGCAAAATGCTCGGGAGAGGAGGACTGAATGCTCTTTTTCTCAGTCTGTTGCGGATCCCAGCGCGTTTCCCGCGGTGTTTTTTGAATCTTCGCCGTCGACTCGAGTGGCCATTGTTCAACTCGGCGTCCCGGCGAATCTCAGATGGAAGATTGGAGAAAGTGTCCTGAAACAGGTCAGTGTAGCGGTAACCAATTTCCAGAAGTGTTTTGCTGTCGTAACAGATCAAAGCAGATGATCCGTTGGAAAAAATAGAGAGTAAAAGAGAGTAGAATAATAAATAAAAGCAAAGTTTTAGCGGAGCGACCTGAACGGCGACCGAACACGGCGGCGCCATCTTGGGAGAGGTGCCAGCGAGGTGAGTTAATCTGCTCGATCCTAGGATCTACTGAGCTATTATCAAATAGAAACACTCAGGAGGCCAGACTGGCCTACAGGCTGGTCTAATTGGGAGGCCTCACTAGGGGCTTATGACCACCTGATCAGGCCCAGGCAGCTTCGGGCTCACAGACGACCCTCAAAGAGAGGGGAGCTCAAAAGGGGCTGCCCGGTAGGTAAACCAGGTTGTAGGCTAAATTCCCTCACTTGGGGACCAAGTAGCAGAAGCGACACCAGTCGCGCTACGGTAAGACCGTACTCAGATGCTGCCGGCTAAGGGCCAGATCACTGATAGCAGGTCCCCACTAGCTGTCAGCGTCATGCCAGTTAACAGTTCCCGAACTGAGAACCAAACCCCTTAGGGAGGCCTAGTGAGGCTCATTATATGATAGCAGTATACGCCAAATGCCTGATAATCGAAACTCAGAAAGTCGCCTAAAGGGAGGCCTGGTGAGGCCTACTAACTGATAGCAGTCGAAGCCAACTGTCAAAGTAGCTGGAAAATGGAAACTCGTTTTCTCAGGGAGGCCTAGTGAAGGCCTACTACCTGATAGTCAAGCTACACCAGCTAGCCGAGCATCCTGACTCGGGAACTCACCCTCAAGGAGGCCTAGTGAGGCCTACTACCTGATAGCAAGCCTTTAGGGAGGCCTGGAGAGGCCTAATACCTGATAGCGAGCCATGCTAGCTACCCGCTTTGCTAGCTACCCGAACATCCTAACTCATGAACTCGCCCTCAAGGGAGGCCTACTACCTGATAGCGGGCCTGCAGGTAGGCCTAGTGCGGCCTGCTACCTGCTAGCGACTTGTGCTAACTGTTTCTCAAGTTACTGGAGCCCAGGAACATGCCCTCAGGGGAGGTCTGGTGAGGCCTACTACCTCATGACAAGTGTTGGATAAGGCCTACTGCCTGATATCGGGCCCTCAGGGAGGCCTAGTGCGGCCTAATACCCAGCAACAGCTTAGCAGCTCCTGTGCTAGCTGACATGGCGACTGGCAATCAGGAGCCCTCCTTCAGGGAGGCCTGGTGGGGCCTACTACCTGCCAACAGTTCATCACAACCTGCCGAGTGACTGAAGCCCAGGAACGCGTCCTCAAGGGAGGCCTGGTGAGGCCTGCTACCTCATGCCGAGTCTTCAGGGAGGCCTGGTGCGGCCTACCACCCACCAACAGCTTTGCAGCCCATGCTAGCTGACACAATGACTGGCGAACGGGAGCCCGCCTTCAGGGAGGCCTAATGCCCCATTAGGCCTCCCTGAAGGCGGGCTCCCGTTCGCCAGTGGTAGGCCCCCTACCACCCTACTGCAGGGACGGCTTCCTGATGGCAGGAATGAAAAACTGGCTGCTATAACCTTGGGCTGAAAGTAGCTTCTCTGCTGGCTGACAAAAATAACATCCTACTGCTAACTACGGTTATTAGTTGGGAAATTTTCTGTTACTTGAAGCTGACATCGTTGGGGAGAAATACATACCTAACCAGGTTGCAGCTAATAAATTGCTAACCTCCCCAAACGTCGGGACTCGCTCGCAAGGAGGCCTGCTGAGGCCTACTACCTGGCCTGGAGTCTACTGCCAAGACTACTTACAGCCAGCTGGCCTTCAATCTTTCCCAGCCTGGCTGGATTTCCCATCCCAGAGGCCTCCGATTTCCTCTGGAGCCAATTGTATGATGGCGCAGTCTTATCGGCAGAGCCTACAAGCACTGGAACCTAATCATATTGTCCATAGCAGGGTACTCTGCAAACCAAACGCCCTGTACCCCCTAAGCGGGGGTAGTACCACATACGCCACCCACCCCATGGAGGTCCTAGCTTTAATAGCGGCCTACCATACCGTGCGAGGGCGTCAGCCATGGCAATGCTCTGGCTACAAAGGAGCTCACTACCAAACCTACATAAATAAAGGTTGCGAAGTGCTGCTCAACCCGAGCCATGGGTGAGGCAGAATGATACAGAGCTAGGAGTGGGAGTACTCAAATCTACCCTGCCTTGTCAGAGGAGTACTGCCACCTGGCCAGGGCATATAAACAGGGCCAGAGTCTACCAAAAAGCTGGCGGCTTTCTAAGAAACTAGCTCTGGAGGACAGGGTTGAGCTATGCATACAATATTTTCGTATTCGTACGAAAGATGGCCTTAACCCTGGCCCACAACCACTGGCTAAGTTGCTATCAATTCTGCACAGCACCAACCTGCATTACTAGTGAAGGCCCCAGAACACAGAGAAGGGGGCGGGCCTTGGCCGGACGACTCTACACAAGAGGAGGCTACATTAGGGATAATAATAAAAAACTACAATCATTTAAAGAATAGCTACCCGGAGCCAGCGCTTTTTAGTGGGCGCCTCCATAATCCCTAGAAAGCCTAGGCCAATCTAGATCTATACCGAGAAAAAACGCTACATACCCGCAGGAATGAGCGACATTCCCAGAGCTACTTACACATTTTTAAAGGTCTGGGAGATATAAAAGCTGTTTCACACCCACAGCGCTTAACAGAACGGCTGTTCTATATATATATGGCCATGATATCCACCCACAAGCTTTATGCACATATGAATGCTTAGGTGCACTACTACCATGGGGCTGAAGGGGGGCGCACTCACAAGCCGAGCCAGGCAGGCCGTCAGAGTCTGACGTATTTCTTTCTCCGCTCATCACGGGCCCGCCCGGCCTGGTGTAAGATGCGCCCAAGGAGAAGAAACTGGGGGAAGGACGGCTCACCTAACCTCAGCGCGCACTCGGGGGCGGAGACCTATCCCAGCGTGGTCTCCAGCGCTGGTTACGGGCTTGCGCCCCAGCGTCCTTCCGGTTCCTAGTAAGGGAGTACCGCCTCCTCTGCGCCCTACTCCGCCACTGAGGGGGTGCACGAGAGGCGACACTGGCTCGCTGGCCCTGTCGCTGGTCCTCAAACAGCGACGGGCCAGGGCCTCCCGCCTGCCTGGGCGCGGCCCCGGATCTCCGCGGCATACATGATCTAAATGCCGCCGAGTGTGCCTTCGCCTCTCTGAATCTTCCCACCACCGCCTCGACGGAGGTGCCGAAGAGCTCAGAGGGCGAAACCGGGGCATCGAGGAGAATGACTTTAAGACCTCTTTCCCCCCAATGTCCGCAAGGTTCAGCCACAGATGTCTCTCCGTGGCCACCATAGCCACCATCACACGTCCGATGGCGACTGCTGTTTGTTTGGAGGCCCGGAGAGCAAAATCTGTGGTGAGGCGGAGCTCGTCCATTGCATCAGGGGGGTCCCCTCCCCCTGATCGCGATCCTTCAGCAAGTCGGCCTGGTATTCCTGCAACACCGCGGTGGTATGCAGTGCTGCAGCGGCCTGACCCGCTGACGTGTAAGCCCTGCCGTTCAGACGCGAGGTGATCTTAAGCGCCTTAGACGGCAGGGTGGGAGCTCTCAGTGTCGATGGCCTCCCGGATGCGGCCAGGCGAGAGCGGAGCTTTCGGATGTAGAAACGCTCACAGTTTGCGCAAGAGGCTCCCTCGAGAACCTCCCGTGCGTGCTATTCCCCCAGGCAGTACACACAGAGAGTGTGCGTGTCCTCAGGCGTCAGATACCTGGGGCACGGGTCGGCGCACTTCCTAAAGTGACGCTTCTTCTGTGTGCACTTCATCCTCAAACGTGATTCTTTTCGTTAGATACAACAGTACAAACAGTCACTGAAGACGAAGAAGCGGTGTCATGTTGGCAAGGCGCCCTTATATACTTCCTGATCATAGGCTGTCGCCAGTCAATAGGATTGACGTGATTCGATTGGGATCCAGACACCTGTCACGCTGGATGCCTTCCCCGTAGCGTACAGATGCCTGTCCCTCTTCCCTCAGGAAGATAGACAAACGAGATCTGGGTTTCCTAAAAGGGAAAAGCTTTCAGTGCTTGCAAACAGCTCTCTCAAAAACTGAGTGCGTGCTCCTTGTCCAAAAACCAATGCACAAGAAATGTTTGCTTACACAAATCATTCTTACCCTATTTTGAACTATTGGGCTTCAAACAAACATTAGTCTTTGAAGACGAAAAAGAGGATGACATGTTCTATAGGCGCTCCTTATATACTTCCTGGTCTTGCTAGTAGTGACATCATAGGCTGTCGCCGCTGTGATTTTACAGTTGCTTCAGATACCAGTCGTGTTGAGGCGTTCCCCAATAGCGTCTCAGGATGCAGTGCGAGTTCACTTTTGAAGGGAACTAGTATATAACAATTAACCTTGCTTATAGACTATTAGGTCCTACGCTGCCTATTGATTCACTTGATTTGAATAAATGTGTCTATAATTACTACCGTTGCATAAGGGGGCGTTTAAGTTTAATATACAATGATAATGCCTACTGCACATCCATTTTTCATGCACTTTAAAGAATGAGGTCTCGTGCTAGAATTGATACAGAAAAACTGATGCCATTGTTACTTTTAGCTTCTAGTGTGTTAGCTTCAGAATTGAAATTCAGATATGGTAAAAGGTAGTGATGCAGCAGATCACAAAGCGGATTATTTTTTGGATTAGCAAAAAATAAATAAATGCATTTTGGAAAGCAAAATTGTGGAAATGGAGGACAAATGTAACTTTGCTTTCCATTTAAAAAAGCCTTTTTTGCTTTCCAACTTTTGCTTTTTTCCATTTACATTGCTTTTCACACCAAGTACTGAAATACAGTGTTGGGCAAGGTGCTCTAAAAGTAATTAATTAGCTACTAAAAAGTATTTCATTACATAGTACCAATTACTTTTTAAATCCCATATCTCAACCAATTGAACAATACAGGATAGACATGAAACTGCTCTTTTAATTTAAATAAATAAAACTTTATTCTTGAACTGACAAAAGTATTTAAAGGGAGAAGTTTACATTCTATACATGCATTTAAACAATAGACATTACATTTTTATTTTAAATCCACTGTTGTTTTATATAGAATTGCTCTTTTGTCTATACAATATTTAACGCAATTACATTAGAAGTAGCTGAAAATATTTTAGAGAAAACCGAAGAGTAATCCCTTACTTTACTTTTAATTAAACTACAGTTATTAATTGCTCACTAAATGCATTACACCCAACATTATTTTTAATCTTTGTTTTTGTTTGTTTGATTAACATTAATGACTTTAAGACCTAATGCACGGATCCAGTATAATGATACACATTTGATTTCTTTATCAACTGTTTACTCAAAAATATCATAAACAAGACACATGTGGCATTCCCAACTGACAATTTTGAGCGACTCAAACATATAGCACTTGCAGAGAAACATTTTACAGAAACTGAAAGCTATGCTGTCTACTCTGTCCAAAACATGCAGCACGTCAGAAAGATATTCGCACTAAACCATAATCACATTCTCAGATCCATCCATTCATAAAAACTGGTTAGCGGACAACTGATGAGTAGCACCGTTTCAGGGCAGATTTTTTGCACACTTTGCACTTTGAACCCTGGCTAACAAGCAGTCGATTGCGCTGCGAGCTTGTGCAGCGCTGTCAGAATCAATCCGTGTAAATATTAGAAAACTAAACATTTCACCGTTTATTTAGTAGTTGTTAAGGCCATTTCGCGATGTCAATCATCATAAAGTATGTCATTTTAGTAGGCCCCCTGAAGTTTTTTTTAACTTTTTTTTTTGTCTACAATGTCTATAAATATAGCCTGTTTAATATATGTGAGATTTTTGCTCACAAATCTGATTTCCTTAAATGTGCATATTCTGCAAAATAGGAGAAGACTTTGACCTTTAACAATTTTAGTGGTCCTTTTAATAGTGTCAGAATGTTGAAAGTGTTGGGAGAAAATAACCATTGTTGGACTTTCAGTACCAACTTTCTACCCTCACCACCATTAGCTCACTCTTGACTTTACTTTGCTTACATTGTGAAATGAGGGAGGTTTTCATATTCTGTCCATCTTGTAAGTACTATTTAGTGACGTGAAAGAATCTACAGCAAGCAAGCCATGTGTAACATGCAAAAATTTATATTTCTATGTGTAAATAGACCTACATATTACCAAATGTGACATTAAAAAGTATATAAATCTCTTATTTTTATAAAGTAACACTGTCCGACAGCGACAGTTAAAGTTACAGTGGGAGTCCAGAGCCCATTGAGTTTTAACCATAGACTGTAAAAAAAGATGGACGGCACACCTACACTCTCCTCCATTGTAGAAAAGTGAAGCCAGCAATGTCCAAATATGGTGCTGATATCTTAAAGCCCGAGTCTACAGTTTACTGCAGAACAACCAGAGGCAGACAGTACTTAAAGCTGCACTATGTAACTTTTCCGTCTACTAGAGGTCGTCTATTCAAAACAAAGGCGTAGTTTGATGATGCCAAGTTTGAGCACGGATTCATGGGAGATGTCGTCTTCACCTCACAGCGGTGGAAAAGAATCGGGATAGGACTCGGGCAGAAATCATGTCCATGGATGAAATTATTAACGTACTGTAGTATGAAGCAGAAGCAGGAGCGAGTGTTGTGGAGCTGAGCAAGGCCGCTGGAGCGATTGTTAATAAGAAGAGCGGAAAACACGCCTTCGCGAGAAGCGGGACTTTTATTAAGGCATAGTCGCCGGCTGGACTTTTATTATGCCACAGTCGTCTGCACCATTTCCGCTTTTCCTTAAGTATTTTACTTCCCATGTAATTTTATTTTTCAAGTATATGTACTTTATCAGTGTTCTTCTTTGGAAAACTTTTACTTTCATATTGAATATCATTTAATACTTAATTACATAAAAAATTTAGTATTGTATACTTTTACTCAAGTAAAAGTAATTCAAATTTTACTTGTGTACAAGTAAGAAAGTACTATATTTTTTATGTAATTAAGTTCCCTTTCAGTCGGTCACGTTCGACGTACGTCGGAACTGACCGACGAATTGGGATCTGATTTCAGAGACCAATCTACTTCGAGTGTTTAAAAACGAGCCAATGAAGATTGGCATGCGATTCACGCATTCCACGCTCCGCCCCGCAGTAAGGAAGTGGAATGCATGATCATTGCTTTTTACTTCGGAGCCGAACAGAGAATGTCTACTGCTTCCTGTTTCTACGAAGAGTGTTTGAAGAGGACTGTTCTTACCAGTGCGGGTGTGACGGCACGTCAGCGAGTGACTGCTTCAGACGGAGTGCAAAGAGTTGGTTCGCTGGCCGTTTCCGGTTTGAGTGCACACACAGGCTTGCACTATTGTACTGTGTGGTGCCGCGGTCATCTCCCTGAGTGCTTCAGCACGTAAAAGAGCAGTTTCCTATCTAAAAGAGCAACACGGTTTGACCCTGCGTCTTTTTCAAGATGTCATTCAAACCGTGTGTTTCTGGGTGCGGGCGATTTCTATCTCCAGTTGACGGTCACGTTCGTTGTCTCACGTGTTTGGGCGTTCAGCATGCTGAGGCAGCGTTCGTGAATGACTCATGTTCCCACTGCGGGAACATGACCATCGCAGTGCTACGGTCCAGGCTCCAATACCTCGAAAGAGGTGGGGCCCCATTGCACATCCCCCGATCTAGCGGCCCTCCCGCTGCAAAGCAGAGGGCTGCTACTTTGGCTGATGGCTTTGGTGGTGATCTAAGGGTGACGGTGAGGGCTTCCCCGACGGGTCAAATGGCTCCTCGGGCCCCTCCCCCACCCGCTGCGCCGGTGGAGCTTCCAGGAGAGCGTGCTGGCCCCTCCCACGGGGTTCCAGGCGTTACTTTTGGGGCTCCGGCTGAGGATATGTTGTCGCTTGCAGCATCGGGGGACGAGCTTATGGGCTCTGAGGATGAAGACTCGGCTGCGCTGCCCCCTTCGGGTGTGACAGCGTTGCCCGAGTCTGACCCAGAGCTTACGGCTATGCTTTCCCGGGCCGCCGCGAGTGTCGGGCTCGAGTGGAACCCTCCACCGTGTCCCGAACCCTCGCGGTTGGACGATTGGTATCTCGGGACGGCCCGTGCTGGTTCTCAGCGCCCCGCCCCAGTACCTTTCTTCCCGGAAGTGCATCAGGAGATCACGAAGTCGTGGATAGCGCCTTACAACGCTAGAAACCGATCGACTGACTCCTCCGTCCTCACTACCCTCGACGGTGGTGTGGCTAAGGGATACGTGGGAATCCCCTCAGTCGAGCGGTCTGTGGCGATGCAACTGTGTCCCAAGACCGCTGCGGACTGGCGGGGTGCCCCGCGTCTCCCCTCCCGGGCATGCAAGTTCTCGTCCGGGCTAACGGGCAAGGCTTACACTGCTTGCGGAGAAGCTGCATCATCTCTGCATGCCATGGCGCTCCTGCAGGTCCACCAGGCCAAGGCGCTCAAGGAATTGCACGAGGGTAGTTCCGACCAGGGTGTTATGCAGGAACTGCGTGCGGCGACGGACCTCGCTCTCCGAGCGACGAAAGTCACTGCACGCTCCCTGGGTCGGGCGATGTCCACCTTAGTGGTCCAGGAACGCCACCTGTGGCTGAACCTGGCAGACATGCGTGACTCGGACAAGGTTCGGTTTCTCAACGCCCCTGTCTGTCAGGCCGGCCTCTTCGGCGACGCCATCGAGAGCTTCGCCCATCAGTTCTCGGTGGCCCAGAAGCAGACGGAGGCCATTAAGAACATCCTACCTCGACGACCCGCTGCTGCCTCCACCCCGTCGTCGCAGGTAGCACCTCCGCCTGCTCGTCGCCGAGGGCGTCCCCCTGCGTCCGCCTCCGCCCCTGCGAAACCCAAGCAGCAGCCTCCATCGGGGAAGCAGGGTGCCGGACGTAAGGGTGGCGCCCAACCCGCTCAGGGAGCCGCTAAGCCTGGTGGCAAGCGTAAGGGTAAGCGGCCCTGAGACGGGCAGCCCAGGGAGGACGGGAGCTGCTCTCGGGGAGATGATGTCCGCATCCCTCCCCCACCCCCCGGAGGAGGACCGGGGGGCTTCTACTGGTTTAACATCTCTGCCGCTGGCTCTCCGGAGTACAGCGGTACCCACCTTCTCAATAAAAGAGCAGTTTCTACCCTCTCTGGGCCCCAAGAGGGCCAGGTTGGAAGTGTGCGACGCCTCCGGGCCTCCCCATTTCTTTCCTCCCCTCCCCCCGCCACGGGACAGCAGTGTGGGCACCGAGAACGCCCCCGGGCCTTCTCACCCATACTCTGTCCCACCCTGGAATTCTCAGACAACACTCCGGGCCGCCTCCGGGCCTCCCGAGTCGGGTCTGTCTATTCCACCTCGCCAACCCACCCCGGGTACGTCTGTGGTGCCGTTGATCCCGCTTGCACGGTCCTTGGGAGCTTGGCTTCAGCTCCCTGGACTGTCTCGCTGGCTCATCCGTACCATCAGACTCGGCTACGCGATTCAGTTCGCTCGCCGGCCTCCCAAGTACAGGGGCATCCTCTTCACCTCCGTGCGAAGCAGCGATGCTCAGGTCTTGCGGTCAGAGATCGATGTCCTGCTGGCGAAGGACGCGGTCGAGCCGGTTCCTCCAGCCGATATGAAGAGGGGGTTCTACAACCCCTACTTCAGTGTACCCAAGAAAGGGGGTGGGTTACGGCCAATCTTGGACCTGCGTATCCTGAATCGGGCCCTGCACAAGCTCCCGTTCCGGATGTTAACGCAGAAACGCATTTTCGAGTGCATCCGTCCCCAAGATTGGTTCGTGGCGATCGACCTGAAGGACGCGTACTTTCATGTCTCTATCCTTCCTTGACACAGACCGTTCCTACGCTTTGCGTTCGAGGGGAGGGCATATCAGTACAAAGTCTTGCCCTTCGGGCTGTCCCTGTCGCCTCGCGTCTTCACGAAAGTCGTAGAGGCAGCCATTGTTCCGCTCAGAGAACACGGCGTTCGCATCCTCAACTATCTCGACGACTGGCTCATCCTCGCCCAGTCTCGGGAACAGTTGTGCGAACACAGGGACATGGTGCTCAGTCAATTCAGCCTGTTGGGTCTTCGGGTCAACCGAGAGAAGAGCAAACTCTGTCCCACACAGAGGATCTCTTATCTCGGTATGGAGCTGGATTCGGTCAGCCAGACTGCGCGCCTTACGGAAGAGCGGGTCCAGTCGATGTTGAACTGCTTGAATTCGTTCAAGAGCAGGACAGCGGTCCCACTGAAATCTTTTCAGAGGCTCCTGGGGCATATGGCATCTGCAGCCGCGGTAACGCCGCTCGGATTGCTTCATATGAGACCGCTTCAACACTGGCTCCATGGCCGAGTCCCGAGGTGGGCGTGGCACAGCGGCCAGTACCGGGTCCCAGTGACTCCTTACTGCCGTCGAACCTTCAGCCCGTGGACCGACGCTTCGTTTCTCCGGGCCGGGGTGCCCTTAGAACAAGTGTCCAGGCATTCTGTACTCTTCACGGATGCCTCCTCCACGGGCTGGGGGGCCACGTACAACGGGCATGCAGTTGCAGGTCTTTGGACGGGACCTCAATTGCATTGGCATATCAATTGCCTCGAGTTGTTAGCGGTACACTTGGCACTGCGCCGCCTCAAGGGGCCGCTACGTGGCAAGCATGTACTGGTCCGTACGGACAGCACTGCAGCCGTTGCGTACATCAACCGTCAGGGTGGTCTACGCTCCCGTTGCATGCTCCAACTCGCCCGCCACCTCCTCCTTTGGAGTCAGAAGCATCTGAGGTCGCTTCGGGCCATTCATGTCCCAGGTGCGCTCAACCGGACAGCCGACGAGCTCTCACGGCAGCCTGCACCTCCGGGAGAGTGGCGACTCCATCCCCAGGCGGTCCAGCTGATATGGGACCTCTTCGGAGCCGCACAGGTAGACCTGTTTGCCTCTCCGGACTCGACCCATTGCCGGTGGTACTATTCCCTGACCGTGGGCACCCTCGGCACGGATGCACTGGCGCACAGCTGGCCCCGGGACCTGCGCAAATATGCGTTTCCCCCAGTGAGCCTTCTTGCACAGACCCTGTGCAAGGTCAGGGAGGACGAGGAGCAGGTCTTGTTAGTTGCGCCCTATTGGCCCAACCGGACCTGGTTCCCATAACTAACTCTCCTCGCGACAGCCCCTCCCTGGCCGATTCCCCTGAGGAAGGACCTTCTTTCTCAGGGACGGGGCACTCTATGGCACCCGCGTCCAGACCTCTGGAAACTCCATGTCTGGTCCCTGGACGGGACGCGGAGGTTCTAGGTGGTCTACCACAGGCTGTGGTGGACACCATCTCTTCTGCTAGAGCCCCCTCTACGAGGCGCCTCTACGCGTTGAAGTGGAACCTGTTCGTTGAATGGTGCTCTTCCCACCGGGAAGACCCCCGAAGGTGTTCGGTTGGCGTCGTGCTTTCTTTTCTGCAAGATGGGCTGGAGCGAAGGCTGTCTCCCTCCACCCTCAAAGTGTACGTCGCTTCAATAGCGGCGTATCACGATGCAGTCGAAGGTAAGTCCTTAGGAAAGCACGACCTAATCGTCAGGTTCCTCAGAGGTGCGAGGAGGCTAAATCCTCCTCGTCCAAACTCGTTACCCTCTTGGGACTTGGCTCTAGTGCTCAGGGCACTTCAGAGCCCTCCCTTTGAGCCTTTGCAGTCTGTGGAGCTTAAAATCCTGTCAATGAAGACAGTGCTTCTGACGGCATTGGCCTCGATTAAGAGGGTAGGGGACCTGCATGCACTTTCGGTCAACGAATCGTGCCTAGAATTCGGGCCGGACAACTCTCACGTTGTCCTGAGACCCCGGCCTGGATATGTGCCCAAGGTTCCTACCACTTCCTTCCGGGACCAGGTAGTGAACCTGCAAGCGCTGCCTTCGGAGGAGGCAGACCCAGCCCTGGCTTTGTTATGTCCCGTCCGCGCTCTTCGCGCTTACGTTGACCGGACTCAAAGCTTTCGGACCTCAGAGCAACTCTTCGTCTGTTACGGAGGCCAGCAGAAGGGAAAGGCTGTCTCCAAGCAGAGGTTGGCCCACTGGATAGTGGATGCCATCGTCTTGGGTTACCAGTCCCAAGACGTACCTTGCCCGTTCGGGGTGCGAGCACACTCAACAAGGAGTGTTGCTTCATCCTGGGCGCTGGCTCAAGGTGCCTCGCTGACAGATATTTGTAGAGCTGCGGGCTGGGCGACACCTAACACGTTCGCTAGATTCTATAGCCTCCGTGTAGAGCCGGTATCTTCCCGCATCCTCGCCCCCAGGGGCCAGTAGCGCTAAGTGCCCGTTCTAAGTGTCGGCTTGCAACGCCACTCCCGCCCTCTGGGCCGGATACGTGCGTCCATTTTCTCCAGTTGTGTTCCCCGGAAACGGCTAACCCTGTCGAGCTCCTCCGTCACCCCCTGCGGTGCCAGACGTTGCGGCCGTCTGACGCCAGGCCTGCACCCGTATGCTTGTGTAACGTGTGTGTAGGCTGGGTTCCATATGTAGCGGTCCCCTAACGGCTACCCCATATGTGTATTCTTCCACGGTATCTGCTACCCTACTTGGCTAGCCCCGTGTCTTTTCGTTGACAGAGCCCGCTCTGTCGTCTCTGGGCGTGTTCTTTCCCCCCTGGATCCAGGCTGGAACCACCCCAGAGACTGCCATATGTTGCACTACCCTGCCAGGTTAGTCCTTATGTGTATTCCGCCACCAAGCCTTCTACTGAAGGACGTGGCTCCGCAGCGTACCGTCTCCAAGACGGGCACGCTTTCCCAGCGTTATCCAATAGTCACACTGGGTGGGTCTTGCAGAAACAGCAGTGACTGACCTCCCTGCTTGGAGCCCTGACTTCCGTACCATCTAAGACGGTCCAGTGCGCTCAAGCAGGACGCTGGAAGGGCCAGCGCCCTGGCGTTTTGGTAGAGATCCCAATTCGTCGGTCAGTTCCGACGTACGTCGAACGTGACCGACTGAAAGGGAACGTCTCGGTTACGTATGTAACCCTCGTTCCCTGAAGGAGGGAACGGAGACGTACGTCCCGTCGCCAGGTGCTGTGCTTCCGCTGGGAGGCCGAGTCACGAGTTCGGCTCCTCAGCAGAAAAAAGCAATGATCATGCATTCCACTTCCTAATTTATACCCGCGCTGCGGGGCGGAGCGTGGAATGCGTGAATCGCATGCCAATCTTCATTGGCTCGTTTTTAAACACTCGAAGTAGATTGGTCTCTGAAATCAGATCCCAATTCGTCGGTCAGTTCCGACGTACGTCTCCGTTCCCTCCTTCAGGGAACGAGGGTTACATACGTAACCGAGACGTTTTCAAGGTAAAAAAACAACAACTTTTATTTATGAAATGTAGTGCAGTAAAGTATGCCATTATAAATTATGCTTTGGAATGAAATGAATTAAAAGTTTTCCACTGATAAAATATATACTTAAAAAATGTACTGGAGTAGAAAGTAAAAATACTTAAGTACTGTCCGCCTCTGAGAACAACCCATTATGTCTGTGTGAAATAAACAGTTATGGAAATGTAGAAATGAAAGTTAAAGACAATCTCCTCCCGAAAATCCTGAAAAAAGTCAGTGACTACTTCGAAGCTGTCGATCTCAGCATGTCAATCATGACGTCACACCCCCATTTTTTATTGCATCAAATAGCATAGCATTTTATAGCATTTATAGCTCACTCTTGAGCTAGACTTTACTTTGCTTACATTGTGAAATGTAAGGCTTTCATATGCTGTCACTTTTTTTTCCTATAACTCCACTCCTGAGTGAGTCTCTCATTGCTAAAGTACAGTGATTCAGAGTGTCATTGAGTTAGCTGGCCCTGTCAGCCCTTCACACATCTGCATATGGCTGTTATTTTGACTGATTCAGCTGTGCTCTTGGTTTCTGAGAGAAAAGCTGTCCTCACCTCATCTGCCAAGACAACCCCAAGGGACGAGAAAAGTATGAGGGTGCCAAATGCTCTCGGTTGGAGGATAATGGTTTCTTAAATACTGGATCACATTTTTTCACTTTGATTCACATGCTTTCACTTTGCTGGCGGAGAGATACATCGCTGGATGTCCGTTGATTGCGCTGTAAAATGTGGTTGCGATTCCACATAAAAGCATTTGAATGTCCATAAATCATTTAAGCAAGGCTGCAATTAAGTAGTTGGTTTTAAATGTGTCTGTCTCTGCAATGAATCCTGAATGCTCACTTTGAGATGCTCATCACTTAGTTGCCTTGACACTGAAGTAAAATGGTGTTTTTTTCAGCATGATACTGAGTTACCACATGATTTTGTAAGTAGTACTTAGTGTTGTGAATGAATCAACAGCAAGCAAGCCATGTATGACATGCAGAAAATGAAGGTATCTGTATTTTAATGTATATATAAAGTGTATAAATCACTCGTTTGTATAAACTTTATACTATAAAGTAACACTGTCCAACAACAACACCAGCAGGTAAAGTTACAGCGGGAGTCTTGCCTCCCCTGAGCCCATTGAGTTTTAACAGACCCGTAAAGCGTGCAGTGGGTTTGGTGGGGGGTAATATAGAATGAATGGGGGAAAGTCACGTGAGAGGAGGCAATGCCTCCATTGCACTATGATTGAATATGATCGGTTATGATTGTTTCATGCGATACATCTCGCCTCTTGTTTTCGTGTGGATTCTCGAAACTGCCTGAGTGAAGAAAATTATGGTGTTAATAGGAATACTAATTAAAAGTACATTAACAACTCACCCACTTAGATATCACTGCTTTGTCATGTCAAAATCAAACTTGAAATAGCCTGAAACATGATGACTGTGGGTAATTTTAGTGAGCAATCAGCTTGGGGAAATTAAAGGTACATTTTCGTGTCTGTGACCAATGTTTATGAAGACTGATGAAAATAAGAACAGCTGAACATCACTTCAGAAATAAAATATATATTTTAAAATGTTACTGTACACCACTGATGGAGTGTTCAGTGACAAATAAAAGGCAATTATTGTTATTATCATTGTTATTGTTTATATTTTATATATATAAAAAATGTTTTTACATTAATAAATATTGTAACTATAAAATATTACAACTTTAATTACTAAATTATTTAAAAAGTGCTGGACACAGCCGTGCAATATATATATGTATATATATATGCTGTGCAATTTTACAGAAGTTAATTTATCAGTTGAGACCACAAGAAACTCTGCACCTGTGTTAGCATAGTAATTAGCCATTCAAAATGTGATAAGAACGTCAAACAGATTAATGCGTTGGATCACAATGTGTGACAGCTGTGTGATTCACTGTAATTTTGATTTAGGACCTTCTCAGATTGCTTTGGTCATGATAGATTGTTCTTATGATTGTCAATAGGAAAGATACCAGAAAATATTTCTCAGTTCCTATAGTCTTAGGGTAAAATATTACAAAATCAATAGATTTCTTGATGTAACAAAAGAATGAACACTGGCAACAACTGCAAGACCTGAATGTTTTATTTGGCAGCCATCCACAAATCCGCCAGTATTATACAGCTATACATTAGACTTTCTTGGAAGAAGGACGTTAAACTGGTAAAGACTCCAACCCAATCCTGACACATACATCTAACAATTTCAAGTGAGGAAAAAGATCATCATCGATCGTGAACAACCATCAGCATGTTTTATTTTTGTTATGATGGTTAGAGTGCTTGCGTGTCTGATGTGAATGCTCTTAAGGTCAGCCTGTTTGTACTCTTCACTTAAGTTGCTGTTGTAATAATTTCTGCCTGTTTGCTTTCTAGATGACTTTTATTTCTGCTACAGAAAAGTTCAAAACAGTGTCTTTCCGTTATTCTCAGAGTGTGACATGTGCAAAGAGCGGATGGCTGTTCAAAGCTCTTAAAGGAAGAAGAGACCCAGGAGCTTTGACACAAAATTAGTAAAAGCAACTTTAATTATACAATGGGAAACCAGTGGATGTGCCGCTTATGATAGTTACAGCTGGCTTCCTGCCTAAACCCAGACCACTAATGAAAGACAGCCTCTATCTCCGTCAGGCCTTTGTGTTTTAAATTGTGAAGGTGCTTGATTAAACAACATGCCAGGCAGCAAAGCTCTCAGGGTGACTTCACATTTGGCTAACTAATTACACACTCACTGACTGTTTAAGGTCTGAACATTGAACATTCTTGATGTTTTTTTTTTTTATGTATAATGTAGTGAGAGCAACAAAAGTAACATATTTTTAGTAGAAAGTTTTTTTTTATTATTATTAATTTATTTAAAAAGTTATATATATATTTACACTCACCTAAAGGATTATTAAGAACACCTGTTCAATTTCTCATTAATGCAATTATCTAATCAACCAATCGCATGGCAGTTGCTTCAATGCATTTATGGGTGTGGTCCTGGTCAAGACAATCTCCTGAACTCCAAACTGAATGTCAGAATGGGAAAGAAAGGTGATTTAAGCAATTTTGAGCGTGGCATGGTTGTTGGTGCCAGACGGGCCGGTCTGAGTATTTCATAATCTGCTCAGTTACTGGGATTTTCACGCACAACCATTTCTAGGGTTTACAAAGAATGGTGTGAAAAGGGAAAAACATGCAGTATACGGCAGTCCTGTGGGCGAAAATGCCTTGTTGATGCTAGAGGTCAGAGGAGAATGGACCGACTGATTCAAGCTGATAGAAGAGCAACTTTGACTGAAATAACCACTCGTTACAACCGAGGTATGCAGCAAAGCATTTGTGAAGCCACAACACGCACAACCTTGAGGCGGATGGGCTACCACTCATCTCCACTAAAAATAGGAAAAAGAGGCTACAATTTGCACAAGCTCACCAAAATTGGATAGTTGAAGACTCTAAAAATGTTGCCTGGTCTGATGAGTCTCGATTTCTGTTGAGACATTCAGATGGTAGAGTCAGAATTTGGCGTAAACAGAATAAGAACATGGATCCATCATGCCTTGTTACCATTGTGCAGGCTGGTGGTGGTGGTGTAATGGTGTGGGGGATGTTTTCTTGACACACTTTAGGCCCCTTAGTGCCAATTGGGCATTGTTTAAATGCCACGGCATGCCTGCGCATTGTTTCTGACCATGTCCATCCCTTTATGACCACCATGTACCCATCCTCTGATGGCTACTTCCAGCAGGATAATGCACCATGTCACAAAGCTCGATTCATTTCAAATCAGTTTCTTGAACATGACGATGAGTTCACTGTACTAAAATGGCCCCCACAGTCACCAGATCTCAACCCAATAGAGCATCTTTGGGATGTGGTGGAATGGGAGCTTCGTGCCCTGGATGTGCATCCCACAAATCTCCATCAACTGCAAGATGCTATCCTATCAATATGGGCCAACATTTCTAAAGAATGCTTTCAGCACTTTGTTGAATCAATGCCACGTAAGGCAATTCTGAAGGCGAAAGGGGGTGACAGTATTAGTATGGTGTTCCTAATAATCCTTTAGGTTAGTGTGTGTGTATATATATATATATATATATATATTAGTGGTGGGCATAGATAATTTTTTTAAATCTTGATTAATCTAGATTAAAATGG
This sequence comes from Romanogobio albipinnatus, assembly GCA_023566225.1. Lineage (NCBI taxonomy): Eukaryota > Metazoa > Chordata > Actinopteri > Cypriniformes > Gobionidae > Romanogobio > Romanogobio albipinnatus. The sequence goes on along the minus strand of CM042260.1, from coordinate 23,040,394 downwards.
CTCATTTGAATTCTGCCGAAGGCATTCAGAATATGTGTGCTCGTAAGTGATTGTTTGTCTTTTTGTAGTTTGAATAATAAATAACTTCTGTCCCTTTAAGACCTGACACACGCATATCCAAACACTGTTCCTGTGAGCTGGTTACGATTGTGTTTACGTTAAAACTCACCAAGATGGGCATTGAGACATTTTTGAGTATATTTGTCCATTAATAAGCTGGAAAAAGGAGCTAATTTTTGCACTTGTATGTCAGAGGCGGCTTTACTACGATATGTGTGTGTGCGCTTCAGATGCGAGCGCAAAATCTGCGGGAATTAGTAGAATTAACGTTATGTGCAACCCTGCGCGAAATTCAGAACGGTCACACCAATACTAACAAAAGTCCAGCAGAACACCCGTTCGCAATGTTCAGAGGATTTAACTGACTGAATGAGAGGAGGCGGGTGCGTGTCAACTCGCTGTCGGTCGGAGAGCGCAGCTGATATCGATACTGTACAAAATGAGTATTGTATCGTCTCAGATATTTCAGTATCGATACATAGCGAAATATGTATATTTTTGGCAACACTAGTAGGCATACACACAGGTTCAAAGACTCGTTCTCTCGCCCACTACAGTGCAATTCGGCTAGGTGTACATCCACGCTAAAATATCAAGGTGAAAGTCATCATAGCTTGCGTAGTATAGACTCAACTCCCAACCCAACTTTGAGAATAGATTAACGGCGATATTTTTTTTTGCGCCCGATAAGAGTCTTGCGTTAACGCAGCACGTTAACGCCGATAACGGCCCACCACTAATAAATATATATATATATATATATATATATATATATATATATATATATATATATATATATATATATATATATATATATATATATATATATATATATATGTGTGTTCAAATACTTATTTTCCTCACTGTATATACAGTATATATATTATTTATTTTACCTTTTGTTTTGTTGTGATTTACAATACATTTAAAATACAATTCTCTAAATTATAAGTAGCCCCCCTTGTGGACCCCAGTTTGAAAACCCTTTCTATGTGCTATAGCCTACTCATTATGCCCAGGAGGTCCACCCATAAAACACTGTCACCTGAAACCTCACAACAACTCAGTTTTCTCTCTTCGCAATGAAAAATGAAATGAACACTCCCCAGTCGCCCACTACAGAGCACAGTAATCAGCACTTCAAACATTAAAGTTGGACCACCGTATGGATCCTCCAATATTGACGTGTTCAGCATGTTCCTGACACGAAATCCCCATACAATAAAGTCCATATAATGGTGGTTTCTTTAGAGTAGGGGGGTGAGCAGGGGGGGCATGGACTATAATCCGCATCATTCCAGTTTGGTGGCTTTGAGCTGCTTATCACCAATCCCACATGGTCTGTCTGGTAACTGAAGTTCACCACCACTCAATGGGCCACTGAATCAATTTCTTACTCTGCGTGACACAAGAAGCTGCGTACCGTCAACGCGAACCACAGAGCCGTGCAACATGATTGCATCTACATGTCGGTTCATTTTGTTCCTTCTGAGACTGGACAGTAGAGAGTTTTATAAAGATCTCTCAAAACCACACTTGACCAGATATGAGACATATCTGTCCAAACTGTTTCACAGAAGAAATTGCAGGGAGGAAGTGACCCTGACCATTTAAAGGAAGTTTTTTAGCTTTTAGTATGACTATGTTAGTGTTGAGGTTAGGAATAAGCGGGTGTGTTCAAAACAATGACAAAATTCGCATTTAGGAGATATAAAGCATTCAAAATTTACAGTCCCTCACTTCCGTTAAAATGGATCACAGATTGTTATGACATCATCGCAGACTTCACCTTCTCATCACATCTTCTGTCTAATCAAATGCTCTCTAAAATCTTGCAGAAGAGTTTTATTTATGCAAGATCTAACTACTTTGTTGGTTAAAAAAGTGAAGTAACATATGTCACACCTGTCTTGCAGGCGTTTGCAGCTAACTCCAATACAGAGAGTGTTGTTCGGCATGACCTGCAAAACCCGAAGGTGGCCCATTATTTGCGCATCATTCCTTTAGACTGGAGTGAAGAGGGACGGATCGGCCTCAGGTTCGAGATCTACGGGTGCCCGTACTGTAAGTTGACACTGCACTGTCACATTCCACATAGATGTCATCTAATAGAGTAGATATCAGTTAAGACAGCATTGTATGGAAGTTATTTATATGATGCTGAGTACATATGATGCTGAAGCCTATTGGATTTTTTTCATTATGTTTTTATGTAGCCTAATCTTTATTATAGCTGGAACATTTGCTAAGCTCAGTATAAAATTGACAGTTTTATATATTAAACGTTTCTTTTTATACTGAGGAAATGTGGTTCTAAGCTTTTTTGCATCAGTGATTAGTATGCAGTGCAAGATGGCAATATATAGGCAGAAAGATCCTGATATAATTAAAAGAAATTGGCTGACACAACTTTTTTGAAAGTCAAGGTCAGCCATCCATCCCATACAAATTTCCATGATTTGCACAGATATCCACTTGAATGCCACCCTGGTGGTCACTAAAACTGAACTGACAACAGAGATCTTGCTGAACACAAAATGTAGGCTACATGTTTTTTTCTTTTCTTTGCACTGAAGTTGTGGTTACAGGATGAGCCTTTTTATTTAATCATCTTACAGAGACAGCTTTGCTGCATTTTCATTTGTTTGAAAGGTATCAGTCATTGCAAATCATGGATTTAAACAGCAGTGCTTTCCAGATGAGTGGATATTTTTGGAGTTTTGGAGCAGCTGTCTCCAATGAGGTCAAAAAAACATCCTAAAAATTTGAATGTGGCTCACAGGGTAAGTGCCCCCTGTAGGTCATGTTTGTGAATTAATGGCATTATTCATTCCACTTGCTTCAGTTCATTGCTATTCTTTTATCACTTTCCTTTCATTAGCGAAGAGAAACAAAAATGACATCTATGAACTATCAACATGCTCTGTTTTCTGAAATGGAGTGTAGCCTTGACAAATTCATCACTTTCATTAAATTAAGTGCTGCTAAATTGATCTTGATAACAAATTTCAATTAACACCCCATGAATTGGTTTGAGAAGTATCACACTCAGTTCTCTCATTACAGTGATGTAATCATCTGTCATTTAACCCCAGACCAGAAGAACCATCTTCACTAATGATTTTTTTTAAACTAGAAATGCACAGATTGCAATTTTCTTGGCCGATTCCAATTTCCGATTTCCGATTTTTTTTTTAATTGTTACCTATATACAAACATAATTGACAGCATATACAAACAGAAATCTACTTTTCTTCAATGCAAATTTTTATTTTCATAAAAACAAGTAAAAAGTAATAAAGTATATATAATAGTAATAAAATAAGAACAAATAAACAACTTTCAAACAACAGCACAAATAAATGCAATAGAATAAAGAGAGATATGAAATAAACACAGCTTTTTAGGTGGATATACAGATAAACAGTATATTAAGGTAAGACATACTACAGAAATGAAAGTAATCAAATGTAAAATAACACTGGTTGGTCTTTATTGTAAAATTAAATACAAATGAATGCCTACAATTAGTTACAAAAATTATTCGTCAAGAGCAGAGAGTGATTTTCTTTGTCTTTTGTTCTTTCATGAACATAACAGACAGCAGCAGTAATATTAAACTGCTGTCACTTTCTCAACTAATTAGGTTCCAAAACTGAATACTCGCCAATATTTGACAGTTTAAGCGCAGTAAGTCACTCATTTGGTACTTGCGACTCACAAGCTGTTTGAGAGGCGGCTTTATGAATAGGCAGCCACTTGATCATTGGTGTGTGTGTATTTTGTGTGTGAGTGCGAAAACTGCGGGAACTATACATTTATGCGCAATATAAGGCGAGTGTGTGTCGCTTCGTCGTCAGAGAGAAGAGACGTTATTGCCTGTGCCGCTGGCAACAAAAGGGGCCGGCTCGAAATCGGTAAGACACAAGACTGACCGGCTGGTTACTGGTCCTTGCCGATCATGCATTGAATCGGGTACCAGAAATCGGCTGATCAGTGCATCCATTTGGCATATTTTAAACCATGATTCTCAAACTTCTTACTTTATTTATTTATTTTTTATCTATTTATTTGAGGACGAGATAAAAAATAAAATCCTTGAGATTGATTAAACTGCAGCATAGTAGACATTGTTCTGTTTTTATACTGCCATTGAAATAATGATAGTGTAAATAAATCTGACGCCTAGCTCTTCTGAATGTTTCTATTTATGACAAGTATGAATGAAGCCTGATAGTTTTAGATATACATATCATTCCTCAAGCTGTTTTTCTTCTCATGCTGAGGGGGGTTTGGCTGCACTGATTTTCCTGTCGGAAAGGGTCTCATCCACATGTGCTCCGTGCTAGTGAAACTGCTCATATTCTTTAGTCATCTCATGCAGGTGATCACTGATGCCGATAAATATGCGCCACCATCTCCAAATGGTTGTTTATGAGAGTATAAGGAGGAATAAACACACAGTATTCTCACCCTGCTGGAAAATCCAGATTAATCTTTTTAACATTTATTTAAAACATTTATTTTGGGACATTTATTTCTTACTTGTATTAACTGATCATTAGCTAGATCAAGACCTGACCTGCAACAAGGACTGTAAAACAGTCAATATCTATCTTGGATGCTATAGTGTTCGGAGTTTTGCCGACCGGATACGGCGAAAGTTTAATCTATCAACTAGTTCCGCTTCAACTTCTTCGTTGCTCTGGTTGGTTGTAGCGCTATCCTATTGCGTGCAGAGGGAAATTGAAAGACAAACGTTTATCCCGCCCCTTGGAGTTCCCAGACCCAACATCTTGAATTGTGTCTGGCTTGTCAGGCTAACATTTTAGATAACAATATAAAAATCTCAAAACAGTTGAAAATCTGTGAGCGCAAATAATTGCAATAATGACTATCATTTTTGTTACATTCAATAACATTCAATAGTGACTATCTTGAACCTGCTAATCATTACTGTAGTTTACAGCAAATATTGACCAGCATACACAAGCTAACAACCCAACCAATTACTTAAACCAATGTACAGTATGTCCATCCTAAATCAGCTAATGAACAGCTTGAACTAGCTAATGACCATCTTAAGCTTACAATAGGTTATAACCATTTTGAACCAATCTTAAACTAGCTTACACTAGGTAATGACAAGTTTAAACCAACCATCTTAAACCAGCTCATACTATACACTCTGAGAAAATACAATTCTAAACAGTACCAAATTAGGGTTTTTTGGCTTGTAAAAATTGCAGAACCCTTTTTTTTGGTGCTAAATAGAACCCTTTTTATAATGTTCCATAAAGAACTATGCTATGAAAGTGTTATATAGCACCTTAATAGTGTTATATAACCTTTTCAATAATAGTTTATTTCCATTAATATTAGTATATTCGTATTTTCATATTATTAATGTTATTATTTTTCATATTATTTGTATGTATTAATATTGTTTTTTATTACTCTATCTGCCTGGTCTTATAATATCTTGTTGCCTCTATTTATAATAATAATAATTTATTACATTTATATAGCGCTTTTCAAGGTACTCAAAGCGCTTTACATAGAAGGGGGGAATCTCCTCAACCACCACCAATGTGCAGCATCCACCTGGATGATGCGACGGCAGCCATTTTGCGCCAGTACGCACACCACACACCAGCTGATTGGTGGAGAGGAGACTGAGGGATGATGCCAATCGTATATATATGGGGATGATTAGGAGGCCATGATGGACAGGGGCCAATGGGCAAATTTGGCCAGGATGCCGGGGTTACACCCCTACTCTTTATCGATGGGCATCCTGGGATTTTTAATGACCACAGAGAGTCAGGACCTCGGTTTAACATCTCATCCGAAGGACGGTGCTTGTTACAGTATAGTGTCCCCATCACTATACTGGGGTGTTAGGACCCACACAGACCACAGGGTGAGCACCCCCTGCTGGCCTCACTAATACCTCTACCAGCAGCAACCTAGTTTTCCCAGTTGGTCTCCCATCCAGGTACTGACCAGGCTCAGCCCTGCTTAGCTTCAGTGAGATACAGGGTGATATGGCTGCTGCTATTTGGGTTTTACATCAAATAAAAAAAATAAAAAAAAAACAGCATGTTGTGTGAATTAGGTATTGTATTACAATGGCAAATTGTAGCAAAAATGACTCTGTTCTAACAACAGTTGTTAGCTGAGTACATTAATAAATAACAATTGACATTGAACATGATATAGATGTAATGAAGACCAAGTTCCAGTGAAATATCTTAACAATCCTCTATGATGTCTTTACGTCCTTCGTTATGTGTGTATTCAAGTGTCAGTTTCTCTCTGCAGATGATGAGGTTATGTGTAAGTGACAGCATCTGAAATACACAATTGAGTTTAGAGTTACAGTTTGTCTGTACATTAGATTATGTAAAAACAATTGTTCAAAATGAGCGAAAATGAACAGTATGGATCATAAATTCAATATCTCTGTTACTTAATTTGTGGAGAAGAGAAGATGAGTATCCTCAACTGAATTGAGCTGCTCACACTTACATGCTCTGTTAAACTAAAAAGAGAAAATACATAATTGGTAGGAAACCAGTTACACTTTTTAAAGTTATAATTTATAGATATTTTAAGAAATAAATAATTTACCTGCTGAGAGTGTGTTGACCGTCTGCGTAGTTGGATGGCTGAGCTCCAGAAAATCAGTAATGAGATGGCTTTGACAGTTACAGATTTGAAAAACAAAAAGGCGGGAATAAAGAACCCTAAACTCTAACAGAAAGAACCATTTAAGCAAATAAAGGGTTCTTCAGGATGATACAGTTCTGAATAGAATTGATACTACATGCAAAGAACCTTTAAAGAACCATCTTTTTTAGAGTGTAGCCTAGGTGATGACCAGCTTGAACCAGCTAATGACCACCTTAAGCCTTCTTACGCCATATAATGACCAGCTTGAACCAGCTAATGACCACCGTAAGCCTGCTTACGCCATATAATGACCAGGTTGTACCAGCGAATGGCCATCTTAAACCTGCTTACACCAGCTAATGACCAGTGTGAAGAGTTAATGACCAGATTAAATGAGCTAATGACTATTTTAAACCAGCTTACAGAATGTAATAACCAGCTTGAACCAGGTAATGAACATTTTAAACCAACTAATGACAAGATTGAACCAGCTAATGACTATCTTAAACCATCATACATGGGGGTGGGAATTATAGGGTACCTCACGATACGATACGATGCACGATACATGGCTTATGATACCGATAATATTGTGATACAGTAATTCTGCGATATATTGCTAGACAATCCTATAATGATATATCACAATATCTGTCTAGCTATGAAAACAAAATACCTGTGAAAAGGTTAAGTTAGAGTTAAGTTAACTATTAGAAAACAGCACAAAATGTTTTTCAGTCTGTAAATTACATTGAACATTTTAAGCAAACTAACCATTTTCAATGAGATCAGGGTGATGGCTTTGCAAGTGGCTTTGTTTATGGTTTTACCCCTGCACTTTACTTTTACCAGGCATTTCTTTTATATTGTATACTCTTGACTAATTTTGCTTGTCCCATCAATGGCTTAAAAGCCGAAGTGGGTCCAGACTTTGGACTAAGACTAAACATGGCTTTGGCATCTATTATTTTACTCGTTGCCCCTTTAAAGCCCTCTTTTTCTTGTGACCAACCAGTTGAGAAACACTGGGGCCTGGGCTAGTTAACTTATGTTCACATTTCCCTCATTCATGTGCTGAGCGCCACCTCGAGGAGCCATGAAGTAGCTGCTTAAACCTGCTTAAACCAGCTAATGACCATGTTGAACCAGCTAATGACCATCTTAAACCTGCTTAAACCAGCTAATGACCAGGTTGAACCAGCCAATTACCATCTTAAACCAGCTAATGACCAGGTTGAACCAGCCAATGACCAGGTTGAACCAGCCAAAGACCATCTTAAACCAGCTAATGACCAGGTTAAACTAGCCAATGACCATCTTAAACCAACTTACTCTAGGTAATGTCCAGTGTGAACAGCTAATGACCAGATTAAATGAGCTAATGAACCAGCTAATGACTTTGTCCAAAACCGTTTTTTAACAATCACTCGCATATGCAAGTAAATCATCACTCTGGGCGACTAAATAATGTCTATCATGAGCCATTGGCTAATCAATTCTTAGATTTTACTCTCCAGTGTTAGAGGCTAAGTATAAGTTTAGCAAATATATATTTTCACTTGCTGAACACTCTGACTGAGCGCTTGAGAGTTTCACTCTCCGTCAAGCAATCTTAAGTTTCAACTAAGCTCAATGGATGTGAGCGTACCTGTATTTGACGTACCGTAAACTCTAGTGAAGGCGCACGACTCGCCGTTGCATTGCTGAGAGCGCTAGCTGTGTTTCCCACACAAACACGCAGAGAGATATACCACTCATCTTACATACCACACAGAATCGACACACTACATGTAAACAATATTCTTTGTTGCATTTTCCTGTCAAAATATTAGTGGGCGGGACTAATGTGCTATCTCATTAGCTTGCACTCATCTATTACCGTCTCTGTTTTGATTTCAGCAAATCAGTTCGAGTGAATGCTAAAAACATGATTAATATTCATGAACCCAGCAGCTCATCAACCCTTATGTTGCGTTCACACCGGACGCGATTCGCGCGAGTGATTTACATGTTATGTCAATGCAGAGACGCGAAATGGCATTCTGCGGCGCGATTCGCGCGATTGAGGCGGCGAGATTCGAGCGATTCGCGCGATTGAGGCGGGGCGAATGACGCGAATTGAGCGTTTTGAACGCGCGATTCGCGCGAATCGCTCAAGTTGAAAAATCTGAACTCTGGCGGATATTTCGCGCCGCGTTAACCAATCACGAGCTTGCTCTAGTAGTGACGCATTTACACGCGGAGGCAGAAATCCCAACAACAATGGAGGACAAGATAATGGTGGCCGTATGTGGAGACCCGGAGCTGTACAATACATCATCCTATCACTGCAGGAACAGGAATAAAAAGGATCTTGCTTGGAAGAAAGTGAGTTATTGTGAGTTATTGTGAGCCATTGTGAGCCAAGTGAGCCATTTCACAACGAGACAGGAGCAGAAAAAAAGAGCCAGAGCCAGCGGCAAATGTGAGAAGGACTAGCCGAGGGAAGGCGGGTCTCCCCGGGTACACGAGCGCTGAGCGCCGCCGATCCCCTGGATCTCACAACTCCGAAAACGCCAGATAAAATGCTCAAATAGTCACTCTTTTTATAAATTAACCACAGATTTGAGCTTTAAACAACTATATTATCGCCTGAAAAAGTCTTTAAACTACGTTTTGTCGCACATTAATAGTAGTATTTTTTACAAAAAAACTCATATAGGCTCATATAGAGCAGAAGCCCCGCCCATGACGCGAATTCGCGTCTGGTGTGTAGTTGTCACACGCGTTTTTCACGCGCGATTCGCGCGAATTACACGCGCGAATGAAGCGAGTGAACTCAAAATGTTCAAGCGTCCACCTTCGCGCGATTAGTGCGAATTATTCGCGCGAATCGCGTCCGGTGTGAACGCCACATTAGTGCATTGTATATTGTTATTAGTAGTAGAGTTAGCCATAGTATTATCTCTATTACTATCTTTTAATAATAATTACTATTATCTATTTTTTACAGAAACACCACCAGTCCTAAGTTTGTGTGTGTGTGTGTGTGTGTGTGTGTGTGTGTGTGTGTGTGTGTGTGTGTGTGTGTGTGTGTGTGTGTGTGTGTGTGTGTGTGTGTGTGTGGCTTGATAAACCCTACGTTATGGGGACAAAATGCCAAAAAGATGGCAATATCCGAAATCCTCATCCTTATGGGGACATTTTTTGGTCCCCATGAGGAAAACATCTTATAAATCAGACTAAGTGATGTTTTTTGAAGATGTAAAAATGCAGAATGTCTCCTGTGATGGGTAGGTTTAGGGGCAGGGGCAGTGTAGGGGGATAGAATATACGGTTTGTACGGTATAAAACCATTACGCCTATGGAATGTCCCCATAAAACATGAAAACCCAACATTTTTTCAGCTTAACGCATTAAAAATATTTAACGCAAATAACGCAGAGTCCTTTTTTATATCCATTTTTGCCTAGTGTTACATGATCATCACACTCCTATTCATGTAAATGCTTCCAAGTGCGACAAGACACAAAAGAACGTGTTGTATGTCAATGTCCTGTCTGTGTGGCTGCATCTCATGTCAGCTAATCGAGGGACACTCTGACACACACACACGCACAGACAGACACGCACAGACAGACTTGCGTCAGTCTCCTGCTCACATCGAGTTCTCTTTTGCTCTTGAACAAACAATAACAACAACACAGAGAATTTTGAGTATTCTCATATTAGGAGTCTTAAATTAGTTAAATAACGTCTTAAATGAACTTAAAGAGTTGTGAGGAAATGAGATGCGCGGGACAGTGCATCAGATCCGCGTCACGTTCTTAAAGTGACAGGAGCACTGATGATGCCTGTCATTAATGTTCATCAAAGAACAACGAGAACAGAGAAAATTGTAGCTTTAATAATGATTAATCTATATTTAATTTATTATTTATGCAGTTAAGAAAGGTGTTTGATAACTATTACATTTCTGTATATGTCTAACAGGGAAGTCTAAGTCTAATATGTCTAAGTTCACTTAAATTAAAAGTTGTTTTTTTTTAAAGCCTAATAAATGTTGAAATTGGGAGCTTTCAGTTATACTGTAATGTAACGTCATTAATGTTTCATAGAGACATTAGTATCAGTGATACTGGCCTTCATTCATAAAAACATGCCATTACAACACATATTTAAAATATGCTGTCTTTAAATTGTTTCTACATTACATTTGGAGAGTAACTGAAATTATTACAATATCAAAATATTAAAAACTTAAAATATTAAAACTTACAGGAAAAAAAATGTGATTAATTAGTACTTTTTTTTATCGATTCCCAGAACTAATATTATATATATATATATATATATATATATATATATATATATATATATATATATATATATATATATATATATATATATATATATATATATATATATATATATATATATATATATAGCCAAGGTGTGCGTAGAGGGTTGCAGGGAAATATTAATATGTACAAAAACACTTTTTTGGCCTTTTTCAGTTTCTCTTCAGACACGGAAATGCACTGACTGTTGTGTGAAAATAAATAAGATGTGCAGTAAAAGAATAGAGATAGCCCTTCTCAGGAAGCATAGAAGGAAAGAATGGGAGTTAGATAAGCAAGTCCTGCAGGGGAGATGAAGCACAGAATGAGAATGAATGCAGTGCTCTGACCTTGTTGATCGGGCGAGAACGGATGAATGCATTCGTGATGGAGGTGAAGGGGATTGGCAATGGAGAGAGAAAGAGAGAGCGAGAGACAAGAGGAGTGGTAGAGCAACTGGCCAGACACAGCACACACACTCATGCATTAGTGTAGTAATCAGTCCCCAGCAGGGTGCATGGAGAGAATTGAATTAATCTCCATACTCTAGATTCAAACTCACACACACACACACACACAATCACACGCTACATACTACAGGCATCCCCTGGTTGTTATGCACATGACAGATTACACTGAATGCATATTCTCAACCGATTTTTCTATGTAGAACAATTACAGTTGTTGCGTCATTTAGTAATTTCCTCTGCTAATGTAAGCTGATAAATGCAAATTGATTTTACATGTCTCAGGAATGCAATGCATACAATGCATGAACGATCAATTTACATAACGGAAATAAATATCTTACTCGCTGACTGACTTGAAAATAACACTTAAGGTAGACCCGAAACATACTGTCAGGGTTCAGTTTGTATTTTGGACTTTCAGTTTGTGTTTTGATTTCATTCCTGTGTTCCTTTGTTCATTTTCCCGCCAATCCTTTGTTCCCATGGTTACCCTCCTTAGTTCATTTGTTCCAGCTGTGTCTAGTTAATTATCTTGTTTCTGTTCACTACTTAAGTTGCACCCTCACCTTCAGTCTTTGTCTAGTCACTGTTATGTTACCCGTTTTGTTGGAGTGGTTCCCGGCCTTTCTGTTTGTTCCTCAGCATTATTAAGTTTTAAGTTTGTATTTTGATCATCCCGAGTCTTCACCTTGTTCCTGTACACGCCGACCCGTTACGCATACTCTGTCTATATAATTTTTTTTGCATATTGTTTTCTGAACTGAATACCATAAATAGTTTATTTAATTAACATCATCACATTGTTTTAGTTAGAATTCTGTCACATTGTTTTAAAATGTATATGGTTATATTTTATTTATATATATATATATATTTATATATTATTTATATATATATATTTTTTTTTTTTCATGAATATTAATCATGTTTTTAGCATTCACTCAAACTTTTCCTGAAATCAAAACAGGGACGGTAATAGATGAGCGCCAGCCAATGAGATTGCCGTTTGCGCATTAGTCCCGCCTACTACTATTTTGACGAGCCCGATCTCATGAAAATGCGTATAAATAATAAGAGTGTTCAATCTCGTGGAATGTATATGGCAAAATGAGTTTTGGCGTGCATATGGTACGCCGGTTTTCGCGTGCATATGATACGCACTTTATGGCGTATTATACGTACGAAACCCCCACTCAGTCAGAGTGTTCAGCGAGTGAAAATATATAAATAAATAACATATATTGCTTTTGTTTAAGCTTACACCATATATATTATGTATAATCATATAAATTATGATTGAATATGATATACTCTATATACTATCTACTATAAATGTTTTAAAAAAAATTTAACAGTATGTCGCTCAAGTTGCTTTATTTGATCAAAATACAGTAAACATACAGTAATATTGTGAAACATTACTGTATTTTAAAATAACTGTTTATTTGATGTCATTTATATAATTCATGTGTATGTATTTTTCATAACTATGCGTAAATGGCTGCAGATTGCATTTTGATTGCATGTGATTTTTCTTTATATTGCCGCCATCCCAAACCTTTTTAGTTCAAAGTTAATGCATTCACAAGCCTACCACAAAATCAACACCATCATTTACATTTTAATTAAGCTCAGATCAAACCCAATCAATCTCTCAATAAAGCTAGAGAATAAACACGCCACTTCAATCTTATGGGTGGAAGGGAACACAATGACTTTTTTCTGTAGTTTCCAGTTTGCTGTAGATCTTTCCATAATTACCTGCTCATAATTTTACATGGCTTCAGAATGATATAAAGATAGTCTGCAAAGCAATCAAGTGCCATCAGGAACTGTGAGCTCGTGTAATATATCCAAAGGTTATGCGGTGTCAGAGCGGGAGATGAAACCAAGAGAGCGAGCGAGAGATGGCGTAAAAGGAATTTACATTCATAACTTCCGGTATGCATCATTCCGAGCCATGACAGGGATCAAAAATCCTCCTCCACTGCGCAATAAGCAGAAAGGCTTTGTCAGCAGGTAATAGCCAGCTGCAATTTTCTGCCTCCTCACTGTAGTTTATCACCTGATCCCAGCCGCAGTTTATCTGTGAACTTTACCATGCTTTCGTCCAAGCAATCTATAGAACAGTCACTCAACCGATCATTTAGCCAAAAACGGGCTTGACATCCAGTCACCTCAGATGTGCTAATCTCTTTTCCTTCTTTCTTTCTTCCTCCTGTCAACAGGGGCTGATGTGATTAATTTTGATGGGCAGGGGGTGATCTCTTACCGCTTCAAAATGAAGAAGATGAAGATTTTGAAGGATGTGATAGCCCTGAATTTTAAAACATCAGAGAGCGAAGGGGTGATTCTGCACGGAGAGGGTCAACAGGGTGACTACATCACCTTGGAGTTGAGGAGAGGCCGGCTCCTGCTGCAGATAAACCTTGGTAAAACTGATATGTGTACCTTGGTGTGAATTACAGTCAAACCAAAAATTAGTCAGACACCAGATATCATTTTTTACTAGCGTGTGCAGGACACTATAGTTAATTTATGTGAGGATAGCAAAATAAAGTAAACTGTGACATAGTATACCCAAAAATTCTTCATACAGTGGACTACCACTAAATTTGGGACCAAAATTATTCAGACACTTTGACTTGACCATGTTTTGCTTAAGTGTTTTTTTCTTAAATTGCTAATGCGACCTTTTGCACCACAGACTGAACAAAATTAAGCATTGCTTGGTAATTGTTTGACCTAAATTGGTATTATCTAATTGCGTACTTAAATTTAACACATGACAGCTGATTGGTTGATTGTAATCCATTACATACCTTTCTATCAAAGTTATCTTACATTATCAAGATGAATTTGTTCTGACACAGTTTAACTCTGAGTTCTTGTTATATTGTATTATCATTTTCTAAACTATAGCGAATAAACTGTGATAATGTGAGAAAATGTTGAAGGTGTCAGAATTAATTTAGGTTTGACTGTATGTCATTAATGTGCTACTGTAAGTATATCATTGTGTCTTCAGCTTATTTATTGACTGCGGTCTACTATCGTTTCATTGATTGTTTGATCCTTATTGATTCTTTGATCAAAATCAGTGACATTTAAAGGGATAGTTCACCAATAATGAAAATTAATTATTTTTACCCACCTTCATGTAAATGTAGGACTAACACTACTATTGAAAAGTTTGGGGTCAAAGTTGGGCTTTTAAAGAAATACATACTTTTTTTTTCAGCAAGGATGCATCAATTTGATCAAAAAATAAGACATTTATTATGTTACATAATAAATGCTGTTCTTTTGAACTTTCTATTCATCAAGCAATCATAAAAATATGTATCAGAGTTTCCACAAAAATATCAAGCAATTTTCAACATTGATAATAATAAAATTATGTTCCCATTCAGTCGGTCACGTTCGACGTACGTCGGACGTACCGACGAATTGGGATCACTTCTGGGAGCCCCTATCAGCTTCGAGCTATCTAGAACCGGCCAATGGACAATTGGCGTGCGAGATTTGCATCTCGCGCCCCGCCCCGCGCCGCGGGTATAAACAGGAAGCGAGAGCGAATGCACGCTGTCATTCACTTCGGAGCCACACTGGCACATGAAGGACTCACTCAATCGAGTAAAACTTTTTCGCTGCTATCTAAGCAAGAGACTACAAGACCGGAGAGAACCAGAGGAGGACGCGTGTTGGAGAAACGGCACCTTTCAGCGGGACCGCGCTGACTCTTCAGCTGCCTCTGTGATACAGAGAAAAACTGCTGTTATCACAGCAACCTGTTGGTCTGGGTGGGCGTTTTTCCTGTTTGAGTACAGGCACGGGCTGCACTATATCCCCGTGCGCTGTCGCGGTTCCCCTGAGTGCTTCAGCACAGAGCGTTTCCTCACAAAAAGAGTTCACGGGTGACGTGCCGTCTTTTTCAAGATGTCTTTCCACCCGTGCGTTTCTGGATGCGGTCGTTCCCTGTCCTCTGCTGACGGTCACAATCGCTGTCTCACGTGTTTGGGCTCTCAGCACGCTGAGGCGGCGTTTGTGGATAGTTCATGTTCCCACTGCGGGAACATGACTATCGCGGAGCTTAGATCAAGACTCTCCTACCTCCGGGCTGGGGGAGTCCCCTTACCCATCCCACGAACTAGGTCTTCCCCTAACCCGGGTGGACCTACTTCTTTGGATGGCCAGGGTGATCTGAGGATCACGTTTAGGGCAAACCTGCCGAGCGATCCTCCGCAGGCCCCTATTCCCTCTGCTCCGCAGCCGGTTGAGCTTCCGAGAGAAGCCGCTGGACCCTCCCACGGGAGACCAGTGGTGACTTTCGGGGCTCCAGCGGATGAACAGATGTCAATCGCTGCATCGGAGGGGGAGTTTCAGTCCTCGGGGGATGAAGGGTCAGTTGTACCGCCTCCCGCTGGGAGAGCGGCAACGGCTGCCCCGGACCCTGAGATGGCTGCTATGCTTGCCCGGGCCGCCGAAAGGGTTGGGCTCGCGTGGAACCCTCCACCGTGTCCCGAACCCTCTAGGTTGGACGATTGGTTCCTCGGGGTGGGTCGCGCTGGTTCTCAGCGTCCCGCCCCGACACCTTTCTTCCCGGAGGTGCATGAGGAGCTCACGAGGTCGTGGACGGCACCTTTTTCTGCCAGAAACCGGCCGAGTGACTCCTCCCCCCTCACTATCCTCGACGGTGGGCCAGCCAAGGGTTACGTGGGGATCCCGCCAGTGGAGCGCGCCGTCGCGATGCAACTGTGTCCGGCGACCGCCTCCAACTGGCGCGGTGACCCGCGTCTCCCGTCCCGGGCCTGTAAGTTTTCTTCCGGTCTGACCGGGAAGGCTTACAAGGCTTGTGGACAGGCTGCGTCCGCCTTGCATGGCATGGCGTTGCTGCAGGTCCACCAGGCCCAGGCACTCCTTGACATGCACGAGGGTAGGCCTGACCCAGAGCTCCTCCGGGAGCTCCGGACGGCGACGGACCTCGCCCTCCGGGCGACGAAAGTCACCGCCCGTGCCATCGGTCAGGCGATGTCCACGCTTGTGGTCCAGGAACGTCATCTCTGGCTGAACCTGGCTGACATGAGGGAGACCGATAAATATCGGTTCCTGGACTCCCCCATCTCGTCAGCCGGGTTATTCGGCGACGCGGTCGAGAGCTTTGCCCAGCAGTTCTCGGCCGCCCAGAAGCAGACGGAGGCGATCAAGCACATCCTGCCCCGGCGGCCCGCTGCTGCCTCCACCCCGCCGCCGGTCGCAGCGCCTCCGGCTGCTCGTCGCCGAGGACGTCCACCTGCCGCCGCCTCCGCCCCCGCCAAGGCGCCGCAGCAGCCTTCCACCAGCCGTCGGCGTGGGGCCGGCCGTGGGAAGGACGTCCAGCCCGCTCAGGCCGCTGCCAAGCCAGGTGGCAAGCGTCGTCGCAAGCGGCCCTGAGACGGGCCACCCAGAGATGGAGGAAACTGCTCTGAGGGAGATGGCTGCAGCACCACTCCTTCCCCCGGAGGAGGGCCGGGGGAAAATCTTTTGTTTGTCTGTTCCGCCGCTGGCACCAGTGCCAGCGGCACCCAAAACTTCAATAAAAGAGCAGTTTCCAATATCTCTGGGTGCCAAGAGAGCGCGCTTGACGGTGGTCGACGCTCCCATGCCTCGCCACCCTCAAGTACCTCTCCCTTCGCCAGCAGGGGACGCCGGCTGTCGGGACGCACACAAGCGGCCTCCCCACACTCGCACGTCCCCTCCGCGGATGCAGGTATGTGTTGCACAGCACACTCAGATCCCGCTTCGGGCCGCTCCCATGCCGTCCGAGCCGGATCCCTGCGTTCCGCCTCGCTGCCCCGCTGCGGGTACGTCTGTGGTACCGATGATCCCCCTTGCTCGGAGTCTGGGAGCCTGGCTAGCGCTTCCCAGCCCGTCTCGGTGGCTCCTCCGTACCATCAGACTCGGCTATGCGATTCAGTTCGCCCGGCGTCCCCCCAAGTTCAGGGGCGTTCACTTCACGACTGTAGTGGAGGCGAACGCCCCCGTGCTCAGGGCGGAGATCGATGTCCTACTGGCGAAGGACGCGATAGAGCCGGTCCCTCAAGCCGATATGAGGTCCGGGTTCTACAGCCCGTACTTCATTGTACCCAAGAAAGGCGGCGGGTTACGACCGATCTTGGACCTGCGATTCCTGAACCGGTCCCTTCACAGGCTGCCGTTCACGATGTTAACGCAGAAGCGCATCTTCAGGTGCATCCGTCCCCGAGATTGGTTTGCAGCGATCGACCTGAAGGACGCGTACTTTCATGTCTCGATTCTCCCTCGACACCGGCCCTTTCTGCGCTTCGCGTTCGAGGGACGGGCATATCAGTACCGCGTCTTACCCTTCGGCCTGTCCCTGTCGCCCCGCGTCTTTACGAAGGTGGCGGAGGCGGCCATTGTTCCCATGAGAGAACATGGCGTTCGCATCCTCAACTACCTCGACGACTGGCTGATTCTTGCCCAGTCGCGGGAGCAGTTGTGCGAACACAGGGACAAGGTGCTCAGTCACCTCAGCCAGTTGGGACTTCGGGTCAACTGGGAGAAGAGCAAACTCTGTCCTACACAGAGGATCTCTTTTCTCGGTATGGAGATAGACTCGGTCGCCATGACAGCGCGCCTCACCGAGGAGCGCGTCCAGTCAGTGTTGAACTGCTTGAATTCGTTCAGAGGCAGGACAGCGGTACCACTGAAACATTTTCAGAGGCTCCTGGGGCATATGGCATCCGCAGCCGCAGTAACGCCGCTCGGGTTGCTTCATATGAGACCGCTTCAACGCTGGCTACACGATCGAGTCCCGAGATGGGCGTGGCACAGCGGTTCCCTCCGTGTCCAAGTGACTCCGAGGTGCCGCCAAACCTTCGGCCCGTGGTCGGACCCCTTGTTTCTCCGGGCGGGAGTTCCCCTAGAACAAGTGTCCAGGCACTCCGTTGTCTCCACGGATGCCTCATCCACGGGTTGGGGTGCCACGTACAACGGGCTTGCAGCTTCGGGTCTGTGGACGGGGCCTCAGCTGCAATGGCATATCAATTGCCTCGAGTTGTTAGCAGTTCGTCTTGCACTCAGCCGCTTCAAAGTGCCGCTCAGAGGCAAGCACGTTCTGGTCCGGACGGACAACACTGCGGCCGTAGCGTACATCAACAAACAGGGTGGTCTACGCTCCCGTCGCATGTCGCAACTCGCCCGCCATCTCCTCTTATGGAGTCAGAAGCATCTGAGGTCGCTTCGTGCTGTTTTCATTCCGGGCCTGCTCAATCGTGCGGCCGACGAGCTGTCACGTCAGCAGGTACTTCCGGGAGAATGGCGACTCCATCCCCAGGTGGTCCAGCTAATCTGGAGTCGTTTCGGGGCCGCACAGGTAGACCTGTTTGCCTCCCCAGAGACGACCCACTGTCAGTGGTTTTATTCCTTGACCGAGGGAACCCTCGGGTCGGATGCCCTGGCCCACAGCTGGCCCCGGGAAGAACGCAAGTATGCGTTTCCCCCAGTGAGCCTTCTTGCGCAGACACTGTGCAAAGTCAGGGAGGACGAGGAGCAGGTCCTGTTGGTCGCTCCGTATTGGCCCAACCGGACTTGGTTCCCGGAACTAGTGCTCCTTGCGACAGCTCCTCCCTGGCCCATTCCTCTGAGGCAGGACCTCCTGACTCAGAGACGGGGCACCCTATGGCACCCGCGTCCAGACCTCTGGAAACTCCATGTCTGGTCCCTGGACGGGACGCGGAGGTTCTAGGTGACCTACCGCAAGCGGTAGTTGACACCATCACTTCCGCTAGAGCCCCCTCTACGAGGCGCCTCTATGCGTTGAAGTGGAACCTGTTCGTCGATTGGTGCTCTTCTCGCCGAGAAGACCCCCGAAGATGTTCGATCGCATCTGTGCTTACCTTTCTACAGGATGGGTTGGAGCGAAGGCTGTCTCCCTCCACCCTCAAGGTCTATGTCGCCGCTATCGCCGCTAATCATGAGTTCGTAGATGGAAAATCTCTAGGTAAGCACGATCTGATCGTCAGGTTCCTTAGGGGAGCGAGGAGATTAAATCCACCTCGTCCTCCCTCCATACCCTCTTGGGACTTAACTCTGGTGCTAACTGCACTACAGAGAGAACCTTTTGAGCCTCTGCAGTCAGCTGAGTTGAAAGTTCTGTCGTTAAAGACGATACTCCTGACTGCGTTGGCCTCCATCAAGAGGGTAGGGGACCTGCAGGCATTTTCGGTCGACGAATCGTGCCTGGAATTCGGGCCCGGTAACTCTCATGTGATCATGAGACCCCGGCCTGGATATGTGCCCAAGGTTCCCACTACTCCCTTCCGGGACCAAGTGGTGAGCCTGCAAGCGCTGCCTTCGGAGGAGGCAGACCCAGCCCTAGCTTTTCTCTGTCCCGTCCGTGCTCTCCGGACTTACGTGGACAGAACGCAAAGCTTCAGGACCTCAGAGCAGCTCTTCGTCTGTTACGGAGGACAGCAGAAGGGAAAGGCTGTCTCCAAGCAGAGGATGGCCCACTGGATAGTGGATGCCATCGTCTTGGCTTATCAGTCCCAAGACGTGCCCTGCCCGCTCGGGTTAAGAGCCCACTCCACTAGGGGTGTTGCCTCTTCCTGGGCGTTGGCTCGTGGCGCCTCGCTGACAGATATTTGTAGAGCTGCGGGCTGGGCGACACCTAACACGTTCGCTAGATTCTATAGCCTCCGTGTAGAGCCGGTTTCTTCCTGTGTGCTCACTTCCCATAGTCAGTAACACCGAGGTGCCCGTTCTAGTGTCGGCTTGCTGCGCCATTCCCTCCCCTATGGTAGACGGATGCGTGCGCTTATTCTGCTCCAGTCGAGTTCCCCGGATCGGCGAACCCTGTTGAGTCCTCCGCAACCCGCGGCAGTCGGACGTGGCGGAGCGTTCGACGCCAGGTCTAACACTCGTATGCATTGGTGGAACTTGTGTTAGGCTGGGTTCCATATGTAGTGACCCCCACGGCGGTCCCATATGTGTATTCTTCCACGGTACGGCTCCCTTCGGCGAGTCCGTGTCTTTCCCTCGGCAGAGTCTCCTCTGCCGTCCCAGGTACGTGTTGTCCCCCTCCTCTAATTGGCCGGGGCCACCCCTGGGACTTCCGTATGTTGTGCTGCCCACGGCCAGCCCATACGTGTATTCTCCACATGTTAACTCCCTCTGGGCATGATGTGGCTTCCGCAGCTGCCTTCACAGGCACGCTTTCCCAGCGTTATCCAATACAGTCAGCTGAGTGGGTCTTGCGGAACAGCAGCTTGGACTCTCCCTGCGTGAACTTTCCCGCCCGCATCAGATCGGGGTCTGAGGGGCTCATCGCTGGGCGCTGGAAGTGGTAGTAACTATGGCGTTTTCCATAGGGGATCCCAATTCGTCGGTACGTCCGACGTACGTCGAACGTGACCGACTGAATGGGAACGTCTCGGTTACGTATGGTAACCCTCGTTCCCTGAAGGAGGGAACGGAGACGTACGTCCCGTCGCCACAGTTGCTGTACCATCACTGCAGGTTGAGCCATTACGTGTGGCTCCTCAGTGAAAAACAGCGTGCATTCGCTCTCGCTTCCTGTTTATACCCGCGGCGCGGGGCGGGGCGCGAGATGCAAATCTCGCACGCCAATTGTCCATTGGCCGGTTCTAGATAGCTCGAAGCTGATAGGGGCTCCCAGAAGTGATCCCAATTCGTCGGTACGTCCGACGTACGTCTCCGTTCCCTCCTTCAGGGAACGAGGGTTACCATACGTAACCGAGACGTTTCTTGAGCATATCAGCATAGTATAATGATTTCTGAAGGATCATGTGACACTGAAGACTATAATGACAATAATAAATTTCATTTTAAAACATTAAAATATAAAGAAGTTTAAATTATAATAATTTTTCACAATATTGCTTTTTACTGTATTTAGATTTTTTTTTAAAATGCATCCTTGATGAGAATAACAGACTTGACATAAACAAACAAATCTTACTCTAAACTTTTGAATAGTAGTGTACTTTCTTCTGTAGAAAACAAAATAAAAAGTTATTTAAAGAATGTTTCAACTGTCCATTTGATGAAAGTCAATGAGGTCTAAAACAACATTTTTTATTGGATAAAGAAAGTCATACAGTTTAGAACAATATGAGGTTGTGTAAATGATGACAGCATTTTCATTTTTACGTGAACCTCATGGACCTGCATTGCAGGAAAACCTAGCCTGAAGGAAAATAAATATTGATAGACTGTAAAAGACAAAACCCATTATCTTGTGTATTATAAGAACATAAACATCTCAAATGCACTGTGAAGACAGGTTCCTCCCATCAATAAGTATTCTGCAGTGAAGGTGAAGATAATGTATGTTTGATATTAATGATGGTCTCCCATGTCTAATAAACTGTAGGAAGTAATCAGTACGGCTCCATCCTGGGCCATACATCTGTGACCAGCGGCAGTCTGCTGGACGATCATCATTGGCATTCTGTAGTAATTGAGCGCTACAGGAGAAATGTCAATTTCACCCTTGATCAGCATACTCAGCACTTCCGCACCAACGGGGAGTTTGACCACCTTGACCTGGACTATGAGGTACGACTGAGAAAGTGAATGATTTATTGCTCTGAACTTCATTTAACAAGCAGGTGCATTATGGGATGCTAAAGCACAAAATGCCACTCCCCATAATTGGTAATTCTTTAAAAAATTGTATTGTCCTTGGAAAAGATTTATCTCATACAGATAAGACAGCATGAATGATGTGACAATGAACAGGCAATATTGTGAGAATTCCCTGCTGAAAAAAAAACGTGAATTTCAATGGCCTTCCAAGCTGGTTTATGCTAGTTAGTGCTGGTTTAGTGCTATAAACCAACATAATGTTTTTCACCAACACAACTTGGTGATGCTGGTTGATTAAGACTAATTGCACCTAAATTGAAGATGTTTTTCCAAACCTTTTTAACTTTGTTTTCTTCCATTTTTGAGGATTATCCTCTAAGGTGTTTTACATATAATACAAGTGAATGGGTACTGGGGCTGTCAAGCTCCAAAATGACACAAAAACCATAATAGTATAATAAAAGCAGTCCTTATGACATTACGACATATGTGTACTATATACGTAAATCCTCTGAAGTCATGTGGTACAGTAGCTTTGTGTGGGTTGTGTGTGTGGTCAGAATCATTATTAGTCAGTGAAAATCTTGCCAGATGTGATTTGTCTGACATATTTGATTTGAGGGAAGATTCACAGTGAAAAATTACATTTTGGTCTGTTCCTTGAACAAAGTGCCTTTTTTTAACGCACAGGGTACTCCTTTAATTGACGTCATTTTTTGGCATGCAGGGTACTCCATTGCTCTTGATGAGAAACCTTTGACATTATACACAGACTCGATGGGCATGGACATCTTATCGTTATGATTAAATTATATATTGGAGTATAATTTTGCCATTATAACATATGGGGTGTGATTTTTAACTTAATCAGCCAGGCTCATTTTATTTACATGTATTTTACTTTTTTATTTACAGTATTTAGACATGTTTTGAGCATGTAACCCAACCCCTACCCCTAAACCTACCCATTTGTGTATTATATAATATAAAACATATATCAGGCAGATAAGACTACAGCCATAATTTATTTAAAAAGTACAAATAGTCACAGAGTTCTGAGGCCAAACGATTTGGGGTTAATAAAGGCCGTCTGAAGCGAATTGATGGGTTTGTGTAAGAAAAATATCCCTATTTAAAACTTTATAAAGTAAAACATCTAGCTTTCGCCAGACCGCCTTCCGTATTCAACTTACGAAGTTCAACTTCGCAGTTCAAAATGCTAAGGAAGGCGGTCTGGCGGGAGCTAGATATTTCACTTTATAATGTGTTAAATATGGATATTTTTCTTACACAAACGCATCACTTCGCTTCAGAAGGCTTTAAATTAACCCCCTGGAGCCGTGTGGATTACTTTTATAATTTTGGGCTTCAAATTTGGGCTGCTATTTACTGTCATTATAATGCTTGGGTTTAATATATCTCTGATTGTATTTGTGTGAAAAAAGAATGTTATATACGCCTAGGATGGCTTGAGGGTGAGTAAATCATGGGTTATTTTCATTTTTCATCCCTTTAAATTCCACTTGTAATGCATCACCAGTTGTTTGTAATACTTTTTGCAATAAATATCTGTGACTGTACTTTTATTTGCCTGTTACGTGTTTGTAGAGAATCGGGTAGGTTTAGGTTAGGGTTAGGTACTCTGGGGCCAGATTCAAGAAAATCTTCTTAAGAAAGAAGTTAAGAAAATTCATAAAGTTCATAAGAATGTTCCTAAGTGCAATTCTTGAAAAATGTTTTATAAACAAATATTTTCTTAATAACATCTTAATTCGCTTTTCAATCGCTGAATGAAAAACACCTTAAAGCTCATCTTTTTGCGCTGCCTGCAGATTACCGTAGATATCATAATAAGTGTGCAGACTATTTTTGTTGTGACTGGCTTGACGGAATCACTCTGTGTCGTGTTTTTAATGCGATTAAAATCATTATTTTAAAAGAGCCTGTCTGAAGATGCAGCGGTCTTTCTTGCATTCTCTCTAGAGTGTATGTGTCCGGTATCTGTGTGTGTTGTGCTGCCTTGCTAGTTCTAGCTTGAGTGAGAGCATCATATATGTGTAAAAGATCAGTCTGTGTCTTTTCAGTGTAGCCTACTCGTCCATATTCACGGTACTATTAGTAATATATATTATATTTAGCTAGCTACTGTTATGTTGTAATGGTTAATATTTGAAACAACCCAATAAATTCATTTAACATCTTACATTTGGGTGTTTTTCTTACATTTCTTACATAACTTATTCTTAAGAATGTTTTGTGAATCCGGCCCCTGGTCACACTGCAGCCGTTACCCAATCCATGGAGCTCAAGTTTAAAGCCGGGATGTCACACCAAGACACTCCCAGGAAGGTTCACACTGTGTTTGCAGTGGTATTTGTATCTCTTGTTATTCTTGTCAGCACAGAGCGTCTGAAATCCGCTACTCTTCACAGGATTAAGCCACACTAAGAATGTGTAGCAGGATATTACTGTTATCAAATAGAAATGACTCATATTAACAAGCACTTTAGAGGAATGTATAAGAAATTGATTTTCAGCGACGTAAAGAATATGGTCTGAGAGCAAATTCTTATCTATTCAATTGAGCTCAGACACTCCTGGCACCATTGGATGCTACAGGGCTAGTTACAGCTCAGTTGGTCTGAGACAAATTGACCCCAATTAAAGTGAAAGTGTCTGATTAATTGAGCCGAGAACGGATCCAAACCGGTGAGTCGTTTTCTGCTGGAGCACAGACTGTGTTTACAAACAATTGCATTTATCGACTATTGTGTTGAAACACTGGTGCTCTGTTTGAAACTGCATGAATAATATTACTTACTAAGCATCTTTCAATAGCTAGATATACAAAATATGTATAATTTTACTTAATTGTCACAAGCTGAAAGATGTTTTGTTTGTGATTTAATACAGCAGGGTTTGTATTATGAATCACATAAAGTTTCAAGTTCTCACTCTTCTCATATCCAGTCTTGACATACACTATATTTCCAAAAGTATTGGGACACCCCTCCAAATCATTGAATTCAGGTGTTCCAATAAAAAATCAAGCACCTAGGCATGCAGACGCTTCTACCAACATTTGTGAAAGAATGGGTTGCTCTCAGGAGCTCAGTGAATTCAAGCATGGTACCGTGATAGGTTGCCGCCTGTGCAGTAAGTCCATTCCTGAAATTTCCTCACTACTAAATATTCCTCGGTCAACTGTTAGTGGTATTATAACAAAGTGAAGCAACTCAGCCACAAAGTGGTAGGCCACGTAAAATCACAGAGCGGGGTCAGCGCATGCTGAGGTCTACAGTGCGCAGAAGTCGCCAACTCAATAGCTACAATAGCGTCAATAGCTACCGACAGCCACAAAGTGGTAGGCCATGTAAAATCACAGTGCGGGGTCAGCGCATGCTGAGGTGCACAGTGCGCAGAAGTTGCCAACTTTCTGCAGAGTCAATAGCTACCGACCTCCAAACATCATGTGGCCTTTAGATTAGCTCAAGAACAGTGCATAGAGAGCTTCATGGAACGGGTTTCCATGGCCGAGCAGCTGCATCCACGCCTTACATCAACAAGTGCAATGCAAAGCGTCGGATGCAGTGGTGTAAAGCACACCACCACTGGACTCTAGAGCAGTGGAGACGTGTTCTCTGGAGTGACGAATCACGCTTCTCTGTCTGGCAATCCGATGGACGAGTCTAGTTTTGCCGGTTGCCAGGAGAACGGTACTTGCCTGATTGCATTGTACCATGTTTGGTGGAGGGGGATTATGGTGTGGTTATGGTGTGGGTTTTTTTTTTCAGGGTTTTGGCTTTACCCCTTAGTGCCAGATTAACTCTTAATGATTCAGCATACCAAGACATTTTGGACAATTTCATGCTCCCAACTTTGTGGGAACAGTTTGAAGATGGCCCCTTCCTGTCCCAACATAACTGCTCACCAGTGCACAAAGCAAGGTCCATAAAGACATGGATGAGCAAGTTTGGTGTGGAGGAACTTGACTGGCCTGACCTCAACCCAATAAAACTCCTTTTGGATGATTTAGTGCAGAGACTGCGAGCCATTGCAATAATTTATGCAGTATAATTGATATAATAATGCAGTATAAATGCAGTAAAATAGAGTCTAGGCCTTTAAAATAAAAATTTTTGAAGGCTGATTAGTGCCATCTGTTGAGAAAGAAAACATATAATACCCTGGTGTAACCACTAGTTGCCTGTATAGCTCTCTATAGAGCAGCTTGTAAATTGCCTAGTTGTTTTTAGACATAATTACATATTTTTATTAGGTGGAAGATTTAAATATATATTTAAACAATCTTTAAAAAAAAAATGTCAAGTTGTAGATTTTTTGTGTGTGTGTGTGTGTGTGTGTGTGTGTGTTAGAAATAATGATTTGAAGTATTAGTTTATGCATTATGATTACAGTCAAACATGAACATTGTGTTAGAAAGAGAACGCAAGGAAGCATTTTGTTACCCATTTTTTGATTCAGAATTTTGTTTAAAAAAAAATGCAATTCATTCAATCACCCTGTGGCACCACATCATGGCGGTGAGCTTTTTTCTGCATTATTACTGAATTATTGAATTGATTTCACATACTCTCAAAACTGCTCTGTGTTACAGACACAGTGGTTCATAGGTGTGTGTGTGTAGGAATGAGTGTGCTTATTTTACAGTCTTGATGCTTTAGAGCAGGGGTCTCCACACTCGGTCCTGGAGGGCCGCTTTCCTGCAGAATTTAGCTCCAACCTCAATTAAACACACCTGAACCAGCTTAATGAGTGTCTAACTAGGGTCTTGTAAGACACTGTTTAGTTGGTTCAGGTGTGTTTATCTGAGGTTGGATCTAAACTCCGCAGGACAGCGGCCCTCCAGGACCGAGTGTGGAGACCCTTGCTTTAGAGTGTCACCCCTTTACTGCTGTAAGCTTTTTCTGAATTATCACTGAATAAATTTCACATATTCTCAAAACTGTGTGTGTGTGAGTTGATATGTCTATATCACATTCTTTAATGTTTTATAGGGTCATCCCTTCACTGTTGTGTACTTTTTTCAGCATTGTGTCCGATTTGTAGATTGTGCACACAAAAATTCTCAGTATTTTTGTCAATTTACCATTCATTTCCTTTGGTTGGTAATTTTTGACCGAAGACCATGAGCGTGACTATTTTTTTTACGACCACTTAGCCTGTTCGACAATTTTTTTTTGTGTGTTCACATTCCAAGTGTGAAAAGTCACCAAGTTTCGTACCATTCCGATTAATTTCAAAACGTAAATTCTCCGGTCAGAAATGACCGAAAACCGCTCAAGGGTTAAGGTGACTCAGTTTACCCACTGGCACATATTTCCACACTCTCTGTATATATTGTTTTGTTGAACTTGGTGGGTTGTAATGCTTTGATACAGTTTTTCTGGCTTATGTTTCTAAGAAGTCTGATTTCTTTATGCAGCTGACTTTCGGAGGGATGCCTTATTCTGGGAAGCCAGTCTCAGGAGGTAGAAGAAACTTCAAAGGCTGCATGGAGAGCATCAACTACAATGGAGAGAACATCACTGACCTGGCCAGAAGAAAGAAACTAGACACTTCCAGCTTTGTGAGTCGATTCGCTTTTCAACCAACACCACAAAACATAATCAGAGTTTGATTTTGAGTGCATAACTTTCTCGTTTATGACAGTTCATGTGTACATATTTAACATGTTTGGATGGGTTGTTTTTGCCTGGAGGGTTGTGTGGAGGTGTATGACTATGAAGAGCTGTGCAAGGTTGACACTTCAGAATGTAGAGCGGTTCAGACGTGATATTGATGGAGCTCGCTTTAAAAACCTCATATCTATGCTGTATGGATCTGTTTAATTTGTTACAACATGTTGATGGGAATGTTAATCATCTACGCAGATTTGATGACTGTTGTCAGCACTGATAATAATCTAATTTCCACTATGATATTACAAAGAATGCAATACCATAATTGCACATCATATCCGATAAGCTTATCAGTGTTCTGTTGATCATTAATGGAACCACAAACATAAAGAGACACAATGCTTTTTACTGATGAAAATGTAAATTTTATCTCTGCCATTCAGTTACACCAGCACATCATGTCACAGAACACCAATCAAGCATTATCTTGAATCTAAATATGTTTGAATTAGATTTGCATATTTTTGTTCTAGAGATTTGGATTTTGACAAATAAACCAATCGTGTTTGTACCGTATTTTAGGAGGCAAAATTGAAACCTAAAATGAAAATTGTGACCCAGGGGGCATATTACAGAAACATCTTAACTTTAGAATCCTATCTTATCTGTTTGGTAACCATGGCAATTTCAGTTAGGACCTCATTTAGGACAAAAGCTAGGGCTGAACGATTTTGGGAAAAAATCGAATTGCGTTTTTTTTTTTTTTACCAATATTGTGATTGCGATTTAATATGTGATTATTTTTTAAACTCTTTATCTTCTGTATTATTCAACATTACATCATTGTATAGTAATGGTGGAAATCTTTAATTGGTACCTCACGATCCGATTCCGATTCTGGGAGTCACGATCCGATTCCACAACAATTCTTGAATTTTTCCTTATTAATTATTAATATTATTAATTTATTAAAAACTTAAAATGTTTTTTATTATGATATATGTAATTATAAGCTTTTTTAAATAACTACACATTATAACATTTTAATTAAAACAATTGCATGTTAATAATTTTAAATATATAAACTAATATAGCTGCAAAACATAAGCTAGTAAATCATAAAGAGGAATAAAAAACATATTACAAGCAATGAACAAAGAGTGCTTTTAGTATTTAAGAGTGTCTGAACTGTGAGTGATTTTTCTCTTTCTCAGCTTTACTGTTGTTTGATTATTAATGATGACATCATCATAGACAGCGGGAGACCTGCATTCATGCACATATCTCTTTTGAAATATAAGATGTTTTTGTCCTGTCTGTTTAATTCATTAAGACATTACTGATGGTGTTTACATTAATTTTGCATCATAAAAGCATTTTGAGACGCACACAGACGCGTGCTCGCGAGCACTCTTCACAAAGCGCCGCGTGAGCATTTGAAATGGAAAGCCTTCTGTCAGCGAGTTTCTTATTTTTAATATACAAGCACACTGCATTCCTAACAACATGAATGAAGCCTTCGTTGAGCATTTGTAAGGAAAATACCGGCGGGCGAGAACACACACACTGTAAGCGTGACATCAAGCAAAGTTTCTCACAGCGCATATCCTGTGCAAAGAAGCCTGCGAATGTCATTGCAATTCGCGTCAACCTTTCGGAACGTTATGAAATATTATTTTATGGTTTGTGTGTGATTGTGTGTGTGTGTGTGTGAGAGAGAGAGAGAGAGAGAGAGAGAGAGAGAGAGAGAGAGAGAGAGAGAGAGAGAGAGAGAGAGAGAGAGAGAGAGAGAGAGAGAGATAATGGAAGCAATCAGAATACGGGTGTTTCTAAAACACACGCAAGCTATTACAGAATGACATTTCTTAAGTGGATAATCTTATCTTAACTATGGATAGGAAGCAGTTATTACAGAAGCATCTTAACATCCTAATATAACTTCAAACTTTTTTGAAATCCAATGGTAAAAATCACAGTACAAAAAGGCTTTTTTCGAGAATGGATTTACATTTATTGATTATACAAGATGAAGAGCAGCGACGTTTGATGGTGGAGAGACTTTTGGAGGACCCAGAGGATGTGCTGTGCTTTGATGATAAAACGACACATGACTCCCACGACACATGATTTTACAGTTAGTTGAGGAATTGTGACCAACATTACAGAGGCCAATGAGCTATCACAGAGCTTTATCGGTCATTCTTAAAGTGATTAACGCCTTACTTTTTGTTTTTGTTTTGCAAAAGGCGGTTTATAAAACAGACTTTAACTTTACAACAGAGTTTATCAAAATTTCTATCTCTGCCACACTGAAATTAAAAGCATGCCATTGTTTCTCTATTTTGATTTTAGGTTTACTTCAGAAGCAGTTTGCGCGTTGTTGGTTGCTTGGTAACAGACCTGACAGTTGATTACTGAACTCGATGGAGCGGTTTAAGATTTCCTAACTATAGGATAAGAATCCTAAATCAAGTTAATATTTGCTTCTGTAATACGAAATTGGGAAAAATCCTAAATGAATAAGTCAGTTACTTAAAGCGAGACACGCAAACGGGCATATTACTTACATAAATAAATTTGTACAAAATATCTTAATGGAAAATTATCTTTACTTCATTTCCTAATGATTTTTTGCATAAAAGAAAAATTTATTTTGACCCATAGCCTATGATGTATTGTTGGCTATTGCTACAAATATACCTGTGCGACTTATGACTGGTTTTGTGGTGGGCGTATTACAGAAACTTTCTATCTTAGGTCTTAACTTAAAGGAACACGCCGACTTTTTGGGACTTTAGCTTATTCACCGTATCCCCCAGAGTTAGATAAGTCCATACATACCATTCTCATCTCCGTGCGTGCCATAACTCTGTCTGACGCACCCACCGCTAGCCTAGCTTAGCACAAAGACTGGAGGTAAATGGCTCCAGCTAGCCTACTGCTCAATAAGTGACAAAATAGCGCCAACATTTTCCTATTTACATGTTGTCATGTGTATAGTTACATCGTGTACTAAGGCCAACGCTGCGTAATATCATTGCGCCACTGCATCCATGGTACGGCGGCAAAGTTCCTGGATTATTACGTAGGAATGAGAGTATAGTTCCTAGCCATATATTTACCATATATGTACTTATCTTACTATGGTGAATAAGCCAAAGTCCCAAAAAGTTCCTTTAAGTTAAGACCTAAGATAGAAAGTTTCTGTAATACGCCCACCACAAAATCAGTCATAAGTCGCACAGGTATATTTGTAGCAATAGCCAACCATACATCATAGGCTATGGGTAAAAATTATAAATTTTTCTTTTATGCAAATAATCATTAGGAAATTAAGTAAAGATCATGTTCCATGAAGATATTTTGTACAAATTTATTTTTGGAAGTAATATGCCCATTTGCGTGTCTCGCTTTAAGTAACTGATTTTAAGTAACTCTAATAGTAACTGAAACCAAGTAGCACAATAATTCTTTTTGCATAGAAAATCAGAGACTTCACATGTTCAGATCATGCCTCCAACATGCTTCTGTTGCATTATTTTCACCCTCTAATGAGTCTGCACAAATTGAGTTTACAACAAAAACATCGCACATGCGATAACTTTTTTTTGTTCATAACACTTGACAATTGCACAGATCATAGATCATGGCACATCACAATTTACAGCAGATTGTTACGATGAAAAAAGCTAGATAATACATTGTGTTGATCACAAGATATTACTTACGGAGTGATGTAACATATGTGCCTAAAAATATTCCTCTCGTCTTACCGGGATGCAGTGTGTGTTCCAATGTTCCCGGAACTGTCTATGCTTGTTTTCCAACAAGGAATAACACAAAATAGGTATCTTTCTAAAGCTTAGAAACTCGGCTTTTAATCCATCTAACCATTGTGATCAATGTTTTTCTTAATACTCCCTATAAACCAGAGTGTACCGCCCGCCGGCGCCACCTAGCAACGGAAACATTAATAATCATATTTTTCAAAACTACTGCCTTTAATAGGTGTCAAAATAGGTGTCATTTGAAAGCTTAGAGTCTGAACTTTTCAATGCATGTAGCCAATTCGATTAACTCCTAGGTAATGCTGAGTGATTTGCTGATAAATAGAAAAATATGTTTTCATAAAATGTTTTCATAACCCTCAGATTCCAGATTTTCAAATAGCTGTATCTCGACCAAATATTGTCCTATCCTAACAAACATCCATACATAAATGGAAAGCTTATTTATTCGTATAAATCTCAATTTCAAAAAATTTACCCTTAAGACTGGTGTTGTGGTCCAAGGTCACAATTGTCATTACTCACTCTCATATTGTTCCAAACCTGTATGACTTTCCTTCTCTGCACAAAAAGTAAAGGTCCAAAACAACTTTGGACCCCATTTATTTAAATTGTATGGACAAAAAACACTGAGACATTTTCCAAAATATCCTCTTTTGTGTTCCACAGAAGAAATTAAGTCCAGGTTTGGAACCAGATGAGGATGAGTAAATGATGACAGAATTTTCATTTTTGGTTGAACTATCTCTTTAATAGCGTGAAAATAGCACAGTTCTCCTCCTTTGCAAATTTGATATGTGTCCACCATAGACAGGCTCGGAATTATTATTCATGTCTGAAGGATTACATTCAAGGTTGATAAAACACATCACATGGGCGGAGGTTCTCTTATGAAGCCCTGAGAAAGGCTGAGTGCACTTTTCTATTTCATTGTGATGAGACTGATTAAGTTCTCTATATTTGAAATAAGACTGAAGTGCATTTGGTGCCTCAAAATTAGCATTTAGAAGGACGTCGAGCTGGAGAGTTATGAATAAAAGCCCTCGTCGTTGCTTCCATGCACCCCTTTTCCAGCTTAAGGTTCAGAAATCGTCGGTGTGGTTGGGAACATGCTGTAGCAGCACTTTGAGAGATCTTTCTTTAAGCCCATGTTCCACATGAAAGGTCCTCAACCATTTAAGACTCAGATTTATTTTCTAGTCACTTTATTTTGCAGCTTTGTAAGTGTATTAAATATGTTGAATTTGAGAAATACATTATACAGTGTGTTGTGTATAATCTATTTTGCCAGAAAAACAGCTGACCCAAGGTTCTTTGATGGTCTTATCTGGTTTAAGATGGTCTAAAACTTCTAACACCCCTTTAAAACCCTCAAAACGGACCAGGATAATTAGTTTAACCATCTCAGTAGGTAATCACTGTAAACAACTGTACATAAATGTTTTTTAGTGTTTTTTATCCTGCCTTATTTTCAGCGCAACCTGACATTCTCCTGCGTGGACACACATACATTCCCAGTCTTCTTCAATGGTACAAGCTTTCTGCAGCTGCCGGGGAGGAGGGACCACAATATGGTGTCTGTTGGATTCCAGTTCCGTTCCTGGAACCCCAGCGGCCTGCTCCTGTTCAGCTCCTTGGCAGATGGAATGCTGGAATTGGCTTTAAATGATGGAAAAGTCACAGCGCACATTAACGTCACCCAGCAGAAAAACATGCGCGTGGACATTGCATCAGGTGAGCTGACATTCTTCGCCCACACAGACACAGTGGCTGTTACGTAGAGATCTCATAAGATTTCATCAGCCTCTTTTTTTAAATTGTTGTTTTTCTAGCATTGTAGCACCTAGTTGATAAATTACTTAATGTTTCAATTTTCTATGTTTAAATACTATTATGATCAATCAGCACCAGTTGTAGTAGCAATGATAACGTTGCAACATATCCCAGAGATAAACTTTAATGCTCAAGGCTGCGTTTCCCAAAAGCATCGTAAACCTAAAAGTTGATCGTAGATGCTTTTGGGAAACACGGCCCAGGTTTGTCCTTTGTCCAGGTTTGTGAATTTGCATACACAATGCATTTAATTCTATAACTTTGGAAACAAGAATGGGAAACAAGAATGGGAAAAAAAACAGGACTTCATTGTATCCATTACATTTTGATTCCAACAGGACAGAAAGGCCGTTCCATATCAGTGTAGATAGATAGATAGATAGATAGATAGATAGATAGATAGATAGATAGATAGATAGATAGATAGATAGATAGATAGATAGATAGATAGATAGATAGATAGATAGATAGATAGATAGATAGATAGATAGATAGATAGATAGATAGATAGATAGATAGATAGATAGATAGATAGATAGATAGATAGATAGATAGATAGATAGATAGATGAACACACCTCGTTTTCAGACAAGCATGCCCATGGGCGAACAGAAGGGTGTGAGTGCATTTGCTACTTAAACAACGTGGAGCTGGACGTGAAAATGATAACTGCGTAGGGCTGAAACTAGCAAAAAACACTTGCGTTGCGCATGCCGTCGTATTGCGCCGGGTGTATGATAAGGCCCTTGGTCTGGGAAGAATTGGATGAGAAATTAGTTCATATTGAAGTTCATATTGAAATCTCAAGTCACTGTCTGGAAGAAACAGTTGAAATTTTAAAGAGGCTAGTCTTCATCTTAATACAATTTTTATTTTTGTTGACGTGTGTCTTTGTCAGTCTAAAGAAGAGCATTAGTCCAAAGACATTCTGGACACACTCACCAAACTCCTGTGCTAATAGGCCATTAGGAGAAAGGGTAGTTATTCTTACATTGTTAACCTCAAGGCTAATTGGGCTCCGCCTCTATGGAATCCTTTATCTCTTTTAAGAAAAGCAAATTGACTCCACATTGAACTCCAGCATGGAAGAGTCAGGTAATAACTTGATGAAGTTCCATGCATAGTAAGTCATGCTCAGTGACAGCTGTGAGATTAATGTTGTGTTTGACCTAAGCTAATAGGTCTACAGGATCTGAAATTTCGATCTTGTTTCAGACTTCAGCATGTTATTGGATTTACTGGAACAATTGTGGACTTTATCAATAGAAGAATTTATTTGGGGTGTCACTTATTCTTCTGTACCACAGAGCAAAGTAAGGTAACGTTAGAACTATAATTAGTCAGGTTAAGTTCATGTCTAATAGATCATAGATAATTTTTTTCTCCACTTTGAATTATTCCTTTTTTTATTTTTTTCATTGAATATCAACGAATCACATGACTCGACCACACATTATCTTAATTTTCAATGAAAGCCACTCATATTCTTTAAGATTCCATATTCGAACCCTAATGCATTTGTCGATATAATTTTAGACAGGTTTATATGTATGGTTGCATGGCAGGGGTTTTCTTATTAATCTGACATGGGTATTAGAATGCAAATTGAGTGTAGTTTTCAGAACTTTGATTTTTTTTTTCTTCCTTCTGCAGAGAATCGTTAGCTGAAGAAATATTACCTTGACAAATTAATAAATGATTGCCTTAGTCATGCTTCTTGAATACCTTGGTTCTGGGGTGTAGATGTTGAATTGAGAGCATTCATGATCAATCTTTCTTCATAAATGGTTGATATGGTTTATGGAAATGCTGCAATGAATTGCTAATCCTTAAAGCATAAAATTCTACAACACCTGAACATTTTCTGTCAACTGCTAGTTGAACAATGTTTGTTAAACCAAAAAGGCAGCCATTAGTGTCGGTTCATTAATGGCTTATTAATGATTCTTTTAGTGCATTTAAGGAATAAATATTTGGCAACCCAATTCTATTTCATAATAAACACATCAAACGTTGTGAATTTAATGTTGTTACTAAAAAATAATGTCCATAAATGTATAAGATACAGCTACAGTATATTTAAAAAAACGTAAAACATTACTAAAACATAAAACATTACTGTCAAAATGTATCATTTGCATCCTTAACTATACATAATTTCTCTGTATGCTTTTGATTCACTGTAGGGAATTGTTCATAAGCATAATTTGCAAAGGACGTATTTATAGGCTGCATTTGGAGCCTCCAAATTGGGACAGTCTCAAACATCCCATCCTGCAATAACACATTTCTGGGAAATTACACAACTCCCCGGATCCCCCCATAATGTATAACAAATTATATTATAGGCTACTATTATATTCATTCGCTAGTATTCGTGCACCGAAAGTTAAAGTGAGTGTGACGAAAAAAGAGTCGAAGGTCCCCACAAATCCATGCAAGTGGTCACAGGAAATGCATTTGAAACGCAAGATAATACCAGGTGTAATGGTAATGCATCTTGGCTGTCCACTTGTCACTTGTAATCAGTTCACAAGTTCGAAAAATGCATCTTAATACCAGGTGGAAACAGGCTGTCTCTCACCCATCAATTTTCTCTCTTTCTTTCTTTCATTCTTCTTTCTTTTTCTCTATCTTATCAATATGCGGGAGACTCATGGACCTTCCGGGAGAGGTTCTTTGTTGTGCCTTCGAAGGGACGCAGCCACTTTGGACACAGTTACTGATTGACCTGCTGAGCTGGATAGATCACTTACAAATTGTAATCTTTTACTGATTACAGATTACATGACAAAAATTGTAGTTAGTAACGTAATCCATCACATTACATATTTAAGGTAATATAATCTGACTACTGTTGGATTACTTTTAGATTACTTTTGAACTAACTTGTTTATCACATTGATTTTAGTAGAATAATATTGTACCATATTGATACAAAAATAGGACAAGAAAAAAAATATATAAAATGTTTTATCAACAACATGTGATAATAGTGCATTAAATATTACATTATTTCAGGGTTTCCCAGAATCAAGCATAGCGTTAGTTCTGGCAGGTCACGTTAGTTAAGCTTGCATCAGCTGACTGTCAGCTGATCTACGGCTACCTATAGGAATGCAATGTCTATCACATCATACATATATAAACTCCTTCAGGATTATCAGCAGCTATCGCATTTCTCCGGAGCTAATTACCGTCCTCCATCCCCAGCTCCCCTCGTCCAGTCAGGATTTGGCATTCTGATTCCCCTTGAATCAGACTACATTCCCAAATGATGTTGTAAATTAAAAATGTTGGTTAAAAATGTTATGTTGGTTCTGTTCTGTTTACCCTAAGGGGGATTATTGCTGCTCTCCCTGCTCTCATCCATGCTAGACTGCATGGATGTGCAGGGAGTTCTTGCCCAGAACAGAACCATACTGCCAATCCAAACTGTATGCAATTGTCAATCATCTTTGACGATAGTGGTCCTGACATAACTGGGGTTTGTGATGGAACTGCAGGGGTTTGTGAGTGTAATGAAAAACTATTAAGTAATTACATTTTTTGTTTACCTGCATGTAATGTGACCATGAACCTACATCAGATAACTTTATTATGTATTATTGTTATTATTTGTATTGACTTGGTTGAAAATGATTGACCTAATTTACAAATTAAAATCTCAGGGGGAGCTTCAAGTAAATATATTAGGTCAAAGACATTTTAGCTGATATAAAAAATGGGGAATCTCTGCATTGCATGTAAATATGAAATGACGTGAATTTGTACATTTTAATGTGTTCAAAAGACAAAAGCTTTCCAAAGACATTAATATATGGTTAAATAACTTACTATATCAAGTAATAATTAATGTGTTACTCATGAGTTGATTAGATATGCAATGTTGAGAAAACCTATATACCCTATACCCATATATTGTTATTTAACTTATTTCTGTGGCATAGTTATTATATTGAATAATAATAGATTGTTAGCTAATCTGTGTGCTTTGTATATGTGCATTTCTGAAATGCATAACGTGTACAAATCAATTTACATTGTAATGTAGACGCATGCATTTTATGTGAAGCTGCTTTGAAACGATATATATCGTGAAAAGCGCTATACAAATAAATTTGAATTAAATTGAATAAGTGAAATAATTTCTGTAAATCCAGTGAT
The DNA here is from genome assembly GCA_023566225.1 of Romanogobio albipinnatus. Classification (NCBI taxonomy): domain Eukaryota; kingdom Metazoa; phylum Chordata; class Actinopteri; order Cypriniformes; family Gobionidae; genus Romanogobio; species Romanogobio albipinnatus. Next base: position 23,002,829 of record CM042260.1, on the reverse strand, counting down.
CGAATGCTGTGTGGGTCTTAGTTTGTAGTGATAGTCACATGACTAGTCGCTGATATGTGTGTGCAATTCCACAAACCTGGAAGACCTTCTGAATGTATACAAGCAGTAGGCATTTTAGAAAGGAACATTTAAAAGATAGGGAGTAGGGAGAATCAATTAATTATATTTGACTGCCATTGTGAGAATAACATGTAATCAATAAAAAAAGTAACTAGAGTCTGATTATGAGTATTTTAAAACGTAATATAATCCAATTACAAATACTTAATTTTTGGAATCTGGTTACGTAATCCAGATTTCATGTAATCAGTTACTACCCAGCCCTGCTGACCTGTATGTTTTTGATTAACTAAAAGGAACTGTTCATAAGAGTTATTTATTCAGGAACAAGAGTACATTGATTGTGCTGAATGTTTTTAATTAAATGAAGAAAACCGTTCATAAGAGTAATTCATTTGGGAGTCAGGCTACTCTGTACGTGTTTGATTCACTAAAAAGAAACAAAAGAGAGTCATTCGTTTGGGAATCGAGTCTCAGTTTTATGCGGTAGATTCAATAATGTGGCGCCATTGAGTAAGTACTACAGGAAACGTCTCGGTTACGTATGTAACCCTCGTTCCCTTTCATTCAGTACACTACGAGTTACATCAGTTACTGGCGAAATGGGGGTTTCGCTTAGAAGCCAATCGCCTTTGAGATCTACAAAACGAGCCAAGGGCATGAAAATGCCATGGGTCTGTGGAATTTGCATAATGCAACCCCACCCCAACGCGTGGGTATAAAGGGCGTTGCATTGCACACTCGCATTATGTTTACCTGCTGAAGAGCCGAGGCATGTAACGTCGACGTAACGTCTCCATTCCCTACATACGTAACCGAGACGTTCCCTTTCAGTCAATACACTACGAGTTACGTCAGTTACTGATGAAATGGTGGTCCCAATTCAATCTCGTCACAACGGCTGTCTTTCAGCGTCCTGTGCTGACCCGAGATCCCTGACGTGAGTCTGAGAATGAACAAGGGACTGGGCTCAACACCAATACCAAGGTACACTGGGAAGAATATCCCATGTGGAGAAATGCAACACAATGCCTGCACGAAGGGAGGACTTAGGAATACACACGACCCCCGTAGGGACTGCATGTGGAAAAACACTGAGGTATCCAGCCGCAGGTCGAATATTTCAACCTCAGGGGTGGCAAGGTGGCTTGCCAAGGGAAGACACATGCTCAAGAGACTTACCGAAATACACATGTGGGTGCCCAAAGGGGGAACCATGCACATGGAGGCACCTAGCCGGAACACAAGGGCTGGAGGAACTCAGGGCCTGCTGAGAGGCTCACCTGAGTGGAGATGCGCAAGCATCCAGTCCGAGGAGTGGAATGGCGCAGCAAGCGATGACACCCGAACCTGTCCAGTTACTGGCCATTTGAGGCGAGTACACGAGAAGACACAGGCTCTACTCGGAGATTATAGAATCTCGTGAATGTGTTAGGTGTCACCCAGCCTGCAGCTCTACAAATGTCTGTCAGCAAGGCGCCATGCACTAGAGCCCAAGAGGAAGCAACACTCCTAGTGTCCTGATATGCCAGGACAATGGCGTCCACTATCCAGTGAGACAACCTCTGCTTGGAGAGAGCCTTCCCTTTCTGCTGCCCTCCGTAACAGACAAAAAGCTGGTCTGAGGTCCTGAAACACTGCGTCCGGTCTACCTAAACGCGAAGGGCGCGTACTGGACAGAGCAGTGCCAAGGCTGGGTCTGCCTTCTCCACAGTCAGCGCTTGCAGGTTCACCACCTGATCCCTGAAAGGAGTGGTGGGAACCTTGGGCACGTATCCAGGCCGGGGTCTCAAATCACGTGAGAATTAGCCGGCCCAAATTCCAGGCACGCTTTGTCAACCGAAAATGCCTGCAGGTCTCCTACCCTCTTGATGGAAGCCAGGGCAATCAAGAGCACCACTTTCATTGAAAGGAACTTCAACTCTACAGACTGCAGGGGCTCAAAGAGAGCTTTCTGCAGGGCAGATAGAACCACTGCAAGATCCCAAGAGGGCATCTGAGGAGGGTGAGGCGGATTTAGTCTCCTCGCCCCCCTCAGGAACCTGCTAACCAGGTCGTGCTGTCCAACTGTTTTAGAGTCCAGCAGGTCATGGTGAGCCGAAATAGCGACTACGTAAACCCTCAGGGTGGAGGGAGACAGCCTTCGCTCCAACCCTTCTTGGAGGAAGGAGAGCACGGACCCGAAAGGGCATTTCCTGGGGTCTTCTCGCCGAGAAGAGCACCAGGTGACGAAGAGGTTCCACTTCAACGCATAGGCCTTTCTGGTAGACGAGGCTCTAGCGGAAGGGATGGTAGCCGCCACCTGAGGTGGTAGGGTACTCAAACCTGCCGCGTCCCGTCCAGGTCCCACACGTGTAGGTTCCAAAGATCGGGACGTGGGTGCCAAAGGGTACCCCGTCTCTGAGTCAGGAGGTCCTTCCTCAGAGGGATCGACCAGGGAGGGGCTGTCGCAAGGGGTACTAGTTCTGAGAACCAGGTCCGGCCGGGCCAGTACGGGGCGACCAAAAGGTCCTGCTCCCTGTCCTCCCTGATCTTGCACAGAACTTGTGCGAGAAGGCTCACTGGGGGAAATGCATATTTGAGTAGGTCCTGCGGCCAGCTGTGCGCTAGTGCATCCGTGCCGAGAGTTCCCTCGGTCAGGGAGTAATACCAGCGGCAAAGGGAAGAGTCGTGGGAGACAAACAGATCTATCTGTGCGTCTCCAAACTGTTCCCAAATCAGCTGGACCGTCTGGGGATGGAGTCTCCATTCCCCCGGCAGCGTCTGAACACGTGACAGCTCGTTGGCCACACGGTTCAGTTCTCCCAGGATGTGAACGTCACGAAGTGACCTCAGATGCTTCTGACTCCATAGAAGGAGGTGGCGGGCGAGTTGTGACATCCGGCGGGAGCGTAGACCACCTTGTCGGTTGATGTACGCTACTGTCGCCGTGTTGTCTGAACGGACCAGTACATGCTTGTCTTTGAGCAGGGCTCGGAAGCGGTGCAGAGCAAGACGTACGGCCAGCAACCCAGGCAATTGACATGCCATTGGCTCTGGGGTCCTCTCCAGGAGCCCGCGACAGCATGTCCATTGCACATGGCACCCCAGCCCGTGGCAGAGGCATCTGTTGATACAACATGCCTGAAAACTCGTTCTAGGGGAACTCTGAAAACTGAGGTTCGCCCACGGGGTGAAGGTCTGACGGCAGGCCCGAGTCACTGGGACCCGGAGCGTGCCCTGTTGCCATACCCACCTCGGGACTCGATCGCGAAGCCAGTGCTGAAGCGGTCTCATATGAAGGAAACCGAGCGGTGTGACCGTGGCTGCGGATGCCATATGCCCTAGGAGCCTCTGAAAGTATTTCAGTGGAACCACACTCTTGCCCTCGAACTGGCGAAGACAAGTCAGCAGTGACTGCGCGCGCGTTCGCTCGTAAGCTGCGCGTACAGGGTTCGGTTCAAGACGCGCAGGTCCAGGATCGGTCGTAACCCACTGTTTTTCTTGGGTACAATGAAGTAAGGGATGTAGAAGCCAGACTTCATCTCGGCTGGAGGGACAATCTCGATGGCACCCTTCGCCAGTAGGGTTGCGATCGCCGCACACATGACAGGGGCGTTGCCACCCACCATGGTATAGTGGACTCCCCAAAACCGGGGAGGAGATTGTGCGAACTGAATTGCATAGCCGAGCCTGATGGTGCGAGCGAGCCAGCTGGACAGGTTGGGAAGCGCAAGCCAGGCTCCCAAAAACTGAACCAGCAGGGTCATGCGAACCACAGGCGTACCCACGATGGGGGAGTGAGGCGGAACGACCGGCCCAGACATGGGAGGCATGGGAGTGTCCCGAGGTGACACAGGAGACCAGGGAAGGACGAGCGTTGGGGGGGCTGGCAACAGAGGGGGCTGAGAGTGGTGAGGCTGGATCGCGTCGCCCACTGCCAGCCGCGCCCTTTTGAGGCTCGGAGGTGAAAATGTCAGTTCTTTCTTTAACCATGTATAGGGTGCCACTGACCGTGAGGCCAGCGGCGGAAGGGGAAAACCAAGGATTCTCCCCCGGCCCTCCACCGGTGGAAGGAGTGGTCCTGCTACCATCTCCTGGGAAAGAACCGATATCACCTCCGAGCCGCCCGTCTCAGGACCGCCGCTTAGACTGCCGTTTGGCAGGCTGGGGGGCTGGGGTGGGCGGGGCTGCCTTCCTGTGACGTCCTCCGCACTTGGGCCCGGGTGAAGGCTGCTGCTGGGGCAATTGAGGAACCGGGTCCGCTCAGATTCCCGCATATCAGCCAGGTTGAGCCATAGGTGGCGCTCCTGGACCACCGAAGTGGACATCACCTGACCGAGAGAGTGCGCAGTCACGGTGGCCGCACGCAGCTCTTGCATAAGTGCGGGGTCAGCGTTGCCCCCGTGGATGAGCTCCGGATCAGACTCGGGCAATGCAGGAGCTCCCGAAGGAGGCAGCACAGCTGAATCCTCATCTCCGGAGCAGTCCAGCCCACCTTTGATGCGGTGAGAGACATAGCGTCATCCGCCGGTTCGCCAAATGACATGCTGGGCCCAGCCTGGGAAACACCAGCGCCATCATCTGGCAACACCACGGGTTGCGGTGCGATAGAAGGGGGTGTGGCCCGAGGAATGTTCGTCGGGTTGGCCCACACCGTCACCCTCAGATCACCCTGACCACCAGCCAAAGTATCTCCTCTCGCGGAGGAGATAGATTGGGGTGTGGTAGAGGGGACTCTCCCTCCTTTACGGAGATCACTGAGTCTTGATTTCAACACCGCGATGGTCATGCTCCCGCAGTGGGAACATGACGCATCCACGAATGCGCGCTCAGCGTGCACGAGGCCCAAGCATGCCAAACAGTGTTCGTGCCCGTCAAACGGACTAACTAGTCTCCCACACCCAGGAACAGAGCACGGGCGAGACATCTTGAAAAAGAAGTGCCACGTGCAGCTCTTTTAGAGAGGAGTTATACTCTGCAGAAATGCTGAAGCGCCCACGGAGAACACACACGCTGTGCGGATCACTGCACAGACCGACAGGAATGCGGAACTCGCTGGAACGTGCCGTCACACCAACACTCTGGAGAGAAGCTCGTCTTGAAGAGATATACAACGCTCAGGCAAGTGATACTCAGCTCTGAAGCAGAAACATAATGCGAGTGTGCAATGCGACGGCCTTTATAACCACGCGGTGGGGCGGGGTTGCATTATGCAAATTCCACAGACCCATGGCATTTTCATGCCATTGGCTCGTTTTGTAGATCTCAAAGGCGATTGGCTTCTAAGCGAAACCCCCATTTCGTCAGTAACTGACGTAACTCGTAGTGTACTGACTGAAAGGTAACTGTATTTTAGTACGATATTTTGTCCCCATCAGCAAAAGTAGGAAAATATTTGGTTCCGTGCTCACATCAAGTGCTCCCGGACATAAAGCTATCCTTTCTCATAATGATGTAGGATAGGAGAATGATCCAGACATCATCCAGGCTAGTAAGGTCATATGTAATTTTTCATCTGTACGTGTGAATATTTTTTCACATTTACACCTCAGCCCATTTGACTGCTGGCTCCATCCTCTTCTTGTCCAGGTTAAAGGTCCATTCTGCTTGTCTTGAGCTGCAAATTGGCTTTGGAAATGTAGATGAGGAGTCTGATAGTGCCGTAAATGAGCGTAGTCTTCCTAATAGGCTGCAGTTAAGTCAAATTCCAGAGGGGACACTTGTGTAATTGCCATCTTCTTACTTTTACTTATCATTTCACCAATTCATTTGTGCAAGTGCATTTTCAAACTACTGATTTAAATGCATTGAGTTTTCATCATCTTTTTCTTTAAGCACTGAAGATTAATGGCTGACATGTTAAGTTAATTGACATGAGTGACTCAGTGTGGCGAATCCGTTTGTAATATATGTGGGAATGGTACCATGTTAGGGATTAGAACTTCCCCACTGAATCTAAATTATTCAAGATGATTCATGCAAAACATATCTGACATGTTTTTTTTAGAATTGAATCTCTCATTAACAGCCTTGGAGAACCAATGTATTTAAGCCTCATTTTCTGTTCAAACGAGAATGATCATGATCGTATCGACATCTTGTGCTGGTAAGTTTGTTAGTGTTTTTCATCATTTAATCATCATCTCTACGGAGCCAATGGCGAGTACTGATTGCTTCCCTTAGTAACAGATAATTAGTCATAATTAGGTTGTATTACAGCAAGGTTGTTGCCATGGTAATCAAGTGCACAGTTGTCAAGAGAATGACACAACTTTTGAGATGTTCTCCAATTAAGCATGGAGAATCGAGTGAAAATATGTTTGCTTTTGTTTGTTTTCCACTTATTTCCTAATGGACCCAGGTAGAGTTAGTCAAATGCTGCTGTTTACAGCAAAATTGTTAATCATCATAATGATACTGTCAGCAAATGGATATTAAATCTTTAGCGTTAGAACGCTAATGCTCTGATGTCGGTGGTGTGGCTTGATTTAAAGTAGGGTTCCTTTACACATTTGTTTTCCTTTTAATTGTTAGTGCCTTTATACCCTCTAAGCTAAACTAATAGGTATTCGGAGCTTTGCTGCATGTTCAATTACAACCGAAATTGACAGGGCGACTGAAAATTGCCAGTGATTTTCCACTCATGAAATGTAAGCCTGTAAGAACAACACTGACAAGTCATGTTGCTGACAGTTTGATGAATCGCACCGATCACAGACCTGTTCCATTGTGTTAATGGGATAATTTGGAAAAAAACCTTCAGATTGTCATGCTCGGTGGCGTTTGTTTTGTTCCTTATATGCATTCAGCTGTGGCTCTTTCCGTGGCTCCAACCAAGGTCTGATACCTTCAAGGCATGTGAACTCTGAAGACTGAAAGAACTGCCAATTGCCTCTCTCACTAGTATTCTATCATATATTGATCCCGCTTGTTTAAGTGAATCTGTTTTCTTTGAAATTTATGAAGCCCTCTAGCGCTTATGAATTTGAGTTGACTCTGTGCTTCGGTCTTAATATTTGCCCAGCTGAGGTAATTTGAGAGGCTTTTCAATCCAGGCGGAAGGCAATTTAGCAAGCTCATAAACTGGGACAATATAACATTATAATCATAGTAAGGTATAGTGTTTGCCCTATGATTCCCTTGGGGGATCTCCATTATTGCTGTGTATTCCTATTCAGTATTGAACTTTCGGCTCCACCAACAAAGTTAAGGTGAACGGACATGTGGGTTCATTACTTGCTATTTATGACCACAGTGAAATGACATTGAGTTGTGCCGATTTCTACAGAATTGCACCACGCATCCCCTACATCTTGTGTTCTTTTATTAAATATTTGGGCTATTTTGATTATTCTTTCAGCTTTTAGCAAGAATAGTACTTTCAGCTCATTAATGTTAGCGCATTAACGGACACGGTTAATTTTTTCCAGTTTAAAACATTTTTTTTAAAAACGTAACAAGTAATGGAGTACCAGTTTTTTTCTGTCATCCTTTGGCTAGCGTTACATTATTGTAACATTAATTCCACTGGAGGCAAGTTGAAGTGATGAACCCAAGCACAGTTTTATTTACAAATCCAAAGTGAACAGAACATGAACTGATGACTTGAAAATGACAAAAACAAACAATGACTTGACTTGAAACAGACTTGACTTTAGCATTTACCAACGTTAGAGCAAGAATATTAAATGTAAACAGTTGAAAAATGTTGTATGCCACATTTAATATTTTTTTGTTTCTTGGATGTCCACAACATTTTTTTAGGTCTGCTCTTTCATTCCCTTTTCAAATTTTGTTTAGAGAACTGCATGTTTCTATGCATAATAGAGGCTTTTATTTATTGGTGAGCGTCCATGAAAGTCAACTTTCTTTAGTTTCATAGCTGAAAAATAAATCAAGTGGTTAAAATAAAAGAAGAAATGTACAGTGTGTTATATATAATCACACAGACTGTTTTGTTATTTTTCCAGAAACTTCTTAACACCTATAGCAGATTGCTTTCAAAGACTTGTATGTTGTCTTAAATGTCTCCATCTCCAAATGATGGAGGGGTTTGTGTATTGACAGCAGAATGAATGTGATGCAGCCATTCTTTACATTGTATATGGAGGATGTGATGTTAATTTCCTGTGTACTCTCATGCTCTCAGTAAATTTAAAGTGAGTGAATGAACTTGATGGATGTTGTGCAATAATTCATTGATCTTTCAGGGATGTTTGTTCAAAGTGGGCCTCAAAAGCTGCACTGAATCGTTCGTTAACAGCTTCTTTGCTTTCAAACTCCTTCCTGTTTGATTTCCTTCCTCTTCAGCCAAAACGAACAGATGTCTCACACACCCTTTTTCAACAGAGAGAGTCATTTTCTCTGTTCCAAAACCCAGTGCGCTGCCTACAGAGGCAGCATTTTAAGGCATTATAGGCACACTTCCGATGTGTAGGCTGTTCCAAACCTTCTTTCGGCCTTCTCATGCAGAAACTAATGTAGAGTATCTTTCGTAGAGAAAGAAAATCCCATCATGAATTGCATCAAGCTCAATTAATAAATCCAACATGGCATGTGATGCAGATCAAATATAGTAATTAAATATATTTCATTCAATAGGCTTGTTAACCACAAGCTAACATCAGACTCTGTTTTCAGATAATATTTTAAAAGAATATTTTCGATTTAGTACACTAATTTAATTTTTGATGATTGTTTTTATAATTTTAATGTTGTTTTTATAATATGACACTTTTTCACACAGTTTAAATTAATGGCAATGATTATTAATTAATATACTGAATATACATTACTATTCAACAATTTGTTCTGTAGGTTTAATGTTTTATGAATAAGTCTTTTATGTGAAATTAAAATTTTACATAAATGTTTTCTGTTTCCATATATTATGTGATTCCTTCCTATGATAGCAAAGCTGAGTTTTCAGCAGCCATTACTGCTTTCGTGCTGAAGTAACATTTCCTATTATTATTAATGTTTAAAAACATTTGTGCTGTTTAATATTTTTATAGAGACTGTCAGGCCTGGCGATTCATTTGGCCTGCTGCCAGCAAGCGTTTTTCTTTTTTTTAATATTTAAATAATTATTATTTTATATTATTGCCTTTACTAAAGTGATAATTTTCGAATTCGGCATTCAATAAAATTATGAATAATAATAAAAATAAATTAGTCTTGACCTGACTGGCAAGGCTACGATTCGATTTTACGCCTCAGCCAAACGGTTAAACAAAAATGCGAGCAGCACTCGATATTGGAGAGAAACCAGCCAGGTCGAGCAGAGAGGGAAAGGGCAAAGAAAAAGATAGCACTCCAAGAAGAAGCAGCGAAACGTTGCAAAATTACTGACCTGTTCAGGGCTTCAAGTGCAGATCAGTTTAATCTGTAAACACTGTACTTCTTTTCTTTGTTAAATTAGTTTTGAACAGCTAGCAAATGTTAACGGTAACGCCCCTATTACTATTGTCACTTAAAATACTGTATGCTAAAGGAGATTAATATTATTTAGTGTAAAGTTACATTAGTAATTTAGCAGACAAATATTCACATTTATATGGTAGGTACTGTGAGCAGGGAGAAAGGAGCAATAGTGCAGACATCAACAAAAAATAATGCAAAAACCTATGACTTATTGGTCATAGGGTTTTTCTACTGTCATAATGTTGTTTATTATTGAATACATTTAGACTAATTAGAAAATGATGGGTGCGTCTCAATCAGGTCCCTAGTTTAGTAGTCAGATAGCCTGGATGCCAGCCGAACTTAGCCCCGCCCACAACATTTTAACTCGGGCAGTTCGGTTTGGACTTGATCAGTAGAGAAGCAATTATGCCCGAAAAGAAACTGTTCGGACCAATGAAATTGTCAGGGCGGGCTTTAGACGATGATGGACAGATGATAAACAGTAACGTAATCATCCACGTCATCAAAGGCGCTTGGGTTGAATTTGTTATAATCCTAAATGAAGAACTTGTTCGTATATGCATTCACCTTTACTATTTCTCTCAGAAATGATGATCGTGTTGGTAAGTACTCTGTGTATCCTTAAATTCTTTTTTTACAACACAGGCAAAGATCGTTTACACTCATCTTTTTCTTCTAATGTTAGGCTACTTATTCCAGCGTGCGTGCAGACAAGGTTGCCAAGTTTTTACAACAAAACCCACCCAATTGCTAACGTTACTCAAAACTAGCCAAAAACAAGCCCAATAGCTTTCCGGTGGGGTTCTCCGGGGAAAAAAAGGCATTTGGGGGGTAAAATACAGTGGGGAAAATAAGTATTTTAACACCCTGCTATTTTGCAAGTTCTCCCACTTGGAAATCATGGAGGGGTCAAAATAGAACTTTTTGGTCATAATTCCACTGAACGTGTTTGGAGGAAGAAGAATGATGAGTACCATCCCAAGAACACCATCCCTACTGTGAAGCATGGGGGGTGGTAGCATCATGCTTTGGGGGTGTTTTTCTGCACATGGGACAGGGCGACTGCACTGTATTAAGGAGAGGATGACCGGGGCCATGTATTGCGAGATTTTGGGGAACAACCTCCTTCCCCCAGTTAGAGCATTGAAGATGGGTCGAGGCTGGGTCTTCCAACATGACAATGACCCGAAGCACACAGCCAGGATAACCAAGGAGTGGCTCTGTAAGAAGCATATCAAGGTTCTGGCGTAGCCTAGCCAGTCTCCAGACCTAAACCCAATAGAGAATCTTTGGAGGGAGCTCAAACTCCGTGTTTCTCAGCAACAGGCCAGAAACCTGACTGATCTAGAGAAGATCTGTGTGGAGGAGTGGGCCAAAATCCCTCCTGCAGTGTGTGCAAACCTGGTGAAAAACTACAGGAAACGTTTGACCTCTGTAATTGCAAGCAAAGGCTACTGTACAAAATATTAACATTGATTTTCTCAGGTGTTCAAATACTTATTTTGCAGCTGTATCATACAAATAAATAGTTAAAAAATCATACATTGTGATTTCTGGATTTTTTCTTTTAGATTATGTCTCTCACAGTGGACATGCACCTACGATGACAATTTCAGACCCCTCCATGATTTCTAAGTGGGAGAACTTGCAAAATAGCAGGGTGTTCAAATACTTATTTTCCTCACTGTATGTGTTATTTTGGCAGGGCTGCTTGCTAAAATTTGCATTCCTGGGTCTGTATATCACATAATTGGGGTCGCTTCAACCCGCGGACTTGGCAACACAGTTGAGTTCTGTTGACAGTTGACTACTAACGTTATGCGTCGCTCCGTTGCTCTGATTGGTTGTAGGTCTATCCAATTGAGGTCTTTCCTGGTTCGGTTGAAACACGCCCCATAATCACAGCCCAAAGGAGCAGTATCAGACTCAAATTCTGACTAGAATTGAATATGACGACATCAGGCTAGTAGTCAGGGCACTGATCAGGGAATCATTCCGTGGGCTGACTACTGAACTGCCCATTTGTGAGGTTTAAAACTTTTCCCCCCTTTTTTTATCAAATGAAGGTGGAAATAATCAACCTAGCACTAGCAGTGGTGCAGTGATCACACATCAGATTCAGCCAGACAGGGAGTAGAAGTAAAATAAGAAACTTTTTATTTTTTTACATATTGTATGAAATATAGTGTTGCTAAATTTTGGATATTTAAGTAATTTTAACATAAAAACAACATTTTGTCTTAAATATAATGCTTAGATTTTTACTAAAATAGATGTAGATTCTGGCCAAACAAATTACATTAAGGTGGTTGATTTGAACCAATGTGGAGACAGATTTGTTTGTAACATGAGGCTAGAAAAAGTGACAGGTGAAGAAGAGACGGGTACGAGAAAAATACACACATTATACATGCATACATATTAATATATATTAATGTTTTAGTTTAAATTTACAATAATACTAGTACTCCTCTTTACTTAGTGTATGAGGCTGATGGTCCCGGTGGAAGGGAGAGACAGAGAGATATTAGGGAAAATTAAGAAAAGGAAAAGTGAATTGAGGTGAGGGTACCATTCAAGATAAAGCCTTTAATTATTTAGGGAAAAAATAGGGTTGTCCGTGTTTCTAAATTTGATTTGGGTGCATAGGATGGCCTGGATGGGTGTAGGATTTCCCAACCTGAAATGTGTCCAAGTCCGGCCTTGGAGACTGTAATGCATTTTTGTTCGGGATTCTTTGCTGAATAGGCATTTGTTTGAAATAGAATCTTTTATAACAATGTAAATGTCTTTACTGTCGCTTTTGATCAATTGAATGCATCTTTGCTGAATGAAAGTAATAATCTGTTCCCAAAAAAAAAAACTTACTGAACATTAGTTTAGCTTTTTTATATTTTAGGAGAGGGGTCTGTCACATGGAGATCGTCATAATTGGGGGTCCAAATTTTTTTTGAAAACCTCTATTTCCAAATCATTTTATTATAGGATTCCATGATGGACAATGTGCATGATAGGCGGTACACAGCAAGGCATTTTGTCTATTGTCTTTAGCTCATCTATAATTTACAGTAAGATCAGATAGATGGTATCTTATGTCCATGACTTTGCCCATTTTTAATAATGTCTGTGTGTGAGCTATTATCTTAGCTGTTCTCACTCTGATAGTGTATGTTACAGTGCCCTCTGTTTTATAGCTCATGTCTAGTTAAACACTCCAGGCCATCCTTTTGCCAAGATGAAAAAAAAAACAGCTTTAAAAAAGCTCAAAGCTTTGACCCGTGAACTTTGCTTAACCATGTCCATTTTCCAGAGGAAAAACAAGAGGTTTGTCTATTTCAAAGCCAGTGCATTGGTCAAATTTTATCAGTCAGAAATAAACTAAGTTCTCTCTCTAGTTTTCCTGTCCCCTTCAGGGTAGTGATAGCTTCAAAAATCAATGTGATATGTGGAGGTGACTGAGAGCAGAGAATATCAGGTTTATCCCTCAGGCTTCTTCTGAATTATCCAGTGTTCTTGACTTGGCTCCACACAGTATTTGACATCTACACATTCACATTTATTTTTTGTCTCTGTTATTTAATAGTGACATTTTTCTTTTTCATTTTTATATGAATTGATAAAAAGTGTGAAGTTAAAAAGTTATTATATAGTATGAAGGAAATATTTATATAATTGATTTATTTATCTGATCTCCCCTTCAGTCTGTTTGCAGCAGTTAAAGGAGCACTTCCATTTCCCTTTCAGTTAGTCACTACGCGTTACATCAGTGACTGACGGAAGGGGGGTTTTGCTTCCCCTCGAGTTCTACAAAACGAGTATGGGACCCATCTAAAGTATGGGACTTGAGGAAGGATCTCCTTTCTCAGAGACGGGGCACCCTCTGGCACCCGTGTCCCGACCTGTGGAACCTGCATGTGTGGGTTCTGGATGGGACACGGTAGGTTTGAGTACCCTACCACCTCAGGTGGTGGCTACCATCACTTCAGCTAGAGCCTGGTCCATGAGACATGCGTACGCTCTGAAGTGGAACCTTTTCATCACCTGATCGGGTCTGTGCTCTTCTTCCTCCAAGAAGGGTTGTAGCGAAGGCTGTCTCCTTCCACCCTGAAGGTTTACATGGCTGCGATTTCTGCGCACCACAACCTTGTGGATTCCATCAAGAGGGTAGGGGACCTGCAGGCATTTTCGGTTGACGAAGTGTGCCTGGAATTTGGGCTGACTAACTCCCACGTCATCCTAAGACCCCGGCCTGGATATGTGTCCAAGTTTCCCACCACTCCTTTCAGAGATCAGGTGGTGAACCTGTAAGCTCTGCCCCGGGAAGAGGCAGACCCAGCCTTGGCACTGCTCTGTCCAGTACGTGCTTTCCGCACTTACGTAGACAGGATGCTGTGTTTCTTCAGACCAGCTCTTTTTCTGTTACGGAGGGCAGCAGAAGGCGAAGGCTCTCTCCAAGCAGAGGTTGTCTCACTGGATAGTGGACGGCATTGTCCTGGCTTACCAAGTTCATGACCTGCCATGTCCCCTAGGGGTGAAGGCACACTCCACCAGGAATGTGGCTTCCTCTTGGGCTCTAGCGCATGGCGCCTCGCTGACAGACATCTACAGAGCTGCAGGCTGGGCGACACTTAACACTTTTACAAGATACTTCAATGTCAGTGTAGAGCCAGTGTCCTCTCGTGTACTCGCTCCCAGTGGCCAGTAAGTAGGACTGGCTGGGTGTCATCGCTTGCTGAGCCATTCCACTCCACGGACTGGAATGCGTACGCTATTTTTACTTAGGTGAGTTTCTCAGTGAAGCCCTGAGTTCCTCCAGCACTGTTGATGCCAATACCAGAGTGCATGCCCGCTCGGTCAGCCCTCGTGTTAGGCTCGTGTTGTGCCTCCATGTGCATGGCAACCCCTACATGTGTATTTCCACAATAAGTCTCCTCTGAGCATGTGTCTTCCCTTGGCAAGACCACCTTGCCATCCCTGGGGTTGAAACATTCCACCCTGCGGGCTGGATACCTCAGAGTGTTCCATATGCATCCCGTACTCGGGTCATATTAAGTCTTCCCTGCGGGCAGGCATTGTGTTGCATATTTCCACATGGGATATGCTTCCCAGTGTACATTGGTATTTGGCGTTGAGCCTAGCCCTTCGTTCGTGCTAGGCAGGGAGCTCAGGCCAGCGAAGGACGCTGGAAAACAGCCGTTGTGGCGAGATTAGATTGGGACCCCCATTCCGTCTGTCACTGACATAAGGCTTAGTGATTAACTGAAAGGGAACGTCTCGGTTACGTATATAACCCTCATTCCCTGAAGGAGGAAATGGAGACGTTACGTCCCCGTGCCACAACCGCTGTACCTCAGCTCCTCAGCAGGTAACGTAATGTGAGATTGCACACGCAGCTCCTTATATACACACGAGGTGGGGCGGAGTTGCGCTATGCAAATTCCACAGACCCATGGCATTGTTTTGCCATTGGCTCGTTTTGTAGAACTCGAAGATGATAGGCTTCTAAGTGAAACCCCCATTTCGTCAGTCTCTGACGTAACATCTCTGTTCCTCCCTTCAGGGAACGAGGGTAACATACGTAACCAAGACGTTCTTTTACCACAACAATAGCTGGCAATATTTCTGATTTTGCGAGGATGAATGTTTGAAGGTCATCGAGTGGTCATGTGTATTTTACATCACTCAGAAAAGCCTCTGCAAACAGTAATGGTAAGTCTGAGCTCCCTGGAGCCCACAGGCTGTGCCTCAAGAAATGGACCCTACATCAGGTCAAAGTCAAGATACAAAGCAAATTGTAGTTTTGTGCCAGGTCAGCCTAGAGGTATGAATTAAACAGGATGTGGTCTTAAACGGTGCTTAGACAAATATCAGTGGGTTTTCACTCAGTATTGTTGATGCATTGTCAAAAACTGAAAATATGTATGCCCTCATGGTGTAAGGTTATTTTATTGCATCAGTAAAAGTATTTTTATGAGTGGGAACAATCTAATTATGAAACATATTTTCGACATATTTTTTTCTTTTCTTTTTTAAAGAAAATTGTATTCAGCCAGGATGCAATAAATTGATTATAAAATTATATTAAAGACTGTATTTATTATATTACAAAATAAATACTCTTTTAACCTTTCTATTCATCAAAGAGTCCTGAAACATATGTATCATGGTTTCGACAAAAATATTAAGCAGTCTAACTGTTTTTGAGCACCAAATCAGGAAATTAGAATGATTTCTGAAGGATCATGTGACACTGAAGACTGGAGTAATGACTCTAAAAATTCAACAGGAATACATTACATTTTTAAATATACTAAAATATAAATTGTTATTTTAAATTGTAGTAATATTGCCAATATTACTGTTTTGCTCTGGGTTCGGCCTTGGTGAGCAACAGCGACTACTTTCAAATACATAAAAAAAATCTTACCAACTCCATACTTTTGAACAATATTGTATTTTTGTCACAAATCATTTTGAAATGTACAGATTCCAGTCACCTGGTTTATAAAAAACATCTAAAGGCTACTTAATTAAGAACTTTAACTAAACAGCGGCATTACTTTTTTTGTGAAAACTGCCTCATTATCCACCCACAAAGCACTTTAACCAGATCCAAATGTGATGAATTTTCGCTGTGTCATTATTTTCAGCTCAAAAACATGCTTCCATTTTATGTCAATTCAGCTCAATATATTGTGCATTATTCACAAGGCTCATTGTGCTTTTGACATTTTATTTGAAAGATATACATTGCGTTTTTTGCCATTTGCTGATTTGCATAAGTCCGTCAGTGAATCAGACACTAAAGCTACTCAATTCATTCTCATTGAATTTCATCCAAAAGTTTTTCCTGTGACATTCGTAGAAAATCAGAATTGGTCACATAACCAAGACCTCCCTCGGATAAGTCATTAATATTCTTCTGTGGGATGGACAGAGAAGGCCTGATACATATTTCAGCGCTTCTCTCTTTATGTTTAAAAAGGGGGCTTCTAAGACAATTTCAGACACTCCAGTATCAAAAAAACATATTCATGGAAAAGCAGAAGCTTGAAGTTCTTGCTCTCCTAAGAGCATTCTTTCCTGGCAAAGCCTAACATTAATCACGGTTTCGTGTCTGTGAACCTCTGAGTAGCGAGGAAGCGCAAACTTTCCCAGCAATCCTTTTTGATGACATTATTGCATCTGGGGCTTCTTGGCTTGAGCCTTTTGCAGCTCTATCCAGGCCCACATACTCAAATATCAGACTTACCATGATGACAAATAGAGCTGGAGGCTGTGCATCGCTGTAATTGCATCCCTACCTTTGAACCCCATATGAGGATGCACCTGCTTTTAAAGGGCGCAGAGTCCTTCAAATGTCATTCGCACTTTAATGGTTTTGTGCGACTGGAACCCACGAGACATTTATCAAAATCTGTTTGGGTGGTGTTGTCTATGAGCATCTCTTATTCTGTCAATGGAGTTCATTCATGTTGTAAGATAGAGACAAAGTGTGTGTGTGTGTGTGTGTGTGTGTGTGTGTGTGTGTGTGTGTGTGTGTGTGTGTGTGTGTGTGTGTGTGTGTGTGTGTGTGTGTGTGTGTGTGTGTGTGTGTGTGTGTGTGTGTGTGTGTGTGTGTGTGTGTGTGTGTGTGTGTGTGTGTGTGTGTGTGTGTGTGTGTGTGTGTGTGTGATCCTGATGAGCTGAAGGTCATCATGGGAAAGTTGATTAAGCAAGTAGAAAAGTAATGACTGTAGGTTGATCCGTCGGAGTTCAAGGGACCCACTTTGTGTTAACAGAGGGTTTCCTCCTGTCTTAATTAATCCGTGACGATGGGTAATGACCACAGGGTCTCTCACAGGGACATGAAGGGATGATACCCTTTCATACCAATGTAGTATAATTAGGTAAGTTGCAAAAGGCCGATCGCAGTGATGCTGTGGAGGTTTACATCAAGATTGTGCCCCACAATCCACCTCTCTGACCTAATTAGATCTGGATTCTGGTTACACTGCAACTACAACATTGCAATAATCTGCATTGTTGTTGTTGTTTTTGTTGTTACTTTTTATGGATGGATGGCATTGTACGTAGAAATTTATATCACAATATTCTAGAATTTTAGTCATTAAAGGGGTCATGAACTGCATTGTTTTAGTGATTTATAATGTTTCCTGTGGCACACTTATGTTAGTATGATTTTTACATCAAAATTGTCATAATTTAGAAATAAAGGGCATTTTTCTTACCCTGATTTTAGCCCTCTGCTCTGAACGCTCTGTTTGAAGGGACGTGTCTGCTGTGAGACTTTAAAGGCCTGTACACACCGGGACGAATATTGCGCGCACTTATCGCCAGCGTTTTTCGGTGCGTCTTGAGTGTTCACAACCAAGCGATTTCCACTGGCGATGCGCAGAGTGAACATGCACATTCAGTAGATAGCGCTCCCGGGTGGTGCTGCGGCACTTTACGCTTCTGACACTTGCTTGTCACACAGAAGAAGAAGAGAGACAGAATTTACGTGCTTGCCAAAACCCATAACCACAGATATATTATGTCTATGGCCAAAAACATTCACACACTTTTTGCTAACTGGCAGGCAGCATTAGCAGCTCATCTTCTTCTTTGTCTACTTACTACTTCTTCGTCATATCAATGTGTGCTCGGCAAAAGCGTTTTGTGCTTGAGCGCCACCCAGTCATGTTTTAATGTCACTTCAGTAGCTCCAGGCACATGAACAAAAGTGCTGATCTCATTGGTCGGCCAGTTTTTAATGCACCGCATCAAAATAAAAAAAACTAACCCGAGGCGTTTTTTTTCTAAATGACGCTTTTTTTAAATGACGCTTTTTTTTAAAATGGCGCCCTTTGTTTAGTCACGAGGCATTAAACGTTGACGATAAAAGTGCGCGAAAATCGTCCCGGTGTGAACAGGCCTTAAGGTTGCAGTGATGAGCATGAAGTCAATCACAGACATGTTGAGCACATGAATGCAGCGATCTCGTCATTGCAACTCGATATCTGCACACTAACAAGTCCATATTGTAAAAGTCTGTTTGCAAAGCTTGTGCTGAAATTGTGACTGATTTACCAAAGAATCCACAGTAAAATGTACTGAATACAAATGAATAATACTCAACTGAGACATAGCCACATTCCTAGCATTAGGATCCTTTGGAAGGTAGTGTTATTTGTAGTCCATCATGTAATGCTTTTCTCTCCTTGTTCTTACTTCTAGCCCTGTTCTAGCCCAGCAATGTTTTGGTGCTACTTAAGAACCACTTTTCCTGGCTCGGAGCTGGGGCTTTGGTTGTGGAAACACAAAGAACCGATTTGAAACTAGGCTCTGGCTCGATCTAGCTCTAGCACTGCCTTGGTGGAAAAGGGGTATTAGAGGATATTCTTATGATGACCTCTTATATGTAAAAAATATATATATTACTCAGTTCATGACCCCTTTAATGATTTAAACAATTTGTTTTAAGAAACGGTATTAAAGGGTTAGTTCACCCAAAAATTAAAAGGTAACGCTTTAGATTACGGCCCGGAAAGTACTGCGTAAATAAAGAGAATTTACAACATATCTTACGGTAATTATAGTGTAACTATAAAGTAAGTACGTGTAGGTATAAGGGAACAATATGTAATACTGGGGGAATAAAGGGGTAACTATCAGGAAAATGAACACATTATTTTTACTGTAAGTATTTTTTAATTAAGGGGTAATTATCTGTGTAGTTACAGGGTAAGTATGAATCGACGGGCTCGATAAACTTTTCATTTCAAATAATAACATCCGGACAGAAAGAGGCACGTTTTGTCCCTTTTTTGCTTCTCTTGCTTGTCTTCCTCTTCATGTTTCTCTTCTTCTTTATCTTTATTTCCATTGATGGATCTTAAGAGGATTTCCCAGGTCTTTTGATATTTTGTATTATTAGTTATTAAAATAAAAAGTACACCAATAAATGCGCTCATAGTTTACTAATCTTTTCGCATCCGATCAGCTGTTACCAGCGCGTGCATGAGTAAAGAAACTTCAAGCTTTCATGGCGTTCTCACGCAAGTTTAATCAGAAACACACACGAGAACTGGTGTCTCTGTCTTCTAGTCTTGTTTGTTTCTCATTGCTATTAACATATATTGTGTTATTGTTTGTATACTGTTGTGAGCATTAAAAAAATAAAAACCGACAGCATCCAACATCCGCATGACCAGAGTTTCTCGGCACGCTCACGTCACGCTTCAAGTTACATCAAGCGTGAACTCAACCCTCTCATTCACGCAGATGACTGCTGATCGGAAGCGATAGTCTACCATTTAAAAAATGTAAAATATTGTTATTTTTCTTACAAACACTTATCGTATCACTTCAGAAGACATTGATTCATCCATTGGGATCGTATGGATTACTGTAGTTATTGCTGTATGTGCTGTTTGATGCTTGAAATTTTAGGAACCCAAATGAGTTTTCATTAGCAGAGATTATTTATTTTTCTGTGTTCATATGAAGAAATAAAGTCGTATGTACATCTCGGATGGCATGAGGGTGAAAGACGAGTAAACGGTGAGGACATTTCTGCGTGCACTGTATTTTCAGTGTAGTTACATAATAGGATAGCTAGAGACATGGGATTCCTTCTTAAGTTTCATCTGTGGCAAGGACGAAAAAGTAGAGGAACAAGACGAGGATAAAGCCAAGCAAGAGAAACGAATAAGTATTGTAAATCTGTTTTAAAAAACTTTTTTTTTTAAATAAAGGTTTCTGAGTGATATCAGATTGTGTACGTGTTTATATTGTACTTACCCTGTAACTACACTAAACAAGAAGGGAACAAACCACTTTAATTTACAGCCCGCAGATTCATACTTACCCTGTAACTACACGAAACAAGATGGGAACAAACACCACTTTAATTTACAGCCCGCAGATTCATACTTACCCTGTAACTACACAGATAATTACCCCTTAATTAAAAAATATTTACAGTATAAATAATGTGTTAATTTTCCTGATAGTTACCCCTTTATTCCCTCAATATTACATATTGTTCCCTTATACCGATACGTACTTACTTTATAGTTACACTATAATTACCGAAAATTAAGCTGCAAATTCTCTTTACTTACGCAGTACTTTCCGGGTCGTAATCTAAAGCGTTACCAATTAAAATTAGCCCACGATTTACTCACCCTCAAGTCATCCTAGGTGTATATGACATTCTTCTTTCAGATGAATAAAATCACAGTTATATTAACCCTCTCGAGTCGGCCGTTGCGCTGGCGTGATTGGCTTGCTTTTTTTCCTTATCAGTGCCAAAGAGACTCAAATAACTCTGTTGTTTTTTATCATTCAGACAAGTGTTATACATCATTATAATCTGTTAAGTTTTTTTGTGTACAGTCACAATAAAAACAAATTGTTGTGCTTTTTGCAAAATAAAGAAATCAAACATGATGCACGATCTGCAGCCTCTCTGTCAAAGACGTTCATTCAGATAGTCTTCAGAAAAGGGCCTCTAGCTTAGTGAATACTTGTCTCACAAACATGAGACATGTGTCTAAAGAAACGCTGAAATGTCAGGTTTTAAACACTGTAAACCAAATCAAAAACAAATATTCTGTGTTTATGTAATCTGGTTGAAAGCAGAGAGATGTTAGTCGTTCCTGAGCGGCTCATTATACACTAATGCGACCACACCCACGAAGCTCGCGCTCTATTGAGATTCAAATATTGAGGCTCCGGAGATGACGCCCACACACATCATCTCAAACTAACACATGAAGTGCTGCATTCCTACTTCAACTACATCATTTTGAGACGCGTTTAATAATCCTGGAATAATTCTCAGTGACAAGCTGTTCATTTCTGAAAGAAACGATCCACCGCTGTGTGTAAGTAGGCAAAGTTTACTCTGTAAGCATCTGTGAATATTAAACGCAAAAACCTGCGCAAGGACGCACTGAAGCTTTCTTTGTTTAAATCAGCTCAAAATTACTGTCAGATGTAAGTAATTACCTTGACAAACTATACATAATTTAAAAGATCTAAGACTCAAGCTTCCATTTTTGACATCTGTTTTATTCTCAAAGTCATATAGTGACCGTAATTTGTTAATATGTGTCAGGAGTTATGAATATGAAAACCGCGTCGGTACCTTTGATTGTAATATGAGTGTCAGCTGATGTCATTCATAAAAAACTCCTCTATTCTCGTCATGAAAAACTCACAACAAAACAACATCCCTCAGGGCTTTTAGTTCAAAAGTGTGCAGATGAGGAGAAATATTGATAGATTCTCATATGTCTGTATCAAATTTCTATACAGAGAAGTGTTATTTCAATCTGTTGTGTTTTCAGTTCATACTGGCACCCGGAGGGCGCTCCGTGCACATGTAGTCCATATATAGCACGCATGAAGAAGATACCATGTGACATTCTCTCTGACTTAAACAGCTTCCAGTAATCGCTATAACATGCACATTTGAAGATAATAAACATACAATCGCGACAATATATGGCTTATCTGTGTTATTTATACCATGTTGGCTTGGCTATTTATAACATTTGACTTGTGATATAAAGTAAGTTTGGAGTAAAAACATGGTTTTAATCTCATTAATTGTTGTATTTTAATAAATTGGTTAATAAATCATAAATTATGGTTTAATAAATCATAAATTGTTGTGGCAGATAATACAGATAATATGTTTTAAGTTATCTGGTCTACCTTTATGAAGCAACTCTGCACTGTGCCCAAGCAGAATTTCCCCTTGGGGACAATAAAGTTAACTAACTAATAGGTGTGTAACGGTACACCTATTCATATTGAACCGTTTCGGTACAGGGCTTTCGTTTCGGTCCACG
Organism: Romanogobio albipinnatus; assembly: GCA_023566225.1. Classification (NCBI taxonomy): domain Eukaryota; kingdom Metazoa; phylum Chordata; class Actinopteri; order Cypriniformes; family Gobionidae; genus Romanogobio; species Romanogobio albipinnatus. The sequence goes on along the minus strand of CM042260.1, from coordinate 22,980,516 downwards.
CGTGTACCGAACGGTTATGAATGTAATCTTTAACAGTTAACAGTCGGCTTGTTGTAAGCGCGGAACACACTTCAATCCGAGTTCCCACACGAACATATTAAGTATTCAGTCCATTTCATCACGAAATTCAAACGATAAATGACATTTTGATGCTCTTTAATGTGCGTGACTGATCAGTGATCACTGAACACAATTCAAGTGGCTGCGCAGCGTGCACGCGTGTGAACGCGATCATTTATGAACGTGCACGCGTGTATCAAACGGTTATGAATGTAATCAGTTCAGTCGGCTTGTTGTAAGCGCGGAACACACTTCAATCCGAGTTCCCACACAAACATATTAAGTATTCAGTTAATTTTATCACGAAATTCAAACGATAAATGCCGTTTTGACGCTCTATGTGGCGTGACTGGTCACTGATCACAGTTCAAGCGCACGCGCATGAATGCGATCATCTGTGAAGGCGATCGATCATCTCTTACTAAAGAATAAACATGAATGACGATCTGAAGGTATGCTGAGGATACATTACAACTTACTGTCATGTATATATGTGGTGTATTCGCTATATCAGTGTTTCAACGGCGGAAAGACATCAATATAACTGCTGTAAACTAAACAATGTCATGTAACGTTAGCATCACATTTACCTCAGGCAGTCATTCAGTGTCCACAGAATTATATTCACTAGAGAAATCAACTCTTTCAGTAAATATATCCTCTATATTAGCCATTATATTCATTATATTCTACTGAACCTGTTAGTGATGTCTTGATTATTTCATGCATGTTAAATAAACCTGTCATGAAAATGACAAACACTGTATATAAAGTATTATATTTCAACAACGATTTGGAGAAAAAAAACTATTTTATAATTAGATTTAGGAGTTAATGCAAAAACTGCCTTATGTGAAGTTTACATATTTGCACACTTTGGGCCTCTGAAACGCAAGTGTCAAAGCGCAAAGCGCAAGTAACTTTGTGGGCGGGTCTCGGCGCTGTTGCTATTTTCCCGGCGGGATAAATGGCTCTTGCGCCCGGCGCAAATCTAAAATGGGTTGGTCTGAAGTAGCTTCATTATTCATAGGTGTGGTTTGGGCGTAACGTGAATAAACCAATCAGAGCGTCATCCAACATTCCCTTTAAAAGCAGGTGCGCAAGTTCCATTATGGATTGCTATTATTATGGCGTATTTACCAGGCGCACGCCAGGAGCGGTTCACAGCCGAGGAGACTGATGTTCTTGTAAGAGCAGTGAAAGACAGAGAAGTTGTGTTGTATGGGGATGGGAGAAACCCACCCAAAATAGCGTCGGTTAAATAAATAATTAGCCTGAATAATTTGTAAGCTAGATTTATGCCTATTTTTTCACATCTTCGTGGCACACCACAATGATTTCCGTCATCTCATGTGTTAATATTTTTTTAGTGTAACAATTTATGATTTGCAAAAATAACTGTTGCATCTGTGTAGATTACATGAGCAAAGTGTATGCGCGTTGTGCACGCTATGGTCAAGCATGCGCCCTTAAAATAGCATAATGAACAACGCGCAACGCGCCACTGACTTTAGACTAGGTTTTTTCTGGTCAGTGGCGCAATTGTTTAATGGAACAGCAAAATAGCACCAGGGATTGTTTGCGCCGGAACACGCCACCTTTTTTGCGCTGAACCGCCCAGGGAGCGCAAGTTCATTCACTAGTTTAGCGACGTGCTTCTGTGGAGGGAAAAGCGCGCTTTGCGCGGGTGCAAAATAGGAATGACACATGCGTCGGTGTACAAAGTCAATTGCGCTGGGTGCAAGATAGGGCCCAATGTGTTATTTGGGTGTTGATTATTATACCTAAAAATAAATAGCAACTGAATTTAGGCTAATAGTTTGGGCTCTGTTGTTAACCTTTAATATTAATGTGGGAAAGCAAAGGGATCCCTATATAATTTACAGAAATATCTTAAATAAACTTTTAGATATAATTTAATTCATTCAAGGACAGACACTTTCCCCCCCCCTGTAAACCACTGTTAAATATAAAAAATAAATAAAAAGCAATTTTGTAAATCTGCTGTACCGAACTCGTACCGAACCGTGACTTCAAAACCGGGGTACATACCGAACTGTCAGTTTTGTGTACCGTTACACCCCTACTAACTAACTAACTAAGCAAAAACTCACTTCATTTTGTGAAGAGAAACTGTCTTACAAATTTTAAATCAGTGTATTGTTTTATGTGAATGAGTAGGCTCAATGATTCTCACATCAGTATAAAGAAAAAACTCTATGGAAATACAAGATGGAGTCAAAAGTCTTGTGAACACATACACTCACCTAAAGGATTATTAGGAACACCATACTAATACTGTGTTTGACCCCCTTTCGCCTTCAGAAGTGCCTTAATTCGACGTGGCATTGATTCAACAAGGTGCTGAAAGCATTCCTTAGAAATGTTGGCCCATATTGATAGGATAGCATCTTGCAGTTGATGGAGATTTGTGGGATGCACATCCAGGGCACGAAGCTCCCGTTCCACCACATCCCAAAGATGCTCTATTGGGTTGAGATCTGGTGACTGTGGGGGCCATTTTAGTACAGTGAACTCATTGTCATGTTCAAGAAACCAATGTGAAATTTCGAGCATGGTGCCTTATCCTGCTGGAAGTAGCCATCAGAGGATGGGTACATGGTGGTCATAAAGGGATGGACATGGTCAGAAACAATGCTCAGGTAGGCCGTGGCATTTAAACCAATGCCCAATTGGCACTAAGGGGCCTAAAGTGTGCCAAGAAAACATCCCCCACACCATTACACCACCACCACCACCCTGCACAGTGGTAACAAGACATGATGGATCCATGTTCTCATTCTGTTTATGCCAAATTCTGACTCTACCATCTGAATGTCTCAACAGAAATTGAGACTCATCAGACGAGGCAAAATTTTTCCAGTCTTTCCAACTGTCCAATTTTGGTGAGCTCGTGCAAATTATAGCCTCTTTTAACTATTTGTAGTGGAGATGAGTGGTACCCGGTGGGGTCTTCTGCTATTGTAGCCCATCCGCCTCAAGGTTGTGCGTGTTGTGGCTTCACAAATGCTTTGCTGCATACCTCGGTTGTAACGAGTGGTTATTTCAGTCAAAGTTGCTCTTCTATCAGCTTGAATCAGTCGGCACATTCTCCTCTGACTTCTAGCATCAACAAGGCATTTTCGCCCACAGGACTGCCGCATACTGGATGTTTTTCCCTTTTCACACCATTCTTTGTAAAGACCGGCCCGTCTAGCACCAACAACCATGCCACACTCAAAATTGCTTAAATCACCTTTCTTTCCCATTCTGACATTCAGTTTGGAGTTCAGGAGATTGTCTTGACCAGGACCACACCCCTAAATGCATTGAAGCAACTGCCATGTGATTGGTTGATTAGATAATTGCATTAATGAGAAATTGATCAGGTGTTCCTAATAATCCTAAAAGCATCCCAATATAATCAGATGCAGCTCACACCGTTATCTCATCAGCTTTGTACACCCAACTCTCAGACGTCACTGACACTCATTTGATGCGGTGTTGTCACATTACAGCACTTAACATAATTTATCATGTACACAAAAGCCATCTGTTTGTCCAACTGTCACTCAGAGCCTCTCGTGACAGGCATGTCCATCTGTCTGTTACACTGTCCACTTCATACACCTACGCAAGCACAAAATGTACAGAGTTTGAGAGAAACTGATGGATGACATACGAGGTAAATGGCAGAAAGCGCTCTCCTTTTATATCACCAGCAACTTCTGAGAGACAAATTTATCAGAGGTAATGGCGTGTAAGGTACTTTGGCCTTGTTCGTACCAAGTGGACTGTGCCCGAGAGTGAGAGCACTCAGGAAGGAGAGAACAGTTGTTCAGTGTTTTGTGGTGTGTGACAGATAGAGGTAAACTGGCCACTGGGGACCTCCAATGAGGTAATGTCTTTCCACCAGTGCATGATTAATGGTGGAAAGGAATTCATTCCTCTAAGCTAGCATCAACCTGGTTATTATGTTCTGATGACTTTTGCCCTTCACGATGGCATCAGAGTAAATAACACCTCTCTGATTTATCAATCAGAGCTGTCAAATCAGCAGCTGCTGTGTGTTTGTTAAGCTGAACCCCCGTTGCCTTGAATCCGCCCTCAGTGGAGACTCTGAGGCTTGTTATTTTATTCTCATTAGCCTATTGAGCGTAGCAGTCGGATTCCAGATTCACTTATATGTATGTGGGTCATGTGCATCAGAAGCAAATAAAATTGAGTAGGTCCTCCCCCAGCAAGATTTTTACTTGAGTAGATGCCATATTAAAGTAGCACCTTGGCTTTAATATCAACACATAGCACTGGTACAACAACTAGCTTTTCTCATTGACCAGGATTCAAAGAGCTGCTAACACTGGTTGATTGATGTACTGTAGCTAACTAACTAGCCTAGCAAAAAACGTCAGCCTTAAAACAACATAGTGTATGTAGCTGTAATTTAGTGCTGCAATAAAGACTACATGATGCCTTTAAAAGCAACAGGCAAACAAAATATGAACATTCACTTAAATACCAGCTTTTTTAGTGACAGTATGTGTGCACACAGCCAGACCCACCTGAGTAGCAGATATGCTAAGATGCTTTGTTTACCTTGCTGTGTTGCGGAGGTGTAGCAGGCGTGAGTATGGAGTTTAATTTATATGGACTTTGAATGAGTCAAGTGGAATGGATTTCAGGAAGCAGCGTGGACGTCAAGGCTGTAGCTAAAACGCATAAGTTTAATTTATTAGGGCATTCCCCAAGTGGAATGGATTTGTCTGACAGCACTCTGAAAAGTGAACAGACATATGCGCTGAATTAGAGACAGTAAAAGTGAGTGGGTCCTATATGTAACGGAGGTATTTTTCTCTATGGGACTTTTATTTTGACGGGTTTTCTCTGCATCCGCCGTGTCCGCGGCAGATGCAAGCAGATAGGAGTGAGAGGTGTTGCGAGGCAGACACGCCATGATCGCTGTACAGGAGGCTAACATTTTTCTCGTTGGATCTGTTATATAGTGCACGGGCAGCTTATGTTTTGCGGGGTTAGTGCATTAATATTATTGCGTGAAACCCGAGAAGTTGTTAAGGCAGAAGATAGGTCGATTGCGTTATTGGACGGTGAACAGTGTTGGAGACTGGCTGAGAGCACGAGAGAGAGTTGCTGGAGCCGTGAGTTTCATTCAGAACACTTGTTTTTGTTGCTATCCTGACAGTATGCTATTTTTTGAGTCATGAACTGTGTCGGGGCGAGAGACATTGATTTTTTTTCTGCAAATCCATTAAGTGCACTTATTAGTGCGCGAGAATGCGTCTGTGAACTGAACGATTATTTCTTTTTGAGTGTTTTTGCATTTTTGAAGGGACTGAAGATAGGGATTTGTTTTTGAAAGACATTTTTGTGTGATTCAGACCATTCAGTCCAGGCGTGCCGCGTGCGAGCTGAACTGGGCTGCGCCATATTGTTCCAGAAAGTTCCTGAGTTTTTCTAGGCCATGCTGAAACCTCTCTTGTTTCTGTTTATTACCCTGCCATCCTTACAACATCTCATTGTCCTGTCCCAGCTGTTCATCTTGTCATCACAAGTCATCGCAAGTCATCACATCAAAGTTGTCGTTGCCACAGACTGGTACAACAGTTCAATACACTCACACACAAACATTTTACTGATTCATAGTGAACCGAACTGAGTGTTTGAGTGAACTTGTGGGTCTCAATTGTCAATTTGAAATTTGTGTGAGAACTGAGTCAATTGGAAATTGAATCTATTGATTTATAAGAATCGTTTGGATGAATTGAACAGTTATTTGAGCTGAGTTATTTGAACTGAGTTGTCATCTGTTTGAACTATAAGAGTTGCCAGGCTTTGAAACACCCAGTGTTTGTAAATCAGTTTGCGCCTTAATATTGAAATTACTTTTGTGAAAATTCATATCTGCGGTGTTACAAGAGGGTTTTGAAAGTGTTAAACATTTGAAGGTTTACCAAGAAAACCAGAAGTTTCAGAGAACTGTTTATTTTAATTTTTGTTACTTTTTGTTATTTCATCCTATTGAAAGAGACCCTTTCAAAAAATATGTTTCCTAAGGAAAGGAAAAATAAATTCATAATTGTTAGAAGCAATACAGTTGAAGGTTTTTTTTGTTTGTTTTTTACATACCTTGGGGTAGGGGCGTCTCACTTCCACTATTAGGATTAAGTGGGTGGGGATGTGAATTTCATTCTACTTTTCATCACATGCACTTCAGGGAGCCACCGTGCTGACATACTCACCTGAAGCCAACACTACCCATTCCTGTTATATTTCATACAATAGTGTAAGGTAAAACATATACACATAACGTGCATACTGAGACTCAAAGCGCTGGAGTGGGGACCAGGATCCTTTCACTTTTAAGCCTTCCAGGGTAACAATTTAATTCTCCCCTACAGGGCGGGATTTACAGTCTCGTTACATATATCATTGGTCTTAAAAATTGGGTGGGTCTTGTCCCATCCACATACAATGGTTCCAACGCCCATGATGTGGGTCAATGATGTGACTCTTTTCAAAATGCCATTCATACATACAATGACCTGAGTACATTCAATAATGAGCGTGTCAATATTTTGGTGGGCATAAAGTTAAACATGTCAAGGTGATACAACTGTCCTGGTATCATATTGAAGAAAAAAAAATCTTTATTAAAAGATTTTAGAAAGAGACCTAATTAAGTTGTTTCCATTTTATTATATTTCTTAGAATATATACTCTTCCGTTTAAAAGTTTGGGGTCGTACTCGATACGATTTCTTTAAGTTTTATAAAGAAGTCTCATCAAGGCTGCGTTTATTTGATCAAAAATACAGTAAAACTGTACAATTGTGGCGTGACCAATGTGCCAGAAAAAAAACAGAGGGGAAATTAAATCAAGAAGAAAAACTATCCTAACTTTTTTAATAAGGGACTTAAAATCTCATTTTACCTTTTTATGACAAGGCTAGGTTAAACATTTTTTAAGATATTTACACTCACACGTATTCGAGGTGTATGTAAAAATTTATATTTTTACTTGACAGAGTCAACAGTGAAGAGGCTGCAACATTGTTTTGGGTGTAAATGTATAGTTTTCTATCTTTTCTTATAGGCTCTGGTCTGAATGATGGAGAATGGCATGATGTTCGTTTCCTGGCCAAAGAGAACTTTGCCATGCTGACCATTGATGGGGATGAAGCATCGGCTGTGAGAACCAACTCACCTGTCCAGATCACAACAGGAAGCACATACCACTTTGGAGGCAAGTTAAAAAATGTACAGAGACCAAAACTGAGAATGCCAAAGTACCATAAGAAAGAATAGATCTTCAGATCTTCTCACTCTCCCTGGTGTATTGGATGCTGACACTGATTTACAAAGGCCTTTGAATTTGTTTCTGCTGAGGGACCAGCACTAGAAAGGATTTTGAGAACTTTCTTCACTATGCATGCATAAAGACAACCCTTTAAATAAATCAGGGTGGACATATATGCTGATATGCTTTTATGCTTAATCTTGTTTAATTGGAAAATGAAAGAAAATTAACAAAGGGATGGTCTGCTTAAAAGAAGAAATAATTGGCTGCCCAGATTAGTGTGAACATCTTCCATTGTCTTTTAACTCTCATGGGAGCCAGAGTGTTAAGGCAAAATGTCAGTACAGTTTTGATGTTAGAATGAATAAAACATTTATCTCACATATTACTTATTTAAAATTCCCTTTAAGACAAAACTGTGTCTTTAGGAAAAACATTGGGCCTCACAATGCAAATGAGATAAAAGTCAAATGCGAGCCAGAGCTAGTCCATCTAAGCCTGTTGGTAAACCCCAAGTTTGCTTGGCTTAATCGCTGTCATCTTAAGTTGGTAGTCAGAACTTGTATAGCTGTTGAAAGCATCAGTTGTCCTCGGCCCAAAGAGATATCTCATAAAGACTATGATATACTCACAGCAAAGTTATTTTTTGTTTTTCGCTCAGGGGTAAAAAACTGTGAAATTCCTTTGCAATGGTACATTTTTTTGTGAACATCCCGATGCCGCCCATGCTTTTGGGAGTGAAGTGAATAACACTGATTATTTCTTCATCACGGCACTTGTTAGTGGGTGGGATATTTTAGGCAACTCAAAGTCGATGTGTTAGAAGCAGGTAAAATGGGCAAACGTAAGGATTTGGGTGAGGGTAAAATTGTGATGGCTAGAAGACTGGGTTAGAGCATCTCTAAAACTGCAGCTCTTGTGGGGTGTTCCCGGTCTGCAGTGGTCAGTGTCTATCAAAAGTGGTCCAAGAAAGGAACAGTGGTGAACCAGCAACAGGGTCATGGGCGGCCAAGGCTCATTGATGCACATGGGGAGCGAAGACTGGCCCGTGTGGTCCGACCAAACAGACAAACTACTGTAGCTCAGACTGCTCAAAAAGTTAATGCTGGTTCTGATCGAAAGGTGTCAGAATACACAGTGCATCACAGTTTTTTGTGTATGGGGCTACAGGGGCTATAGCTACAGACCAGTCAGTGTGCCAATTCTGACCCCTGTCCACCACCGAAAGCAGTCCATCAGAACTGGACCACGGAGCAATGGAAGAAGGTGGCCTGGGCAAATGAATCATGTTTTCTTTTATATCACGTGGATGGCTGGGTGCGTGTGTGTTGCTTACCTGGGGAACACATGGCACCAGTAGGCACTATGGGAAGAAGGCAAGCCGGCGGAGGCAGTGTGATGCTTTGGGCAATGTTCTTCTGGGAAACTTTGGGTCCTGCCATCCATGTGGATGTTACTTTGACACGTACCACCTACCTAAGCATTGTTGCAGACCATGTACACCCTTTCATGGAAATGGTATTCCCTGGTGGCTGCGGCCTCTTTCAGCAGGATAATGCGCCCTGCCACAAAGCAAAAATGGTTCAGGAATGGTTTGAGGTGTTGACTTGGCCTCCAAATTCCTCAGATCTCAATCCAATTGAACATCTGTGGGATGTGCTGAACAAACAAGTCAGATCCATGGAGGCCCCACCTCGCAACTTACAGGACTTAAAGGATCTGCTGCTAACATCTTGGTGCCAGATACCATACCACACCTTTAGGGGTCTAGTCGAATCCGTGCCTCGACGGGTCGGGGATGTTTTGGCAGCAAAAGGGGGACCAACACAATATTAGGTCATAATGTTATGCCTGATCGTTGTATGTTCTGCAGGGTTTTCTCTCAATAAAATAAATGCATCTCAAAATTGACAGCAGTGAAAAAACAACAGTTAAGCAAGCCATCTGATCATAGCAATGCGGATATGTTTGCACAAGCTCTGCAATTCGGCACTCCAATCAAGTCATACCACGCTTATTTGTATAGCACTTTGTCCAGTTAATATCTTTAAAGTAAGCAGCTTTACAGCATTAAACATGTTTCAACAAGAATTACAACTTCAATTTATAAAGCACAGTTTATACTTTTTATACTTATACAAGTTATACTTAGAGCACACCTACCTATTATGTAATCACCATGGACCAATGGTAGTTTGAAAGTGTTTAACATCCGGAGTGAACTTTTCCAGAAAGATTTCCGATTTCACTTTGATGGCGTGGGAGGGTGCTGTGACCTTCCGTCCTTGTCTTTTGCCATTAGGCTTGTAAAGTTTTTGATCCAAAGTTGCATGTGCCACCACACACACATTCCACCTCTGATGGAAACAAACTCTCCCCGGTGCCCTCTTCAGCCTGCCATCTGTCCGAACGGACCATTGGCAGGAAGTCAGAGATAAGAACATGTTCAGCAGCTCAGAGAGGCGAGTATGCAAAGGAAAACCAGCAGCTGAGATAGACGGCAGTGTCTGGCGTTATCAACCTGCCTGTCTATTGAGGCTGAGGGATTGCATGGCTGATAGCTTTATCAGACTCACACATCTTCAAAAACGTCTAAATGAGGTAAGAACTGCAGACCCTCCGCTCTGGGTCTGGTACGGCGCGGCAGCACACTTACACATGACAGCTTCTAAAATGAGATCAAAAAGCTTCACTTCTCCCTGCACCCTTGTTGGTTCACCTGCACACCAACTATAATGATCAATCATGCTTCTCTATCCATCACTATTATTTTATAGAGAGATGTGTCTGTACTGTCTGATTTGTTTACTGCTGATTGGATCTGGATTGGATTTTTTGAGCTTAGAAAGATCGTCCATATGGCAGAATATGAATATGCCAAAGAACGTTAGCATTGGGAATGACTGTAAAACACAGATTGAAACCTGTTAAAGGAATCAATTTAAGCACATTTAGTTCCTCATATTTGGGAATCAGTTTGCTCTGATCGGAGCATAGTTGAGCCAAACCTGTCTGTCACAGAACAGATCATGGTCTAAGAACTTTTTGATGCTAAATTCGCTAAACATTTACAATTTATTCAAGTCTTCAAGCAATGAGGAGCATTTTGTTGCCCTCTCTCTTCTTAAAAAGTAAAAAAAGAGAAGGAGAGTTTCACCTCCTTATCAAGGAGCTGCAGGATTATCCCGAGTGATTCAAAGTTTACAGGATGTCATTAGCTCAGTCTGATGCTTTGCTAGCGATACTTAAGCCACATATTATCATATATTGACACTTTGTTTGTCATACAGTGCTTTGCGCTGCGAGACGAAGTGGATCAAAATGCTTTCTGCGAATGCGAAAAACGCAGAAAAACGAACCTGATCAGAATTTTTTTATGACGGACGAAAGTTTTGGAGGAAGTGTGTAAACGTGATTAACACAATGTGCTCTTTAGTTTTTTTTTTCCTTCCTTCCTTCCTTCCTTCCTTCCTTCCTTCCTTCCTTCCTTCCTTCCTTCCTTCCTTCCTTCCTTCCTTCCTTCCTTCCTTTTTTATTCAGTTGATTATTATAAAGCAAGGACATTTTTCAGTTAGGATACACTTTTATGCCTAAGCATTACATAAGCAATTTACAGTACAGTTTTTGTTGTGTTTTTTGCCAAATTTTCTCTTGTTTATTTTGTGAAACCATCTGCATGAGCACAGGTAATTGAGGCTGTTTATGCATTGGAGCTAATTGTAGAGCATGGACCTGGGCGCATTAAATTTAATGCAGTAAAATCATCAAAGGCAGGGCTCTGATCAGACTGAGCTATGGCGAGGTCAACTACAAAAAAATAAATAAACAGGACCAAATTAGGTTTCTAGAGGCAGCCCATTAAAAGTGTTTGATTCCTGCTCATATAGTCACATTCACCTCACTCAGGCAGATGTAATGCATTTCATCAGTGTGAACACATGCACGTGTTGGCAGACTGCAAGAGCATGCCGATCTCCCTTATGTCTGTCGCTGCTATGCATGGAAGGATGCTTGTTTATCTGGTTGATTTTATGACTGATGGTTGTCTTCTCAGATGTAAGCTTAGTGCAAGAACCATGATGGCGTGTCAGCTTAAAATCAGTATAAATGTATACATTAAATCTAAAAAAGGGCTTTATCTCTGTTTAGAAAACGGTTTAAATGGTTCAAAAGGTTTTGCAGTATATTCTTCATGCAGCTGATAATGCTATTTATGCTATTGTTTGGCATCCCATTCAATGTGTGTAACATTTCATCATCGCTTTCTCTAGCAGAATACTAGTTTACCTTGAAATAAATAAATAAAATAGAACGTTTTTATTTTGCAAGGTGCAGATTGAAAAGTGTACCCTCTGTGCCTCCACTGGTGGGTTATTACTGTTAGCAGCCTTGAGATAATGACTCTAAAGAGCAAAGATAGTCATGTGTGTTTGTGCAAGATAAACCCCGGGAAACAGATATACACCTGATTCAGATCCTCATTACAGCGATAGACAGACTGGCCTGATGCACATTGTATTTCCATAACTCTTTCTCTGCCAACAAAACAGAATCTGTGTTTGTTTCAGACAAGTAGAGCTGTGGTAGAGCTTTGATATGCATGCACAAAACATGATGAGGCCCATAGATACATAAATATAATATTCTATAGAGCAGGGGTTTCAAACTTTATGATGCCAAGGACCCCCAAATATGATGAACCTTTATGAGGGACCCTTTCTAAAATCCATCTTTTTTATGTACGAAAAAACATTTAAACTGTTAGATAAATAGAAAGTGTGACATTATAAATACAACATATTGTTTCCCAACTTAAATTGGCTATTAATGTTGGATGTATAAACCCGAAGAAGAATATTTTCAATTAAAAATTATTTGTATAAGCAACTTTCACAATAACTGTATGCAAGCAGTGTACGTACTGTGTTAAGAAAACAGCCTTACAACCCCAGTGAGTGAGACAAAGGGGACTATTGTAAGAAAAACTCATTAGGAAGATACAAAGCAAACATATACAATTCTGGAATGTATACGGCAAGAAAGGAGAGAAACATTTAGAAATGAAACCATTAGAATATTTGGTAGACTTTATCCATTTTTGCTTTGTCTTTTTATTCTCTGAAATTTTCTGGGGACCCTTTAGAACCTTCTGGAGGACCCCTGGGGGTCCCTGGAACCCAGTTTGAAAACCCCTGCTATAGAGTACTGTGACTAAGGGAGGGTATAAGGGACCTTTTGATTTTGTCTCCCAAAAATACCATGGCACTTTCATGAAAAATGAAGTCAACTGACTCATTGTATGGACAACAAAACTATTCAAACAATTTTTTGTGATTTACAGAAGAAAGTACTTTTTTGTTTTACTAAAGAAGTCAAAATATTTTTTTGATCATATATTTTGAGATTGTTAAAAAAAAAAAAGGTATTGGGAAATGTATTGTTGTTGTACCCTACTAATTAACAGCAGTAAAAAGTAATTAAAATCCCATTCATAATCAAAAAGTTTTGGCCCTTTCATGTCACAGAGCCCAAGATGCTCATCTGCGAACAAAACATAATTAGCTTTAGCACATGTTTGATCATTTAAGACCTAGTGGAATATCCTAGCAAACTCCCATCAGTCCCCAATGTCTCCAAAATACCGTCTCATGTATTTAGCTGTCTGCAGTGGAACCGGGAGAATAGATCTTTGTTTTTCCAAGAAAGAGACTGCTTGTCTCCCAACATCCTCTCTGGTTAGATGGAGTCTCCCAAACCTATTTTACAGAGGATGGTTCTGCACATTTGTGGCAGACCTCACCCGAATTAATGACTGTCTGATGGGAGATGGCAGTAGATTGGATTTTGTAATAAAGAAGACAGCATTAAACATAGAAGGACCACAGAGTTCTTCTACAGCAGATTAGGACTTTAAAATACCCATCAAACTGTAGGAGGTCAGCTTTTGTTTTGATGACTTTGTAATAGAGTGGATATAGAAAAGGGGCTCTCAAATGTTTCTTCAAAACAGGATATGGCATGTAGTGGAGCTTTTATATGCTGCTACCAACTGCTATTTGGCTATTTATAATATGCTCATAAAAAGATTTTTGCCTTTTAATATAAAATAAATCTATCAAATTGAATTAAGTAATTGTTTGATTTGAGTATTTTGAGTAATTAATGGGTTACATTACTATTCAAAAGTATAGGGTCAGTAATTTTTTTATGTTTTTGAATGTCTCTTATGCTCAAAAAGACTGCATATATTTGATCAAAAATACAGTACTATTGTAAAATGTTGTTACAATTAAAATGTAACATGTTTTAATGTATTTTAAAATGTAATTTATTCCTGCGATGTTCAAGCTGAATTTTCAGCATCATTACTCCAGTTTTCAATGTCACATGATCCTTCAGAAATCATTCTAATATGCTGATTTGCTGCTCAAGAAACATATATGTTTATTTATCAGTGTTGAACAGTTATGCAGCCGATACATTTCTTTAGGATTTTTTGAGGAAAGCATTTATTTGAAATGTGAATTGTTTTTATATTTATTGGTAACACTTTACAATAAGGTTGTATTAGTTAACATGAACTAATCATGAACAACACCTCTGTTCAGCATTCCCATGGCATGAAATTTTAAGGTTTTTTAACATTAATATAAGTTTCCCTAGCCTGTATATGGTCCCCAAGTGGCTAGAAATTTTGATAGGTGTAAACTGAGTTCTGGCTGTCCTGTTCTGCCTTTGAGAAAATGACGAGCCAATCTAGAATCTTCCCTGTATGTGGTCATACGGGGAAAGGTTACCTCCCCTTCCTCTGCTTTGCCCACCCAGAGAATTTGGAGAAAATGGATTCAGATTATTTTAATGCGCAATGTCAGCACAGGCTTTACAAACAGACTTTTACGATATGGATTCGACAGCACCGCCACAAACGATCAAAGAACACTCTCTTTATAATGTTTGAAGCTGTCAATCGCACATCACGAGTGTATCTGCACACTTGTCCAAACTGTCATTATAACGAATGACACTGTTATGCTGAACAACGAAGCTCTTACTGTATTCATATCGATATTGTGTATGTTGTTAGTTGTGGTCAAAGCATTTTATGAGAGAAATAGCTTTGCAATGATGAGATCACTGCATTCTTCGCTATCAACAGACTGCATGTGTACTCAATGCTTGTCACTGCAGCCTTTCATGTGAAGGGAAAAGATCAAAAAAATAATGCTATAATCAACACTTTCACGATTTGTTCATCTCGACAGGTGTAATGGTAAAAAAAACGTAGTAAAAGTATTCGAGAGGGGTTCCACATGTTACACAGTTCATAGAATAAGGAGGAAGAAGACGGCGTGACTGGGACTCGTGTTTATTCAGAACTCTCAGACACAAACAAAATAAACTTGGTACAATAAAACTTTCTCAGCTATCTTTCTCCAGCTCTAAGGTCTCTCTGGTCCACATGCAGTCCGTCTCTCTCTCTCTGGCAGTGCTTGCAGATCTCGCTAAACCACGCCCCCTCCGCCACATAATCTAAAACTCATTTTGAATGCAAAGATGTCAGCCAATCACAACAGTGGGCGTTTTCACTGAAGTCTCACAGCAGACACGCCCCTTGAAACAGAGCATTCAAGCCAGAAGGCTAATATAAAGATAGCAAAAAACTGCCTTTTATTTCTAAATTATGACATTTTGTGATGTAAAAATCATACTAAATATATATGTACACCTCAGGAAACGTTATAAAATAATTAAAAAAATCCACGCCATGGGACCGTTAATCTTTGTAAACGTTAGCTCATAAAAATCCAGCTGTTCATGGTTTGTTCATGTTAGTTCACAGTGCATTAACTAATGTTAACAAGATTTTAATAATGCATTAGTAAATGTTGAAATTAACATTAACAAAGATAAATTGTTTGTAAATGCAGTTCCTTATTAGTTCATGTTAACTAATGAACCTTATTGTAAAGTGTTACCATTTTTTTATTTGTAACATTATAGAAGTCTTTACTGTCACCTATGATCAATTTAGTTCATCCTTGCTGAGTAAAAATATTACTTTCTTTAAAAAAACAAAAACAAAAAAAATGAATTTTGAATGGTAGTGTATATTATGAATTGAGAACAAAGTATTTAATTGAGATAAAATAAAACTATGAACTTGTAAAATGTTCATTAGGGGGTCTGTTAAAGGGGATCAGTAAATGGCAAAACATATCCATTTGGCATTAACAGAACCAACTTTATACTTAGCGAAGTTAAGCATCTTTAATTACAGTAAGTCTAATTTACTTTTTGAGTGTCTCCTTCTTTTAGACCCACAATCTTTGATAAAGGCGCATATCATGATGTTTGCAGAGGTGGCATACGACTGAACACTGGCTTATTCACTGGCTCATTTCAAGTCAATTCATGTTTATTTAGATTTGGACTTGATCAACAAATGGCGATGTCCGAGTGGACGAGTTGTTTACTCTGTAATTAGCCCATCTGGTTCCACCAGTTCGACCCATTCAGGCCAATTTATGAACCTTTATTGTATTGACAGAGAAATCAGCCAATCACAGCAAAGATCAATTTTTAACCTGGATTACATTGTTTCTCCTCACTTTGAGAACACAGTGAGAACAAGGAATCCCTGATTCATGTCACTTTCGGAAAAATGACTGCTTTACATAATATTTGAACTCATATTTCATAGTATCTCCTATCAATTATTGTTAGGGTGACACTTTATTTTGAAGGTCGCCTTTAGAAATTCTGTTGACTGTAAATAACGTTGCACCTACATGCAGAGGTGGACAAAGTCCGACGTACGTTGAACGTGACCGACTGAAAGGGAACTTTCAATGTACATGTCAACTTATTCTACTAACACTACCCCTAACAGTCTATTTGTCACCCCTAACTGTAATTAACCGTTAGTTGACATGTACTGTAGGCAGAGATGGGACCAAGTCACACATGTGCAAGTCTCAAGTAAGTCTCAAGTCTGAACCTTCAAGTCTCAAGTAAGTCCCAAGTATTTTTTTTCTTGGGCAAGTCAAGTCAAGTCAAGTCAAGTCACAGGCGATGTCAAGTCAAGTCAAGTCCTGTAGTAGGTCAAGTCAAGTTCAAGTCAAGTCACCTTATTATTGTAATTTTACCTGCAGAATCTGATCTTAATAAAGTGAAAAGACAAGATATAAGTAACTGTCAGTAAATTACAATAATTTGGATTTGCATTGTAAATACTCAAGTTCAGTAAAATACATCATGGAATCAAACAAAATTGTAACTTTATAAAATTATTTATTTTTCACTTCTGCCAACAGTGTTTGAAATGTTTTACATTTTCAACATTGAGTCCATAAAACAAATAACAGCTTAACATCCAACAGACTCCTCTCTGAACACCTCCCTCTCTCTCTCTCAAACACAGTTTACGTGCAACATTAAACTTTGTTACATTTCTCCTTTCTCTCTCACACACACTCACTCTCACACACACACTCTCTATCTCTCACACACACACACGCACACACACACACACACACTCTCTCTTTCTTTCTCTCTATCTCTCACACTCTCACACACACACACTCTCTCTCACACACACACACACTCTCTCTCTCTCTCTCTCTCACACACACACACACACACACACACACACACACACACACACACACACACTCAGTCACTCACTCCGTCACTCACACACTCTCTCTCACACACACACACACACACACACACACACACACACACACACACACACACACACCAAGTGTTTTCTACGCCATCCTACGTCACGATGACCCACAACGTCCAATAGGAAAATTCAACTGCAGTAGCCACCGTTCAACCTTAAGAGGGCAGCACTCAGACGGTTTTACAACATATTTTATAGAATTAAAACACTTTATACCCAAATGTCAAAACATTTACTCGAATCAATGAACAGCATTAATAAAGCCCCAGTCTTGCAGATCATTAACTAAAAAAAGTTGGTTTAGTTATCCTTTACCCTTTTCTTCGTGTGTGTTCAGGTAAAAAAAAAAAACTTAGTTAGCCAAAAAAAAAAGTAGCCAACTCTCGTACCGCTCAGATCAAGGGAAGTGTTTTTAAAAAATAAATCAAAATAATTTTGCCCACATTTGTCCCCAATACGGTATGACGGTTAATGGCTAGTGGCTTCTTTAGCTATTATTACATTAGCTAACTACCAACTAACCAGAAAACATGAACAAGTTGACAAGCACTTACTGGGCAGAATGGCTCTTCAAATGACGGACGAAATTGGAGGTTGTCGTCTGGCTGTCCGTAATGTTAATGTTGCATGTCTTGCAACGCGCTGTTCGTCTTTTGCCTTCTTGGAAATAATTATTGAAGCCGAAAGCGACGGTACCCCTCCGGCTGACATGTTGGTGTGATGATAACCTGATATAAGTGGGCGTGGTGTGCGTAATGTATGAGAGGGCGTGACTGATGATAGTGTCGTGATCCAGTCACGACAAGCTATTCTCAGCCTGCGCTCCAGCTGGGTCAACTTTATTTTTTTTAAATAATTTATATATTTTATATTCAAATATTGAAAACATGATGTGATTAACACTCTCAAGTCATTCAAGTCGTGTCTCAAGTCAAGTCAAGTCCCGAGTCTTTCACTTCCAAGTCCAAGTCAAGTCTCAAGTATTTTATGTTTTGTCAAGTCAAGTCACTAGTCATAAAAATAGCGACTCGAGTCGACTCGAGTCCAAGTCACCAAGTCACAAGTCCCCATGTCTGACTGTAGGTGCAACATTATTATAGTCAACAGAATGTCTAAATGGGACCATCAAAATAAAGTGAAATCATTGTTGGATTCTCCTTAACATCATTATAGACTATCCAAAGCAAAAACTCTATTACTTGAGTAAAAGTACTACTAGTAAAATATTACTCCTTTACAAGTGAAAGTTCTAAAAAACTGATTTTTACTTAAGTAAAAGTACAGAAGTATTTGTTTTTAAAAGTACTTAAGTATCAAAAGTAAATTAAATGTTTTATGTCATGCATTATTTTATTATGTTGCATTGTTGTAGCCAGTCAGTGATGCTCCATCTGACATGCTAGCACACGACTACCTTAAACTAATTTAAATACTTGTATAAAAGTTTCAAAGCTCTTTGCAAAGCTGCTGTCACTTTAAGGCCAAATGCACAGATCCAATACACGGATAAACATTCGATATTCTCCCAACTATTTACTCTTCTCTTTCACCCAGATGTTCATTTTATGAGACATGCATCAAGTGTATGCCAACTAAACTAATCTTTAATCTTTTCAGAAAACTGAAACATACTTTTTAAGTATGGCCATGGATGCACACACTGCGCAGAGGAACCGCCTTCTTCCATTTTGCTATAAACTGATCAGTGTTCAATTTTTTGGGGGAAACTTCATATGACCCTACAAGAGTGATTACTGACTGTCTGCAAAAAAACAACAACAACAAAAAACCTTTTAAAGAAGAAAAGAAGAAAAAAATCATCCACTGTCTTTCAAAGCTGCTACAGAAACAACTTTCGACTTTTAGGACCTGGATAGAAATGTAGTGGAGTTAAAAAGTATGATATTTGTCTTTCAAATGTAGTGAAGTTAAAGTCAAAGTTTCCTGAAAAAATAATACTCAAGTAAAGTACAGATACAAGTAAAGTGTACTTAAGTACAGTACTCAAGTAAATGTACTTAGTTACAGTCTACCTCTGTCACCTAACTCTCATTAGAGTATTAGTAGACTGTCTGCTTAATATCTGCTAACACTTTATTTTTTAATGGTCATCCTACAGACATTCTATAAGTACATTGACTATGAGTAACGTCTCGGTTACGTATGTAACCCTCGTTCCCTGAAGGAGGGAACGGAGACGTACGTCGGAACTGACCGACGAATTGGGATCTGTTTCAGAGACCAATCTACTTCGAGTGTATTAGAAACGAGCCAATGAACATTGGCATGCAGTTCACGCATTCCACGCGCCGCCCTGCGTTGCGGGTATAAATACGGAAGTGGAAGAACCGCATATTGTTTTCAGCTGAGGAGCCGAGAAGTGTGGCTCGGGCCTTCAGCTGAAGCACAGCACCTGGCGACGGGACGTACGTCTCCGTTCCCTCCTTCAGGGAACGAGGGTTACATACGTAACCGAGACGTTCCCTTTCAATCGGTCACGTTCGACGTACGTCGGAACTGACCGACGAATTGGGATCCCTACCAAAACGCCAGGGATGCTTGCCCTTCCAGCGCCCTGCCTGAGCTCACTGGACCACTCCTATGTTGGAGCGGGAGTCAGGGCTCCCGGCAGGGAAGGACAGTCACTGCTGTTCCTGCAAGACCCACTCAGCATGACTATTGGATAACGCTGGGAAAGCGTGCCCGTCTCGGGAGATGGTACGCTGCGGAGCCACATCCTTCAATGGAAAGAGAGGTGGAAATACGTATCAGGACTAACCTAACCTAGGGTAGTGCAACTATGGAGATCTCTGGGGTGGACCCAACCTGATCCCAGGGGGGGAAGAACACACCCAGAGAAGACAGAGAGGGCTCTGTCGAGGGAAAGACACGGGGCTAGCCAGTAGGGTAGCAGATACCGTGGAGAATACACATATGGGGTAGCCGTTAGGGGACCGCAACATATGGAACCCAGCCTACACACACGTTCCACAAGCATACGGGTGCAGGCCTGGCGTCAGACGGTCCGCAACGTCTGACACCGCGGGGGTGACGGAGGAACTCCCAGGGTTAGCCGTTTCCGGGGAACACAACTGGAGCAAAATAGACGCACGTATCCGGCCCGTAGGCGGGAGTGGCGTTGCAAGCCGACACTAGAACGGGTACTTAGCGCTACTGGCCCCGGGGGGGCGAGGATGCGGGAAGATACCGGCTCTACACGGAGGCTATAAAATCTAGCAAACGTGTTAGGTGTCGCCCAGCCCGCAGCTCTACAAATGTCTGCCAGCGAGGCACCTTGAGCCAGCGCCCAGGATGAAGCAACACTCCTTGTTGAGTGTGCCCGCACCCCGAATGGGCAAGGTACGTCTTGGGACTGGTAAGCCAAGACAATGGCATCCACTATCCAGTGAGCCAACCTCTGCTTGGAGACAGCCTTTCCCTTCTGCTGACCTCCGTAACAGACGAAGAGCTGCTGTGAGGATCTGAAGCTTTGAGTCCGGTCAACGTAAGCGCGAAGAGCGCGGACGGGACATAAAGCCTGGGCTGGGTCTGCCTCCTCCGAAGGCAGCGCTTGCAGGTTCACTACCTGGTCCCGGAAGGGAGTGGTAGGAACCTTGGGCACATATCCAGGCCGGGGTCTCAGGACAACGTGAGAGTTGGCCGGCCCGAATTCTAGGCACGATTCGTTGACCGAAAGTGCATGCAGGTCCCCTACCCTCTTGATTGAGGCCAATGCGGTCAGGAGGACTGTCTTCATGTACAGGATTTTAAGCTCGACTGACTGCAATGGCTCAAATGGAGGACCGTGGAGCGCTCTAAGCACCAGGGCTAAGTCCCAAGAGGGTACCAAGGTAGAACGAGGAGGATTCAGTCTCCTCGCACCTCTGAGGAACCTGACGATTAAGTCGTGCTAACCTACGGATTTACCGTCTACTGCATCGTGATACGCCGCTATTGCAGCGACGTACACTTTGAGGGTGGAGGGAGACAGCCGTCGCTCCAACCCATCCTGCAGGAAGGAAAGCACGACGTTAATCGAACACTTCCGGGGGTCTTCCCGGTGGGAAGAGCACCAGACAACGAACAGGTTCCACTTCAGAGCATAGAGGCGCCTCGTAGAGGGGGCTCTAGCTGAAGCGATGGTGTCTGCCACTAGCTTGCGGCAGGCCACCTAGAACCTCCGCGTCCCGTCCAGGGACCAGACATGGAGTTTCCAGAGGTCTGGACGCGGGTGCCATAGAGTGCCCCGTCCCTGAGAAAGAAGGTCCTTCCTCAGGGGAATCGGCTAGGGAGGGGCTGTCGCGAGGAGTGCTAGTTCTGGGAACCAGGTCCGGTTGGGCCAATAGGGCGCAACTAACAAGACCTGCTCCTCGTCCTCCCTGACCTAGCACAGAGTCTGTGCAAGAAGGCTCACTGGGGGAAACGCATATTTGCGTAGGTCCCGGGGCCAGCTGAGCGCCAGTGCATCTATGCCTAAGGTACCTCCAGTCAGGGAGTAGTGGGGCGCGGGGCGGCGCGTGGAATGCGTGAACCGCATGCCAATGTTCATTGGCTCGTTTCTAATACACTCGAAGTAGATTGGTCTCTGAAACAGATCCCAATTTGTCGGTCAGTTCCGACGTACGTCGAACGTGACCGACTGAAAGGGAACTTTCAATGTACATGTCAACTTATTCTACTAACACTACCCCTAACAGTCTATTTGTCACCCCTAACTGTAATTAACCATTAGTTGACATGTACTGTAGGTGCAACATTATTATAGTCAACAGAATGTCTAAATGGGACCATCAAAATAAAGTGAAATCATTGTTGGATTCTCCTTAACATCATTATAGACTATCCAAAGCAGAATTAACAAAAAGTTAACGTCTGCACTGGGCTTATTGATGAGGAAAAAAGTTTAAAACAAGGGCTTCCCACAGGAATCCTCCATATTACATTTGCCAGTCATGAATAATACATGGAGCCCATAGACACTCATTAATCTTACAGTAGTTATTCTCCAATCCCTGCGAAATCATCAGCAGCACGTAAACACAGTCATGCAGAAGCTACTCAGACATCCTGTCAAGAGTGTGAGTTGTGGACCTCAGTCGTAATTTAGAGTGTTATCTTGTCAGAAATGTGACTCTCCTCGATTAATTACGACAGCAGAATGGGACAAAAGCAGTCACTGGGAAGTCGCTTCCAAGCGTGGGTGACGAAAGGCTGCCTTCCCATGTCCCTTGTTGATCACGGTTCCTGGCGGCTTCCCAGATCCCCACAAATCCTGGCAATCATTGAGATGCCACTGCAGCCCTGCCTTAATTTGTCAGCAGATGCTTGTTTTTCTCGGTTTTCCTCTGTAGTGAGGCACATTTCCCTCAGTGTGTCTTCCAATAGCCCTCCTTCCTCATTCTCCTCTGTTGACTGCTCAGGCATATAGACTCCTGGACAGGTGCAGGAAACAGACAAGACAGATGGCCCAGCAAACTTGAGGAACTTTGTTGTTGTTTTTTCTCTTCTCTTATTTTATTTTTTTAGCAAGCCTTGCAAACACTGATGCTTCCAGATGCTCTCATTTGTAGATTAATGTCAGGGGGACGCAAGGTGAATCTCAATAGACCTTCCTGTGATCAGCATAATGGAAAGCTTTGTTTACCTCTGACACAAGCGTAACCAACCCTGTGGATTTGCCAGATCTTTTGGGTTTAGGTTTAGCATTTTCTCCTAGGAATGTCATCGATCCATGTGGAGAAATCTGTCTAACCTGGCTTTAACTCAGTGTTTCTAGGTATTTTATCTCATTAGTAGCATCAGAGTTGGCTGATTGTTTGCGATGTGCATGACCTTTTTTTGGTGTTAAAGCTATCACTTGGTTAATGAGGTTAGGTTGATAGGTTTTTCCCCAGTTAATGATCCTTATGTTCAGCTTTTACATGCATGACATTAGAATACCTTTCACACATGTGACATTAGATCACACTCACTGACTTTATTTGTGTGTTTAATTTAGTTTGACCTTTTTTATCCAGAGCAATACACTATCAACACTATCAACTATCAATACACAGATCTCAGTCCTACAGTATGAGGTTAAGTGTATCACTTGAGGGCATAGTATTTCTGGCAGGAACTCTCAAACTCAGCTCAGCTATAATTAACGCATTATTCTGATTTTTTTATAAAAAAAATTATATTGAGTTATGTGTAAAACCATAGTTCATTAAATAACACACATTGGGATCTCTGGATGCGTGCAATGTGAAAGCCTTAGAAATAAGATTTTTTATGTAATGTAATTTTAACATTATTTATACACTCACCTAAAGGATTATTAGGAACACCTGTTCAATTTCTCATTAATGCAATTATCTAATCAATGGCAGTTGCTTCAATGCATTTAGGGGTGTGGTCCTGGTCAAGACAATCTCCTGAACTCCAAACTGAATGTCAGAATGGGAAAGAAAGGTGATTTAAGCAATTTTGAGCGTGGCATGGTTGTTGGTGCCAGACGGGCGGTCTGAGTATTTCACAATCTGCTCAGTTACTGGGATTTTTACGCACAACCATTTCTAGGGTTTACAATGAATGGTGTGAAAAGGGAAAAACATCCAGTATGCGGCAGTCCTGTGGGCGAAAATGCCTTGTTGATGCTAGAGGTCAGAGGAGAATGGGCCGACTGATTCAAGCTGATAGAATAGCAACTGAAATAACCACTCGTTACAACCGAGGTATGCAGCAAAGCATTTGTGAAGCCACAACACACACAACCTTGAGGCGGATGGGCTACAACAGCAGAAGACCCCACCGGATACCACTCATCTCCACTACAAATAGGAAAAAGAGGCTACAATTTGCACGAGCTCACCAAAATTTGACAGTTGAAGACTGGAAAAATGTTGCCTGGTCTGATGAGTCTCGATTTCTGTTGAGACATTCAGATGGTAGAGTCAGAATTTGGCGTAAACAGAATGAGAACATGGATCCATCATGCCTTGTTACCACTGTGCAGGCTGGTGGTCAAGTCAAGTCAAGTCAACTTTATTTATATAGCGCTTTTAACAATGTAGATTGTTTCAAAGCAGCTTTACAGTGTTAAACAGGAAAATAATGCAGCATAATTTTATTAAGCTGTATAGCCATTTGATGTCATCAGTTCATTTCAATTTCCATACGGTGACAGTGTGGGCTTTAGATCAATAATTAGATCAGTAATTTAGTTTATATGGTTAATTTAGTTTATTAATTAGATTTATTCCGATGTTTAGTTGAAAAATTTTAGTGACCCCAACTGAGCACGCCAAGCCAGAGGCAACATTGGCAAGGAAACCAAAACCCCATTAGGTGACCTAATGGAGAAAAATAAACCTTGGGAGAAACCAGGCTCAGTCGGGGTGCCAGTTTTCCTCTGGCCAATTAACAAACAGCGTATTATTATTATTATTCTGGCAGCTTTACAGGTCAGAGGTCATAATAGATCGGAATATTCGAAGGACCGGAGTCATCACGCTGGAGACGGGTTTATTGAGATGCCGTGTCGATGAGGCAGTTGCAGGGGGAGACTAATTGACACGGTCTCTGCGGACACTTCGGGGTCCTGTGTTGGTCTTCTCTGGGCGCAGGTCCATCATCTGATCTGGATACGGCCTGGATCTGGCTGACTGCAGTAAACCTCGGGATAAAACAGAGAGACTATCATTAGCGTAGATGCCATTCTTCTGATAATGTAACTAGTACATCAGATGTTATGGGAAGTGTTCCCTGTTCCGGCTGACCTAGTTAATGCAGCCTAACAATCATTTTATTGAAAAAGTGTTTATGTGTATGCCATAGAAAAGAGATGTGTTTTTAGTCTAGATTTAAACTGACAGAGTGTGTCTGCTTCCCGAACAATGTTAGGAAGACTGTTCCAGAGTTTAGGAGCTAAATAGGAAAAGGATCGACCGCCTGCAGTTGATTTGGATATTCTCGGTATGATCAACTGGCCAGAATTTTGAGACCGCAGTAGACGTGATGGAGTATAATATTGTAGTAAAGATTGTTCATATGGGAAGAAGGAGGCGGGGACCGGCGAACATTCAAAACGTTTAATGAATAAACACAAAATAAAATTGCGGTGGCAGCCCCTCACGGCCGACTGCCGCCTACATACAAAACAAATAAACACAAAATGAAAATAAAAGCTGCAGCCCCTCACGGATGACTGCAGCGTACACATAACAAAACGTAACTAAAACAACACAAAATCCAGGCCTGGTCCTCTCTCTCCCTCACTGTCGTCGCTCCTCCTTTATACTCCCTCACTCCTCCGTGAGACCCGAGATCGCTGCAGCGCGCAGCTGGCGCTCATCCTCACTGATGAGCGCCGCCTCGTCCCGCCCTCACGGTCCCTCGACCTCGCTGCTCGCCACAAATATGTTAAGAGCTCGCTCAAGTATTGGGGAGCTAAACCATTTAGTGCTTTGTAAGTAATAAGCAAGATTTTAAAATGTATGCAATGTTTAATAGGTAGCCAGTGCAATGTTGACAGAACTGGGCTAATATGGTCATACTTCCTAGTTCTAGTAAGCACTCGAGCTGCTGCGTTTTGGACCAGCTGGAGTTTATTTATTAAGCGAGCAGGGCAACCACCCAGTAGAGCATTACAATAATCTAGCCTTGAGGTCATGAACGCATGAACTAACTGTTCAGCATTTTGCATTGAGAGCATGTGCTGTAATTTAGATATATTTTTAAGATGGTAGAATGCAGTTTTACAGATGCTAGAAACGTGGCTTTCAAATGAAAGATTGGTATCAAAGAGCACACCCAGGTTCCTCACTGACGACGAAGACTTGACAGAACAGCCATCAAGTGTTAGACAGTATTCTAGGTTACTACTTGTGGAGCTTTTTTGTCCAATAATTAAAATTTCATTTTTTTCTGAATTGAGTTGCAGGAAATTACCGGTCATCCAATGTTTTATATCAGCTATGCATTCCGTTAATCTTGTGAATTGGTAAGTTTCTTCAGGGCGTGAAGAAATATAGAGCTGAGTATCGTCAGTATAACAATGAAAACTAACGCCATGCTTCCTAATGATATCTCCCAGTGGTAGCATGTACAGGGTGAAGAGCAGCGGTCCTAGCACTGAGCCTTGCGGTACTCCATACTGAACTTGTGATCGGTGTGACATCTCTTCATTTACTGCTACAAACTGATAACGGTCACATAGGTATGATTTAAACCATGACAAGGCAATTCCACTATTACCTACATAATTTTCGAGTCTATTCAAAAGAATGTTGTGGTCGATAGTATCGAATGCAGCGCTAAAATCGAGTAACACTAATAGAGAGATACAGCCACGATCGGATGATAAGAGTAAATCATTTGTAACTCTTATGAGAGCAGTCTCAGTGCTAAAACAAGTTTACTGGTGGTGGTGGTGTAATGGTGTGGGGGATGTTTTCTTGGCACACTTTAGGCCCCTTAGTGCCAACTGGCCATCGTTTAAATGCCACGGCCTACCTGAGCATTGTTTCTGACCATGTCCATCCCTTTATGACCACCATGTACATTTCATTTCAAATTGGTTTCTTGAACATGACAATGAGTTCACTGTACTAAAATGGCCCACACAGTCACCAGATCTCAACCCAATAGAGCATCTTTGGGATGTGGTGGAACAGGAGCTTCGTGCCCTGGATGTGCATCCCACAAATCTCCATCAACTGCAAGATGCTATCCTATCAATATGGGCCAACATTCCTAAAGAATGCTTTCAGCACCTTGTTGAATCAATGCCACGTAGAATTAAGGCAGTTCTGAAGGGGGTCAAACACATTATTAGTATGGTTTTCCTAATAATCCTTTAGGTGAGTGTATAGTTAATCAGGGCTGCACAATATATCATCGCTATATTTTTTTATTGGTCACAAATAAAGAGATTGAAATCTATCATTATTAAATATAGAACAGAAAATATTGTGAATGCTTATATTCCCTTATTTTACTTTTAGATTACCTTTGCCATCAATAATCTTTGAAGAAGAAAAAAAAACATTTTAGCTTTTAAAACTATTTTATTATTTATTTTAATTTGTTATTTATTTTTAGTTAATTTAAACAGTGAAATATATATACAGTCAAACCAAAAAATTTTCAGACACCTTCAACATTTTCTCACATTATTACAGTTTATTCGCTATAATTTAGAAAATGGTAATGAAATATGAATTAAATTGTGTCAGAACAAATTCATCTTGATAATGTTAGATAATTTTGATAGAAAGGTATGTAATGGATTACAATCAACCAATCAGCTGTCAGCTAGATAATTAGATAATACCAATTTAGGTCTAACAATTGCCAAGCAGTGCTTAATTTTGTTCAGTCTGTGGTGTAAAAGGTCGCATTAGCAATTAAAGAAAAAACACTTAAGCAAAACATGGTCAAGTCAAAGTGGCTGAATAATTTTTATCAATTTTACTTGTAGTCCACTGTATGAAGAATTTTTGGGTATAATATGTCACAGTTTACTTTATTTTGCTATCCTCACTTACATACATGAACTACAGTGTCCTGCACCCAACCAAAAAAGTATATCTGGGGTCTGAATATTTTTTTATTTGACTGTACTATATATACACATATTTATTGCCAATAGTATTGGGACACCCCTCCAAATCATTGAATTTAGGTGTTCCTCTCACTTGAGATGGTGGTCCAGTGGGTTAAACCACTGTACTGATATGCAGAAGGTTGCTGGTTCGATCCCAGCGGTCACCACCAGTGTGTCCTTGAGCACTTGACCACTTTACTCCATGTTGCTCCAGGGGGATTGTCCCTGTAATAAGGGCACTGTAAGTCGCTTTGGATAAAATCTGCCAAATGCATAAATGTAAATGTCAATGTTCGATGGCCACAGGTGTATAAAATCAAGCGCATAGGCACATAGGCAGACTGCTTCTACAAACATTTGTGAACGAATGGGTCGCTCTCAGGAGCTCAGTGAATTAAAGCATGGTACCCTAATAGGTTGCCACCAGTGCAATAAGTCCATTCGTGAAATGTACTTACTACTATATATTCCACGGTCAACTGTAAGTGGTGTTATAACAAATTGGAAGCAATTGGGAACAACAGCAACGCAGCCACGCAGTGGTAGGCCACGTAAAATCACGGGGTGCACAGTGCGCAGAAGACGGCAACTTTCTGCACATTCAATAGCTACAGATCTCCAAACATCATGTGGCCTTCAGATTAGCTCAAGAACAGTGCATAGAGAGCTTCATGGAATGAATTTCCATGGCCGAGCAGCTGCATCCAAGGCTTACATCACCAAGTGCAATGCAAAGCGTCGGATGCAGTGGTGTAAAGCACACCGCCACTGGACTCTAGAGCAGTGGAGACGTGTTCTCTGGAGTGACCAATCATGCTTTTCTGTCTGGCAATCTGATGGACGAGTCTGGGTTTGGCGGCTGCCAGGAGAGCGGTACTTGCCTGACTGCATTGTGCCAAGTTTATAGTTTGGTGGAGGGGGATTATGGTGTGGGGTTGTTTTTCAGAGATTGAGTTTGGTGTGGAGGAACTTGACTTAGCTGCACAGAGTCCTGACCTCAACCCAATAGAACACCTTTGGGATGAATTAGAGCAGAGACTGCGAGCCAGGCCTTCTCGTCCAACATCAGTGCCTGACCTCACAAATGGGCTTCTAGAAAATTTGTCAAAAATTCCCATAAACACACTCCTAAACCTTGTGGAAAGCCTTCCCAGAAGTGTTGAAGCTGTTTTAAAGTTTTAAAGGGTGGGCCAACTCCATATTAAACCCTATGGATTAAGAATGGGATGTCATTAAAGTTCATGCGCATGTACTTTTGGCTATATACTTATTTGGCAAGGGTACATTGAATTGATCAAAAGTGTCAGTAAAGACATTTGTTACAATTTCTATTTCAAATAAATGCTTGTTTTGAACTTTCTATTAATACAAAAATTCTGAAAAAAACTATTCCACAAAAATATTAAGCAGCACAACTGTTTTCAACATTGATGACAATAATAGATATTTCTTGAGCACTAAATTAGCATACTAGAATGATTTTTGAAGGATCATGTGACTTAAGATTGAAGTAATGATGCTGAAAATTCAGCTTTGAATCACAAGAATAATTGACATTTTAAAATATAGAAATAGAAAACAATTTTAAATTGTAATAATGGTACTGTATTTCACAATATAATGTTTTTATGTTTGCTAAAATGTTTTTTTATTTTTTATTTTTTATACAGCCTTGGTGAGCATTAACAACTTATTACATAAACAAAATATTACTGACCTCAAATGGTAGTATATGTAAAATGAAAGTTTCAAGTTGACAGCTCTTTTCAGCAATTGTTATCTTAATCTTAATATATATCAGTGTTATTACAGTACATCTGCTATTATAGTCATAACAGACTTTTTTTGGCGTATAACATATTTTCTGTGTTTTGTTTGTTTAGGTTATTTTTTAAGAACCAGAGCATCTCCCATCCAACGCTCATTCCAGGGTTGCATGCAGCTCATTCAGGTGGACGATCAGCTGGCTGACTTGACCGCAGTGGAGCAGGGAAGGATGGGAGCCTTCGAGAACGTCAGCCTCGACATGTGTGCCATCATTGACAGGTCAGAGCCAACCCTTCTTCCCTTGCCCTGCCTTTCAACAAACACTGGTTGAGACAGTGATTATCAAGTGCAGCAGACTGAGACTGTGGCTTTATCCCCACTGGCAGCATCTGCCCTGGGGGCAGGATCTGTCGCTTTCTGCCTGCTCTCCCTGGAATTGACCTTCTTCATTCCTTGACTTCAATGGCAAATGGGGAGTTTAATTAGCATGCAGATGCTGAGCAAGAACAGGAGACCTGCTCTTGGTTCTTATCTTTAGATTGATTTTACATACTTTCACTCTCCAAGGCTTAGCGATTTTGTTTGGTTGCCATGTTGTTATGAATACATCAGAGCCATATCCTGGTAATCCAGCTTTATTGATAATATAAAACAATGCGTGAGGAACAAGAAACCATTGTAGCTGCTATTTTTGCCACCTTTTTTATAAATACTGTATATTATATAACCCGTGTGTGTAGTAGGTAAGTAGGCATATTAGTATACAGGACTGTTAACTTAACAATGAACATCAACAGAACTTC
Organism: Romanogobio albipinnatus; assembly: GCA_023566225.1. Taxonomy (NCBI): domain Eukaryota; kingdom Metazoa; phylum Chordata; class Actinopteri; order Cypriniformes; family Gobionidae; genus Romanogobio; species Romanogobio albipinnatus. The sequence continues at coordinate 22,950,296 of CM042260.1, read as the reverse complement.
AAAACAAAAGATGTACAAAGACTAAAATAAAAGACATATGAACACAAACCCACCTATTATGGGGTGCATGACACAAAATGAGAAAAGTAAACGAAACTTGGGGGAAAAAAGCGATATTTTTGAAAGCCCTGCATTTCAAGATAGATATGCTGACTGTCCCATTTGTATCTTTAATGTTTTCATGAAATAACATCTCATCGTCAAGGCGGGAGGATATCTAAGCAGATGTGCGAGATAATGTATTCATCGATTGTGCAAGAAAACAGTAAATTGCCTTCAAATTACAGACAATTAAGGGTTAAGCAGCTTGCTTTTAATTATAACTAATCAGATTTGTCTTTATACTAATTTAACATCATCCTGACCCTTCAAATAGTTAAACTGAATCATCTGTTCGTTAATTACAGTATATCATTTTGTTTTTTGTTGTTGATTTTTCATAAGCATTATTGAACATCTGGAGGTAAATCTGATATTGGTATGGTAATTTTTCTTGTATCTTGTTTGATGGTAATTACATTTTATTGAGATGAAGGAAACATAACTGGAGACTTCATAGGAAAAAAATCCTTTTCTGCAATATCTTGTTGTCGGTCGTATTCACTAAACCTTTTTAGTGAGTACCTTTTTTTTAAAGGAAAAACCAGTGTCTTAATCACTATCTGGCCTCATTTTAACCAGTTAAAGGGGAAATATTATTCTAAATTCACTTTTATAAGGTGTTTGAACACAGATGTGTGTCCACAGTGTGTGTAAACAACCAGCCTATTAGGGATGGGCGATATTTTTCACAATATTTTATGGTATTTATTGCGATAACGATATCAATGGCGATAAATGTAGTACCATGTTTTTGGCTACAAGTGAGAGCTGCATGCATTCTTGGGAGCCTCAGAAAAAAACTAACAATGATCTAAATTAAAATGTACCCATCATCAAATAATACATAAAATAATTAAAAATTAAATAAAAACGTAACCAGCCTTTTGAGCAATGGAAAAGTTGTGGATATACTTTTCTTCTGTAAAAGTGCAGGTAATGTTTACATAGTGCAACTGTGCTGATAACATCACACAATACAAACAATAATAATTCAAATGAATGACAAGTTTCAAATGTAAACACAGATTCTGTATTTATTCATACTCTCATGGTGCATACAGTGGAAAAAAATTCCGCAAACAGCTAAAGTAATAATCCCAACCATGTCTTCAGATTACAAAAAAATGGCAAATTATGATTTAATGATAGAACTTAAGTAATTTGAATTAAAACTTGGTAATCATGTGCGAACAAAAACTGAAATTTTAACTGAACTTAGAACTTAAGACATTGTTGGTCATTCAGTGTTTCTGTAAAAAAAAACTAAACTAAACATAATACTGATAAGATAATAATACTACGAATTCTACTACTAATACAAATAAACCGCACTAGGGATTGATGAACTGCTGGGTTCCTGAATATTAGTCACGTTGTCAGCGTTCGCTCGAACTGATTTGCTGAAATCAAAACGGGTACAGTAAAAGGTGAGTGCCAGCCAATGAGATTGCAGTTTGTTCATTAGTTTCGTAAGGAATAATTGACGACGGGCCGTTCAATTATTAGAATAATAATGCACACCCGAGGTGGTGATGCGGTCACGACGCGAAGCGGGCGTTCTAATAATTGAACGCCCCGGAGTCAATTATTCCGCTTATACTACGGTTACCACACCTCAAGACATCGATCCGAAGATATATTTAAAGGGATTCGTCCGGTTTTTGTACTTAAATCGCTATTGTGAGTAGGACTATTTCTTCCGCGTCTCATCGAACGGCTCTTTTGCTAGTTCTGAAATGTCATTTTAAAGCTGGTAACGAAGGCCGTTGATAGCCGTCCATTGAGCCGTTGATAGCATTCTACTGCAGTTATTAATAAAGTTATTAGAGAGAGAGAGAGAGAGAGAGAGAGAGAGAGAGAGTGCTTGTGTGAATTAGGCTACCTCTGTGCGTCTCTAAACAGCGCTGTTATTACCTCGCTAGTGAAAAAATGTCATATGTAGCCTTTAAGTTGCTCCACTATATAGGCTAACTGATCAAATCGTCAGGGCAGCGCTGAGGGCAATCGTCTGTCATATTGTTGTTTTTTAGTCCTGTAATTTCCGTTATTACAGTTAACTATGCGAAGTGATATGGAACTGTAATGCGGTCAAGAGCTGCCTGGAACTACGTTCGCTGTGCGTCTCCCAGAAAATAATTGCACACCTCAGAACGTTCATCAGCCAATCAGATTCAAGCATTCAACGGCCCCGTAGTATAATACTAAATAATCTTAATTCAAACAGAAAACAAGATTATTTTGCTTACCCCATTGGCAGATTAGCTATTGCTTATTTTAAGCAAAAACTTAATTTTGAGTTATTTCCCCCCAAAACAAGACAAACTTTTGCTTGTCTAGTAAATGCTTCTTAATGTAAGATTGTTTAGATATTTGGACTGAAAACAAGACAAAAATACTAAGTAAGAAAAGCATTTTTTACAGTGCAGATTGTAGAGGTAGCTCCTCGTTTAGCGATAAACTCCTCCTCTCTTCCTTGTTTTCGCTCTGCACGTGAGATGCAAATGGGTCGCGTCATCAACTAGGATTTATCGTTATTATCACAGGAAGACTAATTATTATTGTGGGGAGAATTTTTACAGATATATCCCAAACGATAAGATATCGCCAATCCCTACAGCCTATAATGGTACACAATACTTTTTTTTATAATCCTCATCAATCAATATCAATCTCTCATAACACACTGTTTCATATTTCCCCCTATAATCCTATGTAAGAGTAGGGAAACCCTGCCCATGACTGTTGATGATCTGCCCATAGACACACCTCTGAGTGAGAAGCACAGAGACGCCATTTCTGTTTACTCGCTGTATCAGCTACCTAGAGTATAATAATGTCTGAGTCAAAAACATTACAAATGTTCTGTAGTTGGATGGACCAACGAACATACCAGTCTCCATAGACTCCCGGCATCCCAGCCACTGAAGACACCGTGGATGAATTCAATTTGTTAAGGGAAATGTGCAGAAGAATATTGGTAAAATGATTTCACACATGACTGCTTCACCAACGAGGCAAATACAACGCTCGAAAAAGTTTTTTCTGAAAGATGGCTCTAAATTTCCTTTATGAAGGAGCTTACTAGAATGATGTACGGCTAGTATGGCTAAAGATACTATAGTCTCTGACTGTATTTACAGAAACTAGAGCTATGTCGTTTTATCCCATAAACGCTCAGTCTGCACTCCAAAACTGGTCATTTTTGACATTTTGGCTGTGTGAGATTCGTTTTGTTGTTGATGTTGTATCCGAAGCTTGTGTAAAGGAGCCGCTGGAAGGGGGCAGGGAGCAGCAGCTCATTTGCATCTAAAGGGACACACAAAAACGGTGCGTTATTGCTCACACCCAAATGGGCAAATTTGACAAGATATAATAAATGATCTGGGGGGTATTTTGAGCTGAAACTTTAGACACATTCTGAGGACACCAGAGATTTATATTACATCTGATATGTAATATGTCCCCTTAAAGTGTCATTCTTTTCAGTAGAAACACGGCTCTTTTCCCTTTTGGTCTAATAATAGGTCACAACTTTTTCACGTTACATATTTGCCTTTTGCCACAATAAAGGCCCTAACATCCTTTCGAACAAAATCAGGCCAAAACATTCCCTTTTTTGTCTTTTTTTTTTTCACTTTCTGGAAAGTTTTGCTCTGACTACCACCGTCGTTCGATGGCATAATAGGTAGGTGTGCTCAAAGGCTCCACCTTCTTTGATGTGGAAATCTTCTACGATTAATTTCTTCTGTTCAGTCCTTCAAGGTCAGACATCCTCAAGTTAAAACATTAATTCACTCGAGAGCCGCTTTATGGCACAAATTGAAGTTGTAATTGTAATTGAAAGAGACACTGACATTGTTTATTCATGTTTAATAATGTAAAGTTGCTTGCTTTTAGACAATCTATTTGTATGAAGTATTATATAGCCTAAATAAACATGATGTGATATCACTGGAGTGCCGAATTGCAGAGCTTGTGCAAGCATGTCTACATTGCTTTGATCAGATGCTTTCTTAACCACTGTTTTCTCATCGCTGTCATTTTTGTTGCGTGTTTATTTTGTTGTTGAGGGGAAAGCGTGCAGCACATATTTACATATTCAACGCCTCTCTCAGCACAGCAGTATGGGCGGCGTCGGGATCCCAATAGTATACTTCTTTCTACCCCCAAGTGACAAACGAAAAATACATTTTTTGAAGAGAGCAGTTACATGATAGATAAGGCTGTTATAATATATTTCTACGCACATTATATAGTCAAGTGAACTTTAAGAAGAGTTATGAATTGATTTTTGCATAAATGAATTCTGTCATTAATTACTCACCTTCATCACTGTTCATCAACACAAATGAAGATATTTTTGATGAAATCCGAGAGGTTTCTGAACCAGCCATATGCAGCAACATCATTGCAACTTCCAAGGCCCAGAAAGGTAGTAAAGACATCGTTAAAATAGTCCATATGACTACGACTTTATTCAACAATCTCTTCTCTTCAATGTGAGTCTCCTACGCTGTTGACATAGTAAAAACAGTATAGCGCTTCAAGGTTCTACGTCAGAATGCTGGTACTCTCTGTATTGGCTGACGCTGTTCACGTGAGCACCACGACGCATGCATGTGATGCTGACGCAGGAGCTAAACAATAATGAGCCTACGTTCTGACGTAGAACCTGGAAATGCTGCGCTGAATTTACTATGTAAACAGCGTAAGAGAATGATGTTGAAGAGAAGAGATTGTTGAATAAAGTAATTATTTTCGTTTCGTTTTTGCGCACAAAATGTATTCTCGTCGCTTCATAACATTAAGGTTGAACCACTGTAGTCACATGGACTATTTTAACAATGTCTTTACTACCTTTATGAGCCTTGAAAGTTGCAATGACGTTGCTGCATATGGCTGGTTCAGAAAGCTCTCGGATTTCATCAAAAATATGTTCATCTGTGTTCTGAAGATGAACGAAGGTCTTGTGGGTTTGGAACGACATGAGGGTGAGTAATTAATGACAGAATTTTCATTTTTAAGTACAATTTGCTAATTGTGTTCATATTGCATTGCAAAACACTTTTGCTCCTGTTGAGGATATGGGTAAGTTTAGGGTCAGATTTGATGGTTGAGTAGGTTTAAGTGTGGGTTAAGGTGTAGGGGAAGGGTCAACAGTGTAAATATTAATGTAATTACAGAAAATAATTAGAGTTGTAAAATAAAGTGCAATGTAAAAATGTGCATAATATAAGTGCTTGTAGTAAGGTTCGTGTGTGTGTGAGAGGAAGAAGGCAAGGGGTCGGCTGGGTTGGACACGGATCTCAATATTTATTTGTATGTAACTTCAGTTCACTAAACATGCGTGCACCTCGCACGGCTTAAACTCAAAACTCGATTCTCTGTTTCTCAACGGTTTGTTTCCGGCAGTTCCTCTCTGCAGCTCGTCTCTCACTTCCGTGTCCTTCCAGCTCTCTCTCTCCCCTCTCTCTGTTTGGTGAGCGGCTTTATCCGGTCTCTCCGTGCCAATCACTGCAATCAGACACAGGTGTTCATTGTTATGCACTTGACCTACTTTCTCACCGCTCGTCTCCTCACTCTCTCCGTCTGTGCAGACTCCGCAAAACCACGCCCTCCTCGCCACAAACCCCCACCGCCCGCACCAGGCCGGGGAGCCATCCGGCCTGCAGCCTCCCCCCCCCCCCCCCTCCTCCTGGAGAGGAAGTCAGCCACAGTCATCTGTGCACCCGGCCTGTGGACCACCTTGAACTTAAAAGTCTGTAAAGCTAGATACCAACGGGTGATCCGGGCGTTGGTATCCTTCATGCGGTGGAGCCACTGCAAGGGGGCGTGGTCCGAGCAGAGGGTGAACTCCCGCCCCAGGAGATAATAACGGAGGGTGAGAACGGCCCATCGAATCGCCAGACACTCCTTTTCGATGGTGCTGTACTTGGTCTCCCTCTTTGAGAGCTTTCGACTCACGTACAGCACCGGCCGCTCCTCACCCTCCACCTCCTAAGACAGGACCGCACCCAGCCCCCTGTCCGACGCGTTCGTCTGCAACAGAAATGACAGAGAGAAATCAGGAGAATGCAAGAGCGGCCCGCCACACAGAGCAGCCTTAACTTGGGTAAAAGCCTGCTGGCACGGCTACGACCACTGGACCGTATCTGGAGCCTCTTTTTTAGTGAGGTCAGTCAGCGGGCTGGTGAGGTCCGAATACTTAGGTACAAACCTTCTATAATATCCCGCCAGCCCCAGGAACTGCCTCACCTCCTTTTTGGTCTTTGGATGCGGGCAGGTTGCAATAGCTGCTGTCTTGTTAATTTGGGGACGCACCTGCCCTAAGTGGAAGCCCAGATACTTAACCTCCACCCGCCCAACCGCACACTTCTTCGGGTTGGCCGTCAGCCCCGCCCCTCTCAGCGAGTTCAGCACTGCACGCAGATGCTGTATATGCCGCTGCCAATCATTACTATAGATGATTATATCATCCAAGTAAGCAGCGGCATATGCAGTGTGCGGCCGAAGGATTTTGTCCATCAGTCGCTGAAAGGTGGCGGGTGCCCCGAACAAACCGAACGGAAGCGTGACGAATTGGTGTAATGCGAACGGCGTTGTGAAAGCGGTTTTGTTTTTGGATAATGGAGTTAAGGGGATCTGCCAATATCCTTTCGTTAAATCCAGTGTTGAATAAAAACGAGCCGAACCTAGCCGATCAAGCAACTCGTCAATCCTCGGCAATAAGCGTCGAATTTCGACACGGAATTCACCTTGCGATAATCCACACAGAATCGAACGTGCCTGTTTGACCCAAATGCCCAGCCATGGGATTACAATGAGCCGCCTGGAAGAGCACTTCCCGGCGGCTCTTCGGTACTAACAATGGGGTCGTATCTCGTTTTGTCTGAGTATCTTGGGTTACTCGATACAACCTATCTTTAATCACGGCAAAATAAGGATAGGAGAGTGGCCGCGCGGGTTGAAGAAGCCGGCCGTCGATCGAACGGACCTGTTCAAAGGCGTTTTTGAGCGACTCATCTCGGGACTGTTCCAGAGGAAAATCATCACGCTCCGACAGGATTAGCCTGTTTACCGCGCTCCGTTCCTCTGACCCAGTCCCCGATGGTCCCGGCTCAGCTTCCCCAAGCTGCGCGACCGCGCTCTTCCCCCGCCCTCTTTTCTCCCAAGAGACATCCGCACATATACACCCCAATAAAGCCCCAAAGGCTGGCCAATTCATCCCCAAGATCAGCGGATGTCGGAGGTGGGGACTAACCGCGACCTCCACACTATGTTTTTCCCCTCGAAATTTTATTATGACTGGCACCAATGGGTACTGCACCTCATCCCCGTGCACACACCTTACCGTAACCAGGCGGCCATTATCCAATCCGTCAGGTTGTATCAGGCTTTGATGAACTGCGGTTTGGTTACAGCCGGAATCCACCAAAGCCTGATATGTACCCCCCTTAATACTCACGGGTATCTGGTATAACCCGGCTTGATCGGAGGCTTCCCCGCCACTCTAGCGGGTCAAGGGATTGGCGCAGAGAGAACGGTGGGAAGTGGCCAGTCGCTCGGTCCGAAGACCAGGATCCCGGTCCTCTGGGCGTAGCCCCCTGACCGGTCGACGCCTCCCCCGATCTCCACCGGTCTCGGTGGCGGGCCTCTGCGTGACCTAGGCGCAGGGACAGGTCTCGCCGAAGAGGGAGAGGGGGGAAAAGGGGAAACAAAAGAAGAGGGGACAGAGACAGCTGGGAGAGGTTCGTCGACCCCTTGGTACGCCACCATCTGATCCTCCGCCAGTTGGATGGCCGAGTCCAGCGACGCGGGCCGGTGGCACTGGACCCACTGCGCGGTCTCTCATGGCAACCGCGCCACGAACTGCTCCAGCACCACCTGGTCGAGGATCTGGTCCACGTCGCTTCCCTCGACCACCAGCCATCGGCGACACGCGTCCCGGAGCTGTTGAGCCAACAGGAAGGGCCGGGCACTCTCCCCCAGATCCAGGGACCTGAATCGCTGACGGTGTTGCTCGGGGGAGAGGCCGACCCGCTGGAGGATGGCCCTCCTCAGGTCGTCATACTGGAGGAGGTTCTGGACCGGGAGTTGCTGCGCCGCCCGCTGTGCTTCTCCGGACAGGAGGGGAATCAGCCTCACTGGCCACTGTTCCCTCGGCCACTCACAGGACTTGGCCGCCCACTCAAAAAGGTCCAGGAAGGCTTCAGGGTCGTCCTGGGGCCCCATCTTCAACAATGGCAACATTTCGCGGAACAGCTCGCGGTCCTCCTGCTGGGCGCTGACGAGGGAATGGAAGCGCCGTTCCTGGTCCTCCCTCATGTCCAGCAGGGCCTGATGGTGTTCCTGGTGCAGGACCGCGAGCGACTGAACGAGGCTCGCCTATGGCGTGGCTGCCGGCGGAGTTTGCATGACGGTGGCGTCCCTCTTCTTCCTCCCGGGTTTCGGCACCAGTGTAGTAAGGTTCGTGTGTGTGTGAGAGGAAGAAGGCAAGGGGTCGGCTGGGTTGGACACGGATCTCAATATTTATTTGTATGTAACTTCAGTTCACTAAACATGCGTGCACCTCGCACGGCTTAAACTCAAAACTCGATTCTCTGTTTCTCAACGGTTTATTTCCGGCAGTTCCTCTCTCCAGCTCGTCTCTCACTTCCGTGTCCTTCCAGCTCTCTCTCTCTCCCCTCTCTCTGTTTGGGGAGCGGCTTTATCCGGTCTCTCCGTGCCAATCACTGCAATCAGACACAGGTGTTCATTGTTATGCACTTGACCTACTTTCTCACCGCTCGTCTCCTCACTCTCTCCGTCTGTGCAGACTCCGCAAAACCACGCCCTCCTCGCCACAGTGCTTTTATCAAATTATTAATTTAAATGATAGTACATTGTAGATAAAGACACCTAATATAAAGTGTGAACAAACTTCCACGAAAAAAAAAAAACTATAGAAAAGCAACACAAAACACAACACAAAAATGTATTCGGTCTAAACTGCCCCTGAGCTTTAAAGTGTCTGTAGTATTTCGTAATATTCCAATTAAGTATGTCACATCGCAGTAGTCTGCTGCATCATCTGTACCTTAGCACTGCACGATTTAGAAATGCCAGCACACTCTCATGGCAATTCGTAACTCTTTTACGTTTTGGACAATTTATGGCTAATTTGTACGCCCCAAATTAGGATTAGGGGTGGACCTTCATGCATACTTTTTTTTTTTTTCATTTTTATGAACCACATTATACAAATTCACACGGAATCACCACCTTGTAAAATGCTTTTCTCATTAGATCGGTCTGGAATTGCGATAATGTGCATAAAAAATCTCAGGGTAAACTGCACTTGACTTGACTTTATCAGCCTCCCACGTTAAGTGCAAAGAATTTGCTTATTAATAAGAATAACTATTTGCTTGCTTTGTGTTTGCTCTTTTATACATTTATATTTGTAGGTCAATTATATTGCTCCTTAGTGATAAAGACCCACATGTGGAGGCATTGTTTACATTCCATTAGATTCCTTTACAGCTCAGTTAGAAGCTTAAACCACCCTTTAATTGTGTGTAAAGATGCATTGTTCTTTAATGCGTCTCATTAGCCTCATAGCTCAGGGCTGAGGACATTCTCAGCATGATTTAAAGACAAGATCAGTTGATTCTGCACGTCTTTCTGCCATTGAAATTCACATCCCTCGCCCTGACAATATTTTGATGATGTTTCAGATGAACTTTCCCTCTTTATTGCAGTGTATATTTAGGTTTTTGAGATTATGGTTTCTACTGCAATACAGTTAGTTGTAAGTCCCCAGAGGATCTTTTCCCGTATTAGATCAGGCTAGATACGACTCGTTCTCCCTCCCTCCCTTCGCTCCAAACTGAGTGAACTGTAATAATAGAGGAGGCAAGAGACTGTTGAACGCTTTCCTTGTGTGTTTTTTTCTGTCAGCGTAATGATGCTTCCCTGGCAAAGCTCCACAGTGCCAGCACAGTGAGGAGCAAACTCATTATGTGGGATTGAAAGGGGGGCCACTCGCTCACCACGCCATTGATTTTATGTTCGTTTTCATCAGGCCAGGTGATGCACTATCAATCTCCTTTACCAAACGTGTCCCTGTGTTTGACATGTAAAAGAATATTCCATGTCCTCCCACCAGGAAGACACTAAAACACACGACCTTGCGGTTAGATACAGCTCAAATCACATCCTCTCCTTCTACGGGAGTTTTTTTTTTCTTCTTTTTTTCTCACCCCTACAGTATTTCACACACATCAATTTCTCTCACATCAAGCTATTTCACGCATAAGCTGTTCTGCCGAACTTCTAGAGGCCTTCTTAGAATGTGACTCATTCTAAAAAGCTGTGCAAAATGTTTGACGTTATGGCGTGTCGAGTCGGGGGTGTGAGAGGGTGAGACAGGAAGAGAGGGGCCCATCTCTGAGGAGATGCAGATTGGTGTCTCACCCCAACAAGTCTAATCTGACAGAGGCATTTTAAGCCAAGTGCTTTCGCTATTCATAATGGTTGCATTAGAAAACTGTCACTTTCCATTACAAAAGCACATCTAGGGATGTAAACAGCCAGAGCTGGGAAAAGCAATGCTCTGGCCTCCAGGGTTGGGGAAGCTTCTTTGAAACTGTAATTTGTTAAGGTAGTTGAACTGCAAGATAGTCAAAGCCGTAAGATTTTCGTTCATGTTCAAAACACAATATTTTGGTCACACTTTAGATTAGGGTCCAATTCTCACTATTAACATCTATTAACTATATCGTTTGCTAATAGTTAGTTAGGTAGTTGTAAAGTTTACGTATTGGGTAGGATTAAGGGATGTAGAATATGGTCATGTTTTAATAAAAGCAAATATAAAGCATTAATATGTGCTTTATAAGTACTAATAAACAGTCAATACCCTAGTTTTATGCATAAGCAACTAGTTAATAGTGAGAACTGTACCCTAAACTACAGTGTTACAGATATTATTTGATGAAATCTGAGAGATTTCTGTCACTCGGATAGTTCAAAACGTTTATAAAGAGATCGTAATATAAATGCATATGAATGGAGTTTAATCCAAGTCTTCTAAAGATACATTATCACTTTTTATGATGAACAGGCAATAGAAGTTCAACCGTCATTTTCATTTCTGAGTGTACTAACTAACAGTGCACTATTTTTAAGTATATATATGTATGATCTAATCAGAGTAGTTTTTTCTAGGTTTTTCAAAGAGAGATATCGAAAGAATCTGCATTAAACTGCATTAAAAAGCAACATTTAACTAAATATAAATACTATAAATATTATTATTATTATTATTTATTTTTTTTTTATAATTAAAAAAAAATAGATTATTTAAAATGCTGCACAGGATTTTGAACCTGTACGTCACAATTCACCAGTGTGAGTGCCCATGATTACCAGCAGAGGGCACTCCACCCCGGACTGTCACTCCTTCATAGACTACATTACCCATAATCCTTTACCCGGACTCTTTAGCACTCACTGTTTACACCTGTGTCTCATTTCCCTGTTCACTTCACCCTATAACAGCTTGGTTATCTCAGTCATTCATGGCGAAGTCTTGTTTGTTGTAAACTGCATTTCTGAGCGTTTTCCCTGGTTTCATGTCTGTCGGTTTTTGGATTTCTTGCCTGTTTCCCAGATTACCCTTTTGCCTGTCTTTCCTGCCTTGTTTGCCTGTTTGGACTGCTTGCCTGTGTATGACCGTTTGCCTGTTTTTGACTACGGTTGTGGATTACCCTCTTAATAAAGCTGCGTTTGGATCCTAAACCTTCTGTCTCAGAGCAGTACTTTACATTGTAAATCTATTTTGGACTGATTTTGTTGATATGAGCTGTCCAAATAAACCAATTCACTAGAATGGATCAGACTTTCCACTGTTGCATAAGAGAGATGTTTATGAAGTGATTCACTCAAATGAATCAAATTTCCCAGTGAAGCATGTGAGAGAGGATTGTTTAGAATGAATCTGTTTACTAGAATGAATCAGACTTTCCACTGTTGCATAAGACTGCATTCACATGGGGCGTCAGCGTTAACGCTTCTCATTTACTTCGAATGGGTGACATCATGCGTTGCCGAACTGAATTGTGGGTTCCATCGCGTCACTTCACTCGCGTTGCAAGCGGCAGAAGTTGAAGATTTCTCAACTTTTCAAGCGCCAATGCAGGCGTCATCCAATCAGATCGCCCTATGCAAATACCCTAGAGCAGACGCTAGCCAGTTGCGTTCATGCAACCCCAGAGCAGACGTGTGATTGGCTGTTGTCACTATGATGGTCACATCAGCACGAAGCTTCAGCCAAGCGTTAACGCCGACGCCCCGTGTGAATGCAGCGTAAGAGAGTGAATGTTTATGAAACAATTCACTCAAAATGAATCAAATTTCCCAGTAATGCATGTTTCGAATTAATCAGTTTACTAGAATGAATCAGACTTTCCACTGTTGCCTAAGAGAGTGAATGTTTATGAAACGATTCACTCAAATCAATCAAATTTCCCAGTGATGCATGTAAGAGAGGAATGTTTAGAATGAATCCATTTACTAGAATGAATCAGACTTTCTGCTGTTGCATAAGAGCATGTTTATGAAAAAAAAAAATCATTCGTGAATCAAATTTTCGATTGACACACACATGAGCGAGGAATATTTGGAATTAATCATTTACTAGAATAAATCAGGCTTTCCAACATTACATTTAAGAATTTTTTTTACGGAAAACTGGTTCAGTAGAATAGTTTTCCTATTGTCAATCAGACATTTCCTAAACACAAACATGGCACATTTACTGTTGCAGTATTTATCTTTCTTGGGAAATTGTGATGGAAATCTCTGGGAAGCCAAGTGACCATGCAACAGGAAATGCCTGTTCAGGCTCACTGCTCTGCAATCTACTCTCTGCTTAGCAAGGAACAATAGTGAAATGTTTGTAATTTTCTGTTTTGTGAGAGCTGAGCTATGGCCAAGGATCTTTTCGAATCTATTACCGACAAGCTATTACCAAGGTCTTATCTCCCAGTGACAGTTGCTGTCGACTCAGACTTAATTTTTATTATTGGACTGAGTCATCAGTGGCCACAAATTTCCAGGGACTGTTCTGTTGCAGGAGTTTGATTAATGAACAGCGTAAACTCTATCTGTACCTTTCTCCTCCTGGCACAGATGGCCAATGAGGTAACCCAATTAATTGGGAAATGTCATTCTATATGAAAACTACAGTTTGACAGCACTGCTCTGAAAAAGTGTGACAATAGCAGTGCTGAAGAACTTGTCAGACTTAAGGTTCATTGTCAATGGCATTGTCACAGCTCCTCCTATGAGACATCGGCCTAATGAGTATTAGCTCCAAGGGGACTGTTCCCTAATTTCATTTCATACCACATTTTGCCGTGTTAATGGATTTGATGTGCTGTTGGCACGACTATATGAGGAGCTGTGGAAGTGGACAGCTAGTGTTCAGCACAAATTTTTGCTCAGAATGGGCGCCACATCACCAGATTTCAGTTTTGATCCTTGGCCAATTGAAAACACCTCTGAAGATGACTGTTTCTTAATTAAGTTCAGGAGAAAGTCAGTGAAGCAGTTAATTGTTTTAACTTTAGAGCTTTAATTAATATTTTAGTTAGACTAAGATAAAAGATGCTGGCAAATCTGCACGGCTTGAAAACAACTTTGTGTGTGCGATTGCCATGTGCAAATGACATACTTTTTACTGCTGCTGAGATGCTAAGAGATGGTCACTTCTTTGTTCTTCTTTTTTTGGGCGGGAATGCTGTCGATGTAAAATGATTCTTGGTGAAATTTGAAATTAAGAAATTTCTTTATATTCTGATATTATAAATATCTGTCTGATATTTCTAATTTCTTTATCTCTATTTGATCTGTATCACAGTTCTGTGTTACATAAATATGTACCTTACCACGGTGCTGTTATTGTACATTAAAACTATTAAATCTTTTCATTATTTGAAATAAAACAAACTTGTAAAAAAAAAAAAAAAAAAATTTACTTAGATAAACTTAGAAAAATGTGAAATGTTGCCACCTAGGCAACTAACTGAATGTTATAAGTTGAAGTTGTATTAAAAAAAATATAATAAATAAAGCTAATATAGGAATATTAAAAAACAAGAACAAAATAAAATCACTAAACCACAGGGCTTAAAGTATTCCGGCACCGTGCCGGATCTCCGGCGTGCTGCGTTTGGCTGCGGAGAAAAATTCTATAAATAAAAAACTGTTGATATCACGTTCGAGTTCATGAGTTCGCCTACCAATGGTTTGAGAGTAACATGCAGAGTCATCTGGCATTGGTGTTGACGTCGCCGTGGCCCATTTTGGCAGTGGTGTGTGAATTAACGTGTGTGAATTAACAGTGGCTTAGCCATAATTTTATTTTTGAAGGGCCCCATCTAAAAAAATAGGGGACCGCTATATATTATATAGGCTATATATATATTTATATATATATAAAAATTCAATAATTTATTTAATTTTGTTATAACGGGAAATGATGCGCTCAAAATGTGAATCATTGTCTGTCCATTATTTTGCCAGACCATAAAGAAAAATGCCACGTCAATATTGAAAATGTTTGCATCTTAAGCCATGAGGGCAGGCAGGCCAGTAGATATCATATCGCATTGTGCAAACTTTGCGCGAGAGTTATGCCGGTGAGGGTCTTAAACGCCAGTCAATTATTCAAAGTGAAAGTAAAAAACGAACCGTTTATCTGACATTGCATCATGGGCGCATATTCTATTAGAGATGACGAGATATTAATCAAATTTATTTTTTAATATTTCACTAGTGGCCTATTGTGGGGAAATAAAAATCTATTTTCGTGAATCGAGAAGGGATGTGGGCTTGACAAGCTCACACCTCTGTTTGCCGCTGTGCGCTCAATCCATTATTTTATTTTAAGCAATCAGTAATCTGGGGGGCCGGACATGTAAATGAAGGGTCCTCATGGCTATGTCCCTGGTGTGATATGCCTGCGAATTACTGCGTTTTTTCCAATCTCTTATATTTGTACTTTTGCACATAAATTAGCTTATTCTTACTGTTGACATTGAAAATTATGTTTTTCTGAGGGTTAAGTCAATTAACTTTTTGATTGCCATTTTGACAGTTTCCACCTGGGCATTTTAGTCATATTTGCTAATTGTATTTGCCCTGTTTTGATCCAATTTCCTGAGATTTTTTTGTTTGTTTTTCATCAACATTTTTTGGCGCTCTCCAACACACAACAGACTTCCCCCGAACCCCCGTAGAGGGACAGATGTCCACCCACCATAGCTTTGCAAAAGTGGGAAAAACTGATCATGATCGTTATGAACTTTACTCCAGTCTAGTACAACAATGTTCCTCAAAGTCAGTAAAGTTGATAAAGCCAAATTAAAATGTAATTGAACAAACTAGATTTGGGCTAAGCCCCGAATCTTTAAAATGTCTGGCTCCGCCCCTGGCAGATACATTATTATACTGTTGTTTTTTCTTTTGTTTGCCAAATAACTTATTTGTCCACTCACCCAGCCCCCAACCCCACTGAAAAAACAAAGTTCAGGCGCAGGATTTTTTTTTTGCTTTAACCCCTGAAACCATACAACTACAATGTAAATTAAAACTAAAAAAAAATAAAAGTAAAAGCTAATTCAAAATAGTAATAACTAATATAATATTATACAAAAAATCATACAATACTGCTGAACAATGGATGGTTTCACCTCATAGTGTCAATTTGATTGTTTGTCTTTTAATCCCATTTGACCATTTTTAACTTTCGCTGTTTTTTAACGTTGTGACATTAAGACCTTCATAAAGTAAATGACCCATTGTCATCCTCTTCAACACATTCTCTGTGTTTTCAACTGAGCTGGAAATCAGTCATGTGTTTCATTGAGTGCTCATATAAAAAAGGTTGCTACTCTGGAAAAAAGTACAAAACAGTACAGCAGATGGGAAGAGAACACAGGGTCTTGAGAATTTTTTTCCTTTAACATTAAAATGCAGCAAAATTAGTTGCAATGATCAAAGATGATAGTCTAGCATTTTACATTGACCTGACATGCATTTAAATGTGTAGTTCAGATCTGTACTTTCCCCCCCCCCCAGATGTATGCCAAACCATTGTGAACATGGAGGCCGATGCAGTCAGACCTGGGACAGCTTCACTTGCACCTGTGATGGGACGGGGTACACCGGAGCCACCTGTCACACATGTAAGAATGTGTGTTTGGGTGTATCTTTTTATAGGGATGTGTGTAACTGTGTATATGTGTATCCGGCTTATTACTAGTTGTTTATTCTGATTCATGTCATGCTTTCTAAGAAATTAAGGTTTCTTTTGTGTAAACCTCAGCATGTGAGCAAAGGTTACAAAAATGTCAGAGAACAAAGAATACCATTATGTTTTCTGTGAAATGAAGGGAAAAGGAGCATGGGAAACACACAAGAGGAACATCATTCTGTTTAACTAACATTTAGAAGACCTTTCTGAGAAATGTCAGGGCTTCCGTGTAACAGTATTTGCTTTCTCTGTATTTGCTTTTACCCATGAATAGGATGTTAATGACGTAGATGGCTTCTTTTTCCACTGCTTTCATAGCAGCTGAAACACAATATTCTAAAATGTTCTGTTTATTACCAGGTTTAAAAATTATATTTTGAAATACCAACTGAAATCGAAGCAGAGGAGACTTGAATTGGCATTGATGTCAGTAGTTTGACGTTAGCATGTTGCTAAGCTAGCGATGCATATTAACTGAAGTAATGTAAGTGCAATTCTCTCGCCACATCCATAATTGATCCATATTTGATTGATGTAACTTCCTTCTTTGTGAATAACGTGATGCTGCTCTTCTAGAATTTTGCCAAAACACAGTTTCTTTCAAGGCTGAACATTTAAGTCGCCTAGCTTTCAGAATGGCCTTCACATCTGGAGTGGCACCTACTACGACTCCTTCAAACGCCTACTAGGTTTTCAGACAGAGCTATTGATTCATATGAAAACATATATTGTAGTCTGTTTGGGATCAGTTCTGAGAGAAAACTTTCAGTGAAACTTTTTTAGGACCCCTGGGGGTTAGATGGAGAGCAGAAGAGACTAGAAGTTACAAAGCTGCAACAGTCAATATGAAAGACGTTGAACTCTGTCGAGCTACTTCCCTGAAACCTCTCCATATAAAAAAACAAGGTTGTATTGGTCAATAGTCAAGTTTGTAAAACAATATAAACATTTATACTTTTATACAACTCCATATATTGTACAATAAAGTTGCTGTTTCGGCCATTTAATATTTATCAAATAAATACTTTCTATATAGTTCATGCTGTACTTTCCGAGTTTGATTGCTGGGATAGTTACCTTGCGTTTGTTCTGGATGGCAGGCTCTAAAGCACTATGGTGATATTGTCAGATTGCAATCTGCAAACATGTGCAGAATTGGTATTTTAATTTCACACTTCATTCTAGTTTTCCATTACTAGTCCACATAGCCCAGTTTTCGGAAAAGTTAATATAAAGGGAAAATATGGCTAAAATGTAAGAATTTTAATTAAGACTCTTGGAGGTTAACCTCCAAAAATTATAGATTTTAATTATAATGTTTGAATATAATTAATGAAGTTAATAAAGAAATTCTTATACAAATTTTAATAATATTTAATAAAGCTGTTTTGATTTTATTTATTTATTCCAGCTGTTTATGAGCAGTCCTGTGAGGCCTACAAGCATTTGGGAAGATCATCTGATGCCTACTGGATTGACCCAGATGGAAGCGGACCGTTAGGGCCTTTTAAAGTCATCTGCAACATGACAGGTAAAATGTGCAATTGTGAATTATTTTTGTGGAATTCCATTGCACTATGAATCCGGAAAATCCACTAGTTGCACTTGATTAATAAATCATCCTTTACTGTGTATTATGCTTTGGAGAACCCTGCTGTTCCCAAGCTTCTGAGTCAGGTTCCTAAAACACACTATTGACTCCTGAGACTTTCAACATCTCAACCCATTTGTTTCCAAGAATATATTTCATCAAATGTCCACATCATCCCACTGATCCAAAAAGAAATAAATAAAACATGCAAGAATGTAGGAACATCAGGACATAAAATGTTATCATTTCAGGACAGGAACTCTAGTCATCTCGCAGCATAGGAAATCCCTGAGCGGACACGGTAGAGAGCAAAAATCATTCTGAAAAGAAAGTGTCTGTCAATTTCAGAAATATATTATGTTCATTTAACAGCCTTTGAAGGGTAAATCTTGTGATTCTTTAAGGTGGGAAGGAAAGATTATGGTTAGAGGATAAGGTGGATTTTAAAAACACAAAATGTGTGGGCGGTTTTTAGACATGTTTTTTTTACATTTTTTTTTATTAAGTCTCATTAAATAAAACTTGAATAAATAGAAGGGAATATTGCCATAAACAAAATGATTTACACTTGCACACATGGATCCAGAGTGCAGTTTGTAATTATGTATTTACTTGTTACTTTTTAGTGAGAAAATCTCTTCTTGATTTCATAGGTACATTTTCAAAGTAAAAAAAAAATAGTAATTTTTATAAAAAATTAAAAAAATTAAAAAAAATTAAAACAGTTAAAGGGTGGTAAAACACATTCTTTCGAAGGCTTGATTGTGTTTGTGGGGTGCACTGTAACATGTGTTCATGCTTTGTTTTTAAAAAATTGCATTATTTTTCATATATTTTACCTTTATTCTACACTGCTCTGTCCCTCCTTGTAAAAACGGTCTGATGGTTTCCGGGTAGTAAGTCACTCCCTCAAAAATACACAATGGGCTCAGATTGGTTATTTGGCCCAGTGTGTTGTGATTCGCTAACCGCCTAGTGCATGTTTGTCGGAAACGTCACGCCCCTTACCTTTATCAATAAAACCTTCGTCAATAAAACCATACCAATTTGAGCCCGAATCAGACCCAGACAATTTTAGTGAAGATGATCGAGCAGAACCTGTTCAGTCCTCAAGAGTAAAGACTGCGGATCTATAGTGATCACTACTGAATGGCACTGTTACTTTTATATTTTTAGAACAATAATAGCCAAATATCTGTCGCAAGAACTATTAACCAAAAAAGGAACACTAAACATTGGCTTTACTAGTAGCCAAATCAAACACAGAACCATGTGTATCATGCCTGTAGATAAACAATACATAAAAGCTCTAATCAAAGAATAATTTACACTAATTCCAAGTTCGCTGTTGAGATTTTAAAAAAAGTTTGTAATGTTAGGTGTTTGTCGGATAACGTTAAGTATGAATGAGCATTTAACAAACTGGTTTGCAGAGCCAAACAGCGTTGTCATTTGTTTACTTCCTTGCTACAACGTACAATTAACAATAAGAACTATTACAGGAAAACACATCAACGAAAAAGAAATCATACTTACAGGTTGTGGCCCGTAAACAGCTTCTGTTTTTAAATCCATCTTTCAGGGCAAGCTGTTGTGCGAATCCTGCATTGAACTTGCAAAGATTGTGGAAGCTTTCCTCTGTGAAATGTGCAGCGGGAGCCGTGCGCGCCCGTTGTGCATCCACACTGGCAGTGTTTGTCTCGCGCAGCTGATCCGCGGCTCGTGTATTGCAAATACAGACGAATATTGTCCATTATGTCACATTTTCCGGTCTTCTCCTCCGACCCCTGTCTGTCTCGTGCTTTGATTTATGATGGGCAGCATATATCTGCTGCAAATGCGACCTGTTCCTCTCTGTTTCATACACACATGCATATAACGTTGTATGTTAAACGCACTGCAACGCACCCCCGTCCCTAGGAAGGCTGAACAAAGTGGACCTGCAATCCGGATGAAAATAACAGCGTTTCGTCTGCATTGCGGCAACACTCCAGCCTACTAACTAGCCTACCACAACTCAAACAGCAACATTACACAAAAAATCATGGTTTACCACCCCTTTAAATATGGAAACGTATCCACTCAAGTATATATTTTGACACAATATTTAGGCGTAATTATTTATTATGAATTATTACTAATGCAGTGGTCGGAAACCTATGCCACACGTGGCTCTTTGACAAAAATCGTATGGCTCGCCATGTTTCTCACCCTTGACCAGCAAATGATCATTAACCAGCATTTTTTAAAAGGTTTCTAGCCACCGCCAGCGTTTTTGATCATTTTCACAAAAATGTCATGGCCTCTATGGATATTTTGTTACTTTGAATATATTGTTGTATGAATATCTGAACATGCAATATGTCAAAAAGAAAGAATAGAGCCTCTGCAAACCTGCTTTATTCTAGCTTCATCCATTCTTTTTGTATCAATACTTGAAGGTAAGTTTCTTAAAAAAGCAACATTTTTAGAAAACGGCTGGGAAATTGTGTTTTTGTCAAAGACTACTGTAGTAAAGCTCGTTCATATGGGAAGAAGGAGGCGGGAACCGGAGAACATTCAAAACGTTTAATACAAAATAAACACAAAATAAAATGGCGGCGGCAGCCCCTCGCGGCCGACTGCTGCCTACACACAAACACAAATGAACATAACATGAAAATAAAGGCTGCAGCCCCTCACGGACGACTGCAGCGGATAACAAAACTAAAATAAAACACAACACAAAATCCAGGCCTGGTCCTCTCTCGTCCCTCACTGTCGTCGCTCCTCCTTTATAGTCCCTCACTCCTCCGTGAGGGCCGAGATTGCTGCGGCTCGCAGCTGGCGCTCATCCTCTCTGATGAGCGCCGCCTCGTCCCGCCCTCACGGTCCCTCGACCTCGCTGCTCGCCACAACTACATCCAGATCAGATTCAGAACGATGATCAGAACACAAATGGAGTAGATTGCGTCCATCAACACCCCTAATGCTTGCACAGTCCTATAGCGCGTCCTGGATTGACATTTCATTCAGTAACATTAGGCAGTTTTGATCTATATGCTGTTTAATGTTGATGATCTCGTTTTTTACTTATGCATATGATTACATATGAGATCGCTTGTTCCTTCATCTTCTTCTTCATGTCTTTTGATCAGGAGATTCAGTACTCTTTCAGAAGATACGTCGTAGCACCCCCTACCACATAACAGTGAAAACACAGAAAGACGTAAAATTCTGTCAATGGCAGGGAAAGAGTTATAAACGTAGACACATCATTCAGACACATCAGATTAGTTTCCTGCAGAAAAGAGTTACAATTCCTTTGTTGTACAGCCAAATCTTGCAGTGCCTTTCCTAGGTCAGTTCACCTTTTTATGACCATTACCGTATCCGCGTTTCAGAGGACAAGGTGTGGACGACTGTGGTGAATAACCTACCAGCACAGACTGCAGTGACTGGCTCCAGCCGAGAGAGACGGACGGTGTTGCAGCTGAACTACAGTGCCTCTATGGAGCAGGTCACGACTATAACCAACAGCGCTGAGCACTGCGAGCAGAATGTAGCCTACGCCTGCCGAATGTCACGCCTACTCAACACACCAGGTACAGAGAGATTGTTTGTGTGTGGCCTGGTAAACCCTACATTATGGGGACAATCCTTGTCCTTGTGGGGACATTTTTGGTCCCCATGAGGAAAACAGCTAATAAATCATACTGTTTTTTGAAAATGCAGACAGTTTTCTGTGCTGGGTAGGGTTACTATAGGGGGATAGAATATACATTTTGTACAGAATCATTAAGTCTATGGAAAGTCCCCACAAAACATGAAAACACTGTGTGTGTGTGTGTGTGTGTGTGTGTGTGTGTGTGTGTGTGTGTGTGTGTGTGTGTGTGTGTGTGTGTGTGTGTGTGTGTGTGTGTGTGTGTGTGTGTGTGTGTGTGTGTGTGTGTGTGTGTGTGTGTGTGTGTGTGTGTGTGTGTGTGTGTGTGTGTGTGTGTGTGTGTGTGCTTGTGGCATACTGATTATTATAGGGAATTGTTAGACTGGGTAACCCAGCCTGATCTGCCGGCCCGGCAACTCAGTCTGCAAACCTGTACATTAATTTCTACTGCTTCTGTTACACTTTTGCGGGAACCAATCACAGACTGGCTTATCCACCTGGCGCGCTATTGACGGGTTTAACACGATGACGTATAGAGAAGCGATGGATCGATGGTCTGATTGGTTGAAGGACTATCCAACTGCGTACAGAGTCAATTAATTTATGCTCGTTTATCACGCTTCTTGTGCAGTAGAAATACCTAGCAGACACCCCAGACCAATGTTCAATCTTAAATTGAGCTTGGTTTGGTGATAGCCAGACAAGGGAATTGTGGGTTGATAGAAGGTTATCTAAAAGGTTATCTATGAAGGTTATCTATGAGGGTCAAGTACCTTGATAACCGGGTAAACTGATGGTAGAATAAGAATGCAACCTTAATAGCCCGTCAGTGGCTGATGTGCTCCCACTCTTCACTGCTCTCAGTTTGAACCCGCTTATTTTTGGCGGTTTGCCCAGTTGTTAAACTGCAAGAATAGTACAGAACCATCCCAGAATGTGGTTTATGTTATAATGGCTTGGTTTCTGGAGGATTGGTACTACATTTGCTCACTCTCTGTGAGTTTGTGTGGGCTAACAGCTGGACTTAATAACTAATTAGCGCTAAATGAAATGCAGAAGTTGCTGTAGAATATAGTTGGATCCCAGTTCTTAGAGAAACAAGTTAACAAAGTATAAACACATTCATGAAACATTTGTCCTGGTTAATGGGTGGGCGGCATAAGATTCACTCGCTGATAGCTCCATGAGCGCTCTTCCAATTAGCTGTTTATAAGACAATTTTAATTGACAAGCTGTCAATGGAGGCTGTGGAAAAATTGGCAGAAGGTTAAACTGTATGAAGTAAATTAAAATGGAATGAAAACAAGTTTCAAAACTCATATCTATTGGAATAATATATATTCAACTTTTTTTTTCTCCATGATACCACAATTGTTTGATTAAACATTAAAGTGATAGTTCACCCAAAAATGAAAATTACCCCATGATTCACTCATCCTCAAGCCATCCTAGGTGTATATGACTTTCATCTTTCAGACGAATACAATCAGAGTTTTATTAAAAAATGTCCTGGCTAATCCAAGCTTTAATTGGCATTGAATGGGAGCCCAAAATGTGAAAATATATAACACATTTTTTTCTTACACAAATGCATCGCTTTGCTTCATAAGGCCTTTATTAACTCAATTTTAAAAGTGATCAAATAAGTTCTGCCTTGGTGAGCATAATATGAGCAAAATATTAAAAAATCGTACCCACCCCAAATATTTGAATGGTAGTGAAAATACTGTATGACATATGCAGTCATTCCTACTGTTTTCTCTCTCATATAGCATTTCAGTCCTTCTCTTCTTCACCCCTGCAGCTCGCGATCATTCACCTTCTCTCTTATTTACTTGTACTACCATGCTCTGCCAGTGTTTACCACTATCCCCTGGCACTCTTGCGACATTTCATTTTCTGATTACAGGCAGCAATAACAATTTGCAGATTGGCTGATGCTAATCTATTAATGAGCATGCAGCACAGTGAAGGCTGCTGTTCATGTTCTTAATGCTAGTCTGACTTTGGGAAAAAGCCTCTGCTCTTATTGTAGACTCTTCCCTCTGGGGTTCTCTCTCACTGCATGTTTGACTCTAAACCATCTATGTTAAATTAAGCATGAACAGAATATCACTCTCAGTCTACTCTATCTATACATATCAATGCAGGTGAGGGCACTTGCCTCACTGGATGTGCAGAGACTAGCAGTAGGCTACGTTCACACTGTTTTTGGGATCAACCGCATTTACTTATAGGTTTTACTTATGACTTATAGGTCAAACAGCAACTTACAGG
Organism: Romanogobio albipinnatus; assembly: GCA_023566225.1. NCBI lineage: Eukaryota > Metazoa > Chordata > Actinopteri > Cypriniformes > Gobionidae > Romanogobio > Romanogobio albipinnatus. The sequence goes on along the minus strand of CM042260.1, from coordinate 22,926,383 downwards.
TACGTCTCAAATACTGTCTGTATGAACGTGCAACGGGGGTCAAGCTGGGTTTTTTCTTACCAGTAACCATAGCGAGAGTGACCAAAGTAATATCAAAGATGTTGACTGGATCTAAAACCTTCAGATGACATTGTACAGATGACACAAAAACATGTAACACGCGGGTTTGCCGGTATGAGTTTGATTATAGAATGCGGTTGTCGCTCCCATAAATAACTGAACTGACTGTAAGGTCTGAAATACAGGACTGACAACCATTTTTCTGCTGCTGTGTGAATGTGGCCATTGCTGTAGTTCACTGCTGTAGTTTAGTCAGGTAGTGAGTAACTTTGTCTGTTAGCTTTGTTCTTTGATTAACTTTAATGACAGCATTAGTGGCTGCTGTCACTTTAAGACCTTCTGCTGCTGCACATGACACAGATCTCACAAGTGTCTCATTTTCTCACAACTCTTTACATTCATTTAATACTTAATTTAACTAATTTAAGACTGTATTTGTTCAAGCGTGAAAGAGAACTCAATTCTGCCGCGCTGTCTGTGCGCGTATTCATGTGTGTCGTGTGTGTGTGTCAGGACAATCGGAGACAGCTGCGTTAATTGCTTTAAATATTAATGCGTTAAACTGAAAGAAATTTATCACAAACGTTGACAGTACTAAATAGAATATAATATAATAAATATATGTTATGTATTAATATGTTTTAATATTATATATATATATATATATATATTGTATAATTATATACATTATTATTATTTTATTATTATAATTATATTGTATAATTATATACATTATTATTATTATTAGATTTTATTAGATTATAGAGTTTATTGTCATTCACAATAGGTGTACAGTACAAAAATTATGATAACAATATAAGGGCATGGACAGTGTCCCTTTGAGTGTTTGTCTGCCCCCTTGTGTGTATTTGTAACAGCATTGATTCACTCAAGCCAGCTGGCAGGATGTCCGAATCTTGCCCTCCTCCATCAGTATCTCTGACTCTACTAATCAGATCATACCGGACAAAGGTTCTGTATGTGGACTGACTATCTAGCGTTAATCAATGACCAAACTTCACAGCCTTAGGCGGTCATGTGACTCCTCAAACGAACATACATATCCTGTGTGCAATAGGCAAACAATACACACACAGATGACCACGTGAAGTTTCGAAACAATACACACACAGTCTTTTGTGCGAATGAGCGCACACACACATAGTTGAACACACTGAACTTTCGGACCCATCTCACATACACGTGGACTAAAAGAACTGTCTTAATAATGTCTAAATATATATATTTTGTTGTGGTAATGTCTTCATAGGATGGATTAGAATAGCTAGGATGTTTACTGTATGTAAAATTGATTCGGTATGCCACTAATTGTAAAAATGCTTGTACCTCTGTATTCTCAAATCACAGAACGATAGTGTTTGGTACCTTCTCGATCGCAGAAACCTGACTGTACCGAATTTCATTCACAAGTTACTACAAGAGGCATTATTACAAAAATACCAGCTTTCTGAAGAAATAGAGGCTTTAGAATTTCCACCCTACTGATTAACTCAGAGCAGGGGGGGTTGTCCACGAACAAAGGACAATGAAAAACTCGCGCCTTTGGTCTCCCGTGCGCGATTGGATCACTCCAGGATAAGGGCGTTGGTCATTGTGTCCATAAAAACGGGAACTGACCTTAACTCTTTGCATTCCGCCACAACGAGAGAGCCCCCTTGGCTTCCTTGCCATTGAGAGAGACACGGCATCCTTGCCATTCCGAAAGGACCACCCTGGCATTTCTTGCCATTGAGAGAGGGATTCCTTTGGCACCCAGCCAAGACTGAGAGACTTGCAACTTCTGGAGCGACCTTCCTGAACTTCACCGAAATTCTCCGGACTCATCCTTAGCAAACTTCCACGACGATTCGAACTCAGACACGCACACGAGAGAGCCTAATGCAAGTATTATATTTCACCTTTAACTGCTTGTACGAGGTTGTCTTAATTAATCCTGATTCACGAAATCATAAATGTCTGAAGGGTTTTGGTGAACTGTCTCTCTCTCTCTCTCTCTCTCTCTCTCTCTCTCTCTCTCTCTCTCTCTCTCTCTCTCTCTCTCTCTCTCTCTCTCTCTCTCTCTCTCTCTCTCTCTCTCTCTCTCTCTCCCTCGTGAATTCTCTCTTTCCATCATTCTTTTCCTTTTTGATTTGATTCTATTAAGTTTGATTTTTCCTTGTTTGTACCATATCATTTTGTTTCTCCTATATATATATATATGCATATTTACCCCCGTGTGATTCGTAGCTTTGTATTCTGTAGTTGTTTTATTAAAACCCAATAATTGCATTAAATTGAATCCGTATTGTTTTGCTCACAAATCTCGAAGTCACTGAAGCGTAAGATCTAAGCTACCCATTTAAGCTTGATTTTCATTTATATTACTTTAGTAATATAAATTGTGCAACCATAAGAGATATTATTTGTCCTGATCAAACAAGTCAATGTTTCTTAAGGTTTGTAAGATTGATAATTGATGAAGAAATCAATTTGGATAAAGGTTACTTTTAAATGATTAAAGGTTCCGTTATACGTTAATTTTTCTGTACAACAAGCTAATAATATTCATAAACTCATGAATATTCATACCATTTGAGTTAATTATTCCCCAGAAGTTATTGTTGTTACAGGTGGTGGAGAATGCGGGCAGTTTCAAACTTTGTTTTTGTGAGCAATATTAATATTCATATTCATGTGTATTTTTGGGTATTAATATTATGCATGCGCGTTCCCGTTCATTTGATTGAACTGTGAGACATCGCGAACTCACTCACTGACGAGGCACAACGCCGAGCTCAGTTTAAGCATATTAAGAGATGCTAAATTGACAATATTATACGTCTGGCAAAGATAAGGAAATCTCTGCACAGTCCGTACATGAGTAATATTGTTTTGTCCCGCTTGACTTGAACGACGAAATCTTCTTGCAAGCGGAAGATTGAAATTGAGCGAGTTTCCTCTTTTCAATAATAGGCCTAATATAATATTATATCGTTAAGATAAACGATAACTCCTGGTCGAACATTGGCCTAGCTAACCAATTTAATCCTGACCTAAAACATTTAACTCATACATGCTGAACGATCAGCTAGTTTAATAAATGTCTATTGGAGTTCTGTTAAATGTGAAGTAAGCAGATGTACATTCCTGTGGCCACATTTTCTTTCGGTGCAAAATACAGCACCAAGAGACCCGCCGCGGTCTGAAAGCGATTGTGATTTGTGTTAATTCTGCGGGTGTGTGCGGCCATTATCTGAATTTTGGTCCAACCCCCACGAGCGTGCTAGACACCAGAGGGCAACCTGACAGCTCGCGAGTAACACTTCACCATTACTTTATCCCGAACGGGCGCAACAGCGCCATCTGGTGAGCAGTCCTCCTAACTAACTCTAGTTTGGTGGACTCGACTGCGCCATCGCGTGGAGGATTACAGATAGTTCTCTCCGCTATTAATTTTGTCTTAACAAAATGTCCTTCCCAAGTAGAGCATGTGAATTGTTTATTGATTACTGTTAGAAACGTTTTCATTTATGCAATTTTTACTAGCATTAGGCAGCAACCAGGTCTCATTCTCGCTGATTAAACACACTTATTTGAATTTGAGTTTAAAAGGAAAAGTGAATTTCCTTTAACTTAAATTGAGATTAGATCTCTTCAAATCACTGACAGTCCGCTTGGAAGGAAGGACGCCACCGTATGGCCGTACCCTGCTAAGTCAGCTTACAGCTTTCTCTCTCTTTTCCACTTTCTTCCAATTCTGTGTGAAGTGCTTATTCCTGTTTCCCTTGCTGATTTATTAATATTTTTTTTTTGGTTATTAAGGATACTCCAGCGTAGCATTAAATTGTTATAGGATATTATTTGGACTTGCTTTCTTTTATTTACATTCTCCCTACAGGCTTATTTAAATTTAAATTTTAAACTTGTTTTGAATTTAATTTGAATTAAGTTTGTCTTGTTTAATTTTAATTTTAATTTTCTATTTAATTAAATTTTATTCATTTTTTTTTGTTTTGTTTGTTTTGTTAAATTTTTATTTATTTATTTTCTTCCTCTCATTTGGGTTAGGTTCATTTTGATGGTTACCAACATTATCAAAATTGCCTTTTGTTTTATCATTATTTGATAGAAACCTTTGCCTTTTTCTAAATCACTCTCGATATAGGATTTTGCATTTCCTTTTCGCCTGCAACCATGAATCACTTGATCCGGTAAACAATAGAGTCTTAATTAATTTTGAGTTCGCCTGTTTACCCTCTTTTGTGTATTTATTGTAAGGCTCACAAGCATCTGTGGTGAACTGAGAATCGTCTCAACGTGGTCTCCACGAGCAAGGTTGTCCAATCAACGTGACCTGCACCGGCTGTGTGTGTGAATCTCGGTTTCTTTTACCTCTGTCCGCCGTTGCGGCACGCAGTGGCGACATCAGCAATCTGACACTCCAAAGCCGGTCAACCAGTTCAGCTGACACACACAAGGCAATGTCTGTCGCCCGTACCCAAACCAAGGCTTAATAGGGAGCCACTCTTGAAAAAGAGGGTTCTGGGGAGCGTGCCAGCTTTGCTGTGCTGGCTGGCGGTTGACGGGTGGGTGCTGTCAGGTCGTGTTTAAAGTCAAAACTGTTTGAGCGGGCGTAACGCGACAGAGTAACAAGGGCCGAGGACACGGCAGTTGGGTGTCTGGGAACGCCCGGAAGGCCGACTGCGCCACTGGTTTCCACCTGAGCGACCTCAAATCATCCCGGATAAACTAAATGTGTTAAAACCCGAGTATAGCCTAAGTGTTTGGCCCACCTTTCCTCTCTAAGCCGCACCCTTTTCCTAGGTTTCCTACCCCGATAGCCACACATGCTGTAGGCCCTATCAGAAACTCTTACGAAAGGTAGCAGGCTTAACCCCTTTAGTGCTTCTCTAACACTCCCAGCGTTCGCGCTTATTCTCCTTGTTATTGCAGACCAATTCATTTTGTGTTTGTTTTCACTGTGCTCTTTCCTACCTTCACTGTCCGGACTGTCGTAATCTTGTTTCTTTCAGTTCACCAAGAGACCCCAAGGAAAGCAAATTAATAGAGTGACAACCAAGCAGCCGGCGTCACCAGGTGACCCACAGGGCTACCGCCCGTTAAAGCCTCTATTTCAGGCCGATCCAAAAATTGGCCCGCCTAATTGCCTAACTGTCTAACTGTCTACATCAGTTAGCCAAAATTCTTGTCGACGGCATAGTCCGTACAAGAGCTCGTAAACCTTAGAACAAACTTGCATTGGCCTCTTTGTGTGTGTGTGCTGTGTTTCTCTCGCCCACAGTGAACCAGTATGTCCCGTTCATCCAGTCCCGCTGTCCCTTGGGATCGCCTAGCGGTATGGCTGGAAGCGATGACGAGCACTGATCCGTCTGAGGACACCAGTGATCTGCAACAGCTGAACCAGGAGGAACTGGACACGGAGCTAGACAAGCTGACAGCACACGACCCGACGCAGAGTTACTCTCACAAAGAACTGGCCAAGATCCTCGGGAGCCTCGCCCACAACCTCGTCGCCCAGGCACGGCTAAGAGAAAAGAGCCACACCGACCTGGAACAGGAAGCGGCAACACTAAAGCTCCAAGCCGAGGAGGCCCGGAGAAACCAGGCCCTCACCCAGCGTCATCTAGATCAACCACTTCTAGAGACCGAGAAAGAGGGTGAAACGGACACAGAACGTGAGAAAGAAGTAGAAAGACTTCGAAAGACCCTGGAACATCTGCGTCTAGACACAGACCGCAGAGAGCAGTCAGAGAAAGACACCAGGGAAGAACTCAACGAACAGCTCCGACAAGGCAAAGCTCTCCTAGAGAGAGCCAACACTGCACTTAAAGACAAAGATGCTAGAGCCAAAGCCTCCGAAAAACACTTGCAGGCTGCCCGAGCCGAGATCAACGAGCTTGTCCAGCAAAGACATGATCTCAAAGATGAACTTGACCTTGTTCACAGAGAACTGAAACATGCATATAAACTGCAAAGTGACCGGGAAGGGGAAACACACCACACAGAGTTTCCCCCGACCAGCTGGTCCGCACCTTTTAGCCAAGAACCAAGAGCTAGAAAGGGGGGTGACAGCCCACCACTCAGACTGTCACCCACGAGCCTCCACGAATCCCCGCCAGCAACTGAGGAAGGGAAGCCCTTCCAGGAAGTCAGGGTCAGCAGCCACGTAGCTCATAAAGACCTTGACAAGCTGGCCAGGAATATCCCTACATTCAGCCCAGACCCTGCAGGAGGACACGACGTTCACACCTACTTGCAAGACATAGACTTTCACCTGCAGACTGTCGCTAACGCGAACACCTGGGACAGATTGTATCTACTCAGAATCACGTCTAACCGGGACGTGCGTAGCTTTCTAGACCGCCAACCAGAGACTGTCAAAGCGGACTACGGACAGCTACGACGAGCTTTAATTCGTGAATACTCTGATCCAGAATCAGTCCAGGGGCTCATCGCTGCTGTGGACCTCAGGCAAGGTCGACTTGAAACCCCACAGAACTTTTACAATCGACTGCGACATACCTACTTCGGCGCACGAAACGAACCAGGTATGGAGGAGGACCTCAGCTTCAGAACCCTGTTCCTCCGAAACCTCCACCCCACGATTAATCACCATCTGGGAGTTCTGGTTTGTCCACGCAGCATGTCCACCCAACAGTTAAGAGACTTAGCTCACAAGGCTTACACCAAGCAAAAGGCTATTTCTGAAAAGACTGTAAAACACCCAACCATTTGCCCTGTTTCTGAGCATCGCCCAGAGCTGACCCTAGAGGGCGCCCAACAGAACCACAGTTACGGACCCGTCAACAGAGAGTCTACACCGTTCCAAGCCAGCAGAGGGCAGCGTAGTCATGGTAATGCCCATGCAAAGCACCAGAACGATCACTCTGGAGGATCCTGGGACCGGCCTCGCCCCTCCCACAACCAAAAGGGGGGGGGCACATGGGAAGCCGGCCGGCAACCCAGAAGGAGCCGAACCCTCTCTCCCAGAACGCCAAGCCCAGAAAACCGACGGAGGGACCACTCTCGACGTGGTACTGGTAAGCGCGGATCTGAGCCCACGGCTAACAAGAAAAGTACGGTCGAGTCCGAAGCTGCAGAACTGCTGAAGGTACTGAAGGAGTTGCTACAAAAGAAACCCTGCAAGACAGACAAGAAGGATGAACCAGACACCGCATGACTGGACCGGACGCCTGAAATCAACCTTCCTGACCTTTCTGCAACTGAACCTAACGCACAGAACACTGTTTCCCAACCACAGACTCTCGAACTAACTGTTGCACCCCCACACGTCAGCAACACCCACTCACTCCAGCTGACGGCAACACTTCCTGACCGAGACAGTGTCACTCCGCACACCAAGGTACATGAAAGTGCTGTCCTGGTTATCTGCACTCACAGTGAGACACAAGAGACATATCCCGACTGCCTACCGATCAACACACAGGCCCCAACACCCAGACTCTTGGGGAACCTGATCGAGAAGGGAATGGCTCGAAAACTCTACCTAACCATCACCTTGGAAAAGGAACTGAGGCTCGAAGCCCTGGTCGACACCGGCTCCGACCTAACGTTGATATCCGTTCAACTTTTTGACAAACTTAAATTTGAAGCACAGAGACAGAATCGCACTCTTAACCTTCACACGTGTAAGCTGAATGTGCAGTCATACAGCCAAGACGACATCCAGCTCAAAACCATAGCTCCCATTCACCTGACAGTTGGGCCTATGAGTCTTGTACATCCTGTCTATGTGTCACCTATGAACACTTATCCGTTTCTCATCGGCAAAGACCTGCTGGACCGTTTCGAACCTTTACTGGACTTCAAACAGCTGAAATTCTGGGCACAAGTGCGAGAACCTCTTCCCCTCCAGACACACAGGTCTTCTGAGCAAGACTGTCAGGTCACAGAGGTCACGGCAACCCCAACAGAACCAGACTGTCAAGTCACAAAGGTCACGGGAACTCCTGCAGCCAGCCGTGAGAACACAGTCTCAGACCCAGAGCAAACTTCAAGTTCGCTACTCTGCACATTTCAGCTCACCATAGACTCTGATACCTACAGCCCCAAGGTCATGACTGACCTGCAGCTGAATGATATCACCACAACGAACACTATTCTAGCATTATGGGCAGACAACTCAGCCATTAGTCTCTCACTGTTCAATGCACTCAGGGAACACACACCAGACCCGCCTTATGCCAGCAAGCGCATCCGTTTCCCTTTGAACTCACACCCCTCCTCTATGGTGTCCGCCAGAGGAATCTGTGCGCTGCGCTTGACATGGAATCATCGGTGCCTGACCCATTACTTCCTGGTCCTTCCGGACCCGCCCCACGATGTTTACATCGGAGCAGACATTTTGGTTCGCCTCCGGGCTCATGTGGACACGTTTAACGAAGTGGTATGGGCCCCATTGACTTTACAGCCACATGTTTCCATCAGCCATGACAACCTCATGTCAGGACAGACCATCCCTGAGGTCTGCACCCTAGTCAACGAACAGGGAACGGTGGTACCAGCATACACCAAAGGGGTCGCTGTTCGGCTCAACATGCGATGTGGTCAAACCTTAAACCACACGCTGGGCTTCTTCCAACCCTCACCCGAATGTGTGGAACTCGGACTCACACTTGAAGCCACACCCCTCACTGAAGTGTCATCTCGTGTAGTCTACATCCTCTTCAACAACTGCACAGCAACTGACATCAACATTCCCAAGGCCTACCGGCTGGGATGGCTAGTGAGCCACGACTTTCATGACTTTGAACTTGTACTACCCATCATTGGGCCCATTCCACCTGCACTGATACCTGAAGGGAGCACAGATAACACACTGTTCACCGCACCCTTCAAATTCATTGCCATCACGTCTGTCATGCCAATGACCAAAGACCAGGTGTGTCGAACGGAGCTGACTGAGGACAGTCACCTCGCGGTATACACAGTCTCCCACCAGCCTGTCAGTGAGACTGATGAACCTGCCACACCTCCCAAGATCAACCTGACTGATGACACACATACGGAGGAACCGTACCCAGGTTTTGAGTCTCAAGTGCAGCAAATTCTACGAGACGCTGACGCGCTCCAGAGCGAGACAGACCGTCAAAGACTCAAACAAGTCCTTTATAAGTTCAAAGAATCCTTTGCCAAAGACTCTTTAGACTGCGGTCTCACCAACCTCCACACGGTGCGCATCCCAACGCACCCTGATGCGCCTCCCACTTTTGTCAAGCAATACAAGATTCCCATCGCCTCGCACGAACCAGTGCAGGAGATCATCGAATCCATGCTTGAAAAAGGTGTCATCCGTCCTTGCAACAGTACCTATTCGAGTCCGATATGGCCGGTTCTGAAAGCCAGCGGAGCCTGGAGACCCACGATCGACTATCGGAAATTGAATCAACAGGTACCGTTGTCAAGATGGCCTATGACCCAGCTAGAACAAGAAATACCCCGAATCAGGGGAGCCACAATCTTCTCTACACTTGATGTGGCCTCTGGATTCTGGACCATTCCGGTGCACCCAGAAGACCAACACAAGCTAGCATTCACATTCGGCAACCGACAATACACCTTCAACAGGTGTCCGTTCGGCTATGCCAACTCACCAGCTGAGTTCAACATCTTTCTGAACAAAGCCTGCCCAGACGCCAGAGTAAGAGGCAACCTGATCTATGTAGACGATGTTCTCATGAAGAGCACAACGGTGGCCGACCACCTGAATGAAATAGACTATGTTTTGAACCAACTGTCCGCAGCCGGTGCCAAGATCGCCCTCCACAAAGGACAGTGGTGCCGGACCAAGGTCAACTACGTGGGCCTGCTCATCGGATCCCAAGGCATTGAACCTCAATCAAACCGTATTCATGCCATTCAAAACGTCAAGCCTCCTACAAACGTCTCTGAGCTGCGCAGTTTTCTAGGGGTATGCAATTACTCCCGACAGTTCATCGAAAACTACTCAGACATTGCTAGACCTCTAACAGCCCTGCTAAAGAAAGACTGTCCTTTCGTCTGGTCAGACGCTCAAGAATACGCCATGACGGCACTTAAAAGACATTTATGCACAGCTCCATGCCTTGCTTACCCCGATCCACAGAAGGAATTCTACCTGGAAGCCGGGTTTTCCGACCAATGTCTCAGTGCTGGCCTATATCAACGACATGACCAAGACAAAAAGGTGGTCGCATATGCCAGCAAAACGCTTCTCCTACCAGAGCGCAAGTTCTCAGACTGTGAAAAAGCTCTGTTCTGCACGGTGTGGGCCATTCAGCGATTCTCTAACTACATTGGGGCACAGAAAGTTATCATTGAGACTTGCCACCAGCCCGTAATGTTCCTCAACAGCCAACGCATCCGAGATGGCGTCGTCACTAATTCACGTATAGCCACGTGGTTAATGGCCCTCCAGGGACGCAACGTTGAGGCACGGTACGCACAGAATCACAAGTCTGCACTGGGCAATGGCCTGGCTGCATGCCAAAACTGCTCTGATAACACGCTTGCTGCTGCAGCGGATGCACAAGAACCCCAACAACAACAACTGACCTGCCACAGATACTTCGAACCGAATGCGTGCCAGGACATGCCCACGGCCTACGTCGATGGGTGCTCCTACAACCATGACGGCATCCTAAAAGCAGGTGCAGGAGTGCTGTGGGTGAACGATCAGCCGTGCCCACCACAACACTTCAAGTTGGGCCCCCAGTCATCGCAATATGCAGAGATAGCAGCTATTCTCATAGCCCTACAGATCGCATCAGCCAATGACATCAGAGAACTGCTCATCTGCTCAGACTCTAACTATGCCAGACTCAGTTTCGTGTGCCACCTTCCAAGCTGGAAACAGAATGGTTTCAAGACCGCTAACAACAAGCCAGTCAAACACCAACACCTGTTCCAGGAATGTGACAACATCACAAGAACACATGACCTGACAGTGTACTGGAAGAAGGTAAAAGCACACTCGAAGCTACCAGGTCTCGACAAAGACTTGAATGACCAAACAGACGCCCTCGCCAAGACGGGCGCACTACACGGCGACATGTGGGTACCCCCAAACCCCACATCCAGCCCCAACGTTGCAGTGCTAACCCGCAGCAAGCGACCGGCACCGGCTACAATGCCCGCCTCGCAGCCGCTATCGCTAACTCCACAGATTTCCAACAACGACATCGCGGATATGCAAGCCTCTGACACTGCAATAAAGACAATTCTTGACCACCTCTCTGACCCCTCCTGCCACCCTATCACTGACTCTGAGCTCACTGATGACTCAAGTCTCAGACATCTACATAACTCCAGACACATGTTGCGTATACAGGACAACATTCTGTGGTTTGCGCCCGATGACAGCACAGCGCCAAGGCTTGTGGTGCCACGGTCGCAAAGGGGGGTCATGCTAATGTATGCCCACGACACACCATGTGCTGGACACCACGGCACCAGAGCCACGTATGACACACTGAAACAGGTGGCATATTGGCCCGGGATGCAACAAGATGTGGCAGAGTATGTCAGAGAATGCCTGGTTTGCTGCCAGTTCCAACCAGCAAACCCGAACCACAGAGCCCCACTGCAACGCAGAGGGATCACGTTCCCGTGGTCAGACCTACAAATCGACTGGGTGGGACCCCTGCCCAGGTCCGCAAGAGGCAACAAGTACTTCCTCACGGTGGTGTGCCAGTTTACCAAATGGGTAGAGTGCCTGCCAGCACCCAATGACACCGCCCAAACCACAGCATACCTCCTGATGAACCACATCTTCTCCCGGTTTGGACTGCCACTGAAAGTCAACTCAGACAGAGGCACCCATTTCACGGCCGAGATCATGCAACAGATCTGGAAATGCCTAGGGGTACGGGCTAGACTTCACGTCAGCCACCATCCAATCTCGTCCGGCCAGGTTGAAAGATCCAACCGAACGGTGGTCGCCATGTTGAAAAAGTATGTGTCTGCTAACCAGAAAGACTGGGATATGAAACTCCCCCTCGTTCTGATGGCTCTCAGAGCGACCCCGCAGGAATCGACAAGGGTGTCCCCCTTCGAGCTCATGACTGGGCGGCAGATGACTCTGCCACTTCACTTGCTGTACCAACCCGGAGACTCCAATCTTGTCACCGCGTACACCACATTCCAGTACCTCGAGGAGCTCCATAGACATTTAAAAGCAACCTTCGCGTTTGCCCAGCAACACCTGCAGAAAAGCGCTGAAGGTCAGAAAGCATACTACGACCGGAAAGCATCACACCAGGAACTGGATGTGGGCGACAAGGTCTTGTACTACAGCTTCAATCCGCCACCTTTGACAGGCCCCCGGCGGTTGTCAAAGAAATTTCTGCCTCACTGGACGGGACCCCATGAGATTATGAACAAACTCTCCCCAGTAGCGTACCAAATCCAGCTAAACCGGGGACACAGAGAACCAGTTCTCAAATGGGTCCACCGGAACCAGATTAAGAGACATGTGGCCACTAGCAGAGAAAGACAGGGAGGGGCCAATGCAAACTAAACTCAACCGCCGTCACCGAAGCGGAAAGACTGTCCCAGCCAACCCGGGACAAACCTTGCTGACCTGTTTCTTTCTCTCTCTCCCCTGCTCCTACCTCTCTCACTACCCCAAAGCAGTAGCCCAGTACAGCTGGGCCGGTGCCCGATGGACAGAAGACTCTCTCCTCCATGCCGAGGCCGATGTCAAGCACATGCTCAACCAACTGGAGAAGATGACAGTCACCCAAGCGGAGTTAGGCGGACACAACCGCCGCTCCAAACGGTTCCTGGGAGCGTTGCTCGGAGCCGCCGCCGCCGTTGGAACTCTGTTTAACATTGGCATGTCCAGTGTCAACGCAGTAAACGTAGCCACGATAAGACGGCATGTGGCTGAAATTCAGACGGAACTCCCACAGCTAAAAGAGCAACTCACCACACAGAGTGCAGCTTTACAAACCGTCGGCCAGACATTAAGAGGAACGGTGGTAATTCTGAACACCCACAGTGTCCTGTTGAACCAGACCGTGAACTCCATGAAACAGCTGTTTACAGTCTTCCAGAATGACTTTGCTCAAACGCAGCTGGTCACAGCCTTAATGACTGATATGCTACGGGAAATAAGCTCCTCCATCGACAGCTTAGCCATGGGTAGAATACCACCATACCTCATACCCTTAAGCCTGGTGCAAAGTGTGCTGGCGTCTGCTATCAACACACCCGCCGACCCTCTGCAGGTACACCTGGCCTACTCTCTGGGTAGCGCCATTCCCCTTTATGTGGACCCCGAGCAGAAGGAGATGGGTTTCCTTCTTAACTTACCCATCATCGAGTCGAGCCGAATCTACCGACTCAAAGACATTGTCAATGTGGGCTTTTGGAAGGGCAACACACACCTTAAGGTGCGCACTCCTGAGGTGGTCGCCTACCACGACAGCGATACACAGCTGTACTTGGCCCCAAACCTGCACATGTGTACCCTGACTAAAGACATTCACTACCTCTGCCCTAGCAAGCCCTTCCTCAGAGACAACACCGAAGGAATCTGCGGACTGCAACCGATGATCAGCAACACCCGCTGCCCTACTGATGCCACGCCTCGTACCCAAGTCACCGAGACGCAGGCAGAGATCGTAGGTGACAGGTGGCTCGTCAACACTCCGGTGCGTACCGCTATGCTGATCTACGACCAGCATGACACCGCCACCCGCATCAACTTGCTGGACCAGAGCATGTGGATCCAAGTACCACGAGGGGCCATCCTCCACCTGGACGATTTGGCTTTGTACTATCTCCCAAGTGAAGAGTATCAGTCCGAGCTAGAAATCCCAGCCTTTTTCAAGGACCACAACTTCACCCTAGCTCCAGAACTAGAACGGTGGATTGAAAAAGGGGGGCCTCAGCTCATTGACATTGTTCCCCTCGACACAGCCCTCCAAGCATTGTCTCGACTACCTATCCTGAATACCTCACCTGTTGTCCAAACCTGGACCGCCGCTGACACTGCGCTATGTATCTCCATAATCATCGGCAATACCCTAACCCTGGGCATAGCCTTTCTCCTGTACAGGAAGTTCAACGAGATGAAAACCTCTACAGCCAAACTCACGACAGCCGTGTCTGGAGGTCTCAGATGGAAATCCCGGAAGGAGGTTCCTACGCTAGGAGCAGATGCGAACCTCATCGAGCTGGCTCCTCAGCCATAACAAACATCTGCTCTCCAACCGTCCCGATTCACCTGCCATCCGACCACTGTGATGAGGGGTTGTCCGATAATGTCCATCGGACATCATCCGACAAAAAGGGGGACTGTAACAGCATTGATTCACTCAAGCCAGCTGGCAGGATGTCCGAATCTTGCCCTCCTCCATCAGTATCTCTGACTCTACTAATCAGATCATACCGGACAAAGGTTCTGTATGTGGACTGACTATCTAGCGTTAATCAATGACCAAACTTCACAGCCTTAGGCGGTCATGTGACTCCTCAAACGAACATACATATCCTGTGTGCAATAGGCAAACAATACACACACAGATGACCACGTGAAGTTTCGAAACAATACACACACAGTCTTTTGTGCGAATGAGCGCACACACACATAGTTGAACACACTGAACTTTCGGACCCATCTCACATACACGTGGACTAAAAGAACTGTCTTAATAATGTCTAAATATATATATTTTGTTGTGGTAATGTCTTCATAGGATGGATTAGAATAGCTAGGATGTTTACTGTATGTAAAATTGATTCGGTATGCCACTAATTGTAAAAATGCTTGTACCTCTGTATTCTCAAATCACAGAACGATAGTGTTTGGTACCTTCTCGATCGCAGAAACCTGACTGTACCGAATTTCATTCACAAGTTACTACAAGAGGCATTATTACAAAAATACCAGCTTTCTGAAGAAATAGAGGCTTTAGAATTTCCACCCTACTGATTAACTCAGAGCAGGGGGGGTTGTCCACGAACAAAGGACAATGAAAAACTCGCGCCTTTGGTCTCCCGTGCGCGATTGGATCACTCCAGGATAAGGGCGTTGGTCATTGTGTCCATAAAAACGGGAACTGACCTTAACTCTTTGCATTCCGCCACAACGAGAGAGCCCCCTTGGCTTCCTTGCCATTGAGAGAGACACGGCATCCTTGCCATTCCGAAAGGACCACCCTGGCATTTCTTGCCATTGAGAGAGGGATTCCTTTGGCACCCAGCCAAGACTGAGAGACTTGCAACTTCTGGAGCGACCTTCCTGAACTTCACCGAAATTCTCCGGACTCATCCTTAGCGAACTTCCACGACGATTCGAACTCAGACACGCACACGAGAGAGCCTAATGCAAGTATTATATTTCACCTTTAACTGCTTGTACGAGGTTGTCTTAATTAATCCTGATTCACGAAATCATAAATGTCTGAAGGGTTTTGGTGAACTGTCTCTCTCTCTCTCTCTCTCTCTCTCTCTCTCTCTCTCTCTCTCTCTCTCTCTCTCTCTCTCTCTCTCTCTCTCTCTCTCTCTCTCTCTCTCTCTCTCTCTCTCTCTCTCTCTCTCTCTCTCCCTCGTGAATTCTCTCTTTCCATCATTCTTTTCCTTTTTGATTTGATTCTATTAAGTTTGATTTTTCCTTGTTTGTACCATATCATTTTGTTTCTCCTATATATATATATATATGCATATTTACCCCCGTGTGATTCGTAGCTTTGTATTCTGTAGTTGTTTTATTAAAACCCAATAATTGCATTAAATTGAATCCGTATTGTTTTGCTCACAAATCTCGAAGTCACTGAAGCGTAAGATCTAAGCTACCCATTTAAGCTTGATTTTCATTTATATTACTTTAGTAATATAAATTGTGCAACCATAAGAGATATTATTTGTCCTGATCAAACAAGTCAATGTTTCTTAAGGTTTGTAAGATTGATAATTGATGAAGAAATCAATTTGGATAAAGGTTACTTTTAAATGATTAAAGGTTCCGTTATACGTTAATTTTTCTGTACAACAAGCTAATAATATTCATAAACTCATGAATATTCATACCATTTGAGTTAATTATTCCCCAGAAGTTATTGTTGTTACATATTAATGCATGACAGTACAGATTTCTAGTTTTACATTATTTATTTTTGTTTGATTGACCTGTTTTAGTTTTTCCAGATAACTTTGTTTATTTTATAATGACCAGACAACATCACATTTTGGGGGATCTGTGTTGGTAATCACAGCAATTACAGGACAAGTGGTCAGCCGGTCAGCATATTGACTGAACATATGCTCAGTAGATGAGCATTAGTGCAGAATTGTGTTGTGTCCCTGTCATCCACAGTGCCATGCCTTACGGATTTTGAATGGAATTATTGAATACATTAATTAACTCACAATAAATTAAAATATATGCTATTTTTGTAATACTTTAAGATTTTTCAATATGTATTTGTAACATACAACATACCAAAACACAAATATATTATAAAACATCTTAAAATATTACAAATATTTGGTAAGACTTTACTCATTTGCTGACATTAGTTAACTACATTGCTTAACATGAACTAACAATGAATGATGCTTATAGGCCTATAGCATTTATTAATGTTAATCTCAACATTTACAAATACATTTTTAAGACCAAAAGTTGCATCTGTTAACATTAGTTAATGAACTGTGAGCTAACGTGAATTATTATAATTTGTATTTACTTAATTAAACTGAAATGTTTTAAAATATATTTATTATTGTTAGTTAATTTGAGCAAATTTTAACAAATGAAACCTAATTGTAAAGTGTTGCAAAATATTTTAAATAATAGCTTGTAGATTTTATATTTAAATGAATTAATTATCAAATACATGCTATTATTATAAATATATTTAATTTAAGATGTGTATGTATTTGTATGTTTTATTTACAGTAGATGTTTGTGTATATACTACTATTATTTTATGTATTTATTTAGTCCAAAAAAGTGTTTTCTTTTGTTATATCTTACCTAAGGAATGAAGTGATCCAGGACTGCCGCTGTTGCCCCTTCAAAAACAATAGGTGCATGTTGCCTCTGCATGTCCCAGAATCAGAATCTGTCCCTTTAGACAGTTTATACTCAGAGGCATATGAAGAGACAGTGGGAGAGAACACTATTTCCCAAAATATGCTTTCTAAATTGACTGTCAGGTTTCATCAAATTATGGAGGGCTGGCATTCTGCAGCCAAATGAAGCGTTAAATCAGAATTGCATCCAGGGTGCATTAAGTTTGGTAATTGGGAAGTTAAACTGTAATTGTCCTAATTTCTTGATGCCTTCAACCCTCTCATGGATGAGCCGACAGGTTGTTCTATTGCAGCTTCACTTTGTCTGTGCCGTCCCCGGCGTCCTCGGGCCTCTTGACCTCCATTAGCTCAACATTGGAGACGGAGTTGAGAGATGTCTGCCGTACATGTCCGTATGTCATCCCTTCCCCTAACGGCACAATCAACAGTGACGTTTTGTTTATTCCTCGTCCCCTACAGAGGGACCAGAGGTCCATTTGTATTTAAATTGTTCTCTTTACAGCTAAATTAACCACCTTCCACTATGATTAGGCCTTGGCTGTCACACAAAGGAAATTGAATGTGATGATGATGATGATGAATTGAGAAAAGTGTTTTTGTTTTGTCTCCTACTTTTTTTGTTCAGTTTTGATAAACAGACAGTATATTGTCAGCTGGAGACTGTGGCTGATTGTATGAGAAGAGCATATAAATAAGAGTAGACAGTGAGCCGTGAACCATCAGGGGGCTCTGTGTCTGTGATGTCCACACAATTAAAATAATTCCTTTTCTTGATCAGCAGGCAAATCTAAAAGACATGAGCTGAATGCTTGACTTCAAAACAGGCCTTATTCATTCAGCCCATAGTCTTCAGAAATCATCTCACTTTCAGCACCCCGTCTAGTGCTGTAACAGTATTGAAATAAACATTGTGTAAATTATCTGTTTTTGAAAATAATTTAGATTTCCTCGACCGAACATTACTTGTATTATTTTCTTCTGATGCCAAAAAAAAACATACACCTATCAGGCATAACATTATGACCTTTCTAATATTGTGTTGGTCCCCCCTTTGCTGCCAAAACAGCCCTGACCCGTCGAGGCATGGACCCCTGTTGTGGTATCTGTCACCAAGATGTTAGCAGCAGATCATTTAAGTCCTGTAAGTTGCGAAGTGGGGTTTCCATGGATCGGACTTGTTTGTTCAGCACATCCCACAGATGCTCGATTGGATTGAGATCTGGGGAATTTGGAGGCCAAGTCAACACCTCAAACTTGTGCTCCTCAAACCATTCCTGATCCATTTTTGCTTTGTGGCAGGGTGCATTATCCTGCTGAAAGAGGCCACAGCCACCAGGGAATACTGTTTCCATGAAAGGGTGTACATGGTCTGCAACAATGCTTAGGTAGGTGATACGTGTCAAAGTAACATCCACATGGATGGCAGGACTCTTCCCAAAGAACATTTCCCAAAGTATCACACTGTCTCTGCCGGCTTGCCTTCTTCCCATAGTTCATCCTGGTGTTCCCCAGGTAAGTGACGCACACGCACCCAGCCATCCACGTGGTGTAAAAGAAAGCACGATTCATCAGACCAGGCCACCTTCTTTCATTGAGAAAATCTATGGGGTATTGTGAAGAGGAAGATGCGATATGCCAGACCCAACAATGCAGAAGAACTGAAGGCCACTATCAGAGCAGCCTGGGCTCTCATAACACCTGAGCAGTGCCACAGACTGATCGACTCCATGCCACGCCGCATCGCTGCAGTAATTCAGACAAAAGGAGCCCCAACTACATATTGAGTGCTGTACATGCTCATACTTTTCATGTACATACTTTTCAGTTGGCCAAGAATTCTAAAAATCCTTTCTTTGTATTGGTCTTAAGTAATATTCTAATTTTCTGAGATACTGAATTAGAGATTTTCCTTAGTTGTCAGTTATAATCATCAAAATTAAAAGAAATAAACATTTGAAATATATCAGTCTGTGTGTAATGAAAAAAATTGTTGTGTGTTTGTGTATATGTAATTTAATCTGCATTTACAACATTCATAGGGCATCAGTGAACATGACTTCTCTGTGCATCCCTGAATACCCTGCATTATCTGCTGTGATGTTCTTTTTGTATTCTGGTCTTATCGGTAGGAGAGTTGTAGATCCTCTCAAGACATAAAGATTTTATAGCAGTATGTAATGTGTGAAACCGCAGAGGGCAGCCCTGAAAATGATTAACAAGACACTGGACCAGAGGAGGAAAGAGAGAGAGAGGGTGACTAGTGCTGTTGCCTAAAGAGTCTTTTCTCAAATTCAAATCACTCATGCAATCTTCCTATCTACAAATCTGCCAGAAAACCCAAGTGTAAAGTATGTTGCATTTTTTCCCCCAGTTCAAGCAAACATGTAATCTAGATATACTGCTCAATCAAACCAAAAGTTTCAGGATTTTTGAAAAAACAAACGTCAATGCATTTTTTATTGAAAGAGCCATTTAAGGACTTGTTCACCAATGCCATCATTTATTCACCCTTATGTTGTTCCAAGCTTTTTTGCCCATATTTTTCACTCTGGAACACACAAGAAGAATTTTTGAAGAATCTACACACTGCCCTGTTCCATACAACATCTGTTCATAATGACTACCAGGCCCGGATTAAGAACATGTAGGGCCCTGGGGTTATGACAAACCCAAGGGCCCCCATAGTAGCCGATCTTGGTGCCACAACGTTTTCTACCACAGAAATAATTAGTATTTTTACAATGAGTAGCTATATACTGTCTGAATTTCCCATTTTAATATTAAGTAGGCCTATATATAAATATTCCAGGCTGCAACACATTAACAGCATAAATGCATTAGCTCCAGATATGAGGTCAAAGCAAACAGGTTTCCAGAAAAAGCATCAACTTTTGAGCACGCAACTGCCTTAAGGATTTTTAAAAACCTGTGAGGTCCCCCAAGAAAATTTATATTTCTCTGATCTATATATGTGCATTTTAAGATGTTTGAAGGCTAAAAAAAATAAAATAATAAATAGCTTTCAAAACCATGTTAGTGGACAGTAGATTATCTGTCATACCTCTCTCCTCATTTCATCACTCTCTCATTTATATCACTCTTCTCATCACTCTTTCACTCTTTATTTTTCTCTGTCTCCTTCTCTTGCCCTGTCTCTTCCCCTCCTAAAGCTGAGCTCTGCTGATAGCCTTTTCATTGTTTAACATTTTTATCCTAAAACAGCTGTCAAATATGAAATGTTTAGTTTAGCTACTTACAGTGTCGCGCGACTAGCGCAGCAGCTTCTGTGTGCATAAAGCACTCTATTGATCAATTATTTCACAACATTTATTATGTACACCTCGGAAAAATACAGAGGTCCGGACCTCGGAGACCTCATGGCTACGGCCATCGTGTAGGCAACCTATAGTTTACCTCAACACTTCAGTTTACATGGTCAGAGCTTTTCAGTCTGGTTCAGCTACACTCTAAAAAAAAAAGGTTCTATATGGCACCAAAAATGGTTCTTGGCTCGTAATCATAGGGGAACCTTTTTAAGTGCTATATAGCACCAATTTTGGTGCTTCAGTGGTTCTTCAGTGGTTCTTCAGAGGTTCTTCACCGGTTCTTTGACTAAGGTGCTATATAGCACCGCTAACTAAGGTGCTATATAGCACCGCTACCATATACAGAACATGTTAAGATATGGTGCTATATAGCACCAAAAGTGGTTCCCCTATGATTACGACGAAGAACCATTTTTGGTGCCATATAGAACCTTTTTTTTTTAGAGTGTAGTTTCGCCACAGAGCCTTTACTGTACACATGATGTTGCGCTTGTATCAAATTAATATAGATAAAGCGACTGCCTGGCACTCGTTATGGCTTCAATAGAGTTCGTCCACACTGCGACTGCTGGATGTGCGCGCAGTTTAACTCCAGTAGCGTAAAAAACAGCACTTAATAAGTGGGGGAGTGGTGTAGTTTGGCGAGCGGACCAACAGGAAAACTTTAGGTGCTCCCGATCGATTGTCAATCATTTCCTCGGCCAATCACGGGCCCCCTCCGTTCTCGGGCCCTGGGGCTTCAGCCCCACCTAGCCCTTATGTTAATCCAGCCCTGATGACTACATCTGTTAAACTCTAAAATAGACCCAAAAAATCATATAATTTGTGCTCTAAGTGTTCTGAATTCAGATGGTATCTGTGTGAGAGGAACAGATTGAAATTTGAAGTCATCATTCACTGGAGTTGTGAACTTAAGAACCACTGTGAACAGATAAATAATTCAGTGAGTTGAACTCAAGAACTGGGTCCTTAACTGAATCAGTTTTTGTGTGTGTGGCATTTTCAGTGTTGATCTGTTTACAAATTAAAGTTCAACACTGATTCTGTGATCTGGTTGTGGCAGTATGTGTGTAGAAGACTATATACTATATCACATAGATTATTTTATACTTTTTAAGAGGTAGTTTTTGGAGGATAAAAACATCATGAATGTGAGTAAATGATGACAGATATTTTTTTTTAGTTGAACTATTCCTATGACTGTGGTGCTTGCTTAGCACAAAAAATTGCTTCTACTAACTTCTAAGAAGTGTTAACCCTGCTTTTCAAAACTATATTATTGCTTACAGTGAGGTTAAACGCAGCACTGCATTGATCATTAATAATTGCTTTTGTTGAGCTATCAAAATAAATGGCTTCTGTTATTAGTTAATTCATCATATTTATTTTTTTCGCTGTTGACATTAAATGTTTGCTTGCTGCTCCATGTATTAAGGAAAAAGCATAAGCCTTAAAATGTTGTGCTCTTATGTGCTTCCTGGTCTTTGAATGAGGATATGAAGATAAATGATGTTGCATAAACGTTCTATCAGAGTAACCAGAGCATGTCCACACTGCACAGTTTAAAACCACATTAAAATGCAGACTGTCCTTTGTGCTTTAGAAATTATTAGAGGTGCTCGGACAGCTCATTGCCATGACACTTATAAACTGAAATTGACGTAATTTGGTTTACTCTACATGAACCCAACCGTTTGCCCTTTGACCGCCAGACTATTCATATTGAGAAAGATATGCAGAAAAACAGCTCAAATGCATAATGAGATGCAAAGTAAGCGGCCGTTCTGTCAGTGTGAGAACAGACAAAGCTCTTTAGCTAAAATGAACCAAAATGTTGGCCAGTAATGTTTCAGTTATGGGTGTAATTATAGTTTTATTCATGGTGGGAGGTGAAATGCTAAGAATTTGCTACATTAATTTTGTAAATAATGTTTTTGAATGTCAAAGAGAATGTTGATTTAAGTGCATTCGCTTGAGTATTTTATATATAGAATATATTTTTCTTTAAAGTCAATTAAAGTGTCAATGGAACCATCTTTATTATGGCCTAAAAAGTTTCATGGTAACACCTTTATTATACAGTTCCCTTGTTACATGTTACATTTACTTACCATAGTAATAACAGTAAATTATGCATAATTACATGCGACTAACCTTAAACCAAATCCTAATCGTATTACACTAACAATGATACCTTAAAATAAAGTGTAACTGGTTTCATTTGTTAAAATTAGTTAACTAAATTAGTTAACATGAACTAACTATTAATAATTTTTCTAGAGCATTTATTAATGCCAATTAATGTTCATCTCAACATTCACTAATACTTGATTAAAATCAAAAGTTGTATCTGTTAACATTAGTTAATGAACCTGAACTAACCTGAACTAACAATGAACAGTTGTATTTTTTTGTATTAATGTTAACAAAGATTAATAAGTACTGTAACAAATGTATTGCTCATTGTTAGTTAATATCAGTTAATGCATTAACTAACCTTAACTAATGGAACCTTATTGTAAAGTGTCACCCACTTTATTTTAAAATGACGTAGTTACACATTATTACATGTACTTACTAGTAATAACAGTAAATTATGCATAATTACAAGTTACTAAACCAAATCCTAACCATAACGTAACTATAGAAAGTACATGTAGTTTGTTGATATTACTCAGTACTTATTAGAGTAAGTACAATGTAACCAAGTCACCTTAATATAAAGTGTAACCCAAATCTCATATACAGTGGACCCAAAAAGTATTTGTTTTCCAATGCAGTGATATTCAGACATTTTGAGATTTTGGGATCTCTGTTTATGTGGGCCAACGTCACTATTTCACACATGGTTTCCCTTTTAGAATTTGAAAGAACCACAGCTCTGTAAATCACATCATTTGCATATGACACCAATAATCGGATATTACCACCATGACAGGAAGAGCGTGATTAGACTTTATTTCCCAAAACAGACCCAAATATTCCTCTCTAGATCGCATTGTTCTGGTGCAACCTTTAGCAAATGTTAACTAGATCTGAGCGATGTTTGTTTTGTCGTGAAGCGATCCTATTTACAGGCGAGTCAACAGTACTGTGCTATTTGGCTGTGTCTTTGCTTCAGTGCCATGTAAATATATTTAGCATTCTAAAATGCCCTTGTCCCACATGAGACCCGGTGACAGTAAAGGAAGTTTAATTAGGGAATGGATGTGTTAAGTTCAGTTCAGTTTATATACACGGATCAGGCATTACATTATGACAGGTGAAGTGAATAACACTGATTGTCTCTTCATCACGGCACCTGTTAGTGGGAGGGATATATAAGGCAGCAAGTGAACATTTTGTCCTCAAAGTTGATGTGTTAGAAGCAGGACAAATGGGCAAGTGTAAGGATTTGAGCGAGTTTGTGATGGCTAGATGGGTCAGAGCATCTCTAAAACTGCAGCTCTTGTGGGGTGTTCCCGGTCTGCAGTGGTCAGTATCTGTCAAAAATGGTCCAAGGAAGGAACAGTGGTGAACCGGCAACAGGGCCAAGGCTCATTGATGCACGTGGAGAGTGAATTCTGGCCCGTGTGGTCTGATCAAACAGACAAGCTCAAATTGCTAAAGAAGTTCATGCTGGTTGTGATAGAAAGGTGTCTCATGTGTTCACAGTTTGTTGTGTATAGGGCTGCATAGCGCAGGCCAGTCAGGGTGCCCATGCTGACCCCTGTCCACCGCCGAAAGTGCCAACAGTGGGCATGTGAGCATCAGAACTGGACCATGGAGAAATGGAAGAAGGTGGCCTGGTCTGATGAATCATGTTTTCTTTCACATCACATGAATGGCCGGGTGCGTGTGTGTTGCTTACCTGGGGAACACATGGCACCAGGCTGCACTATGGGAAGAAGGCAAGCCGGCGGAGACAGTGTGATGCTTTGGGAAATGTTCTGCTGGGAAACCTTGGATCCTGCCATCCATGTGGATGTTACTTTTACACGTACCACCTACCTAAACATTGTTGCAGACCATGTACACCCTTTCATGGAAACAGTATTCCCTGGTGGCTGTGGCCTTTCAGCAGGATAATGCGCCCTGTCACAAAGCAAAAATGGTTCAGGAATGGTTTGAGGAGCACAACGGCGAGTTTGAGGTGTTGACTTGGCCTCCAAATCCCCCAGATCTCAATCCAATTGAGCATCTGTGGGATGTGCCGAACAAACAAGTCCAATCCATGGAGACCCCACCTCACAATTTACAGGACTTAAAGGATCTGCTGCTAACATCTTGGTGCCAGATACCACAGCAGATTCAGGGGTCTAGTGAAGTCCATGCATCGACGGGTCAGGGCTGTTTTGGCAGCAAAAGAGGGACCATAATGTTATGCCTGATCGATATTATATATAAATATATATAAATTTATATAAATTTATTATATATAAATATATACACACACACAGTCTGTTCAATAGATAATCTGAACATTTGGCTGGGTCTATGGACATATTCTGTGTGATGCTAAACCACGCAAGATAAATCGCATTTACTTCAGTTAACATGATAGGAGCTGCCTTTGTTATAATTGATGACATGATGTTTGATGTCTTATTAGCATGCATGATGTATATATCAGAAATAATAGAAATTGATTCAATTTCAAGAGCTTATTAGAATCCTGGAGGTTTGTGTGGATCTTTGAATTGAGATCTGTGTGTCTTACTCAGAGTTAATGATCAGGCAACAAACCAAGTACGCGTCTTGTGCATGCAATCATTCACACCGTGAAATACGGCCTATTACCATTTGCATATATTAATGCATCATTAAATTCAATAATATAGTCATATGTTTTATTGACACCGTCATATGTCATTTCTTAGCCCGCTTTGTGCATGACTGGAATGCCACAAATCTTCATGCCTAGTTTTTCAGTTTGAAGTTAATGAAAAATTATCTTTTTCTCTTCCCTTTCCAAAAAAAGTAACGTATACTTTCCAGATAAGCCGTGTATTTATCAATGCCACAGTTGCAGCAAAAAAAAAGGATCCTAAGCCTATTGCCCTGCCCATGGTTATGAGACAGCCGTCTGCGGTGTTATGTCTGTGAGCAGAAATTAAAATTTAGTCGTGACAATGGGATGGACTTTACCCAGGATGCAGTTTGTCTCCCATGGCAGCAATAGGAGGAAAACAGTGTCCAAGAGGAAGGCGCAGTTAATTGCGCTGGGCATTCACGTCGCAGTTTGCCTCATGTGCTCCAGATGGTTCAGGACAACACAAGC
Source organism: Romanogobio albipinnatus (assembly GCA_023566225.1). Lineage (NCBI taxonomy): Eukaryota > Metazoa > Chordata > Actinopteri > Cypriniformes > Gobionidae > Romanogobio > Romanogobio albipinnatus. The sequence continues at coordinate 22,900,673 of CM042260.1, read as the reverse complement.
TGCTTCATTATCAACATGGTCAGCCCTGTTTGTGCCTGCTGGCACGAGGGGTTCACGGATTGCTTATGGTTTAAATTAAGAGCGCATTCCAGGAAAATGGCCTGCCCTCTACCTTTCCCATTTCTGATAGTAATGTATTTGCATATAGACATGCATACATAAAGTAACACTTTACAGTAACTTTCAAATTCTTAATAGTAGTTTAATGCATTGAAAAATACTTGTACAAACAATCATTAATCTAGGTTAATGTTAATTTAATGTAACATTTCAAAAGTTTTTTAATTAACATTGGTAAATGGATTATGAGCAAACATGAATTGAAAATTAACAATAGGATTAACATTAACCGCTATAATGCTATTAATTAATGCTATAAAAGCGTATAAATAAAAGCTTTGTTAACTGTTAGTTCATGATGCCTAATCCATTAAGTGATGTTGAATTTAATTAATAGATTTTTTTTGTAAAGTGTTACCATAAAAGTTAAAAATTATTGCTATCATACCTAAACATTATAATTATTTAAAATAAATTGAATATCGTTTTGTTATAGTAAAAAATTACATTTACATACATTTAATAATTTAGCAGATGCAACAAATCAACTTAGAAATGAGGAGAGCAATAGAAGCAATCAAACTAAGTGTTGCTGAAAAAGATGCGTCTTCAACTGTTTCTTGAAAGACTTAAAAGACTCAGTAGCTCGGGTTGAGTTAGGCTTGCTAACAGTCCAGCTAAAGGTCTGTGAAAGTGATTTTGTGCCTCTTTGAGATGGCGCCACAAGGCGCCGTTCACTTGCAGAACACAAGCTTCTGGGTGGCACGTAGGTCTGGAGTAATGAGTTTAGGTATAGAGGTGCCGAGACAGTGGTTGTTCTGTAGGCAAACATCAGTGCCTTGAATTTGATGCAAGCAGCAATTGGCAACCAGTGCAATTTTAAGAGGCGAGGTGTTACGTGTGCTCTCTTCGTCTTGTTAAAGATCACTCTTGCATCAGCATTCTGGATCAGTTGCAAAGGCTTAATAGTGCATGCTGGAAGGCCTGCCAATAGAGCATTAAATAGTCCAGTCTGGATAGAATAAGAGCTTGGACAAGGAGTTGTGTATAATTCTCTGTTAGGAAGGGCATTTTAATGTTGTAGAAAGCAAATCTGCAGGATCAGGATCAGTTGATTGATGATCAGTTGAACTTCACAGACCGAATTGCTAGAACAGCCTAGCAATGTGGTCTGTGAAGTTCAACTGATCATCAATTACTACTCCAAGGTTTCTGGCTGTCCTGGATGGAGTTATGGTTGAATTACCTAGCTGAATGGAGAAGTTGTGATGGACTGTTGGGTTGGCTGGGACCACAAGCAGCTCTGTCTTCACAAGGTTTAGTTGAAGGTGGTGGTCCTTCATTCAGCATAGCAGGCTGAGATGCGAGCAGCTACCGTCGGATCGTCTGGTTGGAATGAGAGGTAGAGTTGTGTCATCAGCATAGTAGTGATAGAAAAAAACATGTTTCTGAATGACAGACCCTAATGATGAAATGTAGGTGGAGAGGAGAAGTCGTCCAAGCACTGAGCCCCGAGGCACCCCCATAGCCCGATGCGACACCTCACCTCTCCATGACACTCTGAACGATCTACCTGAGAGGTAAGACTTGAACCATTGGAGTGTGGTTCCTGAGATGCCCTTCGTCATGAGGGTTGACAGGAGGATCTGGTGGTTAACTGTGTCAAAAGCAGTAGACAGATCCAGCAAGATGATTACTGAGGATTTGGAATAACCGAGAGCAGGGCAGTCTCAGTTGAGAGTCCGCTTTTGAAACCAGACTGGTTGTTGTCCAAGAGGTTGTTCTGTGCAAGAAAGGTAGAGCCATAATGGCTGATTAAAAGTATGATTGATTGATTGATTGATTGAACACAGTTGTGCTGTTTAATATTTTTGTGGAAACTGTGATTTCTTTACTGTCACTTTTGATCAATTTAATTCATTAATGCTGAATATGAAAGTATTAATTTCTTTATTTTAAAAAAGTCTTACTGACCCCAGTAACTGTACTTGAACGGTACAGGATTCCCACTGTGATGGAATATCTAATTAGGACTGGAAATTGCACTTTTGCAGTTGTGTTCAGTATTTCATTAGGTAGATATTGCTCTACATGGAATCCAATAATCATAAACGACAGGAAAAGCCTTGTTAAAGTTATAGAAATTCATTGCTCAAGTACATGGAAACAGAGCTTAATTTATAGCCTTCCTTTCCCATCCTGACAGTGATGTGCAGAGAGACTTGGCATTCTCTGCTTAAAATTCTGTACACTGAGATAAAAACAGAATTTTTCTCAGTCAATTTGGAAAATGTCTCGGAAAATGCAGATTGACATGGTTGTATGCTTTTGCGTGTAGACAATCTTCACACCCTGTTGAGATCACATCCTGATCCTGACTTCCTGAGAGATTCAAACTGCTTTGCATCCCTGTGATCTGAGAAAACCACAAATGGCTGTGAGTCCATGAAATATTTAACACAAAGAAGTTAATGAATGTACATTATTTTAGATGGGATAGGAAGTCTAGTTTTTGCTTATTCTTTGAAAAGAAGATTTTGATAACATTTAGATATTGCAATACACTGTTCCCTTATATAATAGATGCTTTTGCGATGCCTTAAAGGTCTTATTAGTTTGCTCTGCTGTATCAGATTTGATAAGATGAATAATGAAAGTTATAATGAGGGGATTTAACTGGATGAAAAGATTATAACATTAAAATGGGAGATTTAACAACTCGGAAATGGTGAGCATGTAATGCTTCCTAATGAACTGCCTGGTCTCTTTTTAGTTTGTAAAGTTCATCAGAAGTTTTTTCTGACATTATTGAATTATTCGTAATATGCTGCCAGTGATGTTAAGTGTAACTCTAAAAGATGATGTGAACAATTAAGTTGAATCACTGGCAAATGTGTGAATATGATCTGTTACTTTAGCACATTTGGTAAACACTTAGCCTTTGACTCTGTGTAATGCATTCGCAGCTTTGAAAAATCATTCATTTATGCACTGCACATTTCTGTCTCACTGAATGAAGGCAGTGTCAGAGTAGTGTTAGCTCTCTTTGCACTGGGTTAATAGACAGACTGTCTTGTATATTCATGATTAATCTCTCTGACAGTAATGCTGTCTGTCTGTGAAGAGTGCCAGACGGTACAGAGAGGGAGAAATGATAAACGATAACCCTAACCCTGCACAATTTAGGTTATTTGATAAGGTAATAGATCTACTTTTGGCTGTGCTGTAAAAAGTCAAACATCTTCCTATTGAGAAAAACACAAGTTTTTTATAGTCTCAAGACTCTTTTTATCTAAGTCTAGGTAAACCCTACGTTATAAGGACAAAATGTCAAAAAGAAATGTTTTGATCCCCATGAGGAAAACAGCTTATAAATCATAAACTATAAGTGAACATTAAACATTAAGCTAAGTGATTATGCGTTTATTTATAGTGTGATATGCTGCGGAAGCCAGTGGATTTATGCGCAGGCAGTATAAAATAAAACAAAGACTAGGATGCGAAAAAAGAGAGCAGAGTTTTTAAATATTTACGAAACGAGCCCTCATTTTGCTTGTATATAGAGCTGTCACTGTAATACTCATAAGTTCTGACACATCACTGTCCTTCTGCTGACTACCTTTTGCGACTGTCTTAATAAGAATTGTGACAAATGTTGCTCTAGAGTGATGTAAAAGTCGCATGAATTCTGATATAACTGTTCAGACTGAGGTTGCATTGCAAACCATCTGACCTGTATCGGATTTAGGACCGCATGTGAAAGTGGTTTGTGCCATTCACACTATGTCATGACAAATCCAGATCTGAGTCACATACAGGGAGTGCAGAATTATTAGGCAAGTTGTATTTTTGAGGATTAATTTTACAACATTAATAATTAAACAACAACCATGTTGTCAATGAACACAAAAAACTCATTAATATCAAAGCTGAATATTTTTGGAAGTAGTTTTTAGTTTTAGCTATTTTAGGGGGATATCTGTGTGTGCAGGTGACTATTACTGTGCATAATTATTAGGCAACTTAACAAAAAACTAATTTATACCCATTTCAATTATTTATTTTTACCAGTGAAACCAATATAACATCTCAACATTCACAAATATACATTTCTGACATTCAAAAACCAAACAAAAACAAATCAGTGACCAATATAGCCACCTTTCTTTGCAAGGACACTCAAAAGCCTGCCATCCATGGATTCTGTCAGTGTTTTGATCTGTTCACCATCAACATTGCGTGCAGCAGCAACCACAGCCTCCCAGACACTGTTCAGAGAGGTGTACTGTTTTCCCTCCTTGTAAATCGCACATTTGATGATGGACCACAGGTTCTCAATGGGGTTCAGATCAGGTGAACAAGGAGGCCATATCATTAGATTTTCTTCTTTTATACCCTTTCTTGCCAGCCACGCTGTGGAGTACTTGGACGCGTGTGATGGAGCATTGTCCTGCATGAAAATCATGTTTTTCTTGAAGGATGCAGACTTCTTCCTGTACCACTGCTTGAAGAAGGTGTCTTCCAGAAACTGGCAGTAGGACTGGGAGTTGAGCTTGACTCCATCCTCAACCCGAAAAGGCCCCACAAGCTCATCTTTGATGATACCAGCCCAAACCAGTACTCCACCTCCACCTTGCTGGCGTCTGAGTCGGACTGGAGCTCTCTGCCCTTTACCAATCCAGCCACGGGCCATCCATCTGGCCCATCAAGACTCACTCTCATTTCATCAGTCCATAAAACCTTAGAAAAATCAGTCTTGAGATATTTCTTGGCCCAGTCTTGACGTTTCAGCTTGTGTGTCTTGTTCAGTGGTGGTCGACTTTCTGCCTTTCTTACCTTGGCCATGTCTCTAAGTATTGCACACCTTGTGCTTTTGGGCACTCCAGTGATGTTGCAGCTCTGAAATATGGCCAAACTGGTGGCAAGTGGCATCTTGGCAGCTGCACGCTTGACTTTTCTCAGTTCACGGGCAGTTATTTTGCGCCTTGGTTTTTCCACACGCTTCTTGCGACCCTGTTGACTATTTTGAATGAAACGCTTGATTGTTCGATTATCACGCTTCAGAAGCTTGGCTATTTTAAGACTGCTGCATCCCTCTGCAATATATCTCACTATTTTTGACTTTTCTGAGCCTGTCAAGTCCTTCTTTTGACCCATTTTGCCAAAGGAAAGGAAGTTGCCTAATAATTATGCACACCTGATATAGGGTGTTGATGTCATTAGACCACACCCCTTCTCATTACAGAGATGTACATCACCTAATATGCTTAATTGGTAGTAGGCTTTCCAGCCTATACAGCTTGGAGTAAGACAACATGCATAACGAGGATGATGTGGTCAAAATACTCATTTGCCTAATAATTCTGCACTCCCTGTATGAGCAAAAAAAAAAAATCGAATCTGGGCCACATTTACCTGCAGTCAGAACGTAGCCTTAGAACGCTTAGGCTATGTTTAGACTGTCAGTCCAAATCCGATTTTAGTGCATATCTGATTGAAATCAGATCAGATTTAGCAAGTGTGAATGGCAAAAAATCACATGAAATGCAATCCCTCCATGCTGCGGTTGTTGTTTTTGGCTTATGCCTACCAATGCAACGCCATTGCCATAGAAAACAATGCAGATATTCTGGAAAACAAAAGAACGGCATATACACACAAATCGGATCTGAACAGTTGCGATACATAATCTGGACAGTCAATCATTTTAGATCAGATTCGGATACACAAATAATCTGATTTAAACATAGCCATAGAGCTACTGGAAATGTTACACATAAAAACATCTCAAAATCTATAATAGTTCTTGCATAGTAACCATTAGAGATGTATTATTATAATATAAATATTATGATGAATATAAATTCTGTTAATTAATGACAAATATTAATTAATAAATAGTATTCATTATAAGATATATTTGTAAATATATTAAAATACAACATATATTTGTGTTATAAATATACCGGTAGTATAAATTAATTAATAAATCAATTTAAATTGGTAATTTTTTGGTTAGCATTTTAGAACTGTTAGAAATGTTAGAACACGTCTCATCACTGAACAAAAAATGGTGTAGGATTTGTTTGTTTTTTAATTCACTCAGAAATTGCTAGTGAATTTCACAAATAATTACAATGAAATGGCAAGTAACATTGAATAAAATGTGAAATTTTAAAGTAGAAAGACTGAAATATAGCATTTCTTGTATAAAAAATACAGTGTAACCAACTATTACAGATGTAATGTTATTTTTTAAGTGTTGAATGAATATTATCATATTTTTAAATAGATGATATTATATTATTAAATACATTTTAATTTACATTTGTATTGTTAATAATTATTAATCAATTTACTTATTGATAAATCTATTTAAATTATTATTTAAACAGATATTTTTTAAGAGTTTGCATGGGAGGGGGGGCTCTGGGTCTGTAAAGGTTGTCCTTAGACAAAACATTATTTAGAAAACGGGCAGATTCAAACCAAATACACTCTTATAGCATTAGGGTAAATGTAAATCTGTGGGAAACAGGAGGTGGTGCTAATGATGATGTGATAAAAGCAGATGTGTGTTCCTGATGCATTTGTTACGGTTGATCTGGCGCTTTAATGTCCTGTGAACATTCAGGACGTGCCATGAAATTGCAAAAGTGACTAGCCTGACTCTCTGCTCCTGATTCTATGCACAGATTCATAAGCCACCACAATATTCAGTACTGAGAGAAGACTAATGTTTGGTTTGGAGAAAAAAAAGAACACTCTTAGCAGTCCTGCCTGTGCTGAAGTTTGAATGTTAGAATGGCCTGAAAGTACAATGGATGTTGTACTCATGTTTCATTGAGTAGATATTGCTGTGCTTGTGTAAAACCAGAAGCCACCATGAAACTTCTGAGTGTCTGTCAACCATCTTATGGAGGCTTTTGTACACTATGGCCTGGTTTCTCAGACAGAACTTAGACAAAGACTATAGATAAAGATGTTTCATTCCTATTACTTATGAATGGGAGAAACTGCAGCGCACAATATGGCAGAATATGTCCCACCTTCTAAGTAAAAGAGACAAGTGCTGATTGGTAAAGTCGTTGCGTAACTGACTGAGACTTGCGCTTAGGACTGCACATGCTCATTGGTTGGTCTAGCCTGAAAAATGCTATTTGAGCATAAGAAACAACATTTTGTATGATTTGAAATATGTTATTTAATTGTGAGCTTGGCAAGCAGTTTTTGAGGTTTCAGGATTCCCCCATTCAAATAGACAGGATGCCTGAAATAGCTGCCCGGAGGCGTTTGCAACAAGTATGGCCGTCGAGTAAACAGACTTTTTGGCATATGGCATGGCGTAATGGTTATATTTCACCCTAAAATCAAAAGAAAAATTATAAAAATAATTATATTTTAAATTATATTTTATATTTAACATACTAATTGTAACTTGTTTTTATAATAATTAAGCTCATTTCTATGTTGCTTGTTTCCACCACAGAATAAAATTTATTTTTATCTTACAATTCTGACTTTTTTTTCTTCCAGAATTGTGTGAGATAAACTCACAATTGAAAGTTATAAAGTCAGATTTTCAGAGATATAAACTTCAGATTGTGTGAAAGTCGCAATTATCTTTTAAAATGTTTTATTCTGTGGCGGAAGCAAGCTTCCATAAATTCCCCCATATTTTATGATTGTTATCATTCATCTGTACTGTTCACTTATGGGTTTTTGTGTAATTTCCTTTATTCTTAATGGTAGTTGGGATTCCCATAGCAATGCAGTATTGCTTTATTGTATTATAGTAAATAATACACTGTAACAAATGTAAATCAGCATAAATTAGAGGCAATACAAGAAGTTCTACCATGATGTGAACAAATTTTACAACTTTGTTTGTTTAGGGATTGGGTTTGGGAGTGGTGTGGGGGTAAGTTTAATGAAAATTATTTTACACCAAATATGATCCTAACTTATTTAAATAAAATATAAATGTTTCTTATTCCATTTGATTTGGAGGTAAAATATGGCCCATGACTTGACAGGTTTCAGGAGATTCACTCACATATCGTGAGTGCTGCATGCTGTGATTTGTGCATGTATGTGTGTTTGTGTACATACATAATGTGTTTTGAAAGTAAACTCACTTTCTCAGACTATGTTTTTATTTCACTTGAACACACACACACACTTTCACCCACACACTCTCTCTCGTGCCAGAGAGCTCATTTGTCATATCCATCTGCCACCTGTAATGCACATTGTGCAACTGGAAAGCAAAAGTGTTCTTGCCAAACACCTCTCAGCTGGCTCCCACGATGGCAACGAAATAGGACTAGCACAACAACAAAAATCTAATCAAAAGCCCACAATGCAACCAGAGAGCTGCTATCCAAGATCTGGTGAACTGAGAAAATAAAATGACATGATAATTGTCTGGTATGATCTAAGTAGATTTATGATAATAACACATCATTTGTTCTGTTTGTGTGATGTTGCCTGCAAGCGTGTCTAGCAGGAAATATGATGTAACCCATGACTATATTCACAATTTGAAGCGAAATGCAAATATCTGTGGGGAAATCTTTCGCCCTCATGCGAAACTCCCAATTACGTGTATTCCTATTGGAATTGCTGGATTTCGCCTGTGAATATTCGCTGAACAACGGTAAATGTGACCGCACCTTTAGTCTCTTTAGATAAAGCTAAGCTTGCTAAATGACAAGCAGCTGGACAAGACGGTCACCTGTGTACTGGATCCATTTACCCTGCTCTTTTACTTGACTGATCTTCACTGAAGCCGCTGATGCACATCGTGGATTTTTATACATTGGGCCGTCCCGTCATTGTCCTGGGGTGATCATGTCCAGCACACTTCTGCTTTGATGTTACCACTGCAGCAGCCGGTTTGACATGGCAGTCACAGGTCAGTGGGGTCCTGTGAGGTGGAAAAAGCTGGACAGTTTATATCTCTCCCTTGAGAGGGAGACTAAGAGACGGAGAAAGAGTGAGGAGCGAGTCGTGATGGTGAGTGGGTGATGGGATGAGAGGCAGATGGTGTTTGCTGGTCGGGGTCGTTGACTTGTTGGCCGAGCAGCTCAGGTCTCCCCGTGTCACTAAGCAGACACTTCGGCTCTCTGACCTGTTCAGCCTGTAATAATGGCTCGCTGCCATTTTATTTGAAGACCCCAACACGTATATGCTTCCATGAAGTGAGCCGTTGAGCCTTTAACACTATTAGGTTTAGGCGAGATATGGGTCAAAGATATTACACTTATCTTCTATAATGAGCATGTTTTTCTTTTCTGAATTAAAATTCATCCTTATTGGTAACACTTTATAATAACTTTCATGAATAAATCATTAACATGTTATATAGTGCTTAACAGATCATTAGTTAATATGTTCACATTGCTAGACATATGAGATAATGTGCTTGTTAACATTTACTAATGAACTTATTAAACATTACTTAATGATTAACAGATCATTATTTAATGTAACATCAAATGCTTACAAATATTATCTAACGTTCAATTCATATGATCATGCACTTCTTTAAAATGTAAAATGTCATTAAACTATTTTTTGTTTTGTTTTTTTTGTTGTTTTTTTACAAGCGTACAAATGCAAGAAGTTGTTTGGTATAGCTTTGAGTGATCCAGATGTTCAACATAAAATTGAACACTATACGAATGAATGGTATTACTTTATTTTAGGTATCTTTAACTATGTACTTGCTTCAAAATAATTATAATTATTAGGCACTTGTTCTATTCCAAAACACTCTTGCTGCTATTGAGGTGTAGTATATGTATGTATATATATTATTATTGGATTGTATTTTAAAGGTCCCGTTCTTCGTGTGTTTTTGAAGCTTTGATTGTGTTAACAGTGTGCAATATAACATATGTTCATGTTTCGCGTGTAAAAAAACACAGTATTTTTCACACAATTTACTTATCTGTATACCGCTGTTTTCACTCTCCTAAAAACGGGCTGACGAGTTCCTTGTTCTATGAAGTCCCTCCTTCAGAAATACGTAACGAGTTCTGATTGTGACGCAAGTTGTACGGAAAGGTCACGCCTCTTAACGGGAGATGTATGCGGCTATGCGCTCAATGATCTCTACAGCGTCCCTGGGAAAGCCAAACAAAGGTGATTTGACTTTGGGATGAAAATAACAGCGTCTCGATGACATGGCGACAAACACACTGAAACGCAGCACTTCCTTTTCTCCACGCGACCGTCCTCTTCTCCACGTGGGACAGCAACAAGACCACGCCCCCTTTTTTTGCGTATTCTTGTGGGCGGAGGTTAGTCTGTTCTACTGTTCTACTGACGTCATTTATGTAGGAAGTACCAGGATGTAGTCCAAGCCGGCTGTTCGCTGTAGGCTTTGAAAGGGAACTTCTGTTAAATAAAATATCTCGCATGGCATTGAACTTTGAGCTTTATAATGTTACAGGTATTATTTATGCTCTAACAGCAACATTACACACTAACTAAAGTTTGAACAATGGGATCACGAAGAACGGGACCTTTAAAATAATAACTATGTAAACATTTTTGCCTCAAAATGAATATGTGCTCTGAAATGTAATGTAAAAAAGTGTCTTTATCATGGACACTCCATGTCATTGACCCATATGCAATCTCTTCTGAAACTCTAGGACATTTGAGATTTTCAGTTTCAACACAGCAGCAAAAAAATAACATTTTCATTCCATTTAGTCTCGCTACTGTCTATGGAGAAACAATTGAGATATGCAATTGTTTTCCTTAAAAACATTCAGGCTCAATACATGCGTCTATTGGTCCCAATAATAATGATATACATATCCTGATGCTACATAATATGAAGATTCAAAATTGACAAAATCCATGTATTCTCAAGCTGTTTGAAAAGAATCACTTGCTTCATCAGCCTCTGAGCATTTTAGCATGCCTAAACCGTCACTCAAGTAGATTTACATTGTTGTGTCCCTTGGCTCAGTCGTCAGAGAATTTGATGAGGCTTGTGAAATATGTTTCTTGAATATATTGCTCACACATATGGGAGAAGCATTTGGGGTGTGATTTCAAAGCTCATGCATTCATGCAGGTGTATGAGCACACTGGGGTGTTCAAGTGTGTGCGGGAGTGACTGAGGAGAAGAAAGGAAGAAAAAACCTTTTCTCAAGAGCTCTCTGTCTCCTAATTACGCAAAAAGGTTGTCATTCAAAGCAGATTGCGGTCCCGTTTGATTGATGGTTGCAGTTATGCTGTTGATTTCATTCATTCAGAAAATAATTCCTGCAAAAGAAAAACCTGTAGATTTGAAATGCCTCTCATTCTATTTTCAGCTCCAAAGATCAATGACCCATCACAAGGTTATTCCATGTTCCCCAGATGGGGTGTGCTGATCTGGAATTTAAAATGAATGGCATTGCTTTGTTCTCTCCTGTAGGTCTGTCTCTGCTGAGTGTTCACATTATCGTTCACAGACCATTGTCTCAGCTTCAGCGCAGGGAAACAAATGCAAGTACAAAAGTCCTTCTAATACATCTTCTACTTTCAAGTAATGACCACATTTGCTGAAGTGCTATTTGAACCTCTATATTGCATTTTCATGTTTGAGCAGAAGTAGGCTACTTTTCTTTATTATTTTGTTTATTTAAATTTATTTTATTTTATGTAACAACGTCTCTGGATGCACTGATATTACTTTTAAAAATAAATCCAGTTATTATTTGCATAATTTGCATAATAAATCCAGTTATATCATTTACATAATAGTTTGAATGAAGCGTTCAAGGAGGCTCTCAAATTACACCTCTTTATTTTCAAACAGATTAAAAACCTTAAAACCTGACATATGTCTCTCACACTCTTTGTGTGACAAGTATTCGCTAAGTTACAGTTCATTTTCTGAAGAGTATCAGAATGGACTTCATTGAGAAAGACAAGGCAGATAGCTCATCATGTTTGCTTTCTTTATTTTGCAAAAATAACAAATGTCATTTTTATTGTGAGTGTACACAAATAAAAGTAGACACTTGTCCATTTAGAATGAACACTTCTGAGTGTTTTGAGTCTCTTTCGCACTGATAAGAAAAAGAGAGGTGGTCACGCCGGCACGACCGCCGACCCCCGGGGGTTAAGAAATTAAAAAAAAATAGCCTAATTAAAAATCCTAAAATTGTTTATTTCCAGTTTTAAATTTCGTTTTGAATCCTCAATTTTCATTGTAGTCTCAGATTTTCTAAACTGAACTTTCTTTTTTATTTATATATATATATATATATATATATATAGAGAGAGAGAGAGAGAGAGAGAGAGAGAGAGATATACACTCACCTAAAGGATTATTAGGAACACCATACTAATACTGTGTTTGACCCCCTTTCACCATCAGAACTGCCTTAATTCTACGTGGCGTTGATTCAACAAGGTGCTGAAAGCATTCTTTAGAAATGTTGGCCCATATTGATAGGATAGCATCTTACAGTTGATGGAGATTTGTGGGATGCACATCCAGGGCACGAAGCTCCTGTTCCACCACATCCCAAAGATGCTCTATTGGGTTGAGATCTGGTGACTGTGGGGGCCGTTTTAGTACAGTGAACTCATTGTCATGTTCAAGAAACCAATTTGAAATGATTCAAGCTTTGTGACATGGTGCATTATCCTGCTGGAAGTAGCCATCAGAGGATGGGTACATGGTGGTCATAAAGGGATGGACATGGTCAGAAACAATGCTCAGGTAGGCCGTGGCATTTAAACCATGCCCAATTGGCACTAAGGGGCCTAAAGTGTGCCAAGAAAACATCCCCCACACCATTACACCACCACCACCAGCCTGCACAGTGGTAACAAGGCATGATGGATCCATGTTCTCATTCTGTTTACGCCAAATTCTGACTCTACCATCTGAATGTCTCAACAGAAATCGAGACTCATCAGACGAGGCAAAATTTTTCCAGTCTTTCCAACTGTCCAATTTTGGTGAGCTCGTGCAAATTATAGCCTCTTTTTCCTATTTGTAGTGGAGATGAGTGGTACCCGGTGGGGTCTTCAGCTGTTGTAGCCCATCTGCCTCAAGGTTGTGCGTGTTGTGGCTTCGCAAATGCTTTGCTGCATATCTCGGTTGTAACGAGTGGCTATTTCAGTCAAAGTTGCTCTTCTATCAGCTTGAATCCGTCAGCCCATTCTCCTCTGACCTCTAGCATCAACAAGGCATTTTCGCCCACAGGACTGCCGCATACTGGATGTTTTTCCCTTTTCACACCATTCTTTGTAAACCCTAGAAATGGTTGTGCGTGAAAATCCCAGTAACTGAGCAGATTGTGAAATACTCAGACCGGCCCGTCTGGCACCAACAACCATGCCACGCTCAAAATTGCTTAAATCACCTTTCTTTCCCATTCTGACATTCAGTTTGGAATTCAGGAGATTGTCTTGACCAGGACCACACCCTTAAATGCATTGAAGCAACTGCCATGTGATTGGTTGATTAGATAATTGCATTAATGAGAAATTGAACAGGTGTTCCTAATAATCCTTTAGGTGAGTGTATATGCAGAGACACCCAGAGTCCAAATACCTTTTAACATTTAAGGCACCTTGATAATTCTAGATCAAATCCAATTTCCTGCTTTGGTCCCAGAATCTCAATGTATTTCATACAACAGAAACATTGTAGTGTGGTTGGCCCAAGAGATGCCTGTAAAAGCAGTCTGACAGAGCTGGCCCCAGGCATGGCTGCCGGAAAATGGGACGGTAGAAGCTTTGCTCCTTTGTGCGGTCCTCAGAGGAACGGGAGAGTGCGGTGTCTTGTATGAGGTGATCGCTAGAGTGCTTCCTGAGACATGCCTCGGAGTCATATCACAACTTAAATGCATACAAGATCATTCAGATCATGCTTAAGAGCTTTACATGCATCGCTTAAGGAAAGATCTCGTGTTCTGAATTTGTGATTATGTTTGATACTTTGTTGAGCTTTTGTGACTGAGGGTTGACAAGGAGGACTGTTAACTTTCTTTTGGCCATAAATGAGTAGACTTCTCATTAGCACACTCAACAAATTATAATGCATTATAATGTGCGTGTGTGTGTGGTACAGGTAAACCCTGAGTACCCAAGACTGGTCTTAAGACCATTTTTTTAAGGTCTTGGTCTTGTCTTGGTTTCGACCACATTTGTATTCGGTCTTGTCTCGGTCACAGACTTAGAGGGCTCGGGATTTTGTTTCAAGACTGGTCAAGACCACAACTGCTGGGATATTACTAAATTGCCGGTGCATTGTCTGATATAATAACATCATTAATGTGATTCGATGTAAAACTTACTGCTTCAGATTAAATCAATAACTTATTTCTAATTTGACTTATTTATTTTACTGGTTCAGAAATTAATGAGGGATTGTCAAAAAATTCACCAAAATGAATACAAATACTGCAAAAAAAGTACTTGTATGAGATCTGGATTTTTATATTATAATGTGGTATAAATAAGCAATATCACAAGAGCAAGATAGCTGTATTTGATCATGACTGCAAACATGATATTGCTTTCATACAAACATTCAGTAATTGTTTTTAAAAACATTATTCTCAACATTATTTATGCATTTGTAATTTACCAATTCATATGCATCTTCTGTAACATCTCTACAGTGCATAGATTTATTTTGTTGTTAATGATTTAATTTGATTGGAAACAGCTCTATATAGTGTTTTATTATAATTATATTTATTGATTCATTTATCAGACGGTAATGTGGATCTTTATGAGTTATGGAGTGCTGGTCTGGTCTTGGTCTTGACTTGGTCTTGCCCTGCCTTGGTCTTGTCTTGGTCTCAACCCCTCAAAGTCTTGGTCTTGTCTTGGTCTCAACAAACATTGGTCTTGGTCTCGGATTAGGTAACACTGTCCCCACAAGGACAGCAATATACATTTTTTGGTCCCCATGAGGAAAACCGTTTTCTGTGATGGGTAGGGTTAGAATATACAGTTTGTACAGTATAAAATCATTATTTCTATGGAAAGTCCCCATAAAACATGAAAACACAATGTGTGCGTGCGTGCGTGCGTGCGTCCGTGCGTGTGTGTGTGTGTGTGTGTTTGTCTGTGTATACACAATTTTGACTTGTGTGTGTGTCGTATCTCATTCACAAAAATCTAGGATGATTTTTTTCAGTGCTTTTCCCACAATGCACACTGGGATTGCAATGCATGGCACACACATTTGTAGTAAAATGTTTACTTTTTAAAATTATTTTAAACTATTTCTTTATATAATATAATATGATATAATGTATTTGAAGTTTTGATGTTTCATATGCATTATCTAAATGTATTTGGATACATTTTAAAATAAAATGTATACTCTTAAGGGAAACTTCTGCTAACAGAATGCGCTCATATGAAATTCTGAGAGCATTTTCAACTGATCTCAACAGGTAAAAGCAGTTGAGATGAAGACATTACATGTTTTCCCCCTGCTCATCTTTGATAAAGCCTCCTGTATGCATGCATTTGTGGCTTATGATGGTTTTGTTTGTCTTTGTGTTTCTGTTTGAGAGCTATATTATTATAATTTGACAGAATGCCACAGGGTGCTCCCCTCATCCCCTGCAGCGTGTATTTACTCTGGAAACAGATCAGGATCACAAGTGTATATTTAAGATGGCTGGCAAGTACAACTTCATTAGCTGTATTAGCCCATTCTTAGTTTATGATGTTTGGGAACAGCATGGCGTCTGTGTATAATGACAAGCCTACTGCCAAAGTACATTTTTGGAGAAAAATTACACATGTAAACAGCTGTCAGGATACAGAATTCATTCAGTTCAGTGTGATTCAGTTAACTTTGACTCTAAACAACAGTTCATCCACTTCTCAAGTGGCTCTGTGAAAACACCACATGCTCTTCGCAGCCATGTTGTATATGCTGTCAGAGTAGGTGATGGGTCGTAGCGTGTTGAAATGAGTATGGAGTGGTGAAAAGAAACTAATTTTCACTGTTGCTCTAGACGGACAGCTCTGCTCTCAGCACCCACTGTGGTGTGACATGTTATGATGCTGCATTCATTGTGCATAAGCTCAAAATATACATAACTGCCCAGCTGCCTAGAAAGATTTGAAACGGCATACAGGCAGCAAATAATAAAGCACTGGGAGATTTCAGCACACATCATACACTCTAAAAAAAAAAGGTTCTATATGGCACCAAAAATGGTTCTTGGCTCGTAATCATAGGGGAACCTTTTTAAGTGCTAAATAGCACCAATTTTGGTGCTTCAGTGGTTCTTCAGCAGTTCTTCAGAGGTTCTTCACTGGTTATTTGACTAAGGTGCTATATAGCACCGCTAACTATGGTGCTATATAGCACCGCTACCATATACAGAACATGTTAAGATATGGTGCTATATAGCACCAAAAGTGGTTCCTCTATGATTACGACGAAGAACCATTTTTGGTGCCAAATAGAACCTTTTTTTTTTAGAGTGTACTGATAATTATAAATATATATGATTATAAAAAAAATACTAATATACACAATTAATAAGTACAATGACTAACATGACTAAAAACAATAAAACAGGAATATTACAATTACTACAATATTAATATTACAAATATTACAATAAAAAAAACTGAAATATTTTTAAATGTAATTAATTATTGTGATTGCAAAGCAGCCATTGATCCAATCTTCAGTGTCACATGATCCTTCAGAAATCATTCTGATATGTTGTTTTGCTGCTAAAGAAACATTTCTTCTTATTATTATCAATTTTGAAAAAAGTTGTGCTGCTTAATATTTTTGTGGAAATTCTCTTTAGTGGATACTTTTCTTCAGGATTCTTCAAAAGTTCAAAAGAACATTTATTTGAAATGATAATCTTTTGTAGCATTATAAATGCCTTTTCTGCAAATGTTTTTAAATGTCCTTTCACGAGTTCACACTTACATCAAATTAAATAGAGTAAAGATTATGCGTATTTGGCGTGCTGTCCGGGGGAGGGCTCCGGGCTCGGAATTTTGGCCCGAACCCAGAATATCCCCCCCGTGATAAAGATAGTCTAGAACTAGACTTTATTTTATTATGGATTGTGTTGACATCTAATGAGAGTTTATTAAAATCAAAGTGAGGAGATGGGGTGGTGGAGGGATGCTAAAATAAAAACGGTCAACGAAAGAAGGTAAATATGCATATATACATCTCTTATCGTCGATTAAATCGATTGGCTTGATGTGCTCCACATGTGTTTAATTAGGTTTAATTATCTGAGGGTGCTCCACTTGTGTTTAGTTAGGTTTAATTATCTGAACGTGCTCCTCCCGAAATTTGTTAGTAAAACATCACTTAAAGCAGCACTAGGTAACTTTTCAACCTTCATAATATATTTTCAAGACTCTTGTGATGATACATCGACTTACAATAGGTTGAATGGCCCGTCTGCCATAGCCTGACGGGGTCTGTATCGTTTTTAATCATACTTTTAAACTTAAAGGTTTCGGGTATTAACCCGAGAAAAAAAAGAACTACAAAATTCGACTGCTTTACGGCATATACGTCACTTCCACCATCACCCCCACTTCCTTAAAGGGTTAGTTCACCCAAAAATGAAAATGATGTCATTAATTACTCACCCTCATGTCGTTCGACACCCGTAAGACACCCGTTCATCTTCAGAACACAAATGAAGATATTTTTGTTGAAAGCTGATGGCTGAGAAAGTCCTCAGCAAGCCCTCCATAGGGATTCAGTACATTTACACTCACAAGACCCATAAAAAGCACTAAAAACGTCATTACAAAGTCCATCTCACTACAGTGGCTCTACAATAGTTTTACAAAGCGACGACAATAGTTTTTGTGCACAAAAAAAATCAAAATAACGACTTTATTCAACACAAACTTTGGCCTCTGCCGTGAACTCATGAAGCACCATGACGCATGCGCGAGAATATTACGCAGATCCGGCGTTCGGACACATAACCCAGAAGCGAGGAGGAGATTTGTTTACAAGCAGAGGAAGACGCGCCGTATCTAAGATGTTGAATTCTACATTGATCGTGCTTTAGGTCTCGGCGTAGTGCTCAAAATGGGACTAAAGTGTGCATTTCATGGATTCCCGAACGCCGGCGCTACGTCATATTCTCGCACATGCGTCATGTCAACAAATGCACGTGCGATGCATCCCGTGATGCAGGATGACAGAGTTTACGACAGTAGTAGAGGACAATACTCTTTCCCAACTGTAGGGGGACCCCGAGAGCAAAACCTACCTAGTGCTGCTTTAAAAGTATCAATTTCTTCCACAAAAAACTTCTTGCAACACACTTGGATAAAGATACGGCACACAACATTCCAGATTGTGACACTTTAAAATGCCTACATTGGCAACTTACTAGGTTTTTTAAACAGAGTGCATACTGCCTTCGTTAAGTACACAGGACACATAATGGTTAATATGCTGTTTCATTATTCAAATGTTTGTCTGTATTTCTGTGTTTGCCATGTTTGATTAAGAAGCACATTGTCAGTCTTTTTTCATTGTAGAATTGTATTTTCTGTTATCACTGTGATCATCACAGTGAGGCCACAGCTGTCTTTCTCTGTCCTGACAAAAACAGATTTAATCAATCAAACCTAATCAAACCTTGTCACTCGAAAGGACAATTCCTTGTTCTAAGAGACAAACTACAGTATGGATTTGAACTCTACATGGACCAAGGAATTCAATGGAGCCAATGAATTAACAGTGAATTCAATGTACTGACAGTGCACCTCAATTATATTCAGACATTCAGAAGCCCTCGGCTAATGTTAATGAAATTAACATTAACAAAGATAAATAAATGCTTTATAAGTGCAGTTCATTATTAGTTCATGTTAACTAATGTAGTTAACTAATGTAAACTACTGACCATTATTCTAAAGTGTTACCAAAGGACTCATACTTATGGTTGAGGGAAGGACTGATATTCAAAGTCCAGTTTCAGTCAAGAGGTTTGATATAACGCATTCGCTGGCAGAGACAATCTTCCCAACGCTGTCACCCACAAGGCCCTATACTTCATCACAATAAGCTTTGTCTCTTCATTTCCTTCTTCTCAGGAGCAGAGGGAAATAGCTGGGAAGATGTGATGTCAGTCCAGAGAGAGGGTCATGTTTCATGTTGTCAGTACTAGTGCTTGGCACATTAGCCAATCAGGACTCTGTTTTATCTAAGAGCATTCCTTCACTCTCTCCAGTTCAACCCTTGTGACCCTTTTCCTCTTGGAAATCCACTGGCTTTTCTTTCACCTCCGATTCGGTCATAGTTGTTCTGTTATGCCACTGAAAGACAATAATTCTCAAATGTTCTCTCTTTTCACTCCAATGTCACCTTCAGCGTCGACTCGAGGAGATTTCTATTTACTGACGTGAACATGAAGGACAATGTATTCTCCTCGGGGGAATATTTCCTTTAGGGATAAAAAGTCCATCAGTCCAAAGCCCCTTTCTTATTACCCAGAAATATAGCTAATGTTTATGCATGACCTTGTGCTGGGCGGTTCTTTGTCTCCCGCTTATAATGACTGAATATACGCAAGCAAATTCACTCAGTGTTCTTTTGACAAGGTTATTCTCGGTAACAAGCTCCAAAGAGTGGCTTTGAGCGTCCGGGAACACTGGAGTGTGATTCCTAATCTTAAGCAATATGGAAATGCCGCACCCTTGCGGTAAGAGCGTATGATCTGTAAGAACGACACCTCTGTCACTGATCCACTGTGTTTTAGATGCCATTGTAGGATAATATTTAGAGTCGGTTCCATCCGCTATAATCTTGAAGCTGCCAATTTTCACTGCAAATGTGTTAAAACAGCCTGTGAGGAGTGAGGAGTTTACACATATAGATGCGATAATGAAAGAGAAATTAGGATTCTCTAAGGAAATGTTTGTGAAATTAGATTCTGATTTAAAGTTTTTCTTACTGGAACACTATTTATATGCACCGTTTCTGCTGTTTTTGTTGTTTTCCATTTCTCAGAGTGTTCAGTTTAATATTTTTCTCTTTCTAACAGACAAACAATGTGTGCACAGTAACAATCTGTCCACTTGTTTTTTGCGGCATGTTTGTTTGGATTTTGTTGGATCTACTAGTTTCTTTAATATATTTAAATAGCTGGCTTTAATAATTTGATGTATTAGTTTGAAAGTTGCCAGTGACATGCCTGTTATTTCTAAATAAAGATTTATGTGTGGGAACAGGTAGATTTCTTCAAGCTGCAGCTGTGATCAAATCAGATCAGTACATCTGTTGTGTTCCCTCCCTCTGTGTTGACTGACGGGAGTCTAAGGGCTATTTCCATTCCAAGGCTGTGAAGTTGAGTGATTGACACATGGAACTACAAACAAATGTGATATTTTCTTTATGAATGTTTAATGTGAAATGTTGGAGCTGAAAAACTTTGTTGAACGTTTAGGACGATGCTATCTCAAGACAAGGTTTGACAACATGGTTAAAGGAATATTCACCCGAAAATTTTAATTGTCATTATTTACTATATGGAGCAATTTTATAAGAATCTATTGTGTTTTTGCATCCTTTTTTATGCTTGAAAGCATATTGCTTGTTGTAATTGTATAGAAGCAACTAGTAAATTCTTTGTTTTAAGTCAAACATTTTTGGAAAAACATGAGGGTGAGGAAGTGATGACAGAATATTCATTATTGGGAAAAAGATATCCCTGTTATCAGTGCAGATTAATACATTTTAAGGAATAAAATGGTTGCTTCAACAAATTCATTTATTCTATTTGTTAAAGGGGGGGTGAAACACTCAGTTTCAGTCAATCTCATGTCAATCTTGAGTACCTATAGAGTAGTATTGCATCCTTCATATCTCCGAAAAGTCTTTATATATTTATAAAAGAAAGATACGCTGTACCGAGTCTTTCCGGAAAAAAACGAGCGGCTGGAGGCGTATCGTGTGGGCGGAGCTAAACAGCCAAGAGCGTGCGCAGCTATTGCGTTGAGAGTGTGTGAAAGCTGTGACGTTATCCTAAATAAGGATTCGCACGTCTGAATATACGCGTGTTTACATAGAAAAACAATGGAATAGTAGTGCGTTTGAATGAACGAGTCGATAGCTAACAACACACAGACATTTGAAGCAGTTTTACTCACCGTCTGCTTCCAAAACACGAGTCACGACCGTGAACCTTAATCGATGGAACCGCTCCATCTTTCAGCATTAGACGAGCTACAAATCAGGCGTCGAACTGGGCCTTGCTTATAAAATGCAGCCGAAATGAAGGGAACAAACAAAACACTTTGTTTACAAAAGTTTACACAACTCTGTTGCTGCGCTGGAAAAAGAAATTCCATCCACTGTCCCATTTACGCTGGGTTCTTTGGGAAGCTGTACAGGGTTGTCTTGCCTTGACAACCACAAACACACTTCTTTGGTGACATTGTTGATGTCGGGAAGTCCTGTGACTGCAGCACAGCCGAGCAAAG
Source organism: Romanogobio albipinnatus (assembly GCA_023566225.1). Lineage (NCBI taxonomy): Eukaryota > Metazoa > Chordata > Actinopteri > Cypriniformes > Gobionidae > Romanogobio > Romanogobio albipinnatus. The sequence goes on along the minus strand of CM042260.1, from coordinate 22,879,124 downwards.
CACTTTGATGGGCGTACTGCTTTCGCTCTCTTGCTCTGGTCTACCGGTGTGCGCACGCCATTCCGGGAGAAGTGCCCTTAGGACATTCATAAGGAAATTCCGGCCCATTTGACGTCACATATACCCATACTAAAAAAAAACTTTCCGAAACTTGTGAGAAACCGGAAGGAGTATTTTTGGCACAGAAATACTCCTTAAAACGTCCAACTTTTTTTTTTTTTGAAACTTTGTCCATGTTTAGCATGGGAATCCAAGTCTTTAAAGGGTTAGTTCACCCAAAAATGAAAATTATGTCATTAATTACTCACCCTCATGTCGTTCGACACCCGTGAGACATTCGTTCATCTTCGGAACACAAATGAAGATATTTTTGTTGAAAGCTGAGGCTGAGAAATGCTTCAGACAGGCCTCCATAGGGATTCAGTTCATTTACACTCACAAGACCCATAAAAGACACTAAAAACGTTGTCACAAAGTCCATCTCACTACAGTGGCTCTACAATAATGTTATGAAGCAATGACAATAGTTTTTGAGCGAAAAAAAAAATCAAAATAACGACTTTATTCCACAAGTTCTGTCTTCCTGTGCTGTGGGCTCACGAAGCACCAAGACGCATGCGCGAGAATATGACGCAGAACCGGCGTTCGGGAATCCATGAAATACACACTTTAGTCCCATTTTGAGCTTTACGCCGAGACCTAAAGCACGATCAATGTAGAATTCAACAGCTTAGATACGGCGCGTCTTTCTCTGCTCGTTGTAAACAAATCTCCTCGCTTCTGGGTCATGTGTCCGAACGCCGGTTCTGCGTCATATTCTCGCGCATGCGTCTTGGTGCTTCGTGAGCCCACAGCACAGGAAGACAGAACTTGTGGAATAAAGTCGTTATTTTGATTTTTTTTTCGCTCAAAAACTATTGTCGTCGCTTCATAACATTATTATTACTTATTATTATTATAACATTATACCACTGTAGTGAGATGAACTTTGTGACAACGTTTTTAGTGCCTTTTTATGGGTCTTGTGAGTGTAAATGAACTGAATCCCTATGGAGGCCTGTCTGAAGCCTTTCTCAGCATCAGCTTTCAACAAAAATATCTTCATTTGTGTTCCGAAGATGAACGAATGTCTTACGGGTGTCGAACGACATGAGGGTGAGTAATTAATGACATAATTTTCATTTTTGGGTGAACTAACCCTTTAACAGTGTAAAAAGCTCAGTATGCATGAAACAGCATTTCACCCCCCCCCCCCCCCCCCCCTTTAAAGGAATGGTTCACCCAAAAGTGAAAATACTTACGAGGAAAGTGTAATGCCTCACGCAGTTCAAAACGCTCACGCTACATCTGACGTCACCATTGTGCCAGTTACGTTTTTTTCGTAAGTTTATTACGAAAGGCGGTTGGCCGAAAGCTAAATATTTGACTTTATAACGCGTTAAATATGGTTATTTTTCTTACAAAAATCATCGATTCGCTTCAGAAGGCCTTTATTAACCCCCCAGAGCTGTGTGGAGTACTTTTATAATGGATGGATACACTTTTTTGGGCTTAAAATGTTGGGCTGCCATTTACTGCCATTATAATGCTTGGATTAGCCAGGACATTTTTAAATATAACTCCGATTGTATTCGTCTGAAAGAAGAATGGCATATACACCTAGGATGGCTTGAGGGTGAGTAAATCATGAGGTAATTTTACTTTTTGGGTAAACTATCCCTTTAATACGTTTTGTTTTCTGTAAAGTGGGAATCATTTTCATGTGATCTCTGGAGTTCTTTTTTGAAAACTCCATCTCCCTCTCTCTCTGGGAGGTAGAATAGGTTGAAGACTTCATAAAGCATTATTTCAGCACCCCTTTGAGACGAGTAATGAAGAAGCTTTGCATGATTCATTGAGGTGTTAGTGCCTGTTGAGAATGTCTTTAGGTCATAAAAGTGTTCTGTGACCTTCTAGGTGAATTTGGCTTCACTAAAAGAATCTCTCAAATAGCTCTGGGTAATCGATACCACATACAACTTTACCTGAAGTTTCCGTGCCATCTTTTCAGTGACTCTCAAAAAATCTTTCACTGACTGGACAATTGTGAAAATAAATCATTGTTTTACTTCTCTTATTGGTGACACTTTCATTTTCAAATTGTAAATACTGCATACATCACCGTTCAAAGTTTTGCGGCCAGTACAATTTGAATAAGCTAAGATACATTACATTTATCAAAAGTGACTTCAAAGACATATAATGTTACAAAAGATAAAATAAATAAAAAAAATGCTGTTCTTTGGAGCTATTCATCAAAGAAAATCCTAATATATATATATATATATATATATATATTCACAAAAATATGAAGTAGCACAACATCGATAATAATAATAAATGTTTCTTGAGCACCAAATCAGCACATTAGGATCATGAAGGATCATGTGAGTACTGGAAAAAAAATACATTTTTAAATAGAAAATAGAAAACATTATTTTAAATTGTAATAAAATTTCACAATATTACTGTTTTTATTGTATATTTGATCACATAAATTGGTGAGCATTTGAAAGAGATTTCTTTCAAAAACATTAAAAAGTCTTACCGACCCCAAACCTTTGAACTGTATAGTGTATTTAACACGTTAAACCATGGAACTGATATGCAGAAAGTTGTTGGTTCGATCCTAGCGGTCACCACCAGTGTGTCCTTGAGCAAGGCACTTTACTCCATGTTGCTCCAGGGGGATTGTCCCTGTAATAAGGCCGCTATAAGTCGCTTTGGATAAAAGTGTCTGCCAAATGCATAAATGTAAATGTAAATTAAAAACAGCTATATTCTACATTTTGTGAAATAATTCAGCTCAACAAAAACTACTCAGCAGTGCCATCTAGTTCATTAGTATTTTTCAGTACTTGTTGTGTAGTACACAGTTCAAAAACACAGTGAGATAATGTGTGCACAATTTTTTGCTAATTATGAAGTATGATAAGGAACATAAGGAAAATAGGGTGTTAATTAGGACAGCTTGTAACTTTATAATAATTAAAACCAACGATCGTGATAGTAATGCTTGACTCATTTTGGAAGTGTTGCAGCCCTCTTACAATTTGTTTTCAATGACAGATTGTGAAGTCATTAAAGAATGAATTTGTGCTCTGGGAGAAGGAAGTCTCTTCTGTTTTTGAATATTTCTCTTCATTGTTTTCTATCAAAACTGACAGTTCACAAAGGGAATTTGAAAACAACGGAGAATAATCGGAATATTACATTAGATTTAAGTATTTCATGTTTTCACATGAGAAATTAGAGGAAGGCAAGACAAAGAACAAAGATAAAATCCTTACCTGCATCCAGGACAGCTTTCCACCGAAGAATGAAGTGCCTAAAAGCTTTGCTGAATGAGTATTACTATTATGATCCAAAAACATTTATTTCATAATGAGATTTTCCCCCCATTTAAAAATTTTATTCTCCAATGAAAGATTAGATTTTTGTCAATTGTAGGTCAAAAGGATTAACAACGCAGATTTTTTCCCCCACAGCCTTCTTTGGTCATATTTACCAAGGGTGTGAATCATTTTGAGCACAGCTGTATAGATTTTTTATTTTATTTTTTATTTGTACTCAAAATTTTCAAGATTTTATTTCTATATGTTCAGTTTTCATTTGAATTTGTTTAATTGTTTTGTACATAATTGTATGCGCTTTTGTCATTTTTATTAGTTTCTATTTTACTTAAATGTATTTTTAATTATTTTTATTTAATATATAGTTTTAGTACTTAAACTAAACATTTGTCATTTTTAAGTGTTTTAGTTCAAGTTTTTCATTTAATATGTATTTTATTTCAGCTTTTAGTTTTAGTTGACTATAACAGCCGTTCCCTTTCGTTTAGTCACTACGACGTAACGTTAGTGACTAACAAAAATAGGGGTTTCACTTAGAAGCCAATTACCTTTGAGGAATTTAACAGCGCCCAATGGCAGTGCCAATGCCATGGACATGCGGAATTTGCATGCGTAACTCCGCCCCACCTTGTGGGTATATAAGGAAGTATGCTGGCAACATCGCATTATGTTTCTGCTTTGGAGCCAAGAGCATCTCTTCACTCCTACAAGCCTGAATTCTGAAGTCTTCTCTTCAGTCTTTGAGACGAGCGGTTCTCCAGGGTGTTGGTGTGACGGTGCGTTCCAGCGATCTCACATTGCCTGCCTGCTGATCTGTGCAGTGATCTGCAACAGCTGTGTGTGTTTTCCCTGGGCGCTTCGGCACTCTGCAGAGCTTTCCTCTCACAAAAAGAGCTTGCGCGTGGCACGTCTTTTTCAAGACGGTTCGCCCGTGCACTTCCGGGTGCGATCGATCTCCGTTGCTGTCTATGGGCACATTCACTGCTCGACGTGTTTGGGCTTCAGCACGTTCGGGCAGTGTTTCTGGATGTGTCATGTTCCCACTGCGGGAACGTGACCATTGCGATGTCGCGGTCGAGACTCAGTGATCTCCGTGAGGAGAGAGAGTCCCCTCTGCCACACCCCAATCTACCGTCTCCGAGAGGGGTGGTACTTTGGCTGGTGGCCAGGGTGACCTGAGGGCGGTGCTGTGGTATTAAGAACCCCAACAATCATTCCTCGGGCCACGCCCCCCTCTCGCACATCGCTTCCCACGAGTGCTGGACTGAAGCGGCGGGACCGTGGGCTAGAGTTCTTTGGGGATGACGATTAGGCTGCACTCCACCTTCGGGTGTGTCAGCGCTGCCGGATCTGACCTAGAGTTGACAGCCATGTTATCTCGGGCAGCCGCGAGCCTCAGGCTGGTGTGGAACTCGGCCCTGTCACGAGCGCTCGTGGTTGCGCGATTGGTTTTGGGGGCGGCACCTGACAGCTGTTGGGCCCCGCCCCCAATGCCTTTCGCTCCTGAGATACATGAGGAGATCACGCAGTCCTGGAAGTCCCCGTGCTTCCCGTGACCGTTCGGTGGCCTCCTCCGCCTTCTCTGCCCTCGATGGGGCTGTGGCCAAGGGTACACTGGGGTCCCCCAACTGTTGAACACTCTGTTGCGCACTATGGTGTCCACGGAGGGCTTCGACATGGCGTGGCTATCCTAAGACCCAGCCGCAGGCTCAGTCGCCTCAGTCCACTCGCCGCCGAGGACCGGGTCGCGAAGACCATCAGGCTTGGCTACACGATTCGGTTCGCACAGGCTCCTCCCCGCTTCTGGGGAGTCCGCCCACCATGATGGGGCCTAATGCCCCAGTCATGCGTGCGGAGGTTGCCACCCTACTGACAAAGGGTACGATCGAGTCTGTCCCTCCAGCCGAAATGAAGTCCGGCTTCTCAGCTCTTGCTTTATTGTACCCTAGAAAACCGGTGGATTATGGCCAATCCTGGATCTGCCTGTCTTGAACCGATCCCTTCACAGGCTTCCGTTCAGGATGTTGGCGGCGAACACCTTCTCGAATGCGTTCGTCCAGTAGGTTGGTTTGCAGCGGTCGACCTGAAGGACGCCTACTTCCATGTCTCCTTCCTACCTCAACACAGACCGTTCCTACGGTTTGCTTTTGAGGGGCGGGCATATCAGTACGCGGTCCTCCCATTCGGGCTAGTTCTGTCCCCGCGCGCCTTCACGAAGATTGTCGAGGCAGCCCTTGCGCCGCTCAGGCAGCACGGGGTTCGCATCCTGAACTTCCTCGATGACTGGCTCATAATGAGTCACTCTCGAGCGCAGGTTTGCGAACACAGAGACCTAGTGCTCCAGCACTTAGCCCGTCTGGGCCTTCAGGTCAGCTGGGAGAACGAAGCGTGCCTGGAATTCAGGCCGGCTAACTCTCACGTGATTCTGAGACCGCGGCCTGGATATGTGCCCAAGGTTCCCACCACTCTGTTCAGAGACCAGGTGGTGAACCTGCAAGCGCTGCCTTTGGAGGAGGCAGACCCAGCCTTGGCACTGCTCTGTCCAGTACGCGCCCTCCACACTTACGTAGACAGGACGAAGTGTTTCAGGACCTCAGACCAGCTCTTTGTCTGTTATGGTGAAGAGCGGAAGGAAAGAGCTCTCTCAAAGCAGAGGTTGTCTCACTGGATAGTGGACACCATTGTTTTGGCTTACCAGCAGCAAGGTTGACCATGTCCCCTTGGGGTTAGGGCTCACTCCACCCGGAGTGTGGCCTCCTCTTGGGCTCTAGCGCATGGCGCCTCGCTAACAGACATCTGCAGAGCTGCAGGCTGGGCGACACCGAACACATTCGCCAGATTCTACAATCTCCACGAGTGGAGCCAGTGTCCGACTATGTACTCGCCTCTACTAGTGGCCGGTAATGGACCAGGCTCAGGTGTCTTCGCTTGCTCACCATTCCACTCCACGGACTGGATACGTGCGATATTTTCCTCAGGTGAGCTTCCCCGAAAGCCCTGAGCTCCTCCAGCACTGTCGACGCCGACATCAGTTCAGTCTGCCCTTTCGAGCCCAGACCCTCATGTCCAGCCAGGTGCCCCGTGTGCATGGTTCCCCTCCGACGACCCCCACATGTGTATTTCCGCCGTAAGCCTCCTCAGTGAGCAGGTGTCTTTCCCTTGGCAAGTCCCTGGCATCCCTGGGGTTAGAAATCCACCCTCTGGCTGGTACCCCAGAGTTCTTCCATATGCAGCCCTCAGCGGGTCATATGTGTACTCTCTAAGTCCTCCCTACGGGTAGGCATTTTTGGCATATCTCCACTGGAATATGCTTCCCAGTGTACCTTGGTAATCCTGTGATAAGTGGGAGTCCTTCGTCCGTACTAGTCTTACGACAGGGTACTCACACTTACGCAGGGCACTGGAAGACAGCCGAGTGGCGTTGTTGTATTGGGACCCCGATTCGTTAGTCACTAACGTTACGTCGTAGTGACTGAACGAAAGGGAATGTCTCGGTTACGTATGTAACCCTCGTTCCCTGAGGAGGTTCAGTCTTGACTCCGCAGCAGTAACATAATGCGATGTTGCCAGCGTACTTCCTTATATACCCACGAGGTGGGGCGGAGTTACGCATGCAAATTCTGCATGCCCATGGCATTGGCACTGCCATTGGGCACTGTTAAATTCCTCTAAGGTAATTGGCTTCTAAGCGAAACCCCCATTCGTTAGTCACTAACGTTACTTCTCCGTTCCCTCCTCAGAGAATGAGGGTTACATACGTAACCGAGACATTTCTCTGTCATGTTGTATGCAAGTCTAAACCCAAAGGCACTGAAGTCTTCTTTTTTCGGACTCACAAAGAGGGTTGTGACGTCAATCATTCTGGTATGAAGATCTTTCAAGAGATGTTTTCAGGAGAAGAAACTGTCTGACCTGCCTCATCCTATGTGTTTATTTGTTGTACTGAGTTCATGAAGAAATGTGAAAGAAAAAGGAGCTAAATTTCTTTATCCCTTATCTTTTTTATACATCTCTCACTCTTGTTCTGTCTGGATGATTCTGCTTGAATTATTGATTTGTAGAAGAGCAGAGTTCACTGCAGCCCATGCCAATCCCAAACCATTGTCTGCCATTATTGTGCTCTCTTCTTAAGACAGGCTTCTTTTGGGCCAAGGGCAAACTACATTTCAGAGTCCAGGAGGGAGAAGAGTTTTGGTCAGGAGAGTATAAAGTTCTGACAGGTTTCGCCCGGTTCACTCAACATTTATCCTCAAGGAATCTGCTTTCTGTTGATTAGTTTACTTGCACACTCAGGTCTGGCCCAGGCTCTTCGCTACAGAAGGCACAGTAGAGAACCTTTTTAATTTCTGATGGCTCAGATATGGTGGGCTTCTTCCACGCTTGTTATCTGACTGAAGTATTTGACAGCCAGAGAGCGATTTATAGATGCTGCCTGCATCCAATCGGATTGATTCCCAGCAATGCTTCATCCCGCATCCATATGAAACACTTGACAATGTCTTAAAGCTATAAGGCATCCAGACTGTCATTCTATAAAACAAACCTCTGGTTCATGACAGAGGATGATCTGAGCATAAGGTTTTTTATAAGAAAGGCTTTTTTTGTGGCACATCTGCTGTCATTTGATTGAGCTGCAATGCACTTTCGGTTACCTTTTAGTTTCTTTCTTGCTCTGTTAGTGCGGTTCATTTGAACCTGTGTGAACGCTGCCATCCAAACCCTGATGCTCACCAAACAAGTGGGCCGAGACCGCTGAAAAGGTGGGTCTTGATTAGCTTCCAAACAAACTCTGGTGTGGTTTGAATGACATATGAACGCAGCACGAACCAAAGACATTTAAACAAACCACAAACAGAAAGATGAGACCCTAAAAAGAACAGAATGCTCAGACATAATGTTTTTTTTCTTGTCATAGTCGTGAGTTTGTCCATCACAGTTCGGTACAGGCTTCAGAACCGTGTCTCCACGCAACAGATCATTTGTGTGTGTGACGGAGGGATTCCTGCCCCTGTTGTGGCTCCTTTACACATTTTATAAGCTCTTCATGAGTTCTCAGCTGGTCAAAATACCATCATATGTAGGCTACGTGCACATACAACAAACACATTTATCCCAGCACACAGCTTTGTTTTGGATGTTCGGTAAGTTCCCTCTCAAAATAGACAATACATCATAAAACCTGACCAATCAGGTTGTGAGCATATCCCTATGCCTTTAGGTTCAGTATCTTTTGGTTGTGTGGTAAAAATGCCAATCTGAATGCTAATCGGACCAGGACTAAATGTTTTTTGGTTCGGACCAAGTGAACCGAAGTACGGGTGTGAATTTCCATCCTTAGTTCCATCACAGAATAAAAAAATAAAAATAAAATAAAGGAAATTGCAGCTTTTTATCTTGCAATTCAGACTTTCCCTCACAATTACAGGTTTATATCTCACAATTCTGACTTTATTTCTTCTAATTATGAGTTTAGAACTCAAAATTGTGATAAAAACACAGTCAGAATTGTAAAAAAACTAATATATAAATAAAGATTTGCGAGATATAAACAAACAAAAATCAGAATTATATCGCAGTTCTGACTTTTTTATCAGAATTGCGAGATGATCCTGATTATATTCATAGAACACAAATTCATACTATATAACTTAATTTGTAAGTGTCACAAGTTCTAATTCAAGATAAAAGTGCTTATAAAATGTGATTTCGGACAAAGCCTGTCACATGTTTCATTCCTGTATGAATCTGCTTTTGAACAGTTCTTTTGAATAAATAAATCAATGACTCACTCATGAAGACAATCCCTTTTTGCCACCAACTGGTGTTTAAGGCCTGTTAACATCGGGACGATTTTTGCACGAGTTTATCGATGACGTTTAACGCCTCGTTACTAAACAAAGGGCGCCAATGTGAGTGTGCACACCGACGCGCAAAACGCCAGGCACAAAAGCGTCATTTTTTTAAAAAACGCCTCTGTTTGTATTTTTATTTTGATGCGGCGCGTTAAAAACTGGCCGACCAATGAAATCAGCGCTTTTGTTCACGTGCCTGGAGCTGCTGAAGTGACTGATTAAAAACATGACTGGGTGGTGCTCAAGCACAAAACGCTCTTGCCGAGCGCACATTGATACGACGAAGAAGTAGTAAGTAGACAAAGAAGAAGATGAGCTGCTAATGCTGCCTGCCAGTTAGCAAAAAGTGTGTGAATGGTTTTGGCCATAGACATAATATGTCTATGGTTTTGGCAAGCACGTAATACTGTGTAGTGGACAGCACATTCCAGGGCCCAGTTTATGGCCGGGCCCCTCTCTGTCCATAACAGTGGACAAAGGTTTGCTACATTTTGATTGGATCTTGGTAGACTGACACAAACAAACTGTCCAACGCCATCAGATAAAGATGCTTGGACAACAGCCAGACACCTCTTAGAAGCCAAAAGGACCACCTCTTGTACCAAGCCTAGGAAGGACAAGACATCTCATTGGTCCACATGAAGTTTCTGCCCTTCACCCAAATCCCTAGTGTCCTGGTCTATGACTGCCATAAAAATTCCACAGGACCTCAGCAGTAGTGGGTGAAAGAAAAACCAAAATGATCTATCCAAATCCAGTCATAACTATGTTTGGAAACCTTAAGACTGATGTAAACTACACACATCCATTTCATACTTATTCAGAGAAATAAGTATTCTCAGTGACAGCTATTTGTAATGCAACATCTTACACAGAATCATCTGTTAATGAACAAATGAATGAACAGTTCAATCTTTTCCCATCATGTTTGGATTCTATTTGTTTAGAATATTGCCAAGGGTATTCTGATGGTGGTTTGGAAAGTGAGAAATGCATTGGTAAACTTTAAAGACACTTTAAAGACTTCTAACTGTGTACAGTATGCAAATGAGTTTCACAGGAGAAAGGAGGGTGAGTCTCACTGTGGACCCCCTCTGATGCCAGCAGCCAATCGCAACACTGGAATGAAGAAGCGCCAAATTGCAATCTCCTCCTATTCGGAAAAGGATAAAGGTACCCTTTCAACAGACACACATTGTTCTGAGTCTCCCTTCAAGAGAGACATAACAGATACACCGTAATGTTCTGAGTTTCTCCTTGAGAGAGACAAACAGTTCGCCAAGTCCTGAGTCTGTCCCGCAAGGATAAGGCTGTGACAGAGCAACCAAGTTCTGAGCCTCTGGTTCATCCAGAGAGACAACAAAAGATCCAAGGATCTGAATCTACAGCTTGTGAGGCAGCAACAGATATGACCACGTTCTGAGCCTCCAGCCTGTGAGGAAAGAGACATTAACAACCAATACGTTCAGAGTTTTAGTCCAGCGAGACTATAGCATGTCCCGAGTCTCCATGCCAGAGAGACCAAAGCGGATTGACCAAGTCCTGAGTGTCTGACCCACAGAGTCAGAAGACACACAGAGATATTTGCAACAAGGTTAAGCTCAGGAGAGCAAACCTTCACTTCGAGGTTCCTTCGTCTGCGTGTTCCAGATTAAGGACCTTCTGCACCTACTTCAGGGCCTCATCTGCGTGTTCCAGATTTTAGGACCCTTTGGTGCTCCAGGAGATCAGCATCCCACAGATCTTCGTGTTCAAGACTGTTGAAACGGATTCCAGCTCCTTCCATTGTCACCCAGCACAACCAGTGGAAGAAGTCACCTCCATCGGACTGCTTACTCAACCAAGTGGAACGTAAATATCACTTAACCAAACCTCTTTCCAGAAACCTTGGCATTGTTGTATATATCAGTATATGATTTTCTAATTTACATTAGAGGTAATTTAACTGATGCTAGTTAATAACAAATAATCTTTCGTTATTTGTTTGATGCATAATAAGGTTCTTCACCTTAGTTTCAGAGAAACAACAGTTTATCTTTCCATAAGATAACGCAACTCTTCCATAGCCACACTCAACTTAATCACATGTATTTTATATATCTTATGCACTTTATTCTTTTATCATTCATTGTATTCATTTAGTAGTAGTGCTAGTTATTCTTGTTTATCTTTTGTTAATAAAATCTATTTTATTACAATTGTGTCTTACTTGTGCTGATAATACAGAAAAGGTTCTACAAGTTAGAAATCTCACCAATCTTTCAGATAAATCAGCTGACCAACTCTCCCCACTTTACATTCAATCTAAAATGATTGAACCACCTCCCGTTTGGAGCGTTCTCATAGAGCCAAGGTAAAAGACCTTGATTAGTGTCCCAAACTAAGAGAGGGGGAAGGTGGTCATCTGATGTACTCATAACCACACCTTAAGTGACAGGTGATCCAAAAATCACAACGTCTGCGGTGACGTGAGTACCAATCACTACCTTACTTAACGTCCTTGGATGGACGAAGGTAAAATCACTACATAATTGGCGTCCCTTGTTTAGGCCCAAAAGTGAAATTATTACAACTGTCTCTCTTCTTCTTCTGTGTGACAAGCGAGTGTCAGAGGCGTAAAGTGCCGCAGCACCACCTTGTGTACCGGGAGCGCATCTACAGAATTTGCACGTTCACTTGGCGCATCGCCAATGAAAATTGCTTGGGTGTGAACACTCAAGACGCGCCAAAAAACGTCACGAAAAAAAAGCTGGCGATAAGCGCGCGCGATATTCGTCCCGGTGTGTACAGGCATTTACAATGTAACCTGTAGAGTCACTGAAAACTCCCCACCACTAATACACAGTCTGACAGTCTGTCTGGAACAAACACAGACAAGCACAGGAGGGACACAAATAGTGACATTTCCCAGTACTGTTGGACATATATCAGCACTCAACCAATCAAATTCGAGTACTGAAATTAACTGTTTGACAATCAACATCAATGTATTTATATGTTAACACTTTGTTAAATATTAGGGCTGAGTCACGATTTTTGAATATCCGATTAGTTGATTTAATTATAGAATATCGAATAGGTTGTGCGATTATCGTCAAAAAAAATCCCCATGTTTTCGGTGTTGATGTGGTGGTGATGCGTTCATGTAACCAGAGGGTGGCGCTGCCAATAACACACCTAAAAGCTGTCAATCAACTCTCAGGGTGTTTTATACTGGGCACGTTTGCTGCGTGATTCTCCTCTGCAGCGTTGTTCTGGTTCACACTCAACTTGAACCCGGGTGCTTTTGCTTTCATCTTACGTCATCACAAACGCGCACGATAGAAAACAGAATGCGGGTCAATATATAATTTTTTTTAATTTGGTGCTATTATGCGCAGCTGAGTAAATGACACTTGGGTTTAACGTATGTGTTCCGCTTGAAGGCAGCTTTTGCTTCTTGCAAACAGACTCTTTTGAGGAGACAGTGAATTGCCGTTAAGTTGCTGCCTTGATGATTGCACTCGCTATGCGCGAATACCCTGCAGACTCGCTCTTACTTGTATCTAAGGTAAATCATTAACACTGTCATCCCTTACATGTGTGTTATTGAACTAATGACATTGTAATCAGCTAAAACGCATGCGCTGGTTACTTTTCTTCCTGAACAAGTGCGCACCCAAGTGTTGCTTTCACATTCACAGGAATCACGGCACAGTTCGAGGTTGTGGGTTCTCGGGTTCGCACCAAGCTGACAGTATTTCACATTAGCAATTTTTCATGCGAACCGTGCCCCATTTTGAACTAAACTGCCAGTGTAAAAACACCCTGAGACAACAGAAGAAGAACACATTGGGCCCTATTTTAACGATCTGAAACGCAAGTGTCAAAGCGCAAAGCGCAAGTAACTTTGTGGGCGGGTCTCGGCGCTGTTGCTATTTTCCCGGCGGGATAAATGGCTCTTGCGCCCGGCGCAAATCTAAAATGGGTTGGTCTGAAGTAGCTTCATTATTCATAGGTGTGGTTTGGGCGTAACGTGAATAAACCAATCAGAGCGTCATCCAACATTCCCTTTAAAAGCAGGTGCGCAAGTTCCATTATGGATTGCTTATTATTATGGCGTATTTACCAGGCGCACGTCAGGAGCGGTTCACAGCCGAGGAGACTGATGTTCTTGTAAGAGCAGTGAAAGACAGAGAAGTTGTGTTGTATGGGGATGGGAGAAACCCACCCAAAATAGCGTCGGTTAAATAAATAATTAGCCTGAATAATTTGTAAGCTAGATTTATGCCTATTTTTTCACATCTTCGTGGCACACCACAATGATTTCCGTCATCTCATGTGTTAATATTTTTTTAGTGTAACAATTTATGATTTGCAAAAATAACTGTTGCATCTGTGTAGATTACATGAGCAAAGTGTATGCGCGTTGTGCACGCTATGGTCAAGCATGCGCCCTTAAAATAGCATAATGAACAACGCGCAACGCGCCACTGACTTTAGACTAGGTTTTTTCTGGTCAGTGGCGCAATTGTTTAATGGAACAGCAAAATAGCACCAGGGATTGTTTGCGCCGGAACACGCCTCCTTTTTTGCGCTGAACCGCCCAGGGTGCGCAAGTTCATTCACTAGTTTAGCGACATGCTTCTGTGGAGGGAAAAGCGCGCTTTGCGCGGGTGCAAAATAGGAATGACACATGCGTCGGTGTACAAAGTCAATTGCGCTGGGTGCAAGATAGGGCCCATTGTCTCACATGCACACTGTAGACTTACGTGGCATATATAACGTTACGGTAACTTGGGGCGATATCAAATAACATGTCATATGTTTAAGCATGTTACAATAATTATATGGCTTGAGTTAATATAACCTATTCCCTAATGAATTAAATAGTTTGTTATCATACAGATTGAGAGCATAAATTATCTCTCTCCCTCTCTCTCCCTCTCTCTCCCTCTCTCTCCCTCTCTCTCTCTCCCTCTCTCTCCCTCTCTCTCTCTCTCTCTGTTTATATGTGTGTAGCCTATACATGCGTGCATGCGGGGGAGCAGTTGCGATTTTTCTAATAATAATCGAATAATTCCCAGCAATCATCGAATATTATTTTTGCTTGAAATGCCCATCTCTACTAAATATCATCTTTTACAGTATGTTCCACAGAAGAAAGTAAGTCATACAGGTTTGGAACGACACGAGGGTGAGTAAATGATGACAGAATTTTCATTTTTGAGTGAATTATCTCTTAAAAAGCTTTACTACCAAAAGATTCATTCAAACTAGGGTCACATGAACATGAAATCTCTCCAGCTATTTCTCTTTCTTCATATTACCCAGTTATTAGCATTCAACACGGCAAAGCTGATTGAGATGACCTGCAATAACAATCCGTCCAATCAGTGATTTTGGTGCACTTAGCGTCAAGAGAGGCAGCCTGTCCAAAGAATGATGATTCTGTCATGACATACTCACACATTTCTGCAAATTATAATGAAGCCTGAGAGGAAATTTGTTGTGTCCTTTTCAGGTGAAAAAGGCAATTACCAAGGCACAATTCATTTTAATTTTATAAATGTTCATTGTTTTCATTTACGACAACATTCCAGCTCAACGTTTTGTTTTGCCAGCCAACTGAAGGGACAATGTAATTATTCAGATATGCATGACGGCTCGACTATTGAGCTGAAACAGAACTGGATCACTGGACTTGGAATACATATAAGGGCTTATAAATTGGTGTAGCATACCTGTCTCAAGGCCAGTAAGATGGTAAGATTAATTTCTATGGTGATTCATTAAGGAAAAAATGACTCTGATAAATATATGTGAAAGGTAGAAGTTATTCAAAGGGAAAATAAAACAATGGGATGGGCTTCGAAGAGTAAATGCCAGAGCTTTTTCAAAATTGTGCTTGCACAAACACCAAATTCTGCAACCAAAACCATACACTTGTGTAAATGTGACATTTTAGAAATTAATATCTTATTATTTTTGGTGACATTTGATGTGATCATGCTCCTCTTCAGTGCTGTGTAATTCAGTCATATTACACTTTGCACCTGTGATGGCAATTTTCTAGCAGTGGAGAGTCAGACAGAAAGTTATTCCCTTGGCTAAAGGGTGTAAAGCACTAATGGAATTCTAAAACCCTTCAATGCAGTACTGGAGGTATTTATATCAGCTGGATCATTGCTCAAAAAAAAATCTGCCTGCAAAGAAGCTTTCACCTTAAATCCTCTGAATCTTCAATAATTCAGGGGAAAATGTTCAATTTATGATTTATGACAATTTTTGAGAAGCAACTGTATTCTCATTTACCAATAATATTATGCATTTCTGTGATGGATGTCTTGTCTATGGTGGGCCAGGGGGCACAGTGCTACAACATTAGCCAGGTCCATTGATATACAGTATGTGGGTGTTTCTTCAAATCTGGCACTTGTTCTTAGAGATCAGTTTGTGTTGTGTGATGATGAACCTGGATGATGACATCGTCACTAGAGTGCCAGCCTAGTACTATTCTGTGTTTATTTGGTGTTTGTACTGATTTCATACGTTTATTATTTGTTGCGTATTGATGGTGTATGTGTGTCTATGGACAATACCAACATCAGTTGTTCAGCTTGTTAATTTTAAGTAAGTTACTCAAACACATGTAATGTCTGACCTGTCTGATCAAGTGTTTTGGGGATGGGCTCTGGTAGCATGTGTAGCCGGAATGTACCATTTTCCAAAATAGAGAGAGACTTTAGTGCTATGATGTGTTAAAGGTTTTATTTTGTGTTTGTATGTTGTGCTTGTTTGTATTATGATGATTATTTGAGTAGTAAATTAGTTTTTGAACAGGTATTTATAGTATTTAGGTGATCATGTTATGCTGTGGAATTCCTTGATGAAAGTACCAGGAAAAGGTTGCCCCCATGACAATGGTTCGTCCCACTAGTGTTTGGCGGGAAACGTATCTATTTAAGCCATTGTCTGAGTATGTTTGGGAAAAGGAGGAAGGTTGTAATCTGTATGCAATGTAATCTTGCTGAATATGTTTGTCTGAGGTGAGACCTAGTTTATTCTACTAGGCATTGTTTAGTGCCAGGGGTGCTTCTCAATTCTTATTTGTGCATCCTCGTTTCCTCTCCTAACTTCCTTTCCTCGCGTCTTATCTCCACCCCTTCAGGATGCGAGGGAAGGACACAAGAAAAAGACGCGAGGACGGAGGAATTGAATCAAGTGAAATTACATATCCCCGATCCCTTTAGTGTCACTTTAAAGCATCGTCAAATAATGATGACTCTACACCGCTGGATTTAGTTTGCACATCGGGATTCTTGAACATTAGAGATAACTATTTATATTGTAATAGTTTCAACCCCTACAAAATACCACATTTGTCCATATTTTATTTAATATTACCAGTTATTAATGACAACTATTTACTCATCGTTATTAACTGCTTTTTATTTGTTCTATAGTATTACAGTTTGTTTCTTTCATTTTCTTGTGCTTTGATATAATTCTGCAACTGTCAGTTGTTGTTATTTGACATACATTTGTGTCAATAAACTGTGGCAAGAAGTGAGGGGAGGAGAATTAAAATCTGTATGATCTGTAGTTTGTCTTTTTTTAATATGTTATGGCTTGGTTATGGTAGTATTTTGCATCATAATGAGCAATATTGGGACGTCACGCGCATACCCTCTATAGAGTGGTGCAGGTATGACATCACTTTGTATGCCCAAACTCAAAAGCGAGTTAGCATTTTAGTACTTCCGGTTCCCTCGTCCTGAAGTCAATGTTTTTTTGTTTTGTTTTTAATGGGATTTTGGTTAAATGGCTGAAATAAGGTCTGTGGTGAACATAATCTCAAGAAACTTTCACGATTTTCTTCTATGACACAGACATCAGTATTACCCCACTTGAGATTTTTGTTTTTAAAGCTGTTACGTGTCTTAAAAAGGCGTTTGCTAACTAGTGGCTAAATGGGACTACAGGCTGTCGGGGAGATTAAATGTCATCACACCAAGCAGGTAACCTCACTCCGCTTTTACAGCCTCATTATGCTTATAATTGTGCTCTTATAATTTAGTCTAACTCAGACGTTATGGGAATAACGGTTTGAGATAAAAACTGAAAGAGTTGTCAGCAGTTTAGGGATTGTGACGTTGAAATCGCGGGACCGTGGTGTAGTTTGTTTATAGCCTACCTATAGCTTTTTACTTCTGGCGACTGCATTTAGGCTTCAAAATTAGTTTGTTCATCTGTGATAATTATCTTTACGGATAAAAAGTGTATAATAAAGTATCATAAACTTTTGCTGATCACAGAGCTTGTTTTTTTGTTATAATCCAAAAACCTATTGGAACCAGTGCAATGCTAACTGCCGGTTGGCCTACAAAGTGACGTCATACCTGCACCTTTCTATGGGGCCCATCAACTGTTTGGTTACCCATATTCTTTAATAATGTCTTATATATTTTGTGTTTAGCGGAATCCATACAGGTTTGGAACAACTTGAGGGAGAGTAAATGATGACTTAATTTTTTTTAATTTTGCCATATTATACAAAAAGTGTGAAATTATTATTTAACAGTCTATATTTAGTTATATGCATAAAATGTTAGATATGAAAGTAGCCATAGCAAGGCAAATGAGGGTGCTTTCACACTCGGTTCGATTGCCTGGACCAAACCCGAGTTCGATTGCTCCCCCCTCCCCCTGCCCCCGCTGGACTGTGTTCATATTATATTATTTGGGTCTGAACCGGGGTTCGTTTGCGTCATCAAAGCAGCAGCTGTTTACCCCGTTGCTTAGTAACGACAGCGTGCGTGAAGGCGGCAAAATTCATAGTGTTGCTCACCTCACTTTTATATTTTTGTTTTTTAACCGTTGGTTTTCTTTCTAAAGCTTCAGTATGTAATGGCACTTGCGTCTATCTGCCGTGAATGTACTGCAATGCTCTGAAGAACGCTGAAGGCGAGCAGAAATAAGGTACAGCTCTCTGCTTGAAGTACATCAGTCACGCTCGCCAGGAAAATGAGTGAAACACACACAAACACACATTTTTATCAAATTATACGTCATTAATAGTGTTCACTTCCGCAATTTAGTATGATTGCATTCACATCAGCAGCGAACCGTACCAGAGTTCACATGAACCGTCCGTTTGATCGCAACGGTCATTAATCGGTTGTCGGTGCACATGTCAAACTAAGGATCAGAGACTTCAGATTTTAGCCTAGGATCAGAGAAATCTTTTAGGATTTCAAAATTTGTCTCAGATGGCCAAATCGTGGCCAAAATCGCACAGTGTGCACCCGGCTTTAGAGTAGTTTAATATAATGTAATTTCCAACACAAAATTCTGTTAAAGGGCATATTGCAGGTTAAATTTTTTTCTAGATTAATTTATAACCTTGTATGAAAATACCATATGAAAAGGTAGTGCAGGATTTAAAATGTTTTAAAAAGACATAAGAGCACAAATTTAGTAGATAAAGTGGCCATTTCGTTGGCCGCTTGGAAAAAGCGCTTTTTTTTCAACATCGCGTCATATTACGTCACGAGAGGGAGTGGTTCGCCGAGCTCTGCGTTGGCTCAGTGCAGAATAGGTTGGTATTCAGTAGAGTCTGTGTATTTTCGGTAGTTTTTCTATTCCAATTTATCATTGTCAGGCTGTCAGGGCGTTTTGTGCAGGTGAAGAAACGGGACTTCCCTTCATGCATCTGCTTGGAAACACACGGTGGTGTGTGTAGTGCTTTAGACCGGAGGATTATCATCCCAGCGATGTGATGGAGTCAAACATTGTTATACTCGTGTAAGGCCGGCTACACACTGGCTGCGTGACGTGAGCGTGGCGTTTTCTATCTGTAGACCGGCTACACACTGCAAGCGTGGCGTTTCAGCTGCGTGGCGTTTTCTCTGTCTTTGCACCGCTTTGCACACCCGAAGCGTGTCTGACGCGGCGCTGCTGCTGCTAGGTGACGTAGTGGAAGGCCTATACTTCATGTTAAACATAAAATATATAAATAAATATTTATATAAATATATAGCCTACTGATACAGCAAAGACAGCGTCAGCACTCGGCAGTATTGACGGCCGAATAGGCAACAAAATGTTTTGCTCTGCATTGGCAGGTGCAATATTTGAAAATCGATATTATATATATTTTTTTTAATTACAATTATATCTGCATTTATGTCAAAACCTAGAGACTTTCACACATAAAAATGTCATTTATTAATATGTATTCGTGTCAAAATGACAAACAGCTTTTCCTATTCTATTTTGCTTGGAAACGCTTCCAACACTCTTGCGTGTCGCATCGGTTCTATTTCTAGCACGCGCTTTCGGCATGTCTCGAGCCGCACGTGTCACGCAGCCAGTGTGTACCTTGCCTAAAGGATGAATAAACATCCACACGCGATGCTTTTGCCGTCGTGTTTACATTAATGAATACAAAGTATGTACATTAACACAAATGAATACAGTCTCACACTTTTTCGAAAAAAAGTTCTGTGATATTTTATTCATGCCATGTATGCACATTCAAGTTCACTCAAATACATAACGTCATACATCCTCACACTAGCGGTGAATCGGCACGAAATAAACCCATAATACAGAATTAATGAATAAAGGATAAACACAATAACACAACGTTACTGTCTGTGGTTCGGCGGTCAGCGGGAGATGTGACAGTCCCGGATCCGTCAGAGATGCAGCTCGGAGAAAACGTGAACTGTGCACCGTGGCGTGAGTCTTGTAAGTTACCAAATCAGTCGTGATGAGAAACCGCTAACGTTATATCACATAACGTTTAGTGTGGACGGATATTAACGAGTGTGACTTTTCCTGATGGTCAAAGCCTATAAGTTTCTGTTATTGGTAAGTAAATCAATAACTTACTAGATAACAATAACGTTACCAGCTTTGCTATTGCCTGATACATGATAATAATCAGTACAGTGTTGTGATCTGAGCACAGTGATCATATCGTTAGCTAGCTTTATAGCTAACACTGGTCTCTCTCCGAGACACCTGCCGCTGTTCTCCACTGTTTCTCCTCACATAAATACTCAATCTGTCTCCTGTAATCGTTGTTCTGTCTAATCCTGGTCTGTCCCTAATTGTGTGTCATAATTGTATGGCTGTGGTCTGCCATATGAGTATTAATAAACATTTATAATGTCCTCAGCGTCCGAGCTGTCATTGCGATCCATTGTTTTCCTATCGTTGAAATTCACCGCACTCCCTCTCGTTATGTCACGTCCGGTTTTGGCATTTTTAGATGCGGAAGTAAAATTTTCTCACAAAAACGACTCCAAAAGCCTTAATAGTGTATTTTAAAGTATATTTTAAAGAAAATCTAGTTCCTACATTATTTTTCAATACATTGACTCACTGGAGTCTCTAACCTGCAATATGCCCTTTAAACACAAAACATAATTTGTGATGTACCAGACATTTTGTGGTGGAAAATAGTTACAGAAAAAAAAATCTGAAATCAATGATATTATGACCATATCATCACCTCTCTAAACTTTGGCAGATTTACACAGCACATAATTGTGGAGTTTGGACCAGTGACCCCTCTCACCCGTCTCTGCTCTCTCTTTTTTCTGCTTGGTACTCGTGTAACATCTGGCCTGTTATCTCTTGCCTGCCACATCAGCCCAGAATATTTTTTTAATGACTACTGGATATTGGCTGGATTGTCTGTTATCTGGAGGGAAACAAGGAGGCTAATGATGCCATATCTTCAGCATTACCTGTCTCTGGGTGTCCAATTAACTCCTTTAGAGTGAGAAGTTAAGGGGGTTCGGCCAGTGCAAACTGCTAGAGAATAAATCACTCTCTGGTCTCGTTTTAAACCCGGACGAAGTCAAGTAGAAATGGCATCAGATTGCCAGGTGGATCAATAGAGATATTGTTAAGGGAGTTTTGTCTGACAGAGCAGCATCTCACTCCTGTGATAAAAGTGAG
Source organism: Romanogobio albipinnatus (assembly GCA_023566225.1). Lineage (NCBI taxonomy): Eukaryota > Metazoa > Chordata > Actinopteri > Cypriniformes > Gobionidae > Romanogobio > Romanogobio albipinnatus. The sequence continues at coordinate 22,857,925 of CM042260.1, read as the reverse complement.
AAGGGTATACGAAATACCTCAGGGCAGACTGGGAACAAGCATTGGATGCGACTGAGGAATATCTGGCAGAATGTGCGATGTAATTTTAAAGTCTTACAAGTGATAGCATATCACATGGTAACTGATACTATAATGACTTTCTGAATGGATTGTTATTGTTATTCTTTTACCTAAAGGGATAGTTCGCCCAAAAATGAAAACCCACCCTCATGTTGTTCCAAGGCACTATAGCTTTCTTTTTTCCTGTCTTCCATATTTTGAAGAAAATATTTTTGGTTTTGTCCATACAATGTCAGTGGGGTACAAAACAGCCCCATTGGAGCCCATAGACTGTAATTCCATAGACTGCAATGATGCGTTTTCACAGTTATTAACGTCGTAAATCTTGCAACGTTTTTTTAGATTTTCATTAAAAAAAAAATTACTTTGTTTTTTATTGTTGAGGCATTAAAATACAGAAAACTAGTAAATGCTGCTGTTTGAGTGTTTCTAATATAACAGCTGAGGAAGTGACGTAAATTGTGAATTTTTTTCTCTTCTCTGATCACGTAATTCGAACTTTGAAAAAGTACTACTTCATGAGCAGGGACTCTGAGGGGGGAATTTTTACCCAGAACTTAATTTAGACCCTGGTTCCTGCAGTCAAAACACGAGTACCATCCCAAGGTTCCTTGGGAAAGTTCTTGCGGTGGAAACGTGGCTTTTGTCATTTTGTGGTGCTTTTTTCCCCTCATTTTACTATTAGAAGCAGAACATGAATGTATATATAGAAGAGTTAGGAACTGAATCGAGACAAAATGTGGGACAGATCTGAACCTGTGCACACTAGGCCAGAGCTCTTTCCATCTTGAGATGAGTTGGCATCACCCTGTTATGTTATGATGATGTTGTGTGCACATTTAGTCACCAGAGACCGAAAACAGAGCAGGCATTTCAGTCTGTGCTCTACTAATTCCTCTATATTTCATTGAAAAGCATCCATCAGCGTGTGTCTTCCCATACCTACCGTAACAGATAAGCTCGATAAGGCCCATTTATCAAGCCGTTCTCTATTTAAGGAAAGAGAGAGTGTCGATCAATACCAGGCTCCCACTGGGGTTCATTCTACTCAGTGGGTTGTACTGTCAGAGAATCATTATGCAACAGTAATCTCCCCAACATGAGAAAAGAGCCCGTGTCCTCCAGAGAAAAGCCTACTGATGATGAGATGAATTTTCGTTCAGTGCCAAGTTTCAATGTGGGGGCTGCCATTTCTTTTTTTTCCAGGAGGAAAGCAGTGCTCTCCCAATTTAGGTCGGTCTGATGAGCCCTTCTTCCTGGCTATCATGTCAGACTTTCCCCCGGGAGGGCTGAAAAGGCAGACAGGCGTTTCGCAATGGACAGCGGCATGAACAGCCCTTCTGGCTCTGAAGAGGTGGCTCTCGCCACTGTGATACTCTTGACAGGAAAATGAAGCTGTCATTCATGGCCCTGATGTGTAGAGCCAAGATCACGGCACATGTGACGGCAAGGCTTTCCTTCTTACATGAAAGAGTGGAAGAAAGATGTCAATCTCTTTTACATCACTTAGATAAAATGGGATGAGGCACGAGGGGACCTTAAAGGAGACAGGACTGATAAAGATGGAGGGACATGTCTTTTGAAGTGACAGAAAGCTGCAAATTCGAAAGAGATGGCATAATGTGGGTCCCAGGCAAGAAGAACTAGATACGATGGAAATGAGATTTGTGTCTCGCCGATCTATTTTTTTTTTTTTTCTTTCTGGGAGGGATTGAAATATTTGTGCCAGGATTCTGTTGTTTGAGGGGGAGGAAAGAGAGAGAGAGTTGGAAATGTTGATGCTGAAGTAGAAATGGAATTTAATAATTTATAAAATGGCTCTCAGGGTGCATCAAGCTCATTGGGGAGCCATACACATGCAAATACAGTACGAGTCAAACAAAAGCAAAAAAAAAGAACAATTGGTTTAGGGTTTTTCTCTAAACAGCAGCTGTTGTTGGAAAGTTTCTTTCTCCTTGGTTTCATTTGTCTCAAAACCAAATTAACCTCCAGCTTATTGTTATGGAAGGGGTGATATTGGATATTCACACTGGGGTTTTATCAAAGTGAATATCAAACCTAGACTGTACACTAGAGGCTCGCAATTCCGTGGGACTACCACAGGATCGATGCAACAGAGTTAGGCATTTTTAGGCAAATTTGATTGGCAGGTGCGTGCATAGGAAGAGTGTGTGTAAGGCTGGTCAAGGCTTAGCCTTCCCCTGCCTGCTGCTGCTTCTGATTGCTTTTAGAGGGAACCATAACTGCTGGTCTAGGATCAGTTTTCTCCTTAATAATAGCATATTGGCTAAACAGATTTGGCAAGCGATCCAGTGCGTATCTGTGTTTGCGATCAAAGATTTCTATTTTACAACACATTTTTGCAGCATTGAGCAATGTAGCCAATCACAAACATATCTGTTGATTTCTTGAATGCAATGGCCAATCAGAGGTATTTAAGTTAGAATCCATTCACCGGTTAAAATGGCGGAGTTTTGTTTTTTTTAGCAATGGGTTCTGCACACCCGTGAATCCTTTCATTATAACAAACAAAATGTAGACATTATGAGAGATTCATAGCGCAATCAGCTTCGTTGATTATAATGGAACTTTAGATTATCTTTTGATTCAATTAAATAAATCTTTCTGCCATGACAAATCATGCATGCAGTAACCTATACTCGCTTTTCTGTTCAAATGGACAGTGGTTTGTGTATGTACTGGAAAAATCTATGTATACTTTTACCTGGGGTTTTTTTGCTGACGGGACAAAACATGAATGTTGTGGGTGGGAGTCCTGGGTTCCAAAAATATTAACTATTAAACATTTTCATCGTTACTGCACAGAAAAATGATTACGTTTTACGTTTATCACACTAAATGGAGTAAATTGTCACAATTGAACCTACAAAACAACCAGTTTGCTATTAGTATATATATATATATATATATATATATATATATATATATATATATATATATATATATATATAATTTTTTTTTATTTTTTATTAATACTTTTATTCAGCAAAGACAAATTTAATTGATCAAAAGTGACAGTAAAAACATTTTATTCATCAAATTAATCTGAAAACAAAAAATCATGGTTTGCATAAAAATATTAGGCAGCTGTTTTCAACATTGATAATAAGAAATCAGCATATTAGAAGGATCGTGTGACACTGAAGGCTGGAGTGATTGTGCTGAAAATTTAACAGGAATACATTATATTTTAAAATATTTTTCATTATAAACAGTTCACAATATTACTGTTTTACTGTACTTGGTTAAAAACGTAAACAAAAACAAATGCATCTATAAATGGACTAACACCTTTATTGTTACTACTAGCTGCACCGGTTCTATGCACATATGCAGAATGGATTCCTGTATATGGCAATCTTGTTTACACCTGTTTAACGATCACTGAGTTTGGGTTACAAATGGATGATCAACTCGGTTTCAGAACCCAGCAGGAGTACAAAAAGAGCTCCATCTCCCTTAAATTAGTCTGGCCCGGCGGCTGTGTTTCCAGCCAAGAGTGAATGGCGTGATTGATTAAGGCTGGTGTGAGCTGAGGTGAGGGGAAACAGAAAGCAGTCCATGCAGATAACATTGGTGGAGCAAACTTGGCCCTAGAGTTTAATGAGGCGTAGACTTCATACTGCAAATCACCACAGCCCCCCAGAAGGCCAGGTGAGGCGTGCACACATGTGTCTTTTGGCCACGTTTCTTATGCACCTGCATCCATACCAGTATTCCTGGATCAACGGCATTCACAAGTACCAGCTGTACGCCGTGTGTCAGAGACCACTCACCATCTGTCATAATGTCTGTCCATCACCACAATGATCATTTTTTGCTGTTGTTTGTTCATTTTTCTTGTCGTTCATACTCGTTCTTTCTGTCTGACTGCTGTTTGGCATCTCTTCAGTCACTCAGGGAGGTTGGCTTCCTGCCTGCAACCACCATGTGCGGGTCCCTTCTGTATCTGTCAGCCCTGTCGGCTAAGTCTGAAATGTGCAGGTCTTTATTCCTGGCTCCATTGTGGAATAGCAGAAGTATTTGCTACTAATTAAGTATAGTGGAGATGAAATTCCTTAAGAGGATGGACTGTTCGAGCTGTTAGTTTGTTTTATTTTTAGCTAATTTTGGGATTGGTTCCTTCTGTGGAGACCTAGGGTAAATCAATATACATTTATGCTACACTAGTGAACAGTTTATTTATTTGCCACCACAAAGCACCTTATCTCTTTTAATGGAAGGCTGGAGATGTAGTCACACATCAAGCATTTGCATGGAGCTCTATCACACAGTACATTTTACACGTATTTACCCTGGAGCCGCCTTGCGGAATAGAGCTTGTTTTAAAGTAATTAGACTCTTGCATATATGACGCCAACAGTGTGTCATCTGCTGAAATAGTGTTTTTCAACTTGAAATGATTTTCAAGTTCCAATGATTTTCAAAGAGTTGCAGCATCCAACTGTGATTCATCTCTGCAGGTTAATGGAGTAAATTAGCAAACTATTGTTTTGCTATGAAAGACAGTGTATGCTTGTGTGATTTTGGCTTGCGCGTGTGCTTTAGTCACAAGCTTGTGTGTATGTTTGCCTCTAGGGCACTTGTGTTTGGATCATCTTTGCTGCTTTCTCTGCATGCAGATGTGGGCATTTGCACGCACATCAGCGCTTGAGAATGGCAGTCCAGCAGCCCCCAGAGCACCGCGTGCACTCCCAAAGAGCCAAGTGTTAATCCTTTTGAGCGTGTTGTGTCTTTACACACAGAGGGAATTAGTACTCGTATCTGTGGACTAGACCGTAAAGTACTCTTCAAATCTCAAGCACTGTAATTACTATTGTCTGCATGTTATAAGCAGCCATCAAACAGCTGTTCAGAGATTCAGTCCTGTGGTAGATTGTGTAGTTGTGGTAGCGTTCAAACAATTGAGCATTAGCCACTGTAAGGTCATGGGTTCAAAACCCATAGAATGCATGAACATAAAAGAAAAAAAAAATCTTCATTTTCCAGATAAATAAATGCATATGTAATGTAAATGTGGAAAATTAGGATAGGTGCATTTAGGATATATGACTGTTTAGTGTATGCATGATTTCTGCAGCTTTTTAAAGGGTTAGTTCACCCAAAAATGTCTTCTGTCATTAATGACGTCCCCTCATGTCGATCGACACCCGTAAGACCTCCGTTCATCTTCAGAACACAAATGAAAATATTTTAGTTGAAATCCGATGGCTCAGAATGGCCTCCATTGGCACAATGCACTGTACACTCTCAAGACCCATAAAAGGTACTAAAGACGTTGTTACAAAGTCCATCTCACTACAGTGGTTCTACAATAACTTTATGAAGCGACAAGAATAGTTTTTGTGCGGAAAAAAACCCTAAATAATGACTTATATAGTGATGACCGATTTCAAAACAAAGCTTAGAAGCGTTATGAATCAGTGAGTCAATTCAGCGGCTTGGATCGCCAAAGTCACGTGATTTCAGCAGTTTGGCAGTTTGACACACGATCCAAATCATGATTTCAAATAATTGTATGGCAAAATTTATCTGACATCGATTAGTAAAACAAACAAAAAAATAATTTTATTTGGGCTGTCAATTGTGTAACTGGATGGATGGATGGAACCAAGATGGTTTGTCACTGGCCTATAATTGAAGTCCTGTGATGGTTTTCTCATTAACATAATATTTCACTTATTATTTCCCAGTTGGAAATGAATAAATGATTAATTTAAATGGTGCAGAATGGATGGATGGATCTTATGGATGGATGGATGAATTGATGGATTAACATGGATGGAACCAAGATGGCTTGCCGTAGAAGTCCTTTGATGGTCTTCTCATAACCATAATTTTTCACTTAATATTTCATAGCTGATTTGTTAAAAATGAATACATGATTCATTTAAATGGTGCACTTTCCATTTTCTTTTGTGTTTGCAGATGGAACGCCTTACACATGGTGGGTCGGCCGCGGTAACGAGAAGCACTTTTACTGGGGCGGCTCTGCTCCTGGAATTCAAAAATGTGTTTGTGGCATTGAGCGCAACTGCACCGACTCCAAATACTACTGCAACTGTGATGCTGACCAGAAGCAGTGGTAAGTCGCCACATTATTTGAGTTGCAAAATGCTGTTTCCATGGCGATTGCCAAATCCGGCAGCTAATTGTGAGCTTTAGATTAAGTTGCTATTTATGAGTTACTGACCTTCTTAGGCCACCTATTAAACTTATGAGAGACAAGCAAGCCATGTTCCCATCTGCCTTATTGTCTCTCTGTATTTATTAAATAGCGGTGTCTGCTTCGTGACACGGTTGTCTCGACCTCAGCGTTTGTGCAAATGGCAAACAGATTGCGTTGATAAAGAAGTTTGAGTAGAGCTGAACCCTGATATTTCCATCAACAAAAGCTCTGGCTGGTGTGTTTGGTGGCTTTATTACCAAAGAGAGCTGTGGGCGATATTGCAGAAGAGGGGAACAAGGTCATTCGTCAGGAGCCTTCATAGAATTGTCTGTAATGCATGTGGGTATGTATTGCTTTGAGACACATTCATTTACATCCTTTCTAATGGGTCTTTCTTTATATGTTAGCTGTTAATGTTAGTCAGCTATTAAATAACAGAGAAAGAAACTCATTCTTAGATTTGCAAAGTGAGAAGAGAGAAAGGCTGTTAGTTTACATACAGTTGTTTTTTGAGCCAATCACTTGAGCAGTAGTATAACTAAACACTTTGGATCTGCAACATAATGACATCATGACAAAACTGATTGGCTGATGGCACCACAAGAGACTAGACTTGGGCCCTGTCCACACGGAGACGCGTTTAGATGTATACGTAAAGATTTTGTATCGTATCAGCGTTTCGTCCAGACAGATCCAGCGTTTTGGGAGCCTGAAACCGGGTCCCAGAGCAGATAAATCACAGAAATTTTCATGTGTACAACGGCGATGTCATCACACCACGTCCCGCACAGTAAAGACTACAAGGGATACAGCTACGGCCACTGGGCATGCGCACATCAATATTGCATCATTTAATTACTGTATTTGCATTATTGTAAGGGTAGGTTTAGGGTTGGGGTAGGTATAAAACACAATCTGGTAAGTAACACATTTATTTATTGTTATTTTATTGTGAGATTTTGCCTCACTTCCGACTGTTGCTGTACCCCTTATAGCCATAACTCTTCTTCTACATTTTGAGTGTATTTCTGTGGCAGAATTACAGCACCACATACTGGTCTGGCATGTATACTTGAGTCTGTTTCGTATTTATGCAGTTATTTCTTGAGACAAGGGAAAAAAGATTGGATAGGGCTTCGTGTGGATGTGGCCTTGGAGAGAGTATTGTTATTGTTAACTAACACTAAAACTATTAAAAACATGTTTTCAGTCATTTGAGCAAAGCTGAAATAAAATGAAATAAAAATATTAGATGAAAAAACGTCTCGGTTACGTATGTAACCCTCGTTCCCTGAGGAGGGAATGGAGACGTACGTTAGTGACTAACGAATGGGGGTTTCGCTTAGAAGCCAATTACCTTTGAGAATTCAACAGCGCCCAATGGCAGTGCCAATGCCATGGGAATGCGGAATTAGCATGCGTAACTCCGCCCCACCTCGTGGGTATATAAGGAAGTACCCTGGCAACATCGCATTATGTTACTGCTGCAGGAGCCAAGACTGAACTCTGCGTTCCAGGCAGCACAGCTGACGTGGCAGAGGAAACGTACATCTCCGTTCCCTCCTCAGGGAATGAGGGTTACATACGTAACCGAGACGTTCCCTTTCGTTCAGTCACTACGACGTATGTTAGTGACTAACGAATGGGGGTTCCAATACAACAACGCCACTCAGCTGTCATCCAGTGCCCTGTGTAAGTGTGAGTACCCTGTCGTAAGACTAGTACGGACGAAGGACTCCCACTTATCAATCAGGAATACCAAGGTACACTGGGAAGCATATTCCAGTGTGGATATGCCAAAATGCCTACCCGTGGGGAGGACTTAGAGAATACACATATGACCCGCTAAGGGCTGCATATGGAAGAACTCTAGGGTACCAGCCGAAGGTGGATTTTTAACCCTAGGGGTGGCAGGGACTTGAAAAGGGAAAGACACCTGCTCACTGAGGAGGCTTACGGTGGAACTACTCGTGTGGGGGTCGCCGGAGGGGAACCATGCACACGGGGCACCTGGCCGGACATGAGGGTCTGGGCTCGAAAGGGCAGACTGAACTGATGTCGGCGTCGACAGTGCTGGAGGAACTCAGGGCTCTCGGGGAGCTCACCTGAGGAAAATATCGCACGTATCCAGTCCGTGGAGTGGAATGGCGAGCAAGCGAAGACACCTGAGCCTGGTCTATTACCGGCCACCCGTAGGGGCGAGTACATAGTCGGACACTGGCTCCACTCGGAGATTGTAGAATCTGGCAAATGTGTTAGGTGTCGCCCAGCCTGCAGCTCTGCAGATGTCTGTTAGCGAGGCGCCATGCACTAGAGCCCAAGAGGAGGCCACACTCCGAGTGGAGTGGGCCCGAACCCCAAGGGGACATGGTCGACCTTGCTGCTGGTAAGCCAAAACAATGGTGCCCACTATCCAGTGAGACAACCTCTGCTTTGAGAGAGCTCTTTCCTTCCACTCTTCACCATAACAGACAAAGAGCTGGTCTGAGGTCCTGAAACACTGTGTGCTGTCTACATAGGCGCGGAGAGCGCGTACTGGACAGAGCAATGCGGGGACTGACGGTTGTCAGCGCGCGCTCCCAAAAACCAATCATCGAGCCGGGAGCGCTCGGGACAGGGCGGAGGGTTCCACTCTATCCCGAGGCTCGCGGCTGCCCGAGACAGCATGGCTGTCAGCTCTGGTTCCAACTCGGGCAATGCTGGAACGCCCGAGGGCGGCAACACAGCCGAGTCATCAGCCTCAGAGGACTCGAGCCCACCTTGTGATGCGGTGACCGACATCGCATCCTCCTCTGGAGCGCCAAACGAGATACGCGGGGGGGCCGAAGCAGGCCCCGCGATCTGCGCCTGAGCACTCGCGGGTTGCAGTGTGCAAGAGGGGGGTGTGGCCCGAAGCATGAGCGTCGGGGCTTTGTTCCACACCGTAATCCTCAGGTCACCCTGACCACCAGCCGAAGTACTGGGCCTCTGGGGTGTGGTAGAGGGGACTCTTACTTCATTACGAAGTTCATCGAGTCTCGACCTCAACACCGCGATGGTCATGTTCCCGCAGTGGGAACATGAGGCATCCACAAATGCTGCCTGGGCATGCTGAAAGCCCAAACATACCAGACAGTGCTTGTGCCCATCAAAGGAAGATAACGACCGGCCACACCCAGAAGTACACGGACGAGACATCCTGAAAAGGACGCGTCACGTGCAAGCTCTTTTGTGAGAGGAAGCTTCGCAGAGAACGCCGAAGCACCCAGGGACCACACACCAGCGGACCACTGCGCAGATCAGCAGGCAGGCAGTATGCGATCACTGGAACGTGCCGTAACACCAATGCCTCTGGAAAGCTGCTCGTCTCGAAGGCTGACAAAGACTCAGTATCAGGCTTGAAGGAGTGAAGAGATCCTCTTGGCTCCAAAGCAGAAACATAATGCGATGTTGCCAGCGTACTTCCTTATATACCCACGAGGTGGGGCGGAGTTACGCATGCAAATTCCGCATGCCCATGGCATTGGCACTGCCATTGGGCGCTGTTGAATTCTCGAAGGTAATTGGCTTCTAAGCGAAACCCCCACTCGTTAGTCACTAACGTACGTCGTAGTGACTGAACGAAAGGGAACTTAAAATAAATTAAGAAAATTCGAAAACGAGGAACTTTGCTGCTGTACCATGGGTGCAGCGACGCAATGATATTATGCAGGGCCTACAATACATCGACATTCGATTAAATGTGTAACGATACAATCTATAGATGCAACGTGTAAAAATCTATCCATTTAAGAAGCACCTTTTTCACACTCTCCACATTTTCACGCAATGTCAATTTATGCATTATTGCCAATGCGTGCATTAAAACTAAATTTTAGAGCTTCTGAAAGACACGATTTTCGACATTGTAATTTTAGCACAGAAGCCTAAAATACGTTGACTGTTGTCATATGTCCTATGTTGTCATCAGATTACTGATCTCCTGTGTGACTTTAATTTTTTATTTGTGGATAAAAATGTAACTGGTTGTGTAAAATAGGCACATAATATCATATCGATATATCGAATTTTATCGTAATCGTATCACAGAATTTTTTGAGGTTTCAGCAAATATTGCATCGCTGGCTACGAAAATCAATATTTTGTCCCATTTACACCCCTAGTGAATAGCCCTTTAGAAGACAGCTCACTATGTATTGGAACAGCTAGAACCATTGGCGCTCCACAGGAAGAGTGTTGGATGGATTGGTGGAAAGTAATAACCAAACAGACTTTACAAGCCCCTGGGTAACTGTGCGTTTGTATAATGTACACTGTGTTCGTTTGCACAGGTTTTATTATGCTGAGTTCTTTGAAATCATCTTGTAATACTATGTTCTTAAAGTCAGTGAGTGGAGGTATACTAATATTTGTGTTTTCCTGATTGTTATCTTTTTTGATACATTGTGTGAATATTTATACAATCTCGGAACGACAGAGTTTGCCTCTTCTGTTGCTGGTTTAGCTGAACACACAGTAATATGTGTTAATGGCCCATGCACAGATGGACAGCGGGTTATTGCGATGCTCTCGCCACTTGTCATAAACCCCAAGCAAACTGAACCACCATGCATAATGGATACAAATTAGGACATTGGATTTCAAAGCGGCACATTTCATTCCCAGCCACATTGTTGATTTTTTTTTCTCTACAGGTTTGCAAAACATAATTGTTTTTTTAATGACTTTTGCCATTGTGTTGGCACCGTGGTAGATGGTGGCATTAAAATACGTAGTGCCTTTAGTGCCCACATGGTGCCCTTCTGCATGTACATGTGGGGTGTATGTATTCACTTATGTTTATTAATTTTGCAAAATACGTGAAGTGAGTGTTTTTACTGATTAAATAAATTGTCTTGCTGTAATTAAACAGCTAGTCATCAGTGTCAGAAGACTGCTTTTGAGAGAAAACACACATTTTGTTTATTAAAGCTTTAATGAGATTAAGTAATGAGTTCATTAATAAGGCTTAGTTCTATGATATGTCAGTGTACTATTGTGAACAGATAAGAAGGGAAAAAATGGGTGACACTTTATTTTACAGTGTCCTTGTTACATATTTTACATGTTTTTACCATAGTAATAACAGAAAATTGTGCATAATTACATGCAACTAGCTCTCAACCATATAGTAAGTACATGTAGTTAATCATTATTACTCAGTACTTAAATATATAGTTACACTGTAACAAAGACACCTTAAAATAACGTGTAACCAAAAAAATTTCTCACATTTTATTAAGAGTTACATTGTTTGGTAGGAGGGATGATTCCGGGCTTCTGGTGTATAAAGACCACTTACCAGTCAGCCAAGTGGCTGTCGGGGACACAAATCGACCCGGCTCGGAGGCCAAGCTGACTGTGGGACCTCTCCGTTGCCATGGAGACCGTAAGTCTATTTCTTACTCCTTAAATAATATCCAGCTTTGTCTCAAGAATACAGTTCATGTGGATTTATACATGAGTAGCTGAACACAGATAATTAATCATGTATGCTTGTTTAAATTATGTAAAGTGTTTGCATACTATTCTGAGCAAGCACTTTTTCTTTGCAATATGTGAAAGCAGGTCTGTAAGTCACGTGTGTGCTGGTAATTATGTCTATGAAACTTTGATGCCTTCACATGGTGACCTTCCGCTCTTGAAATATGTTGTAATAATCTGTATTGCCAAAGGATTTGTTTTAATGGTGCCTTCGTTAAATAGACGCTTTTCAAGGTCAGCCCATTGTCTGAAGCACTCTGAAAAAGGACACAGGGCAATAGATGTCCCCAGTGTAACAGTCCTGAAGCTGTGATCTCCAATCAAAGCTTTTCAATCAACATTACACCCCACAGAGACCCCCTGCCATTCTTTTTTTTTTTAAATTGGTGTCAACAGCCAACTTGCCATATCTTCATAAAAATGTAAATATATATATATTTGAAGTACACAGTGACAGTGGTTTAAAACCAGCTTATTTTTTTTCTTTCTTTGTGAGTCAGATGCAATTATAAATGCTCAAGTTTCACCAGAGCGAAACAGAGAACCCAAGGGTAAAATACAGAGCCATCCCCCACCATCATTACCATGTGAAATTATGCATTTTTATGCCTCATTATTCCTGTTAATTGCATCTGGCTTATTACTTAGATCAGGTGGATTCGATTACACTCACCTGTTAGACAAGTATGTCCACTGCTGTTTTTTCTTCTTTTGTCGTCTTATTGTTTCCGCACACCTGTGATGGTTTTTCAGTTCTCCTGCTCTTTAGGGTATGTAATAGTTTGTTTGCATCTGGTTCTTCCAACTACTAGACATGGGCTTTGGGAGCACAAGGACATTTCTGCTTTGTATCTTGGCAGAGGTGAAATGGAATAATTATTTTATATAGTAATTATATAAACAGATTATCCATAAAGTGAAATTATATCACTCCCAAAGAGAAGACACCTTTGCAGGTTTCTCTTTGGGAGGCTGATGGGTGTGACGTGCAAGACCCACATGACCGTTGCGTGCTTCAAGCTCCATCTGGCTGCCTGTTTTAGATCCAGTAACATGCTTGTCTCAGTGATTAAGAGACGCAAGTGAACGTGCAGAAATAAGTGTAAATGCTTGCAATACTGATTTATGGAGAGGATCGATCCTCGCATAAAAATAGTGATACCAAATATTTCCTTATTTCATTTTCTTATTTATTGTGAAAAATGGCAAAATAAAGTTAGAGGGGAAAAATTAACTGACAGGAAACTCATATTCAAACAGAGAGAGCTGATATCGAAAGAGACAGAAACATCACTATATTATATATACACACAACACACTATATTAAAGGCACAACAAAGTGTGACTTTTTTTATAATTGGTTTATGTGAAGGTTGTTTAACGTTAACTTGGTGAACTGCATAAAAATGCATTAAAAATACAGTGAGGTACATAAAAAAATCCCATTAAACCAATATGACAAATATATTGTTTTTGTTGTTTCTACATTAGTATGAAGATTCAGTGTAAAAATATGTATTACAATCTAAAAAATATGTTACAAATTTGAATGATTAATCGCGATCAATTACAGAAAAAAAAAATTATTGGATTGACAGCACATACAGTATGCGTATGTATGCATGTTTGTATGGTAATTCATATTTACAAATGTTGATAATTGGTTGTCATTGGTTTATTTATTAATTTTAATATAAAGTCGCAGCTCACATCTGTGTCTCATGTCCTGCACCTTTATAATGTAATATTTGTGTCTTGGATATATAAGTAGTACAGTAGTGCCGGACAATTCATTGCAGATCATTTGAATGGAAAAGAAACCATTAAAGTGTGTGGTCAGAGATTATAGTACATCTCAAATCTGTCTGCTGACTGAGCCTCAGCAAACTGGAATTATTGAGATCGCTTTCATACCCTTGATCAAAGCATTTATGCCCAAATGACACCAGGAGTACAGTCATGATAATAAGGGTACTGCAAATCATCAGATGAAATTCTCTGCTGTATAACCATTTTCCCTATGTCTCGTTATTTCAAATTATCTGCATCAATCAGTAGGAGCTACTGATAAAATACTGCAACTCTGTTCTGGAAACATAATCCGTGCTCGTCAGGGGGTCCTACGAATCATGGCTAGTTCCCACCACACAGGGCTGAGACTGCTATTATTTATTAATTTCCTCATTTATTCAGGGCTGGGGTAGGAAGAGAGCAGACCAGCAGTGCATTAATGCAGCACGCCCGCTTCTCTATGGTAATGCTGCATATAAATGTTGCTCTTAGCCACCTGCAAGTGCACAGGAAAGTTATAGGCCTCTGGACAGTCTACACCCCACCCACGAGGCCCCTCTGGGCTTGCGGTGTGTTGCACAGCATAATGGTGGTTTCACTGCTGTAGGGATTCTGCTCAAGTCTGCTAATGCCGGCTAGCATGGGTCCAGCAATTCCCTAAAGACTTGTTTATTTTTACACTCATTATTTATTTACAGCAAAGTTTCAAAATTAGGTAATTGGATGCACAGACTGAATGCCAATGTGGTTAGGAGCCTTAACCCTTAAATGCATGAATGTTTCGCCAATCATTACATATTTGGGTCTTTAATGGCCTGGATCTATATCTAACACAGATGGACCTGCCGCGATAGTATAAAACTCTCCTGATATTAGAGTAACAATTACAGAAGAATAAAATAAAGCATATTTTGTTTCCTTTTGGAACTTGGAAGGGTTCAGTTTGATCAGATGTTATATACCATCATCACTGTCCTCGTCAGAGCTCCCTGTACATTTAGCTTCTGGCTCATATTCGCAATCTCAAACATATTATCAAAACTATCATTTTCAATATTTTGACAGCTTCTTCACCAGATCCACCATCAAGTGACAGTGTCACTAGTATTTGATTGCATTCAGTACTTGCTCTGTATTAAATCGCTGAGCCATTTCAAGTTTTGCTGATGATACTTCCTATTCTTTTGTTTTCGGTCTATGTATCTTGCTTTAAGAGTGAATTTCTTATTTTAGTGAATGTCTTTCTTATTTTAAGTGTTTAACTTTACACTATAATCTTAATTCAAGAAATATTGTCTTGCTGAATCCTATTGTTATATCCTGTTTTTTATAATACACAAATGGGTAGGTTTAGGGAAGGGATTGGGTTACGTGGTCAAAACGTGTCTAAATACTGTAAATAAATAAAAAATGAAAATAATTATAAATAAAATTATGCTTGCTGATTAAATCGAGAATCACACTCCATGTCATAATGGCAAAAATCATAGTTTCATGATGATAACCATGCCCAACGCGTCTGTTTACTGTCATTGACTTACATAGGCATCACTTCCGTGGACCCATCACGGAATTTTCTGCGATTCCATGAAACTGCCACGGATTTTGAGTTAAGGGGCCCGTGTTCATTTCACGGAATTCTGTGAGATCAGGTTGGTCTATGTTGTTGTTTAATATTTGAAGAGTCTGTTTGCAGCATGTAAAGGCCATGACACACCAAGCCGACAGTTTGCCGTTGGTAAGCGTCAGTCAGGCTAGTTTTTGTGGTGTGTTCCACACATCAGCTCTAGTCGGGCTCGAGTGATTGCTCTGATCTGTTTAGTGAACGAGTCAGTGCGCGAGAATGAAAGCAAAAGTGATGAAAGTGAGATAAGTCAAGATGGCACAGACAGAGGCTGTACTAATATTGTCATCTTACCTGAGCATTTCAATACACAAATATTTTCATAACAGCATGAGCCATGAAGTGAAGAAAAGTACTTAGCATGATTAATATTGAAAATGATAAGAAAGTGCTGCTTTTTTCAGTTTGTATATATGCAGTTTAACTGAGCATTCGTTGTAGTAAGCATGGTAGTGTTGTCCTATTATTTATAGTGCTGCCAACATTTTAATAAAATGTTTCAGGGTTTCCACAAAAATATTAAGCAGCACAACATTGATAATAATAAGAAATGTTTTTTGAGCTCCATTAGAATGAAAATATCTCCACAAAGATGGCTATATCCAAAATCATTGTCCTTGTGGGGACCTTTTTTTGGTCCCCATAAAGAAAACTACTTATAAATCACACTTTTGAAAGTCTAAAAATAGTTTGGGGGTAGGTTTATGGTTAGGGGATAGAATATATGGTTTGTACAGTATAATAATCATTATGACTATAGAAAGTTCCCATAAAACCTGAAGTCGGCATGCCAGACTGTAAAAAAAAAAAAAATACTGTTCATCTGGAATGTTATGTTTATTTTTTTAAGTATAACTTAAAGTGATGATGAGTTTCTCATTTACTCAAATCAATGAATCTCCGTTGCTGTGTCACGGCATAGGACATACGCCATCATCTTCAGACAGGTTTGCATAATTAATACTCATTAATAATCGAGAGAAGGAATAAAGACAACAAACAAAATGATGATTTAATGATGCATCTTGCCTGGCTATGATGTGCAGTGACTTCAGACCACTGGCTGCTTTGCAAATGAATTGAGATAGATAACCTGTCAGTAATAAAGGAATATGATATCCCCGCCTAATGAAGCAGTTGGTAGAAATTACAAATTAGTGTGCCATGCGCAATATGATGGCAATTCCATGATATGTGAAAAATATTACATACTTTTCATTATGATGCATTAGACATTTTACATCTGAGTAGTTTTCCTGTTTGATTGATAAGGCTTATGTTCAGAATAAAATTATGCGACTCATGAATAACTACACCGCAATTGGTTTGCATCAAGACATTTCATGGCTAAGTAAGCAACATCACTCATAAGATGTTCCATCTTCATCGCAAAAATGTTGTATTAGCTGCAGTTAAAACCTAAATTTGGGGTCAGGCTGGAGTCCTATCCTTTGGTCACGCACCAACTGGGGGTGTCCAAATTGGATTAAATTTGCATGGCCGAGTTTAATATTTTGGCCCAAACTGAGTCCATAGTCTATGAGAGGTTTAATGATTAAGTCATTCAATTTAAAGATGATCAAAATTAGGATTTGATACAGATTTTTCGAAATGTCCTTTAATATACTGGAAATGTGTGGTTAATAACCCTGATATGTTTCGCCATATTGTCCAGGTGCAGTTATAGAAAATGGCTTAATTATAGGATGGAAATACTTACTGCCATTCAGAAAAGAAAAAAAAAATCATGTCGTGTCTCCTCAGTTCCTAACTCCCTCTGCCCAAAATATCATGAAATGAGCTGAAGTCACAAACTCTCACGTTGCTAGCTTATTATTTAACTAGAGATGACGCAAACAGGAGAGCTGCAGGTAGGAGAAAAAAATATACAAAATTGTAGCCCTGATTCCAAGTAGCTCGACCAGTAAATTGCCATTAAGGATGAGGATGTTCAGTGTTGCTTAGTTACTGAATCATTGAATCGTGGTGATGCTCTCTGTGCCGTTTTTTCGTGCATTCATGATTGCTTTGCACCTGGAAACTAATGAGGGGCTAATTCAGGATGCCGTATGCCCAAATTCCAAAAAAGTATCCTGAACCGACTGTATTAGATCAGTTCAGGTAGGGAAGTAGTGTGTGTGGGGTGATGTCACTTTAACAATGCTTGTGAAATCTATAAATATCACTCTGAGCCTCAGGTCTATCAGACACTGAAAGCGAATTATAATAAAAGATCTCTTTGTCTCCAGCTGAAAAGGAAACCTGCTGTTTGTGTCATTCATTATTGAAATCCGCACATAGTTGGTAAGCATGTGAGACCCCTTAAAGGGAGGGTCTAATGCTATTTAATGCATTCTGACTTATTTCCGTTAAAGAGTTGGATTCTCATGCTAAACATGGCCAAACATTTTTTTTTTAATTGTTGGACGTATGACAGAGTATTTCTGTTCCAAATACACTCCTTCAGGATTCGAACAAGTTTCGGAAAGTTTTTTTTTAGTATGGCCATGTATTACGTCAAAAAGGGTGGAATTGCTTGATAGGATGAGATCCCGGCTGAGCACGTGCGCCCATCAACGTGCTTTGTTCAAGCCGTCGGCAGCTAAAATGAATTATTGTAAATGTACCCTGCTAGTTGAAATTGACTCATCTATGACGCACCGTTTTAAAGCACCTCTTCAGTGCTGTTGACACAGAAAAGTGTCAGTAAGTGCTTGCTAACAACACAGAAGTACACCTGACATCTGACATCATCTTTTGTGATAGCAAATGACAGCTTTACAATTTATGAGAAAAAGTTAATCTCATTCATAGAGTGTAATCATCAGGAGTTCGTCATCTCTTTAGAAAATATGCAAGCAAATGTTCTTTGCTGTAAACCAAGAACACTGCCAAAGTTTAACAACCAAATTGTAAAGTTCGTGGAGTTGTTTTGCGGTTGTGTGCAAACAATTTTTATTCATGTTAATGAGCTGACGGGGTAATTTGGATTACAACTGCTCGCTGTCCGCCTGCCCTAGACCCAGACAAAGGTTAACTATCATAGTTAATGAGACGAGTGGGAAAATCTAACACTGTTCTGCTCAATTCATCACTGTACCATGAGTAAACACTTTTTAATGACTTCTGATCCAGCCATCTATTGTAAAGGTGCCATCTGGTGGACTGGCAGCACGTCTTGTCAAATAATAGATGAGCAGCAAAATTCATTTTTGGGTTTAGCTGGATTTGAGCATTGTAAGAGTTGCTGCTGAGATTATGCCTTATTAAGTCTTGTAAGAGCTTTAAAATGTTTCAAGTCATGATTTCCAAGCCGGTCAGTCAGTCATTTATAATCAAAACATGACATGTTTATGGTTTCACAAACTGTCCAGAGTTGTCCGGCTATGTTCTGTGGTCAGTTTAAGATCAATTTAGTTACTCAGAACAAATGGAAAATATCAGGAAAAGAATGTTTTAGCCTGCATTTTGGCTTTCTATCAAACAGAAAACTTTCTTCCTGTCTATGTGAGAAATTTCTCCACCTCGCCAACTGGGTTAAAAATAAAGGAAAGAGTAGGCATTTTTCTATGGCTAAAATGACCTCACACGTCCCTGGATCCTGTCAAAAGGGCATCACTGGATGCTGTTGAAAACCACTCCATAGAAACACATGGCACCATTCACATCTGCAAAACACATTGTTCCCTTCGCTCACTTGACTGCTGGGTCAGCCCTCGGGGTGAGCAAGGAGAAGCAGTGATTTGAGCTCACCATGGAGAGCTTGCTTTGATGGGAAAGTCTTCAGATTTTGCTGCATTTACTGTACAGCAGTGCCTGCTGACAGACCAGAGCTTTGTGCCACTGCCTGTCTTGTTGATTGCATTACACCAGACACTAGATAGCCTCATTTTGTTTTTGCATTTTTTTATACCTTTTCATGATCTATTGAAGATTTCTTTCCCCTTCCTCCTCGTCCCTTGGTTGCTAAATTATAATGAAGAGACATGGTAGTTTGCTGGTTCCAAAATAATCCTTTAGCCACATTGTATTTACCAGTCATAAATATTTCTTTATGGCCATATATACTTTACTGTCTATACTACTATATACACCGATCAGGCATAACATAGGTGAAGTAAATAACACTGATTATCTCTTCATCACAGCACCTGTTAGTGGGTGGAATATATTAGGCAGCAAGTGTTGACATCCTCAAAGTTGATGTGCTAGAAGCAGGAAAAATGGACAAGCGCAAGGATTTGAGCGAGTTTGACATGGGACAAATTGTGATGGCTAGGTCAGACTGGGTCAGAGCATCTCCAAAACTGCAGCTCTTGTGGGGTGTTCCTGGCTTGCAGTGGTCAGTATCTATCAAAAGTGGGCGCAGACACATAGATGAATGAATCTTCCAAATGATTCGATCAGAAATGATCCCACACAAAGCCCCATTCAACCCGACCCCAGGAAATCGACCATCTATCACCAGAGAGACGTAGGCTCCATTCTGCCCGGAGCTACTACTTTTATGAATAATTACTTGATTGCCTATGAATCCTTGATTGCCTATGCATTCAAATAGCCTAGCTTGTTAGTGTGTCTACAACTGATACACGTGACTATTATGCATGTATATCACTCCCAATTCATGCAATTATGTAACTATTGAATGAGTGGACGAAAAGGCACCGTGTTTGATATATCTTTGTTCATATGGGTATAATCCAACAGATGAGCTGAATGAAATCTTTGTAGAATGGATCATGTCATTATAGTAAGAAATTAGGTCTAAAACTCTCTGCTTAAGAGCAGGAAACTAAATTACCGTAGATAACCTAATTTTATGGGAGGGGTGGAAACACAGTCACCCCTGAACCCTAATTGGCCAGAACCCATCCAGGGGATGGACAAATATTTGAGTTTTAATCTCAGAACACGGACGAGGAGAAGGAGTTGACCAAGTTGAGTTGAGTTCCAGCAGTTGACGCTCCCAGGGCTCTCAATTGGAGTCCATTGAAATTAAAAATGTTAGTTAATACAATGAAGAAAATTGGTTTAATAAATAGAAACTCAAAATATTATTGTATCTGAACCCCATAAATTAAAAAAATGTTGTGATAAATCATGAAAATAGCACAATTTGGGATGTTTCACTGCATTATTACAAATAAAACACAATTACGCAATATGCTTACAAAATCGTTTAATAATATTTGAATAAAGGGTGATGTCGATTCTCAAATGTTCATTGTATTAACTCAATTTTTTTATTTCAATGAACCAGGTAACTTACTTTTTTCTTTTTTTACTGTGTGTGGATGTTACTTTGACATGTACCACCTACCTAAGCATTGTTGCAGACCATGTACACCCTTTCATGAAAACGGTATTCCCTGGTGACTGTGACTGTGTCCTCTTTTAGCAGGATAATGTGCCCTGCCAAAGCAAAAATGGTTCAGGAATGGTTTGAGGAGCACAACAATGAGTTTGAGGTGTTGACTTGGCCTCCAAATTCCCCAGATGTAAATCTAATCGAACAAACAAGCCCGATCCATGGAGGACCCACCTCACAACTTAAAGCAATTAAAGGATCTACTGCTAACATCTTGGTGCCAGATACCACAGCACACCTTCAGGGGTCTAGTGGAATCCATGCCTTGACGGGTCAGGGCTGTTTTAGCAGCAAAAGGGGAACCAACACAATGTTAGGAAGGTGTTCATAATGTTATGCAAGATCGGTGTATAGTGTATGTGTATGGCCAAATATATTGTATTCCTCGATTAAATTCGGGTACTCAATTGAAAAAAATGTGCAAAATAAAAGCGGAATTGCCGCATTCCAAGGATTATTAGACCAGTTTAGACCATTATTAGACGAAGGTTGCACAATGTATTAAAACCATTTAAAAATCATAATATAGCATTTAAGTTAATTTAAGTTCTGCGATTAAGTTCAGTAAATATGCTGTGGGTTTCAGGGTGAAACGTCTTAATTATTTACATGCGTGCAGATTACAAGTTTCTTCCGTATTAGAGAGGGTGGCTCCATTCACAGTAAATGCTGCTCCACACAAACTCTCTGTATGTGCTGTTTGTTTGGGTTGGAAAAAATCATGGAAACTCATTGGCCACCTTGTAATAAAGTCAGTGGCCAACTGCAGGTTTATTCACTCTTCAAAGCCAGATTTGGCGCTTCGTGTTAGTCCATGGCATGGATTTTTTATTTTATTTTATAATGTATTCTGAGGTGTACTTATATTGTTAGTATGATTTTAACATCATAAAATGTCATAATTTAGAAATAAAAGGCATTTTTTCTATACTGATGTTTGCCCTCTGACTGAATGCCCTGTTTCAAGGGGCGTGTCTGCTGTGAGACTTCAGTAAAAACGCCCACTGTTCTGATTGGCTGACATCTTTGCATTTGAAATGAGCGGAGGGGGCGTGGTTTAACACATGTAATGTACCATTACAGCTGTCGAGATGAATGAGTTTACGAGTAAGTTTTGATTATAGCATTATTTTTAGATATTTTCCTATCATATGAAAATCATTGAGTACACAGAGACACAACAGCGCAGTAATCGACTTTAATCCAGTTTATTGTGGGGATAGCTGGCTAGCCTAGCCCGGATACCCCACGCTTACCCCCCTTCTGCTTAATCTCGCGCCGCGTTTGGTGGCTCCGCTGTGGGCAGGGATGCAGTACTGGGTGTCGGTGATGTTGAAAGCCGACCGGCCAGTGCAGCAGAAACTCACGACTGTACATGCACATTTTAGAACAGATAGACGTGACGAGGACGTACAAAAACACTGACTCACAAGATAGAAAACACGAAAACACTGTTCTGTTGGGGGGAGAGAGAGAGAAGCCGCAGTGTGTGCACGAATAATAAAGTTCTGTGTGAACTTGAATAATTAGCTACACATCAGAAATCACTGGTCACAGATCAGAAGGAACTGAAAAAAGACTTCTGTTTTCATTTGTACATCCAAACACTGAGAAACCACCAGCATTCACTCGTTCACAAGCCATGATCTGTCGAGGACAAACAAATACGGCGCTCGCATGAGTGTGCCAAATTTGCTGGGCGGAGGAAAGGGAGGTAACCATTCCCGTTATGATGTCATAACAGGAGAATTGAAGATCAGCTCGTCTGAGCTCTCATTTTCTCAAAGTCAGAGAAAGACAGCCAGAACTTGGTTTACAGCCATCAAAATTTCTAGCCACTTGGGGACAATATTCAGGCTAGGGGAACTCATATTAATGTTGAAAAACCTCATAAAATGAAAATTTCATGCCATGGGACCTTTAAGTGTTAATTTTGGACCCTGGTCTTATGTATATCTTAATCTGTTGTTGGTTTTAATTCTCATAATGTTGATTCCAACACAGGCCACAGTCAGAAGCTTTGGCTTTCTTTTGAGATAAAAAGCCTTGGCATTTGACATTGTGAACAAACTAGAAAAAACTGCCTCCACACAGGAATATCATGGAGATTGACAAGCAAGTAACAGCACCAAAAGTCAATAACAGGCCTGCTTACTGATCTGTCAGTCAATTGTCAGAGCACCAGCACCATGTAATTCAGTACAACTGATTCTAATGCCTTCTGACCGCCAGAATATGACCTGAGATTGGAACATCTGTAAGGTCTGAGCATTTATTCTACATGGAAATCCAGAGTTTGTCCCTTTGTGAGTATAAGGTTCAGTTCCTGTAAATACAATGTTGTGTTGGTCGGTTCAGGTGTGGAGTTCAACACAAGTGCCATGTTTTGTTTTGTTTTTTCATGAGTTGATATATTGAGTTTTTCTTCTGCTGCAGGGACATATACAGAACCCCCTTAAAAAATCTGTGATTGGTCATGTCCCATGTCAGAGGTGGGCCTTTAGTAAAACCCGATTTAGCATCCTTGGTTTAAATTGGAGCAGCTATTAGTGTCAAGAAATGAAAGTTAATTAATTGGAGTCTAGGGAAACACTGCATACAGGCCAAGGTTTCAACATTTTGCTGGGTTGCTGGGCCCCATGAGCCCCTGCTGATCCACAAATTGTTTTTATTGGAAAAAGAGTCACATCTGCATTATTTATTAACATTCGTAATAAATTAATGATAAATAAAACATGTGTAATATATACAGTCACCTAAAGGATTATTAGGAACACCATACTAATACTGTGTTTGACCCCCTTTCGCCTTCAGAACTGCCTTAATTCTACGTGGCATTGATTCAATAAGGTGCTTGCATTTCATTTCATTTTACAGTAAAATACCGTTAAATTTACAGTTTTTGGAAGTGAAAAAGAATGTCATTGTGTAATTTACATTGAAAACCCGTAAATTGACATTCCCAGAATTCCCTGCGTGACACTTCGCATTTGATGTATTTTCATTGCAATAACTATGTTTCTATTTAGTTTTTTCTAATCAGTTATGTACATTAGGGTTTTATGTTACATCTGATGTTGTTAAATTAATGTTTATTGCATTTTTTAAATTTCATGTGTTTTACCATGATGGCGTTTAGTGTTTGTGTGAATACACTGAGCACCTTCTATATATTAGTATTATCCTCTTAAAAGCTGCTTGTGATGAGCTTTGATTCATCACGTGATTCTCATCACCACTGTGATTGGTGGTTGTCCGTATATAACAAAGGTACATAACAGATATTAGTATTTCAATAGGTTGGTAATTTAACATTATTTCAGTTAATGAAATATGTTTTTTTACCGTGAATTGTTTACAGTGTAAACATAATCATTACAATATAAACCTTTAAATTATACGGTTTTGAACTGTAAAATATATATATTTTTAACTGTAATTATTTCATTATAAACCTTTAAATTATACGGTTTTGAACTGTAAAATAAAAACAAATGTAACCGTAATTATTACATTATAAACCTTTACATTATATGGTACTGTCCCTAAAAACCTAAAACGTTACTGCCGTATTTTTTAAGGTAAAGTTCTGGCAACCACAGCTGCTGTTTTTTTACCGTAGATTTTACGGGATTTTTTTTACAGTGTAGTATTTAGTTGGAGAAAGCTGGATTGACTCCATTCAACAAACTCATCAACACATCTGCGATACGCCACTTCATCTTCAGTGATCAAGCCAACAATTGCTGTATCATCTGCATATTTAACAGTGAAAACATCAGACGAAGAACCCATGCATTAATTGTAGTAATCCCAGGTTTTTCGTTTCCCAGGTTCTACATCAGAACGCCTGCTTTATACTGGCCAGCTCTTGCATCAGGATCATATGCATGCGCTGTGGTACTCACGTGAACAGCGACGGGCCAATACAGAGCCGGCGTTCTGACGTAGAACCCGGAAGCGATGCACTACTACTAAACAGTGTAGGAGACTGACTTTTTTTGGGGTTTTTTGTGCACAAAAAGTATTCCCGTCGCTTTATAAAATTAAGGTTGAACCACTGTAGTCACATGGACTATTTTAACAATGATTTTACTACCTTTCTGGGCCTTGAAAATAATAATTAAATTGCTGTCTATGGTGGAGTCATAAAGCTCTCGGATTTCATCAAAATATCTTCATTTGTGTTCCAAAGATGACTGAAAGTCTTGGGTTTGAAACGACATGAGGGTGAGTAATGACAGAATTTTAAATTCTTGAATTTTTGGTTGAGCTAACCTTTTAACTTTGTATTGTGTTGCATTTTCTTATAACACAGTTCAAATTGTAAATGAAAACCTGAAAAAATATGAGGGAATTTTAAAATTGTGATTTCCAGGCCTGGAAAATTGTATCTATTATAATTATTATTATTATAAATGTGCTTCTTGCCACCCTTCAATGAATCCATGCTCCTTATAGGCCATTGGACACACCACTGCTCTGCTGTGTTTACAAGTGTGGCTCATGCGGTTGACATACTGTAGTTGGGCTGTATACTCCATTTGCCTGTTAAGAGAGGGAGACAGAAAGTGAGGAAGTCAACTTTAAAGAAAGAGCAAGTGAGTCTCAGTAAATGTCAAATATAAAGCATGTGTGACGAAGTCTGGCCTTTGAGCTTGGTCTCAATGGAGCCTACTGTTTATTAGAGGCCTGAGAGAGCTTGTGATCATCCAGCCGGCACAGGAGTGGTCTAATATGTGCCCACTCACCACTGTGGCATCAGCACGGCTGCAATTAGGAAAGAGGGTTGAATCAAACACTTGTGTGTCTTTTGCTGTACCCCATGCTGAGCGTTTGGCTTTACTGCCATGACTGCAGATCAGATGCAAACACGAAAATGGAAACACTCAGTCAAGTGAACGCTCATCACAGCTGCAGTTCAAATGTCTTTTTCGATAAGATGGGGATGTAATTGTTGCAGATACATGAATGCCGCCAATGATAGTGTGGCCCAATAATCTTATCACACTCATACACATTCAGACCACATTGTAAATATGGGATTTAAAATCGAATTTAAAATGACTCTTTCTTTATTCCATGGAATTCGGGGGGTGAACGTTTTTTTTTGTCCATACATTAAATGTTAATGATGTCCAATGCTTTTTTACCCTTTTTTTAGGACCCCATTGACTTGCATTGTACTGACAAA
This sequence comes from Romanogobio albipinnatus, assembly GCA_023566225.1. Classification (NCBI taxonomy): domain Eukaryota; kingdom Metazoa; phylum Chordata; class Actinopteri; order Cypriniformes; family Gobionidae; genus Romanogobio; species Romanogobio albipinnatus. The sequence continues at coordinate 22,832,193 of CM042260.1, read as the reverse complement.
ACAGTAGAAAATATCAAGCACTTTCAAAATATCCTTCTTTTATGTTCCATGGAAGAAAGAATGTCATGCAGATGATTCAAAACTCTGGGTATGATCGTTATGTTCCAAGGCTAATTTGATTCAGTACAATTAACCAAAATCACACTATGAATGAAAAACATTAAAGGGGTCCTATTATGCAAAATTCACTTGGTACATGGTGTTTGAATATAAATGTGTTTCCGGAGTGTGTGTAAACAACCACCCTATAATAGTACAAATCCACCATCTCATTTTTTAAATAATCCCCATAAATCAGAAACGTGTATCAAAAATGATCTGCCTCAGTTTTCTGTGTAATGTGACGTCACATAAGGACAAGCCCCACCTATGACTGGTGACAATCTCTGCCCTATTAGCACAGATCCCGCCCTGAGTGAGCCGCACACTGTCCGCCATGTATATATCCTCACTATAACAGCTAGTGATATAATGTCTCAGCTCTGTAAACATTATAACTTCTGTTGTTTGTTCTTTTGTAATAATGAACATAAGAGTCTCCATAAACCCCTGGCACCTGAGCCACTGAGGACACAGTGGATTCATTTTATTTATGAAGGGAATGTGTCCAAGAAAATAGGTAAATTCATATGTTTGTGCAAATCATTTTGCACCAGACTGCTTTGCAAACGAGGGTTAGTACAACACAGGATTTGTACAAAAGTTGATTCTCAAAAATGGATCAATACCAGCTGTTTGTGATCTGTTTGTTCATATCCAGAACACTTAAAGGTGTGTAGTATTTATGAGGATCCATTGACAGAAATGAAATATGAATGAATGAATTGAATGAATGAATGAATGAATTTATTTTTATTTCGAGCAAAAGACGCATAACAAAGGCAATAAAGAAGCATTATGATTAGTCTGTACAACTAGTTAAATTCATCATACTTTAACGTAACAATTCCAACTGTTGCTCGAAAAGGAGTGGGTAGAAGTTAACTTATTTAAACCCACCCCGGTCAAATATAATGTACATAACTGTTATCAGTGCTGTATAATAACCCTACATAATGTTTTTATTACCTTAGAATGAGCCATTTCCATTTACATACACCACGGGTCCCCTTTTTGCGCTGTCATGTTTCTACAGTAGCCCTATACGGACAAACTGCTCTTCAGAGTGCTAGCTACTCTCTGCTGTCGACTACATCTTTGTCCTGTGTAGGCCACCGTAGCTTTTCTATGTGCTTTGAAAGGGAGGTGTGAGTGGTGGGTGGTTGCAATTCACAACCTCACTAGATGCCGATAAAATTTCAATAAAACCATACCAATTTGAGCCCGAATCAGACCCAGACAATTTTAGTGAAGATGATCGAGCAGAACCTGTTCAGTCCTCAAGAGTAAAGACTGCGGATCTATAGTGATCGCTACTGAATGGCACTGTTACTTTTATATTTTTAGAATGATTATAGCCAAATATCTGTCGCAAGAACTATTAACCCAAAACGAACACTAAACATTGTCTTTACTAGTATCCAAATCAAACGCAGAACCATGTTTAGCATGCCTGTAGATAAACAATACATAAAAGCTCTAATCAAAGCATAATTTACACTAATGCCAAGTTCGCTGTTGAGATTTAAATAAAGTTTGTAACGTTAGATGTTTGTCGGATAACGTTAAGTATGAATGAGCATTTAACAAACTGGTTTGCAGAGCCAAACAGCGTTGTCATGTTTACTTCCTTGCTACAACGTACAATTAACAATATGAACTATTACAGGAAAACACATCAACGAAAAATAAATCATAAACCCATAAACAGCTTCTGTTTTTAAATCCATCTTTCAGGACAAGCCGTTGTGCGAATCCTGCATTGAACTCGCAAAGATTGTGGAAGCTTTCCTCCGTGAAATGTACAGCACAGAGAGCGAGATTTGGGAAATAATTATGAGGGACCGAGTTAAAAATAAATTTTAACCATTGATCCCTAACGTGTGGACCTGCAATCCGGATGAAAATAACAGCGTTTTGTCGCCATTGCGGCAACAACACTCCAGCCTGCTAACTATACCACAACAACTCTTCCCCACAGCAATAAAAAATGGCCTCACCCCCCCTTATTTAATATTCTCGGAGGAGGGGTTTATGTAAATATTGGGGCTGGTGATGTCAGCAACCCTGGAGGAATGTGTAGTAGTCCCTACCGGCCGTTTGCTGTAGTCCTTAGAAATTGATTTCTTTAAAAGCAAATATCTCCATTTGCTTTAAACTTTGAACGTTTTAACTTTACAGATGTTGTTTATGCTCAAACAGCAACATTACACACTAGCTAAAGTTGGAAAAGTGAAATCGTGGGTTTACCACCCCTTTAAGTATCGCGCTTTATATTTTGTGCATTTTTGTTTGCAAATCACCTTTCTGAATGTAAAAACAGTAATTCACATTGTACGGCTAATATGGCTAAATTTATGTATTCATGTCATTATTTATTTTTAACCCGAAAATGCTTACCATTTGTATAATTCATAAACGCAACTTTTTTTTGGACATTATAGCTTAACTTTTCTGAACCCTTCTTGAACAGAGGATCAACCCATCTGACTTTCCTGTGACTTTTGTTGTGCTGTTCACATTTGGACCACCTCATTTCCCTCATTTGGCTCCTGTTAACACATGTCAGAGCCGTCACACTCCTGGGGTCTGTATAAGGTAAACAGCACCTGTGCTGCTGATAAATGAGCTGTCTGTCACATGTTTGCTTTTATCACCTCTCCTAAACAGCACTGAGTGCTTCAGAGACCACTTGCTTCTTACCTTTGTTTCTTAAAGTGAAAACCCAGAAGACTAATGAAAATCCTTTGGAAAACAAGATCTCAAGAGCTTTCAGTGGGAGAGGCACTTACTAATATTTACTTTCTCAACCAGTAAGCCACTTTAGCCACATATATGTTGGTAATAAAGGTGAGATATAAACCTCTGAAGGTGCACATTGGGGAAAAATAGGATTTACTTTGATTTAATTTTCACTCAGATATTGCTAGTAAATTTTACAAAGAAAAAGCTAGTAACATATTCAATAAACATGATATTTTAAAGTAGAAAGACTGAAATGCAATTTTTTTGTAGAAAGTAATCCAATAATCTTTTTTTTTTTTACAGTGCAGTTTATAAGCCCCTTCTCCTTTAAGATGCTTTGGCTATGAATTGTCAAGTAAATGAAGAATCATTTTAAGAAAACCTGAATCAAAAAAGCTGGTAGCTTTGTTTCTAGCACTGACCACCCTCATGTGGACCTTCAGCCACTGCACAGCAGCTTTGGGTCACGTGCAGGGTGAACAATTTTCCAACTTCCACCTTCCTGGCTGAAGGCTGCAGGTTGTTTACTGTATGTTGTATCATCCATCTTCCCCTCTGTCCTGACAAGCACTTCCTGTCCCTGCTGAAGAGAAAACAAGATTCTGTTATCGCAGCGCTTCTCTGTAGAAATGGTGTTCTTTGGATTGTACGATATTTTGGGCCTGATAAACACTTTTGCAAAACACCCCAGTTGCAGAATTTTAATAGTACAGCATAAATAACACTTTTTGTAAGCCACTGTTGCATGCACACCTGTGCTTTACTATAAAGGATGTAGCTGCTTCAGAATTGCCATCAGTATGTTTGTAGGTCGTCTGATAATGCTGCACTTTGCTCCACTTGAAGCTATTGAAGTCATTTTATGCTCTCATTTTATTGCAAGTAGTTGCATGTGTCCAGTCATAGAAGACTGTTTACTATAAAACCCACTTCCAGGCTGTGGAATCCTCTAGAAACAGCTTTTTTTTGCATGTGGCAAAAAACTATACACTATATATCCTTCAAATGTTTGAAGATTTTCTCAAAAATGTTTTTGAAGACATCTCTTATGCTCACAGAGGCCGCATTTATTGGATCAAAAGTACAGTAAAAACAGCAATATATTTGTAACAATTTAAAATAACAGTTTTCTATTTTAATATACAGTCAAACCAAAATTTATTCAGACACCTTCAACATTTTCTCACATTATTACAGTTTATTCGCTATAATTTAAAAAATGGTAATACAATATGACAAGAACTCAGAGTTAAACTGTGTAAGATCAAATTCATCTTGATAATATAACTTTGATAGAAAGGTAATGGATTACAATCAACCAATCAGATGTCAGCTGTTAAATTTAAGTACGCAATTAGATTATACCAATTTAGGTCAACCAATTACCAAGCAATGCTTAATTTTGTTCAGTCTGTGGTGTAAAAGGATGCATTAGCATAAGAAAAAAACACTCAAGCAAAACATGGTCAAAATGTCATGCCAAATTTTTATCAATTTTACAGGTAGTCCACTGTATGAATAATTGTTGGGTATAATATGTTGCAGTTGACTTTATTTTGCTTTTAATTATTTTATTTTAATTATTTAATTATTTCTGTTGTCTGAATCATTTTTGGTTTGAATGTATTTTACAATATGATTTATTCCTGTCAGGGCCGGCCCAAGCCCTTATGGGGCCCTAAGCAAAATTTTATTTGGGGGCCCCTCGGTGCCACCAATATGATTGACTATTGTCAATTCTTGATAATTCACACACCCAGTATCAATTTTAGTAGTTGTAGCTGTGTTTCTTTCATCATGTCTGGCTGTAATGGTCTTACCCTTATACGGTTTTTAATTGTAACAGTAGCAAACCCACAGGTGTGGTCAGGTGTTAATATTCAAAGCCTTACAGTACTACAGTTCAGACTGGGATATGTACTTAAAAATAAAATAAAAAATGTAAGTAGTTTCTTATGCTGAATATGCTCACTTTTCCCCAGGATTCTTTGATGAATAGAAGGTTCAAAAGAACAGCATTTATCTGCAATAGAAAGCTTTCAAAAAATCCTAAAAATATTGTACACAACTGTTTTCACCACTGATAATCATAAATGTTTCTTGAGCGTCAAATCCTCATATCAGAATGAATTCTGAAGGATCATGTGACACTGAAGACTGGAGTAATGATGATAAATTCAGCTTTGATCACATGAATAGATCACACTTTACTATATTCATATAAAGCAGATTTTTTACATTATAATAATATTTCACAATATTACCGTTTTTACAGTATTGTTGATCAAATAAATGCATCCTTGGTGAGCAGAAGAGACTTCTTTTAAAAACAAGAAATTTCTTTCAAACATTAAACAGAGCTTTTATTTTCTAAATAAAAACTTCTAAAATATAGGCTACACAACTTATAATTCCAAGGGGACGATACAGCAGTTTGCAGAAAAACATTTATTGAGAAACTGGAAGCTATGCTGTACTCCGTACAAAACATGCAGCACGTCAGACAAGATATTCGCACTAAACCATATCACATTCTCAAATCCATCCATTCATAAAAAGGTTACCGGGCAACTGACGAGTAAGGTTATGTTTAAGCGCTGGTTTTCTCGCACTTGGACTTTGAACCCTGGCTAACAAGCGAATAGTACTATCTGGCTGATGGCGCCGCGAGCTCATGCAATGTTGTCAGAATCAATCCGTGCATATATTAGAAAACGTAACATTTTGCAGTTTATTTAGTAATTTTTTAAGGCCATTCCGCAATTTCAATCATCATGAAAAAGTCATTTCATGTGCTCTTGGGGGCCCCCTGGTGGCAAAGGGGGCCCTAAGCAACCACTTAGTTCGCTTGTGCCTTGGGCCGGCTCTGATTCCTGTGATGGCAAAGCTAAATTTTCAGCATCATTACTTCGGTCTTCAGTGTATGTTCCTTCAGAAATCAATATAATGTCATGAATTGGTGCTAAAGAAATATGTATTTTGTTGAAAACGGTTGTGCTGCTTAATAGAAACCATGATAATAAAAAAGAGGATTCTTTGATTTTTATTTTTATAAAAAAAATATATTTATATATATATATATATATATATATTTTGTAAAAGTTTCTTTTTTAAATGTAATGCATCTTTGCTACATTCTAAAAAAAAAAAAAAAATGTATCATTATGATTATTTATAATTTTGTATTTTTATTATCTAGTGATTCATATTAATTTAATAAAATGCATGCATTAAATGGATAATTATTTATTATTCAATTATTTTGAATGATTTTGGTTTTTACTTTATTATATTGGCATTATTTTGTTTATGAATGCACAAATATTTTGTCTAGGTTACTATATATTGTATGTGCGTGAGGAGCCTACACTCTAAAAAATGCTGGGATAAAAAACAACCCAAGTTGGGTTGAAAAATGGACTAACCCAGCAATTGGGTTGTTTTAACCCAGTGAATAGGTTGTTTTAACCCAGTGAATGCGTTGTTTTAACCCAGCAATTGGGTTGTTTTTAGTATTTTTTAGAGTGTAGAGTACCAGCAACCAGGGGTGTAAATTTCATCTAACAGTTGGGGGGGGACAATAAACATAAAATTTCTCAAGAGCAATTTTTGAAGGGGACACAAATAATACAGCCAAAATTGTACTTGTAAGGATACGTGTACCACAACAAAAAAAAAACGTTTTGGTGCACTGAAAAATGATCTAATGTCCGTTTTTCTTTTCTCTGTCATTTTATCTGACCAACAACACAAAGCGATAGTTGTTTAAATATGTGTAAGGTTCACCACGCAGTCATATTATAATTATTAAATTATCTTGTATCCTCAACATAGTATTTTATACTATGATATTCAGATATTTAGATATTCAACTGCAGCAAGCCCTCTGATCTGCCACTTATCATATTGAGCAAAATCCAACACAGATCTGACAGAGCGGCCGTGCGCATATAGCTTACTTTCGGTTTAGAATTAGCACCAATTCGGGGGCTGGTTGCTTGAATTTTGGGTTCATTAGCCTATTATATTTAATGAAAAACACAGTAAGAAAACAGTACAATGATACACTCCCTTAAATAGGTGCTTTTACATTTCGCTTTGAAACCAAATCTTCCGCGATCATCTTGTCTGTCAGCTGTTTGCTCTCGTGATGAATGAAATCTGACTCCTGCTGCGTTTCTGCTGCGACTCTCATTCGGCTTGTGCTGTATTGTGCAGACACGTTTAGTTTTTATTTGTTGTGTCTGTTCTCTAACTGAACTAAATGATTTTATTACTATAACAATGAAAACGACGGTGGTCCGGGGCTGTGCCGCGGTGAGCAAGTGATGTTACCGGTGTTTTGCCTGAACACTGGTAACACCGACTATCGCAGAAAGCCTAATCTGTTTTAAAGAGAAAAGAATCACTTCATCTGATGTTTAAAGTGAATAAAATGGCCTTGACAGCTACTCACTGGTGTTTCACAACTGCTGTCAAAATTGTCTAAATTTAAAACGCATTTTTTTGTCCCGTTTGTGTTTGTACTGTTTTACTACTTACACATTTATTTTAAGTATGTATCATTATATTATTTACAATACTCAGCATGGTTTTTAGGGGTGGGGGGCTGATCAGTCCTCAGATGGGGGGGTCCCCCCCGTCCCCTGCCAGCAACATCTCTGAATCTGGCACTGGCCCTGGAATTGCCTCTAGTTTTATATCCACATCTGTTATTTCATCCCTATTTAAAGGCAAATCTCCTGCTCTAAAGCGATGACTCATGTAGGTTCCTCTAAGGAGCAGTTTTCCTCTGTGCCGTAAAAAAAAAAGAACTGCTGTTATGCCTAACTTTACAAGTTTCCCTCTTTGGCATATGGAATATGCTACTGTTGCTGAAAGAAACATTTGGCAAACAGTAACGCTCAGTCAGCGTATATTAAAAATCAGCATGCATTTGTCATCTGAGATGTACTTTGCATGTGTACACCATCTCGTACTGTTGACTGTTGTTGAAAGAAGTAGATGCAGAATCTAAAGCAGAGTCAGGAGACTAAGCTTTCTTTGAATCCTTTGCTTATTTTTTCGATGTTATGCATCAATGTAAACCAGACTGCTTTTTGAAGTGCTTCACAGCCGAATTCCTCTGCTCTCATTGTCCTTGACTCTGTTAAAGCGAAATGCATAGAGAACGCCCAAACACTCATTCGCTTTTGTCACAGTTCAAGAACACTCCAAATCTTATTGAATCGGTTCAAAATAATCACATCTGGACATGACTCAAAACTCTTAAACAAAAAGAAAAAAACCTAACCAGAAGTGACACGCGTGAAATTGAGATGCTTTGAAACAATCAGTGTAACATTCCATTCCGAAACCAAGATTGTGATCCTTCACTGAGGAAGGACAGCAATGGCTCATCTACAGGGTGAAACTGTGAATTGTCGCCATCAGCACATGTGCACCGCTTTATTAGCCTGATTTAAAAACATCCATGTCATTCCAAAAATCACCGGCTCCCATTGAAAATTCTGCAAATCGGCAAATAATTAAATGAGTATGCGCTGGAACATTGGGTGTTAATGGATGGAGCGTTTAAAGACAGACTGGGAGTCTTACATTTAGCAAGCTTGAATAAAAGAGCTGTTCCTGTGCTGCTGTGATAAGCCCAGACCTCCCTTATGGATGTGTGGATGTCTCCGCTTCTCCTCCTACCCCAGTCGCCACAGAAATACATTAGTGATTTATTTGCAGCAGTAAAGGGTGAAGTTTAGGAAGTTTTTGTTTGTATAGAAAGCACATAAGAGAATTATGGTGGCTGTGGGAAAGAAAAAGAAGGGCAAGACTTCTCTTGCATTCAGTGCTGATGGAGTGAACATTTTTTACGGCAGTGACGCTGTGCAGCTGCTGAATCTGCAGAAATTCAACTATTTGCAGTCTGAATGTATGTGTGATATGGGTACAAAGACAGTTGATGAAACAACTATTGCATTGTCTTTCGATTGCATGTTCTTACAACATGAACAGTGTAGAACAATACACAACAAATCGTCAAGTTATTTTAATAAATCTCTCAGAGAGACTGAATGAATCGCTCGCTAACTCTGTCAGTGGTTCTCGAATTAATATAATATGTTCCACACCAAAAGAAAGAATGTCATACAGGTTTGAAATTACATGAGGGGGGAGTAAATTATGGCAAGATTGTTAAAAGTCAATTTTTTTTTAATGGAACAGTTTCTTCCACCTTTGGACAAAATCTAGACAAAACATTTTTTGTTGAGTATCATATTTGATGCATCAGGCTGTTATGGCTCATATTGTGTGACACTTTATATGAGGAGGAAAAAAACTTTTATTCAGAGACTCAAACTAAGCAAAAATATGCAATTTGATGCAAGTTGATGCAATTTGATGCTGATATTTATATGATTAAAACAGATGATATTCTAATAGCCTGCAATGTAAATCAATGAGGTGAGATTGAGAGATTTTTGAGATTTTTATATCAGACAGCATACATAAAATACATATACATTTCAGTTTCTCTATATAGTCCAATAATATGTCTTAGTAAGATGATATTTAAATGCTTAGTTTAATGTTCAAAGCTCTGTAGTTTTTATAGTGGGGGCGAAACATAATGCAATGCAATACAATGATGTTCCTTAAAGGTCCCATGGCATGGATTTTTTATTTTATTTTATAATGTATTCTGAGGTGTACTTATATTGTTAGTATGATTTCTACATCATAAAATGTCATAATTTAGAAATAAAAGGCATTTTTTCTATACTGATGTTTGCCCTCTGGCTGAATGCCCTGTTTCAAGGGGCATGTCTGCTGTGAGACTTCAGTAAAAACGCCCACTGTTGAGATTGGCTGACATCTTTGCATTTGAAATGAGCGGAGGGGGCGTGGTTTAACGAGGTCTACGAGGCACGAGCCTGCCAGAGAGACGGATGGAACTGAGTTCACTTTTCATCAGTTCTCTCAGCACATCTCAGTTCAGTGAACTGTTGTAGTTACTAGCATATACTTCAGGTTATTCGTTTATTTCTAGTCGGAGGGACTGTCACTCATGTCAGAAAGTTAGTATCTTTAGTAAATGATGGATCAGCGCTGACTCGAGACGCGAACCGTTTAGAACGATTCAGTCCGATTTGGTGAACTAGTTCGACCGGTTCGTTCGCGACATCTGGACATCAATGGACCAGAGACGGAGAGATTGCGAACAAAGTTATATTGTAACTACTGAGTTGTGAGAGCGCTGTCAGTGAGAGTTTATTTTGTTTGTATCTGAGAGATCTGAATAAACACTAGTCCCAGTCACGCCGAGCCCGTCTTCCTCCTCTATCAACTTTGTAACACATGTAATGTACCATTACAGCTGTCGAGATGAATGAGTTACGAGTAAGTGTTGATTATAGCATTATTTTTAGATATTTTCCTATCATATGAAAAGCATTAAGTACACAGCGCAAAAAAGACACAACAGCAGTAATCGAATGTAATCCAGATTATTGTGGGGATAGCTGGCTAGCCTAGCCAGGATACCCCGCGCTTACCCCCCTTCTGCTTAATCTCGCGCCTCCGTTGTGGGCCAGATGCAGTACTCGGGGTCGGTGATGTTGAAGGCCGACCGGTCAGTGCAGTCCGAGCCTCAGCGTACGTGAGGTTTATCTCTAAAGATGTGGCTCTGCCGATATTGAGCAGAAACTCACGACTGTATGCACATTTTAGAACAGATAGACGCAACGAGGACGTACAAAAACACTGACTCACAAGATAGAAAACACCAGTGCACGAATAATAAAGTTCTGTGTGAACTTGAATAATTAGCTACACATCAGAAATCACAGTCACAGATCAGAAGGAACTGAAAAAGACTTCTGTTTTCATTTGTACATCCAAACACTGCCAGCATTCACTTGTTCACAAGCCATGATCTCTCGAGGACAAACAAATATGGCGCTCACATGGGTGTGCCAAATTCTCTGGGTGGAGGAAAGGGAGGTAACACTTCCTGTTATGACGTCATAACAGGAGAATTCAAGATCAGCTCGTCTGAGCTCTCATTTTCTCAAAGTCAGAGAAAGACAGCCAGAACTCAGTTTACAGCCATCAAAATTTCTAGCCACTTGGGGACAATATTCAGTCTAGGGGAACTCATATTAATGTTGAAAAACCTCATAAAATGAAAATTTCATGCAATGGGACCTTTAAATGATCCTTAAAAGCCTAATGTATCATATTTAATACTCCCATTTTAACAATTAAAAAAAATATATACATATTTATATATAAATATATATAAAAAGACACCTTTACCACAACCTAGAGGTGGGCATTTTTAGAATTATACTGAAAGGAGTTTAACTAAAACAGTGTGAACTATCAATCAGACGACAGAAGGCATGTAGAAGATTGTGAACAGGATTTGCAGCAAAGTTTTTACCATCAATTTAGAGGCCTTGTTAATTTGCGTTTGAAATACGATACTGTCAGCTTTAAGGTCAAGGATACATACAACATTTATCTGTTGCGTCAGAATGCATGGCTGCTTTTAAATGGTTGTCAATGAAGAAATATGTTTTTTGTATGCAGATATAATTCCTACTGATGCTAGTGTAATGTAGGCCAGTAAGAGCTGTGCATGTAAACCTCACTCCCCTGGCCTCAAGAGGTGCTAGAGGCCGGTGCTAGATACCGGCGCTATTGACTGGTGCTAGAGGCAGATGCTAGAGACCGACGCTAGATGATGGCGCTAGAGACCGATGCTAGAAACTGCGGTCTTTAGCGTCCTTGTTAGCATGCCCGCCTCCCATGCCGACGACCCCGGTAGGAATCCCCCTCGGAAAGGGTCGAGTAGGAACAGAGGGGTTACACTAACCAGCTAAACCTTGACTAATTGTTTAGAAACATTTATAGGATGTTTCAGCAGTCTCCCCATCTGCAAAAAAGAATTGATGCTTTGAATAAGAACTTTCTCTTTGTTTTTATCTGTTTTGAGGTGACATCATCCTCTAATATCTCTCCGGTCCGTTGTCACAGTGTTCCTCTCCATCACATTCTCTTTTTTCCCCTCCTTAGATCTTTTATTCCCTCTCTTCTGCTCTCCTCCTCGCCTCACAGTTGTGTTTTGTGCACGACATTAGAGCAGAGAGAGCTAACGTAATTTATCCTTCTGATTTAAAGCACATGTGTCACAGTAAATGTCTAGGGATAAATCTGATCTCAGTCATTATTAATGGGAGTCTGCCTGTCACTCGGTGCTTGTGGTTTAGCATTTAGCCATTAGCTGAGCAAAAATATTTTAGTCCTATATAATATTTCAGTCATTAGTCAGTAGTTTATTCATTATGACAGTGTTGAATTTGGGAAGGAGGTGTCTACAAACAGTCCCTACCAGCTCAGTCGTGGTTAATGGTTAGAGAGTCAGACTTGTAACCGGAAGGTTGCGGGTTCGAGTCTCAGGTCCGGCAGGAATTGTCGGTGGGGGGAGTGAATAACCAGCGCCCTCCTCCACCCTCAATACCACGACTGAGGTGAGACCCTTGAGCAACTGCTCCCCGGGCGCCGCAGCAATATGGCTGCCCACTGCTCCGGGTGTGTGTTCACGGTGTGTGTGTGTGTGTGTACTTGGAAGTATGGGTCACCATACTTGGCCACACGTCACTTCACTTCACTCAAGTCAGCAGGAATTTTCAGGCTAGTTTGGAGATGGTTTAGCTAGTGAACCAGCATGATCTTCTGATAAAACTAGTTGAGCAAGGAAGTCTTTCTGATTATGCTAGTTACCTGCTATTTGTCATGATCTATAAACTACATTGTTGTAGTTTTGTAGTTATTCACCTTGATTTGCTTTTTGATTGGTTCACAGGGTGCTTTGTTTTCCCCTTGTTACTCTGTTAGCCTCGTGTGTATTTGGCCTTGTGTTTCTCCTGTTCTTTTTCAGTCATTGTTTTACAACAAAACAACAGCATTTTTTGTAACTGTCTTTTGATCAATTTAATGCAGTCTTGCTGAATAAAATTATTAGTTTCTTTAAAGGTGAAATATGTAAGTTTTTTTGTTATTGTTGTTGTTTATTGTTCATTGACTACTATTAGTATGCAATTCAAACACTGAGGGTTTATTTCCTCGGGGGAAAAAGATATTGAGCCTCCCTGGCACCATCAAAACATTGAGGGCGGTCTGCTCAGATCTTTCAATCTCTTTCCAGCTCAACCAATAGTGTGACTTTGGGGCGTGGCTACTGTAGCTGGTGGAGCCAGAGGTTTCTTAGCCGATGACAATGACAGATGGGTTATATGGGAAAAGACTTCCAGTTTCGATTACAGATCAACAGATGTACTACAGATTACAAGTGCGAGCCAAAATGTGCTGCATTTAGACCTTCAAAGATTAAACGGATCATAAACTCTTCAATGGACACTTCAAAACAGCATACATCATACACCCGTTCAGAAAGACAAATGTACCAGCTTAATGTTTACTTGGCCTCAAACAGTTGTGGTGCATCATGTCAAAAAATATGCCTAGTGCAGATACGTTGGACATGTGAAATGGGCATTTGCAAGGTTGTTTGAAAATATGCTGTATTTTTGTAATTCCGCTAGGAGCCACTTGTGTTGCAGAAACACTTCACCTTTAAAAAATATCTTAATGAAACTAAATGCATTATAAATAGGAATTGTAGTTACATTTGTATACATTTTAATTGGCACCAGATTTTGTGACATCTAATCCCGCACTTTTTTTTAACTCTTTCCCCCCCAGTGTTTTTTTTTTAAGTTGCCAGTCACCGGCAGGATTTTTTTTTATCATTTTCACATCTGAACATGCAATATATCAAAAGAAAGAACAGACCCTCTGCTTTTAAAACTGTTTTATTCTAGCTTAATGCATTCAACTCTTAAATGTGGGTATGTCAAAAAAAAGCAACACTTTGAGCAAAAAGCTGAGAAAATTGTGTTTTTGTCAAAGTAATAAAATAATTGTATTAATAAAATGATTTTATTTATTTTATTAAAATTATTATTTTTCTTTATAGATGTTCTGATTTTTTTCAGATGGATCACAGGTGAATGATGTTTCTTAGAGCATGTTAAGATGCGAAAACATATTTGTCAATAGAAAGTTAGCTCATGGATGTAGTGTAGCAAATGTTATTTTTTAATTGCACAAGGAGACATTTCACCAGAAAGATAAACGAGAGCTGGCATGTTATCTCCCACACATTCACCCACACGCTAATACTAGCCACAGGATGTACAATAACTGTCCACGGCAAAGCTCTGGAGATATTCCAGCTAAACATAAGCTCAAACTTGTGTTGGATTCTGAGTGATCTCTCACTTTATCCCTCAGCTCAGCTATCACCTAAAATACCCCCTTACCTGAAAAATGCACTACTCGTCATCTTAGAGTGAAATGACACTTTATTTTTGTCTCTTCCACTCAGATAAGTGGGGATTCGGTGTGCCTCTATTACACAGTGGGTAGGGGTCGAACCACAAGAGCTATCAAAAAGGGGAGATGTTGGCAAGCTGGCTTTGAAATGACTCTTTGGCATCGTACACTCTCCATTCCCCTACTGACGTATACAAATGTGGTTACATACACAGCCCTGAATGCGGTAATGGCAGGAACTAGCTAAAGCCCTGAACGCTATAAATCCACTCAGATTTTTGACAAGAGTTGACTTGTATGATTGAATTGTTGTTTTCCTGTTGTTTGGTGGTTTCCTCCTAAGTGTTTTTTGATGATACAGGTCACTTCTCAAATGGTTTTTCGAGTACACGAGACCACTGAAGACTGGCCACTGTGTAGAATACAGAATCACGGAATACAATAAGTCATTTTGTGTCAGCTAAAGCTTTGCTTTTGTGAATTTCATGGTGGTTTAATGTGGTTCAGGTTGAGATATTGGATAAAAAGGACCTTGACTGTAAACTTCAGAAGCAGAACTGTTGAAACTTACATTCGGCCTGTTCTCTGGTCTGTTTTATAGGAAGCTACTGGAACGCGGCGTCCTTCAACACGCCATCTTCGTACCTGCATTTCTCCACTTTTAAAGGAGAAACAAGTGCTGACATCTCCTTTTACTTCAAGACCTCTGCTCTCAATGGCGTCTTTCTGGAAAACCTTGGAAACACGGATTTCATCCGTCTGGAGTTAAAATGTAAGAGCCTGGCTCATGTTGTCTTTGTTTCTCCCTCTTTTTTATCCCTTTCTCTGTCTGTCTGTCCTGCTGCTAGTCTGAATCCCATGGTTATGCACTTACAGCTGTGCTGTGTAAAGTTTGAAAAGAGGAAGTGCTGAGCAAGCACTTCCTGTACCACCAGGATCAGCGCATGAAGCCTGTCCTTTCTTTATGTCTGCTGATGGTGTCTACTTCAGTGCCTGGCTATTGTGTTTAAGTCTATTTGCAGCACTGATTACGATGCATTCACCTCAAATGTTCTGCTGATTGTTCTCTGTTGGGTATAAACGGAGGCTTAAGAAGAAAAAACAGCTGAAATGAAACAGACTCTGTAATTGCTTATAAATGTATATTTACTGACATTTTACAGCCTTTATTCTTCAAAATGACTGGATTATACATGAAGGATTTGAATTGTTCGCTGGGTAAAAAAGGCAGTAAAGAAGCGAATCTCTTTCATGCAGATTGAGTTTTTAACCCATGAGTCGAGCTGGCTGCCTCTTTACACTGTTTACTGCACAATAGGCAATCCAGAACGAAAATATACACCATTGTGGATAAATCTTATGTTTCCTGCAGTGGTTCATTGTTGTCGAACGATTTTTCGCTCTGTAATGTATTACTCAAATGTCGGTGTAAATCTTTAAATGCTGTTATTCGCTTTGTCTCTTGTTTCTGCACCAGTCAATTGTTCCAGTCTTACCTACTGTAGACTGAAGGTCAAAAGAGAAAAGGACCGATTTAGTATGTACATAGTAACTAGCTGATGAAGAGGCTGATGTTGCTCTGATTGGCTAATTGCCCTGCCCTGTCAGTGTCATAATACATGCCTATTATGTTCATAGCCAGTCTGCAAAATGGCCTGAATGAATCAACCTGAAAATGAATGAACTGATTTGGTCTCACTTGAATCAAAATGAAACCATTTGAATATGTGAGAACATTTTAACATTTTCGTCTATTATATTATATCATATTATATTTATTATATTATTAGAAACTTGACTAGAGACTTTGAAATATCCTGGTATTAATCAATTAATTAAATTATATTACATATTATATTAGTAAAATACGATTTGATATAACTTTTTATTTGATTTATTTTACTCAATTTGTTATTCTATTTTTCTGTTTTTTTCTTGACTTGAGACTTTGAAATATCCTATTATTAATAAATATTTAAAAATATATAAACATACAAAAATATTTTATAGCGTTGGTTGCCTGGTGATAGTGTAGTGCTTCATTGTTAAATGTGTTAAAAGTCAAGTGAAAATGGTCCTTATGTGATGAGTTCCATTATAAATATTGTGCTCTGAGTAGCAGGAAATCATTCCCTCAGTTCTTACACCCTCACATACTCACAATCCTGAGCCAGGAGTGTGTTCTCCAGCTGTTTCCCCAGGCAGTGGTGTATCTCTCAAGGGCTCTGGAGACGCACACGGAGGGAAGGAAAGCTGCTTAGTGGCTCCATTTGTCAAATTCGCACCTCCTGCAGTCTCCCTGTCCTCATCTCTGGGGCACGAGGGAACGCAGGGTTACAGTGAGGCAGAGGACATCACATTCCCTGCTCGCTCATTTACACACATTCCTGAATCCATACATAACCCATTATTTTTACACCCTACTGCTTTACCCTTCCTTTGGATTGTGAGGGGAAGCAAATCTTGTTCTCTTCCCTCCATTTTTAAATAAAAATAGAAAGAAAAAAAAACTTCAGGTGAGACCGAGCAGAGAGAACAGCGACTCGCTTAGTGCTTTCTCAGAGGCTGGTGACAGCAAAACATCAATCACTTGATGAAGGAGTACAGGGAAAGATGGCCAACTGGGCATTATGCATACCCCACATGTAAAAGTATGCAAGCTTGTCCGTGGAAAAGACAGCACTTCCTTTCCTGAGTGTTTGTGCTGCTAGCAGGGCACGGATGCATACAAAGTGCTCCTGAATGAGTCTGGCATGATCGGAATATGGAGGAAACAGGAAGGCATTAGTGCTTATTGCTGCTCATTTTGCCACAGCAGTAACACGGCCCTCCAGAGAGCAGAAGGTTATTGGCACCAGAGATCACTGAGGGTCTCGACATGACAGATGGGCTGCCTTTCCATATGCAGCTCTCAATCAGGAGCTTTACTCTGCTAGAGGGTCTGCGTGTTAGTGAAAGAAAATTAGGTAAGAAAATTTGAAAATAAGCTCACATTAATATTTAAGTATTTTTCCTAGAAAGCAATAATATTAAATTATTGAGACTTTTGCTCAAGTCACCTATTTCTCACAACCTGTCAGAAATCAGAATATAATTTATTTAATGAGATTTAAATATGTGAACATTTCTCATTAAATTCATCTGAGACCAAAATGAAATGTGCAATGCTACCACCATTAATTCCATATATTGATAATACTGCATGTTAAAAAATGTCTTAATTGTATATTTTATTTCTTCAAAGGAAATATATACATATTTATGTTTTTGAAATAAGTCTTTCATGCTCACCAAGGCTGCATTTATTTGATCAAAAATACAGTAAAAACAGTAATATAGTTATTTAAAATAAAATGTAAAATAATTTGTAATGTAATTTATTCCTGTGATTGCAAGGCTGAATTTTCAACAGCCATTACTCCAGTCTTCAGTCACAAAAAGTTGTGCCTCTTAATGTTTTTATGGACCTGTGTTTTAAAGAATCTCTGATGAATAGACAGTTCGAAAGAACAGCTTTTATTTTAAACAAAAAACATAAATATATGTATTGTCACTTTTGTTACATTTAATGTGTCCTTGCTGAATAATTTGATTTCTTTAAAATAATATATCGAACTAGTAGTCCTGTCCTAGAGTCACACCATTGGTCAATATTGATATTTAAAAATGAGACTGCAATACCATTTAGTACCGCTATTTTCTTTTCTTAAAGGTTACACCGGATGCACATTTTCCATAATATGTTTTATATTTCTTTAGGGCATTACTGAAATGTCTGTTGCATACTTTGGTTAAAATTCATCAGTGGTTGTGTAAAAAAACACCCTTACAACACCTTATCAAAACCAGCTCTGTTCACAGCGACCCATTTTGGTGCATGTCTCTTTAAATGCCTATGAGCTACTGTTCACCACTTTCTTCCATGGGTTGCGTCAAGACAAGACACATTAAGTGCTGCTGATAAAGGCAAAGTCATCTTTCAGACCTAAGCTATCAAAGAAATGTCATTGCAGACTCCATATGTTGTTCTGAGGCAGTCATATTCATATAACTAGCTAGTTACGTCAAAACCGGCACCAAATTGAAACAGGTCACTGAATGACACATTTTCAAACTTTATAACAGTTTATAACAAACTGGCTGCATGTTTTCTTTTCAGCTTTTCTGATCTGGCAGACATAGCAGAAACCTAACTAAATGCAAAACAAAAAGCTACAAAAGTGAAAATTTCATCCGATGTCACCTTTAATTTGAGAGTAAGAACGAGAGCTGGAGTGATCTAAAAAGTTCAGGAAGATGCATTAAAAACCTCATCCACTGGCTCATGAATATTAATTAGGTGGTTACACTCACCCAGTAGTTATAAATAAATGAAGCCTTCTAGCTATATTAGGTCATGAGTTCTTGCATTAAGTCTAAACGTCAAATACGTCAATCTAGCATGTTTACGTTGAAAAAACACTTAGGATTACCACTTTCCTTTTGCCTGTTCATTGAATCTACTGCCACTCGATCGTAATGCCATTGTTTTACATATGGCAGCTGCAGTTTTCCTTCTTTGCACCATGGCCAAGTAAAACAAAGCTGTTATAATACAATGATTACCTTCCTAAAAGTTGAGCGCAGTCGAACTTGAATTGTACGCCCCTGAGAACGTGCAGTGAGGTAAAGAGAGCAAAACAAAAGTTCAAGAGTGCATGTGTGCTGTTGTGTGTATCAATGTCTGATACTAAGCCTCTGTGTCTAAGCTTGTCGACCGCACTGGTAGGTCATCTACAGCGGCACCCAGCGTAAACACTCCAGAGCTTTTCTCTAAAGCTGGATATTCACCTTCTGCATGAATCCTTTCTGAAAAGAAGAGTAATCAGGCCTGGCTGCAGGCCTGTGTGTGAGATTAAGAGTGTATTCCGGCCAGTTGTGTGTGCGTGTGTGTGTAGGCAGAGGAGCAGATTGTGAAATTGAAGCTCTCCGCCTTTTTTCTAGCCTTCCATTATGTCTCATCGATTTATGCCCTGACTCCTAATCCTACTTCCTTATTTTGGCCTGCCTGGTTTTCTTCAGTTACAGCTCAAAACTGAGGCCCAGTGAAATCCACTTGGAGCATGAAATGAGTAGAGGGCAGCGTGTTGGGTTACTGTCGAGTAGGAGTTTGATTTCAGTCATACAGCTAGATCGGCTGCCCTCTGCATCCTCACTTGAGGCAGCATGATTAAGTAAAAGTCTCTTTTTTTAAAAGAACTGAATGTTGTATGTGTTATTTAGAGCTTTAAATCAAATATTTTTATCACAAATATAATAGTAACTAATCTCAATTTATGTTTTCATGCAGTGTGAGTGCGTTAAACACATATGCTGGTGCCCTTGAAATGGCTCCGGTGGTCATGAACAGAAAGAATGACACAGTTTTAATGTCATGTTATGTACAGTAACAGTTTGTTAACTGTGTTAAATAAATTAAAATCCATTAACCCAATTTTATTTGATCGAAGTATTTAAATTTGTTATTTTAATTGTGGTAAAAATCAAAAGTTCTTCTGTAAATATAAATGCACTCCCATTAAAGTTTTGGGGTCAGTAATATTTTTTTTTATTGTTTTTGAAAGAAGTCTCTTATGCTCACCAAGGCTGCATTTATTTGATCAAAAATACTCTAAAACCGTAATATTTTCAAATATGATTACATTTTAAAATGACTGTTTTATATCTTCAGGTCACAGTCTCCATTACTCTGTCACATGACCCTTCAGAAATCATTCTAATACTGTATGCTAATTTGGTACTCAGGAAAGATTTATTGTTGTTACCAATGTTGTGCTGCTTAATATTTTTGTTGAAACCGTGGCATTTTTTAGGGTTATTTGATTAATAGAAATTCTTAAAAACAAAAATATTTTGTATCATTATTAATTACTGACATTTTGTTATATTTAAAGGTAATGGGAGGCTATTTCCAGTGTTGGGGTTAACGCATTGCAAGTAACTTGAGTTATGTAATCAGATTACTTTTTTCAAGTAACTACTAAGTGCAGGAGTAAGTGCAGAGGCGTTGTGTGTAAACATGATGGGTATTGTAGTTCTAGACTAGTAAATTAATTAATTTAATCTCACTTGCACAAAAAAATTAGTATTCCTCAAAATTAATAAAGTCAGAATACTATGCAAAAACATAAACAAATGTTCTTATGCATTTAATCTCACTTTATTGACCAATGTGCTGCTGACCGATTCAGTTAAACCATTTGCAAATTCAGTTCATGAAAAAAAATGATTTGAACTTTCTTCTCCTGCATCCTGTTCTTCTGTGATCTAGAATGTCAGCACTGCTGAGCAGTTAGTTTGAGCTGCACCCTCTACTGTACTTGTATGAATGTGCATTTCCTTCAGCCTGAGGCTTATTACCGTATTTCCTCAAATAAAAGCCGCGGCCTTTATTTACCTGAACTGCAGAAGGTCACCGGCTTTTATTTGAAGCAGGCTTTTATTAGGGGCAGGCTTGTATTTCGAATTCCATCTATTTTACTTTTTTTTTCTTTTTTTAAATAAACAAATAATAAATGAAAAGCGATAGCGTTCCAGAGGACAGATATCATCAGGGGGGTGGTTTCAAAGGATTGCAAATGCAATGCAAATTTGTGTTCATTTTTAGAATTTAATAATTTATTTGTAATAAACATTTTAAGTGGACCATTAAAAAGTATTATTTATAAGTTGAATTATGTTTAAACATGAGGTCATATTGTGACTGTTGCGGTGTGTGCATTGAAAGAGCGGTAATATTTCCTCCAGTGTAGAGCGCCTTTCTGAAGATTCCGTTAATTTCTGAAGCTCTTTCCGCTCAGCACTGTGCGCTCAACCCAGAACTCCCTTTGTGACATGCTGGATCAAATATAGGCCTATCTGAAATAAATAGTAAGGGCTGCCCCTGACTAAAGTTTTTTTCCTTTTCTAGTAGGCTAGTTCATTTAAGCCGTTGATCACGCGGCACGGCCGCCTTCATGTCATTGTCTGTTATAGGCTATTTGCTTATTATTTATTAAATCCGGGCAATTTGGTTGATAAAACATAGATTAAAATTAAGATACAATTTGCATATACAAAATGAAATTCACTTTAAAGTTTTTGGGAAGTGAAGAATTTAACAAAACTTATTGATGTGTTATTGGACTTATTGAAGACCCCCGTCTTCTGACATTATGCATCTTATGTGTCCTGTTCACTTTTCAACGTAGGCCTAAATTAAATTAAAAAATAACATTATCATATTTAAACTGAAACTAATTATGTGTTTTAATGGCTACAAGTATAGTAGGCTAAAGAGAAATGTTATATTGTATATGACTGTGTAAACCTTTTATTTAAAGATTTAATGTAGGCCACAGTCCATTGCATTACGATTGCAAGAAGAATCAACATTGTGAAAAATGTGATTTGCAGTCAAACCCGTTTCTGTTGACCGTTTAAACGAGTGTTCTCACCGATATATTTGTTGTTCTTTCGTGTTTTATAGACTCGATATAAACACTATAATTTCGTTATTTTACTAACCCAACTAATGCATCCGGGCTTTCTATATACATTTTACATTTACATTTTTATGCATTTGGCAGATGCTTTTATCCAAAGCGACTTACAGGGACCTTATTACAGGGACAATCCCCCTGGAGCAACATGGAGTAAAGTGCCTTGCTCAAGGACACACTGGTGGTGACCGCTGGGATCGAACCAGCAACCTTCTGCGTATCAGTTCCATGGTTTAACCCACTGGACCACCATCCACATCCACATATATTCCACATGAGGGGAAAAAAGCTTCCTTCCACTTAAGAAGATTTGTGTTCCTTTAAGCACTTTTTTTATTTTAACATATATCTCTTTACATAAACATTATTTTCTACTTTAAAAAAATATAATTACGTTATTTTTCTAACCCAGCTAATTACTCATTGCGCGCACTTTTCTCAATCCGTTATGGAGCTATTCAATTTTGATTTTGCATATTGCTTTTTAAATGTTCGTTCGTGTATGTAAGGACACTGAGGCGGCGCTAGAATCCATGTGTAGTGTTTTATTACAATCCACAGCAAACAAATCCAAATCGACAGGCAAGGGGCATAAACGTGAGGCAGGCAGAAGTTATAACACAATAAGGCAGTCCAATCCAAGCAACAGTACAAAGGGAAATCCAAAAAGGCAGAAACAGAATCAAACAGGCAATGGTCATAACAAGATAGAAAAACAATGGTGAAAGAAACGCTCGGTAAGGCAGGTTAACTGGCAATACTTCGCACTTGACTTGAATGATGGCATAGCCATGCTTAAATGTCCACCAAACAGGAAGTAGCCAATGAAGCAGAGGGAGCAGCACAAAGTCAGTACTCGGGAGAGGGCTCCATCTGCTGGCGTGGCGTTACAGTGTAGTTCAAATGAACACTTTACAATATTTCAATAACATAATTTATTTTGAAGCCTATGCTGTTTTCTTGTACAAAATAAAATATTTTAAGTTAAATGCAGAGTAAGATGTGTAAAAAAGACAAGGCTAAGAGATTGTCAAGATCATTTGTGTAGCCGGCCTGACACAGTATTTTCACAGACTAACTCGTCACATCTCTCATAGACTACAGTATTTAAAATAGCATATATGCATCAGTTATATTGTCAATTTAATTTACAGAGCAATCCCTGCAAAGTGTTTAGGTTAACTATAGAAGAGACCAGGATTAGTGTGCGTTGCACTCGCAAGACTCACAGCGGGGGGCGATGGTCACGATGGTTTCGCTCCTTCGGCACAACCTTACGATGAACTTGAATGCACACGAAATCAAAGGCACTTAGGAGATTATCCACACTAATTTTTCTCTGGACTTAATTTAAGACTGGCCTTTATTTGTTTGTGCTGGCCACGCCTTCGGCCACTATCAGAGGCCCTGCGTTTAATTGACCACAGGCTTTTATTTGAGGAAATACAGGTATTTAAATTTTGGTGTGAAAGGGCCTTCTTATTTTCCCAAAAATATACCTTTTTTTGTTATTAAAAAAAGCCCAGCCATTGTGAGAAAAAGTAACGCAAAAGTAACACAAGTCAATACTTTTCTTAAAAAGTAACTAAGTAAAGCATTTACTTTTTAAGGGAGTAACGCAATATTTTTCAAAGTAACTTTCCCCAACTCTGGCTATTTCAGAGTGGTATAGCAATAGCACGCTAGCTTTAAAAACATGAGATCCCACCCTCCCTTTATTGCACTCTTTAAAGCCACGCCACCTCCAAAACGGCTCAGAGTAGAACCTCATCTTTTAATTATGGTAATTACGACATTACATGAACGCAGCATAAGCTTGCTGTTTTGGTTCGGGAGGAACTGTAAAAGGTGCTGCTGTTCTACAACCCTGCATATCATCATGGAACACACTGATGACATGATGCCTGTGCGAACAGGGTGCATGGATGTATGCATATTAGGGGTGTGACGAGATTAAAATGTGACAAGCTGTCTCGCGATGTCTCCATGACACAGCGTGAGGGTGAAATTAGCATAGAATATGCCACCGCTACGTTTACATTACATACATTTACATTACATCGTCCACTGTCATTTTGCTTTTTTTATAGAACTAAAAAACATTTAATTCAGTTGGATAACGTTTGCTTAAATTTGTAAATTACTCTGCTGATGAGCTTATTTACTTATACATTTACTTACTTATAATAATTTTTTATGGAGGCAGGTGTTTATGAAAACTACCTAATGTGCAAGTTATACAGACATATACGCTCCAAGCGGGACTCGAACCCTGGTCCGCCGGCATGAGAGTTAGACACTCTAACAAGAAGGCTAAAGGCTGCAACCCCTAGCGTCAGTCGCTAGAGCGTCTCTTGAAATCAGAACTGTTATTTATTTTTGTTATTTATACTGTTCTTATTTCTAAGTTCAATTTGTGGAAAGGAGTTCAATTAGGAGGGCGCACACAGCCTCAATCAGAAGTTCTGGAAGCTCATAATTCATGTACAGTAAGGTCTAAAGAGAATCATACAGGAGAGAAGCCAGTCAGTTGATTTTGTGGCAACCTTTTTTCAGTGCTTGTGTATTGTTGTCTTTCAATGCATATGGTAATTAATACTGACATTCATTAAGATGAGGAGTTAAAACATTTCAAAATGCTTCCAGTCATGAATTTTGTCTTGAAATACTGTGAAAAAAATCTTGTCTCATCCCGTTTTCGTGAACGCGATCTCGTGTCTTGTCTCGTCTCGTGAGCTAATTGTCTCATCACACCCCTAATGCATATGCATAGGTTGACAGGCAGGTACGCAGGACGGACCGAATGCAATGATTGGACGAACATTTTTTGGTCCTGAGACATTGCACAGAAGATATATGTAAAAAATAATTTATATATTTAGACCACTTCTATTATTGATTGTTATCCGGAAGAAGAACGTTTCAACCAGTGTAACAAAACGTGTTTATGAAAAACATTGCCTTCCCTACCTTTAAAGGTATACTATGTAACTTTTTTCGCCACTAGAGGGCGTACATTCAAAACAACAACAATGTCTTAGCTTGATGACGATGTGAATGAATGTCGTCTTCAACTCCACCGCTGATGGTAATCAATCACACGGGAATCAGAAATCATGCTCATGGATGAAGTAAAGTAATAGTTTTATAAATGTTGCGTTTGATGACATGATTTTCTTTCACTATAATGAATTAGCCGCAAATAAAGTAAGGTTTAATACTAATTGGTTGTCATAGATGTTACTGTATTTCTCGAATTCAATTCAAAACTAACTTTTTGGTAAAAACAAAAATAACAAAAAAAACCTAA
This sequence comes from Romanogobio albipinnatus, assembly GCA_023566225.1. Taxonomy (NCBI): domain Eukaryota; kingdom Metazoa; phylum Chordata; class Actinopteri; order Cypriniformes; family Gobionidae; genus Romanogobio; species Romanogobio albipinnatus. Next base: position 22,807,125 of record CM042260.1, on the reverse strand, counting down.
AGCTACAGTATAAACAACAAATTTACATTTACCAGTTCTTAACATGCCTTGAAGTATTCACAGTGAACATGACCTCACCATGTTTCACATCATATGCATAGACAATAAGACATTCAAACAATAAGACTAGCACTGTTGTTTGATATAAACAAATCACACGTTTTCTGTCAGTAAAGGAATTAAACCAATTACTCACCTGTCTATTAAACACATGCAAGATCGGCGTCTCTGTCTAGTTTAAGTTTTTCGCGAAGTACTCTCCATTTTGAAAATGCCACACCGATGTTGATCCTGGTTTTATTTCTCTTCTTGTCCCAAAATCGTCTTGGGTCATTTGGTTGACCTATACATTGACATTTACGTTGATGGGACTTGTCTTTGTCGACAGAATCAGCTGCAAACGGCAAAGAATAATTGTGTTCCATAACGACTGCGCGAATCAAACTACCGGTAGTTGCTTGATAGACGCTACACCGTCCGCATTTGTCCACGAGACTATATGCTGCCATGGTTTCTACGGCAACCGAGCGGAAACCGAGGGTAATGCGGAAATGACGCCATTGACTGGCGACTCCTTCACTCCTATTCACACGTCCCGGTACCTCGGTTAAAATCGCAATTTTCTCACAATTTACAAATAGTTGGAAACATTTGAGATATTGTAAGTACTCAACTGAACAAAATATATAACACTGGTCTAGTGGTTTATGGATATTTTACTACTAAAATCCTACATAGTGGACCTTTAATGCCTCCTTGGTGAATAAAAGTATTAATTTCTTTCTAGTAGAAATGCTACATATTCTTACTCAAAAAAGTAAAAAAGGACATTTGAAATATTATGAAGCTTTTTTTACATGGTACACCCTTAAAAATCAATATGTAATCTATGTAGCGCTGACTGCCAATGAGCTCTGAGCCAAATTCCTTAGATTCACGATTGGTCTAATCTCGAATATCTCTCTTTCGGTCTTTCTGCTGCTGCCCTCTGTTGGCATTATCTAGTACAATCTCCCTACTGTAACTCTGGCACTAGCCCAGGGGAAAGAGAGCCTCTCGATGGATAATTGAATGATGGGTAGACGCCCACATCTGCTGCTTCAGCTCTGTTTCATCTCAAACGCTCTCTGCCACTCCCTCTCATCTCTGCTGAGGAAATCTTGACATCAACCACCATTGAATATTCATGCCTGATTTCAAGGCATAACTGATCTCTCTCTTTCCCTTTTTTATCAAGCTTCACCAATTCATGTTTTATACTTTATGCTGTCAAGCTTTTCAGTTGGATTCACTCATATGCAGTCTAACTGCTTATACTTCTGTTTTCAAAGAAAACTGGTGTTTAATTACAATAGTTTCCTATATGTTTATGTTTAAATTAAAATTCATTGTGCTGTTTCTTTCTTTAAAGGGCATATATTTTGGGGTTAGCACACTGTAACAGTAAAATCTCTGTCGGGCCAACCCAAAAATTCGATTTTTTTTGGTTTTGCCGCATAAAAACTGCACAGTGGAAGCCTTTTCTGAGACTGCCTCTTTTCCTTCAGTGCTTATTATAAGTCATGGCAGCCTCCACTGCATTTCTACACACACTTTTTGGACATGAAAATAGCTGTTGGACTTGTCAGATCTTCCCAAAAGTATTGTTATTATTTTTTTAGTCCAGAGCAAAGCTCTCTGCCGGGGTTGTTGGCTGAATGTGGATATGGCTTGGATCTTCTGTGGGCTCAGATGCTGGGCGAAGATCCTTAGTCTCTCTTTGATGCATCTTTAATGAAGTGGAGGCTCTCTGGGACCCGAGGGAGAAATGGCAATGTGACACTGCAGAACACCTGACCGCTTGTATGAGAGTCAAGAGCTCCCGCAAAATGTGTTGACAAATGCATGAGAAAAGCATCCGCCTTTGATGGGGTCCAGACCCCTGAAATATCCTTTTCCATTACATTGGAAAACAAGCAATAGAAAGAAAAGTAAAATACATATGATTACCTTGGATGAAAGGCATAGTTCACCCCAAAATTTAATTTACTCTCCCTCATGTGTTTCACTGTAAAACATAATAAGTTGACTTTACTTAGAAAAAGTGAGGAAACCGATTGCCTTAAAATTTTCAAGTAAAGTAGAGTATTATTTTTTTGTCGGCTAAACTTAACAAAATTTGTACAGAAAACTTATTAATGAAGTATACTTAACTCAAAATTATTAGTTATGTTAACTTGTTATTAGTGCTCACATTACTAGGAAAATATTAGGAAACCGATTGCCTTAAAATTCTCAAGTAAGCTGAACTTAAAAAAATAAGTGAAGACAAAAAGCAACAACTGAACTCCATTCAACACTTCTTTATTACTTATCAATAGTCTACAGGTACTAAAAACAATTAAGTAAGCATTACTTAATTGCATTAAGCTGTTCTTACTTAAACCGTTTAAGTTTTGTCAACTTAATTCTATCTGCGATCTGAGGAAGTGTAGCCTACTCCCAGAGTGCATTGTGGCATGAATAAATTAATTGCTTCATTTTACTATTTTTAGCTTTATTTTACTATTTGTCTTTTGTCAGTATAACCCGAATAATGACAGCAAGTAAAATAGTAAAGGTCGTATTAATAGTAACAATTAAAAAAAAAATAATAAAAAAAAGTCCTTGTTACCATTGTTGTGTTTTGCATGCTGAATGTTGAAGTCTGTGTGTGACACACTCAAGCATGGTCGAATTATATTGTGACAAATATAGAGGGATTATATCAACTCAATTAAATGGTAATGCCATAAATATTAGCAAAAATAATGTTAAAAGATCATTATTTGACATTAAATATAGTATATGACAAATATTATATATATATATATATTTTACTTCCCTTCTTTTGAAATCATACAACTATAATTTCTTGTTGCATTGCTGCATTAATAGGAAGTTAATTACTATAATATGAATGAAGTTCCAAGTGTCCAACCAAAGGGAACACTAATCACAATTGTGGTGAGAGGAAGTGGAGGAAATGAGTGATAAGTCTATACAAAATTGCACCACCTCAAAAAAACTTTGCCCGCCCGACTGTCCGCCTGCTTGTTTTTTTGCTTTGGCAAAATGGTACTCAAACCAGTCAAGTAATGTTTACTTGACTTTTCTAAGTAACGAAGGCATAGCATGCAAATAGTTCAGATTACTTAATTGTTTTAAGTAAGTTCAACAAATTATTGGACATTAAGTAAAGTTTACTAAAAAGTCTTAGTAAGAACAACTGTTGGATTTTCTTTCTGTAGAAGATATTTTGAAAAATGTTCTAGTGCTTTTTGTCCTGACAATGAAAGTCAATGGGTTTTAATGTTATTCCAGGACCGCACTGACTATCATTGTACACTGAAAAGCATTTAGTGTTGAGACTATTTTCATTCAGAATAATAATAAATATTTGTAAAGTAAAGCGTTGAATTAAACGTGAAAATTTTAAGTAAAAACAGGCTACTTCAATAGTCTTATTTTGGTCACACTTTATATTGGGTGTCTTTTAAAAAATAGTTTTTAGGGACAATGTACTTATTGTGTTCATGTCAGTGCAGAACACTTTTGTTGCTATTGAAGTGGGTTACTGGTCATTTTTGGGACGGTTTGGTGGTCTGGGTAAGTTTATGGGTGAATTAAGGTGTTACGGAAGGTAACAAGAAGTGGGCGGAGTTTCAAGAGCTTGTGTTAGAAACTCCGATTACCTCACGCAGACACACTGAAAATGTCAGAAACTGTTCAGCCTTTTATGTTCAAACCGGTGTCGGACAATGATGGAGAGACTCAAGAAGAAGTGACAACATGTAGAATGCAACAGGACATTTCTGAATCGTTAGTTGATGAATGTATGTAGCTGATGTGGAATTAACTATTTTCAAGTCAATGATTAGCATATTGTCATGATAATCTATAAATCCCTTGTGTGGGAACTGTTGTAAGAGAATAAATGTTACATGAAGATAGAACAGGTATAGTTTAGTATATTTACGGTCATCTTGCTTTTATGACATGCTACTGCATTTATGTTACATACTGTATTGCACTAAATATGAAAATACGGATGTGCAACAGCTTGAGCAGACTCCCAAATGTGCTCTACAACAACTCTTCCTCTTCTCAACATGGCCTCACCCCCATTGTTGTGTTCCAGGGGGCGGGGTTTATGTCAATTTTAGGGTTAGTGATGTCACTAACCTGTGGATAAGCTCATTGTAGTCCCTACCAGCGTTTGTTGTGGTCCTTAAAAAGCAATTTCTTTAAAAGAAAATATCTCCCTTTGGCCCTGAATTTTGATCGTTATAACTTTGCAAATGTTGTTTATGCACAAACAGCAACATTACACACTAACTAAAATAAAAAGTGAAATCATAACCAACCACCCCTTTAAAGGAAATACTGGTTTAGTGCATTTAATTTCCTTTTGACATGCAGATACCATATACCACTGTAAATTAGCATTCACCATCTGCCCAAGTCATTTATGTCAAGTCAAGTCAACTTTATTTATATAGCGCTTTTAACAATGCAGATTGTTTCAAAGCAGCTTTACAGTGTTAAACAGGAAAATAATGCAGCATAATGTTATTCAGCCGTATAGCCATTTTGGAGAAAATGGTGATGTCATCAGTTCATTTCAATTATCATACAGTGGCAGTGTGGGCTTTAGATCAGTAATTAGATCAGTAATTTAGTTTATATGGTTAATTTAGTTTAATACTTCGATTTATTTGGATATTTAGTTGAAACATTTAGAAAAATTGTGGTATTATGAAATGCATCAGGCCATAACTGCTCTGTTGGTTTGGTAGATCAACTCTCAGCCAGTTTGGCTGGCGATCTAATATACCCATATATAAACACACCCACTTTTTCACTGCCATGCTGTTTGGCCTTGTTGATTGTGTTTAGTTTTCCTTGTGAATGCAAGAGCAACGGCCCGCTGAATACCCTCAGTTGTGGACAGCGGAGCGGTCCACACACATAAACAAGCACACACACAAGCGAAAACGCTCCCCAAGAACAGTGGCACACTCTTGATGCTCAGTGCTGGATGGCCAAGTGCAGGAAATCCAATTACAGGGATCAGAGGGCTGAGAATGGTGAAGCAGCCCTAGTCCAAAATACACACCTGCCCTCGTCCTCCTTTCTCTCTCTCTCTCTCTCTCTCTCTCTCTCTCTCTCTCTCTCTCTCTCTCTCTCTCTCTCTCTCTCGCTGTCTTCTTTTGTCGTGTCTCTCTCACAAATGGTCTTCAACCCTTTCGAAGAGGGATTTGTTGTGTTTATTAAGTCCCCCTTGCTGTCAGTGGCTAAGTGTGTAGCATCTACTGTGGTCACTGTGGAGCTTAATATTTGTATCCTGAGGTCTGAATCACCAAATGTTGTTCTAAACAGCTTTAATGTTTTCTATTGTTTTGCGTTAATTTACTCTGTGTTCCTAGTAAGCATCCGCTCTGCACTCCAAGTCCATAAAAATAAGGCACAATGTACTGTTTAATCATTTTCTGCATTGATTTCTTCATGTGTTTTATCCATATTTTGAATGACGCATTACATTGTGTTTTAGGTTTAAAGGAAATGTCAGTAAACTTAACGGATAATGTCTTGGCAGAACATTACCAGTACCCTTTCAGATTTTTTTTCTGATCTCCTTACCTGATGGGATTTTGCTGATTATTTTTCATATGTTTGGTAATGTTGATATGTATGGGTGTTTATTCAACCTCAGACATTTTACTTTTAGCTGTTTTATGAAGGTCATATTGAAACTTTCACCATGCCATCATAATTTGTGCTACTTTTCAAATGACTTTTTTAATAGATTTTATTTTTTTACCCTTGTCCCAGGCCCAGACTTTCAAACTTTAGACTATGAAATCCATAGTAAAAGGATTAATTATTACATGTTAAAACTATGATAATTAAAAAAAAGACTTTTTCATTTTTAACTTCTTAATAAACATTTAAAAAATACATTTCAATATATATTTTGTGAAAATTTGTACAAAAAAACAAAAACAAAATTAAGTTATATAAATTGCATGATTTTGATTACACTAAACATCTGTCCCTCTAATAAATTTCAAGCTGTAATTTTAACTTTTTATTATCATCATCATCATTATGATGATATTTGGGTCTGGATCTGATGTATGTCCAGTGTTACTAAAAAGTTACTTTTTAGATGGCTATAGTACACTAAGCTAAACAAGCCTAGCTGAAGAAGCACCCATGTAACTGCATTATAAATATAAGAGTATATGTAGAATATATAATGTATGTTTATTTGTGTAATGTCTGCTCATGAGCTAAAATGCACCACAACTATGTTCTTTTGTTCTGATGGAACAGACCAACTTTATGGCACTCAGCCTTTGCTCACAGACAGAGGTCAGGTGTGCTGACTGACTGTCATAGTTTCCCTCCTTCCGTTCAAAATCTGAGATGAACAGGTGGCTCTGTGGATCTCCAATTCATGCAACATCTGCATCAGATTGTAGAACAGTAAAACAGCACCCCCTACTGAGAGCAGCAGGAACACCTGCCACTCCAGCCACAAAGCAGAAAACAGACCTCCAAGAGCTTCCACACTGAACATTACACTGATTTCATGCTTTGCATAAACAACAAATACAACTGACTAGAGGTAGCTCACAATATCAGATATTTGTAGAAAAAGATATGTAATGGCACAACTAAGTTGTTTTTGTTGTGTCCCTCAGCTGCCACACTTGATATCATATCATATCATACTCACAGAACTTCTCTTAGCTTCCTAGATGGTGACAATAGCAGTGGCAGGCTATCACTTCAGGCTCACCGAGCTGCCGACACAAAGCAGATCCAATTTAGTTCTTGCCTTCAGCATCTGTGCAGCCATAGTAACCCCTGCCGAACGGAGCCGGTCACCAATAAATTTAGAGACATATATTTGACTAGAAGCCAGATTTGTCCTTTTAAATAATTTCACTTCAGTGTGAAAATGGCAGGCTTTGTTTTTTTGGCTTTGTGCAGTGTGTATATACACTCACCTAAAGGATTATTAGGAACACCTGTTCAATTTCTCATTAATGCATTAATCTAATCAACCAATCACATGGCAGTTGCTTCAATGCATTTAGGGGTGTGGTCCTGGTCAAGACAATCTCCTGAACTCCAAACTGAATGTCAGAATGGGAAAGAAAGGTGATTTAAGCAATTTTGAGCGTGGCATGGTTGTTGGTGCCAGACGGGCCGGTCTGAGTATTTCACAATCTGCTCAATTACTGGTAATTTTCACGCACAACCATTTCTAGGGTTTAAAAGAATGGTGTGAAAAGGGAAAAACATCCAGTATACGGCAGTCCTGTGGGCGAAAATTCCTTGTTGATGCTAGAGGTCAGAGGAGAATGGGCCGACTGATTCAAGCTGATAGAAGAGCAACTTTGACTGAAATAACCACTCATTACAACCGAGGTATGCAGCAAAGCATTTGTGAAGCCACAACACGCACAACCTTGAGGCGGAGGGGCTACAACAGCAGAAGACCCCACCGGATACCACTCATCTCCACTACAAATAGGAAAAAGAGGCTACAATGTGCACAAGCTCACCAAAATTGGACAGTTGAAGACTGGAAAAATGTTGCCTGGTCTGATGAGTCTCGATTTCTGTTGAGACATTCAGATGGTAGAGTCAGAATTTGGCGTAAACAGAATGAGAACATGGATCCATAATGCCTTGTTACCACTGTGCAGGCTGGTGGTGGTGGTGTAATGGTGTGGGGGACGTTTTCTTGGCACACTTTAAGCCCCTTAATGCCACGGCCTACCTGAGCATTGTTTCTGACCATGTCCATCCCTTTATGACCACCATGTACCCATCCTCTGATGGCTACTTCCAGCAGGATAATGCATCATGTCACAAAGCTCGAATCATTTCAAATTGGTTTCTTGAACATGACAATGAGTTCACTGTACTAAAATGGCCCCCACAGTCACCAGATCTCAACCCAATAGAGCATCTTTGGGATGTGGTGGAACGGGAGCTTCGTGCCCTGGATGTGCATCCCACAAATCTCCATCAACTGCAAGATGCTATCCTATCAATATGGGCCAAGATTTCTAAAGAATGCTTTCAGCACCTTGTTGAATCAATGCCACATAGAATTAAGGCAGTTCTGAAGGCGAAAGGGGGTCAAACACAGTATTAGTATGGTGTTCCTAATAATCCTTTAGGTGAGTGTATATTTGTGTGTGTCATGTTGTTAATTGTACATTGATATTTACCACCATGGTGCTATAAAAGTCATGAAAGCCCTCATTTTCATCTTGCAATCTGGAAATGTCACTGAAATTAGCTAAACTTTAGAATATACCATTCTGACCAATGAGGGAACTGTTTGCGTGTGACTTTTATTAACAAGTGTTGGTCTGTTTTGAAATGTTGCCTTGTAAACGTGAACTTTTTGTTATTTTTGAATAGTCGCTTATGCTCACCAAGGCTGCATTTATTTGTTCAAAAATACAGTAAAACTGTTATATTGTGAACTATTATTGCAGTTTAATATTTTTTTTTTTTCCATTTGAATATATATTCTGAATCAGAATTTTCAGCATCATTACTCCGGTCTTCAGTGTCACATGATCCTTCAGAAATCATTCTAATATGCTGATTTTCTGCTCAAGAAACATTTCATATTACTATCACTGCTATTTAGCATTTTTTTGGAATACACTTTTTATTCAGAATTCTTTAATGAATAGAAAGTTAAAAAGAACAATATAATTTTTATTTGAAATATATTTGTTTTATGACAATATAAAAGATTGTGCTATCACATCTGATTCATTTAATGCATAAATGCTGAATAAATGTTTAGATATCAAATATGTTTAGAACGGTAGTGTATCTGTATTTTAATGCATATGTAAATGTGTATTCTGCATATAATAATATTTTAATGCAGTTTTGTATTTAAGAAATTGAGACTGTTATCCCTTGTTGTTGATTCACAAATATAAGTGATTTGATTGGTTAACACCGCCATAAATCTAGAAACTCCGTAAATAAACATTTCGAAGGTGTCTTGAATCATGACACCAACTATAGCTGTCTGAGCATTAGATGCACTTGCTTTAGGTATATCATGTGTGGCGTCATGTATATATGAGAGTGTCTTCTCATCAGATATACACTATATTGCAAAAAGTATTGGGACACCCCTCCAAATCATTGAATGCAGGTGTTCCAATCACTTCCATGGCCACAGGTGTATAAAAAAAAACAAAAAAACAAGCACCTTGTACACTGCTTGTCACGATCACACACAGGAAACAGTAAGGTCCAATTGCAGTATCTTTAATAGGGTAATACATACTCACAACCAGTCCAGGCAAGGGTATAATTCCAAACATGAAACAAACACAAGAAAACAGAAAACCAGATCTAGAGAGTGACGTGACATATAGGACTCCATAACACTGAACAAAACAGGGTAATATATACACACAGATACTAACAAGGTGACGGGAAACAGCTGTGTGCAATGATCAATGAGTGACAGAACAGGATGATGGGAAATGTAGTTTAGGAGTGAATGACACCGTGGGGAAGGAGGACCTCTAGTGGTTACCCGGGGAAACACAAACCCGACACTGTGACATAACCCCCCCTCTACGGAGCGGCTACCAGACGGAGCGGCTACCAAGACACAACTACAAAACAAAACGAGAGTCCAGGAGGGAGGTGGAACGGTGGAGGATCAGGGGGAGGGATGGGGGGCCAGGTCCATGAAGGGGAACAGGAACAGGGGGTGATGGCTTAACCGGCAGCCAGGACAAAGACTCCCCCTCGGGAGGCCAGGGCGGCCCGCAGAGTTCGGGAGGCCAGGGGCCTCATTTATAAACGTTGCGTACGCACAAAAGAAGGCGTACGCCGCTCTCTACGCAATAATTGGTATTTATAAAAAGCAAACTTGACGGGAAAATGTGCGGTCCTTCACGCAAGCTCTGACCCAGGCGTACGCACAAAAACGGGTGAAATGATCATTCTCGAGAAATGGCGACACCGTCGGCAGATGGAAGGAACACGTGAAAGTGTGTGAAACTGTAGACCGTTGTGCAAAAGAAATGGCAATACTGCCTCTTATATATAACATGAAGACTTCACAAAGCAAGTCTTACAATTAACAGCCTACACGAACACCCGTTTGATCGATCTGCAGTGCAAAACAAACAAAATCAAATGAAAATTACAACAGAAATGCAAATTAACACATATTTGCAAAAAGAAAAGTGAAATATGTTCTGCAATAATATTGGCATATTATGCAATTCATCCTCATAAATAATATGGTAAACAGAACGAAATAGCTAATGTACGAAACTGATATTCTCGTCAATGTGTCCGTCTGGAGGAGCAGATATAGTTGCAATTAGATAGATAGATAGATAGATAGATAGATAGATAGATAGATAGATAGATAGATAGATAGATAGATAGATAGATAGATAGATAGATAGATAGATAGATAGATAGATAGATAGATAGATAGATAGATAGATAGATAGATAGATAGATAGATAGATAGATAGATAGATGGATATATGGATGGATGGATGGATGGATGGATGGATGGATGGATGGATGGATGGATGGATGGATGGATGGATGGATGGATGGATGGATGGATGGATGGATGGATGGATTCTGATAAAATAACGTATGACATATGTCTCAACCATTCAGAAAGCTGCAAGACATTACATTTGCACTGAACTATTTCCCATTTCCACGTAGATTATAACCGACATCTGTAGCTTGTCAGATGCAATTAAATGGACGAAAATAAAATGCCCTATCACAATGCGTAATGGCGCACAATGGCTGATCTTGCGCTCTTAGAAGATGTGGCAAATGGAAGGATTCGGAGTGAATGCATCTTCACACAGCAAGAAGACTTGCTGGCAAACGAGGACACACTCTGGCGATGGAGCGCTAGACGCTTTTTTGCCTCAACTTTGATGTCCGACCATTTCTTTTTTATTTCGGCCATGGTCTGAGGTTGTGAGGCTACAGCATTTACGGCGTCTACAACCTTTTGCCATTCAAGTGCCATTTTGGCATTAGTAATGCCCACACTGTGCCCTCCAAAACAACATTTTTATCCTCTTTTCAACCTTGCCAACGATAACTTCTACTTCACATTGAGTGAAGTTAAGTTTTTTTTATTTCCTCTCTGTGTTTGCCATGATTTCGCAATCGATGAATATTAACTTGTGGGCGTTTCACGGACTATTTATGGGCAACTATGGGCGTGACATGAAGCCGCAAAAGCTGCGCTATATTTAGAATTGATTGTGATTTATTAAGGGAAAACTGCGTAGGAGGTGCGTGCGCACGGTTTTATAAATCCGAATATTTCTGTGCGTACGCACATCCTATGTTTCATCCGTACGCCACTTCTGACGCAAATCCTACGCAAAGTTTTATAAATGAGGCCCCAGGGCGGCCCGCAGAGTTCGGGAGGAGTTCGGGAGGCCAGGGCGGCGCGGACAGAGCAGGACGCCAGGGTGGCGCGTCGGACACGGCAGGAACCGCCGGGATGGTCTCTGGGCTTAGGACCACCGAAATCGGGACCACCGGATTCGGAACCACCGGAACTGGGTCCACTGGAACTGGGTCCACCGGAACTGGGTCCACCGGAACTGGTTCCACCGGAACTGGATCCACCGGAGTAGGGACCACGCCAGAGGAAACCCTGTGCTCCTCCCAGGCACGCAGGACTACCGCCATGAAGAACCCCATCACAGCCCTCCAGGCCGTCTCAGGATTCGGGACCACCGGAACTGGGACCACCGGAACTGGGACCACGCCAGGGGAAACCCTGTGCTCCTCCCAGGCACGCAGGACTGCCGCCATGAAGAACTCACAACCAGTCCAGGCAAGGGTATAATTCCAAACAGTCAATCCAAACATGAAACAAACACAAGAAAACAGAAAACCAGATCTAGAGAGTGACGTGACATATAACAAGGACTCCATAACAACACTGAACAAAACAGGGTAATATATACACACAGATACTAACAAGGTGACGGGAAACAGCTGTGTGCAATGATCAATGAGTGACAGAACAGGATGATGGGAAATGTAGTTTAGGAGTGAATGACACCATGGGGAAGGAGGACCTCTAGTGGTTACCCGGGGAAACACAAACCCGACACTGTGACACTGCTTCTACAAACATTTGTGAAAGAATGGGTCACTCTAAGGAGCTCAGTGAATTAAAAGGTGGTACCGTGATAGGTTGCCGCCTGTGCAATAAGTCCATTCTGGAAATTTTCTCAATACTAAATCAACTGTTGTGGTATTATAACAAAGTGGAAGCAATTTGGAACAACAGCAACTCAAAACACATAAAATCACAGAGCGGGGTCAGGCGCACAGGGAGCTTCATTGAATGGGTTTCCATGGCCGAGCAACTGCATCCAAGCCTTACATCACCAAGTGCAATGCAAAGCGTCGGATGCAGTGGTAAAGCACGCTGCCACTGGACTCTAGAGCAGTTGAGACATGTTCTCTGGAGTGACCAATCACGCTTCTCTGTCTGGCAATCCGATGAACGAGTCTGGGTTTGGCGGTTGCCAGGAAAACTATACTTGCCTGACTACATTGTGCCAAGTGTAAAGTTTGGTGGAGGGGGGATTATGGTGTGGGGTTGTTTTTCGGGGGTTGGGCTTGGCCCCTTAGTTCCAGTGAAAGGAACTCTTAATGCTTCAGCATACCAAGACATTTTGGACAATTTCATGCTCCCAACTTTGTGAGAACAGTTTAGGGATGGCCCCTTCCTGTTCCAACATGACTGCACACCAGTGTACAAAGCAAGGTCCATAAAGACATGGATTAGTCCTGACCTCAACCCGATAGAACACCTTTGGGATGAATTAGAGCGGCGACTGCGAGCCAGGCCTTCTTGTCCAACATCAGTGCCTGACCTCACAAATGCGCTTCTAGAAGAATGGTCAAAAATGTCCATAAACACACTCCTAAACCTTGTGTAAAGCCTTCCCAGAAGAGTTGAAGCTGTTATAGCTGCAAAGGGCCAACTCCATATTAAACCCTACGGATTAAGAATGGGATGTCATTAAAGTTCATGTGCATGTAAAGGCAGGCATCCCAAAACTTTTGGCGATATAGTGTACTATGCAGTCATTGAACACAATCATACTACATTGTTTGTGTCTGAGAGTAGCATTGGATTGAGGGTGAATGATGATACTGTTGCTATGACATGTCTTGGCTGTCAGGTGGATGTTTCTAAATTTATCAAGGGTTAAACCCCAAGAGGCCTGGCCCTCATGGGGCCAAACATGACATGCCACAGCAGTCATGGCTCAAACACACCTCTCCTCTCTTCTCTTTTCTCCTGCCATAAATACCATCTCCTCCTGCAGGAGTACAGCTGTCAATCTTCACTGTTTATGTAGGAGAATATGCAACACTTACTCATTAAAAGCTGTTGTGGCCTAAAATGAATTCATCACGACACACTCTCCAACTCAGTTTAGAGCTGTTAAGAGGAATTTTAATGACATACCTGAGTGAAGCAGTCTTATGAGTTTGGTAATTCTGCATTTTAAGTCACAAACATTGGATTGTTGTTCTGCCAAACAATTATTGAGAAAAACAATAATATATGAACAACAATAATATATGAACAACCTGTGGTTGACATTTCAAGTAATTAAGCAGTTAGTGAATTAATTAAAATGTAAGATAAGAATAACTGTTATAAAGTACATAAAATGTTTCAACACCAATTACAGTTTTAAAATAATTTGCTTTTATTTTGAAAAAATAAGATAAATGAGCAATAAGCATTAATTAAGATTTTAAATTAACAATACAAACTGCAAACAATACATAGAAACCAATCTGAGAAGCAAACCACCACATTTAAGGTAATGCACATTTAAAATCTCTGTGTCCACATTTTTATGTTTACATTTTTCTTATTTTTCATATAAAAATGTGTATTTCTTTTTGTTTGGATTAATTACGATTTTAAAATATTTAAAGAAGTCTCTTCTGCTCATAAAGGCTGAATTTATTTGATGAAAAATACAGTAAAACAGTAATATTGTGAAATATTATTACATTTTATGTGAGAAAAAGACAAGAACTATTACAAGAACTCTTTTCTGTGTGAATATATTTTATAATGTGATTTATCCCTTTGATGGCAAAGCTGAAATTTCAGCAGCCATTACTTCAGTCTTCAGTGTCACATGATCCTTCTGAAATCATTCTAATATGCTCAGTATTATAATAGTTTAAATGGTCTCTCTGTCTGTTTGTTTTTCTCTATAGCCCAAATGGTGGTGTCGTTTTCATTCGATGTAGGAAACGGGCCGGTGGAACTGAACGTGTACTCTCCTACCCCGCTGAACGACGACCAGTGGCATCAGGTCAACGCAGAGAGGAACACTAAAGAGGCCATTCTTCAACTAGACCAGAAATACAAGGAGGTCAAACCTGCACCTACACAGGGACACACGCGCCTGGAGCTCTACAGCCAGCTGTATGTGGGTAAGGGCCGCATGCACATCCACATATAGAGTATATATGGATTCATGTGGGTGAGGACTTCAGACAAACACACTTTTCCATATGCCCACCCTATACTGAAGCCTTAAGCCTGTTCATACTTACAGTTATATCGTTGGAACAGGATGCTGTTCTGTTGTTCTTTTGTAGTCGTTCCTAATGTTATTGATGGGCTCTTGAAAATCTGATTCAAATAGATAAAAAGAGGATCTTTCTTCATTATCATACATAATATAAAGGGCTTAACATTAACACCCGTCAACCCGCCAAATGCGGATGGATTTCAGCAGTGGCGTGTAACGCAGTCACTCCTACTAGCCACTTTGGCGGGTTGAATTGTATGTACATTTTTTCAATTGCAGGCCTCTAGACTGTGACCAAAAGGGTTGCAAATGCAATCATTTTTTGATAATGTTCACACGGTCGTATTGGTGCGAGTGCATAATGTTCAGGTTGTTTTGGTACCTGACTGACACATGTCCTCCGTTTACCCTTTGACGCGTACAATCACACCGGTGTGATTAGAACGTTCAGTGCTTCACGTCACTTCACAAGCCACTTACTTTCATGTATTTTGGGAGAAGTGGATGAATTTATGTGTTGTAACTCTGACAGATCCGATTCTCTGAACTGCGGCGCAAACTATCATGGCGGCGCCATGTGTTTTTTTCAACAACAAAACACATTCACTTACATGTATTTGAGAATCTGAATATCAGGTAGTTGATGACATAGCCAACAAGTTTGTGAATATTTTGAATAATAAAGAAAAACGAAATAAAAGCGATAGATCTGCCATACAGCGCTATTGTGGCTGCGGTGTGTCACATGACAAGCCTGACACATTGCCATGGAAATAATAAAATAATATTATATTCAGTGTTTTTAATCACATAATACTTTTGTTATATATTATATATGATTTTAGTAATGTTTTCTTTTAAATGTATGCTTGTTGGAAAGAATGTTCAGATTAAAATATTTTGTAAATATCAAGCTTTTAGTCACTGTCAATCTTTACATCAATGCATAACCAGCAAATACAAATTAAGTGAACAATTCATTAACATGTAAGGTCATTATGATTAATATAAAGAAAGGGTGTGGCCACACTGTAAGTCAGTGCGACCAACTGAGAAAGTTAGTCGCACCAGTGCGACCAGTTGGAAGAATGAGTCTAGAGCCCTGCATTGTAGTCTTTTAAAAATACATTTGATATAATAAACTAAGTGCAATTTACTTATTGCACTTTGTCAAGTATACACACAAAATAATGTCCAAAGGTCTTGGCGAGTATTCACGTAAACACAGTCAGTTATGTTTTAAGTGAACGTAAACAGTTGAGAAAGAAAATGCATGTGTAACAGTATAATGGATCCATGCATCAGGTCTTAAAGTGACAGCAGCCTAATATACCTGCTGCCAAATTAAGTGATATATTGAACAGTGAAAGATAGCAGTGAAAATACTGAGTGACTACTAACTGTGAAACCACTAGCCACAGTAGCTGGTGAGCAAAAAAAGTTAATGTCAAGCCCTGATCATATACCATTCCATTCCACAAAAGGTTCTTTATAATTGAAAAGGGTTCTTTAGATTATTAAAATGTTCTTCACACGAACATATAAAAAACATTTTTGGTTCTGTTAATTGTTGTGTTCACTTGATTCGTTTGGTCCATCCATACCCAGTGTTAGGCACGTTACTTTAAAAAAGTAATTAGTTATAGTTACTAGTTACTTCTTACAAATAGTAACTGAGTTAGTAACTGAGATACATCATTATAAAAGTAACTAATTACCAGGGAAAGTAATTACTGCGTTACTTTTTTTTCCTCAAATGTTCAAATATATCAAATAACTTGGATGCCCCCAATATTAAATATGTTAAATGAAGGAATTGGACACTAAATAGAATAAATTATTATTATAAAACATTGTACATTAATGTAGGCTACACTATTGCTGTGGGACAATGTGAGAGACACCTATCAAATTTAATACATTATTGTAAATATTATCTGCAGACCTACTATAGTGTAAATATTGTGTAAATATTATCAGTACTATACTACTCCTTTGGTAGTGGAGCTCACGTTATCACCTGGGTTTTTAGCCACTCATTTTGTGGCAGCATGTGATGATGTGAGGAGCTTCATTAGATTAGAATTACTTGCCACAGACGTGGAGAGACTCTTTCTTCTTGGGCATAAGTTGCACATACAAAAACATTCTTACCTTTCACCTCAACGAGGGAAAAGTAGCGCTTATACTTCCAGTTTACGAAAGCTACCTTTGAAGTTGTTGGACTTGCCATCGCTCTGACTCCTCCTGGTCGTGTGTGACTTTGCATATATGTGTGCGAGTGTGTGTGTATGAACTCAACCTATCAACCTCAACCTTGTCTCCCACCCACCAATCATCATCAGTTATGTGTAACCCCCCACCCACGCACCCAACACTCATGGCATGCACGCACGCCCGCCCGTACGCGCACACACACACACACGCGTTGCAGGTCCGACTGACAGAGAGCCTGTTCGGATGAAAACCGCTTCAGTGAGCTCAATTATAGTAACGCCGCATTTTATTCTCTGTAACGCTAACGCCGTTGTAACGAGAGAAACAGTAATTCGTTTGATTACTCGTTACTGAAAGAAATTTATTCTTGATCCGCTTAGCGTTCAGATTGGCATTTTTATCACCAAACTTTAAAGTCAAAGTTTTTATCAAAGTTTTTATGACGCATTGCGTATTTTGAGACGGAACTTAGCAAACATCCAAAACAATGCTGGGATAAATGTGCTCGTTGTATGTGCATAGCCTACATATGATGTTTTTTTGACCAGCTGAGAACTCATGAAGAGTTTAAAGGAGTCAAAACATGCAAACGATCTGCTGAGAGGAGATGGGTTCTGATGCCTGTGCTGAACTGTGATGGGCAACACAGGTATGCATGAGCAGTCTGTCCTTTTTACAAACAGGGAGCAAGACCCAAAGGATTGTCACGAGCATCACATATTGCCGCAGTAGCATGCTCTACCCCAGACATAAGGATTGCAAACACTAGTTTCCTACCACCAAATATACATCTTGAAAACAGATTTGAAGTATTAATGAATGTGGGTGAGGAATCCCCAAACGTGATGAATGTGACCGAACACAGATCGAATCAGCCCGTAGCTAACACTGATGCTAACAGGCGCTCAAGGTCAAGCAGACAGCGGCCCTCAGCTCAGAGCGCAGCCGAGCCCAGGACTCTGATAGTGGGGGACTCCACAGTCAGAAACATTAGCAGCAGGGATACAACTACATGCTGCCTTCCACAAGCAACAGTTTCTGATGTAAACAGGGAACTTAAGAACATTCTGATGAAACATAAGACTGCAAATCGACTTATCATTCATGTGGGGAAGAACGATATTCAGAGAGAGCAGTCAGAACTCCTTAAGAGGGATTTCAATGAACTTTTTGAAACACTTGGAACACAGTTCATCAGTGGACCACTTCCAGTAAGAGGAACAAATAGGTTTTCACGGCTACTTGGGCTTAATACATGGCTGCAAAAAACCTGCAACATGAAGGGAGTGAACTTTATAGACAACTTTACTCTCTTCTGGAGTCAGAGACAACTATTTACATCAAATGGCCTCCAGCCAAACAAACTCGGTGCAAGAGTGCTAAAGGACAATATTTATTTTTCGCTTCATCATGCTTCAGCTGTGTGTGCTAACCCACTCAACCTGGATGGCACACACACACCAGTACAGAGTATGGACGATCACAGGACTTCATTTCAGCATCTGAATGGACATGCGGTTGATACACCCCACAAGGACAATGATAACACCACGCAGCCACAACAACCACTTCTCATGGACATACTCCCAGCTGAGCCCCGCCCTCAGAGCTCACCACAGACACACTGTGACGGATTAGAACTGCTCCAAGTGACACAGATCGAGGCACTAAACAGCAACATCTCAGCCCAGACTGTGGAGGCACTGGTAAAAATGGGGACCATCGGGGGTCAAACTGGTGAACTTTTACACCTTATGTGTGGTCTGAGCAATAAGCTGGAAGAAATGTCTAAGTCACTCCATGAACCGGACGATAACATATTGCAGCTTCCGGTAACACCAGAGCAACAGCCCCCCTCACCAGACATGTTATTCCTCTCTACAGCATCCCCGCTTCTGAGCTTCTCAGAGAAAATGGATTTTGTTTATACTGGAACCAGACAATCACACTCGATCGCTGTGAGCCCCCAGATATCAACCAAAGAGCGTCGAGCCCCACAACCACCAAAGACTGTGGGCCCAGCTCGCTCTGCCCCTCCTCCTGTGAGGTTTCTTCAGTCACAACGCCAGGGCACACACCCTCCTCCATCTGCACCAAAAACAACTGATACCAGCTCTCAGTGATGTATTATGGGTCCTCGCAACGTCAACAGCAACCTTATCAAATGTTTACAAAACAAGCGGGAACCCAGTGTGCCTGTCTCTTTCTCTATTTCTGTTCTGTTACGTGATAGAAAGTCTAAGGCCTTCTCAGGCCGTATGGCAAACCCATCTAATCTACTGCCTGTTACTTGTCAAACTAATATTACTGTGGGGGAAAAAATTAAAATTAATACTGTTAAGTTAGCACTTTTAAACATCCGTTCACTTAAAAACAAATAATTTCTAGTCAACGACTTAATAACCACAAACAACCTAGATTTTTTGCTTCTAAATGAAACGTGGCTAGAAGACAGCTGCAGTGCAACAGTCCTCAATGAAACAGCCCCTCCTAACTTTACTTTTATGAGTATCTGCAGAGCAGTCAGGAGGGGTGGAGGTTTAGCTGTATCATTTGGTGACTATTTGTCTCTAGAATATCTGGGCATTGTGCTAAAAGGTGCTCCATGCATCCTGCTTATCATTATTTACAGGCCTCCAAAATATTCTCCGGCCTTTATTGATGACTTTACAGAGCTGTTATCAGCAATCTCATTTGAATATGACTGTTTTGCTATTGCTGGGGATTTTAACATTCACATTGACAATGCTGAATCCAGTACAACAAAAGATCTCATGACTGTTCTTAACACTTTTGATTTGACACAACATGTACACGGACCCACACATGATCGTGGACACACTCTAGATTTACTTATCAGTAAGGGGCTAAACATTTCATCGATAGTTATTAAGGATGTGGCACTGTCTGATCATTTCCGTATTTTCTTTGATATATCAATCTCTCCTGCCATTGAAACTAGATCTGTCTCTGTCAAAAAGAGATGCTTAAATGAGAACACAAGTGTGCTGTTTATGAAGGCTATATCTCTAACACCAAGCATATCTGCAGACTCTGTTGATTTTCTCCTTGACTCTTTTAACTCAAAAGTTAAGAGTGTAATTGATGATATTGCTCCTGTGAAAGTCAGAAAAAGAGTGGCAAACAAAAAGCACCTTGGAGAAACTCAACAGCAGTGCAATTAATGAAAAGACAATGCAGGAAATCAGAACGCATGTGCCGAAAGACAAAACTTGTAGTCCATTATAACATCTATAAAGACAGTCTTCGTGCTTTCAATGTGGAACTAGGCAAAGCTAGACAGACCTTCTTTTCAAATATTATAAACAGAAACATAAACAACACGCGCACTCTTTTCTTTTTTTGATGAAGTTAACAATTGGATGTGCCAAAACTTTCTTCAGTTAAACAAAGACAAAACTGAAATCACTACATTTGAAAACAAAGATGAAATTCTCAAGGTGAACGCATATCTTGAGGCTAAACGTCTAATAACAAAAAATCAAGTCAGGAATCTTGGTGTGATTTTGGAGTCAGACCTGAGTTTCAGTCGTCATGTCAAAGCAATAACTAAATCAGCCTACTATCATCTCAAAAATATTGCAATTAGATGCTTTGTTTCCAGGCAAGACTTAGAGAAACTCGTTCATGCTTTTATCACCAGCAGGGTGGACTATTGTAATGGTCTTCTCACTGGCCTTCCCAAAAAGACCATTAGACAGCTGCAGCTCACACAGAATGCTGCTGCCAGGATCCTGAGCAGAACCAGAAAATATGACCATATCACAGCAGTTACATTTAGGATCGATTTTAAAGTACTATTACTTGTATATAAATCACTCAATGACCTAGGACCTAAATACATTGCAGATATGCTGATTAAGTACAAACCCAACAGATCACTCAGATCATCAGGATCAAGTCAATTAGAAATACCAAGGGTTCACTCAAAGCAAGGAGAGTCTGCGTTTAGCTATTATGCCAGCCGTAGCTGGAACCAGCTTCCTGAACAGATCAGATGTGCTCCAACAGTAGCCATTTTCAAATCCAGACTCAAAACACATCTGTCTAGCTGTGCATTTACTGAATGAGCTCTGTGCCACTGTACGTCCGCCTGATTGCACCTTATCTTATGCATTTACTGAATGAGCTCTGTGCTTTGTCCAAACTTCTTGCACTTTAATTATGTGTTTCAATTTAAACCTGTTTTATTTTTAGTTTTAATTATACTTTTTATTTTTTATTATTATTTTTTATTTTGTTCTTTATTTATTTATTTATTTATTAATTCCTAGTATAACTGTTATACTATATATATTTTAATTTGTATTTTATTCACTTACAAATATTTTAACTTCTTTTCTGTGTAAAGCACTTTGAATTGCCACTGTGTATGAAATGTGCTATACAAATAAACTTGCCTTGCCTTGCCTTTTTAGGGTCTCATCTCCCTGTTTTTGGTTCGTTTACATGTCTTTGGTCCATGTTGCATTCATATTTTATTCAAACCACACCAGAGTTTGTTTGGAAGCGGACCGAGACCCATCTTTTCAGCAAGCTTGGTCAGCTTGTTTAGTGCGCAAAATCCCCTTTTGTAACCTTTATTTTTAAGAGTGTACTCAAAAAAGTTATTTTGAGTTTGAATTATTCTCTTTTCTCTCTCTCTCAATCGCTTTCTGAGTCTTTTTCTCCCTGTGTCTCGCTGTTTTTGCTGAGTTCTTGCACACGACGCTCTGTTCTCGTGTGTCTGAATGTGAAAATGTATTTATAGTTAGCACTCTAAATGACACGGAACCCTGGGGAACCTATTCACCTCCGAAGTATGAAAAAAGTCCACTGTAAAAAAGGAGAAGTTTAAAATGGGTTTGACTGAATATGGCTGAAAAATGTCTTGGGCACAGCAGGGAATGTAACTAATAATGGTTTCATGTGTGCTATGCTAACATTAGCAAGTCTTTTTGTTGCTTTAAACGTGTGAAAAAGCTTTGTCACTCATGAGGCAATTATCAGAATGGCTTTGGGCTTTCATTGTGCCATTTTGTGCTTTGACTTATTCTTTTCATCAAATGACTTTGACGCTCATTAAGAAAGAGGAAGATAACGCCCCCCTATGGCTCTCTTGAGAAAGCTTTTAGAAAGCTTGTCTAGCTTGCATATTTAAAGCTTGACATCACAAAAAAATTCCAGGTTTCCATAAATGAGCTGATAGCCCAAGTTTTGATTGATATCAAAGTTATTAATTGATTTTGTAAATCAAGATTCTCCAACATAGAAACTATACAGGTGTATTATTATTATTATTAGTAGTAGTAGTAGTAGTAGTAGTAGTAGTAGTAGTAGTAGTAGTAGAATTAATGTTTGTACTATAATTGTATTAGAATTTTTAATTTATTAAAATGTATTACTTATTTATATATAATTTTATAGATCTTTTAGATTAATTATTTTTATTTCAGTATAACAAAGAAATAATCATCAATATTGACCTACAAACTTTTCAAATATTCACAAAAAATATGTATCAGTGCTTGGAGTTTCTTTATTGAAATGGACAGTGTGAACTGATTCATGAATAAATCATTCTTACCAACTCTAGCTGCTTCTTTACCATTAAAGTTTAAATGAGATGGTATTTGAATATTGGATCTTGAAACAAGCATAGCTTAAAGAGAAGATCACACTAGACTTTGAGCATGTGATATTTCTTTTGGAACCAGCAAGATCATGGATTAATATTCAATATATTGCCCAGTCCAAGCCCTAACCCTCTCTAGGTCTCATTTGCATGTTGTCCCATGCTGGAGCACATGAAATTTTCATTCTTATTCTGGACTTATTCGGAAGAATGTTGGACTGGCATCTCAATTTCATTATCAAGCACACTATGGTTAGGTGTAATGAGCCTTGCAGTTTAAAATAATGTTAAAGGTTGTCTAATCCCTGTCCATTGTTTCAGTAGAAATGTAAAATGTTGATGTGACTGTTTGCGGAGAGCAGCTCTCAGTCTTTAGACCCTGACCCTCAGTGGGAAAACTAATTGGTTTATATCTGCTGAGTGGGCAGGGGTGGAGATGTTCAGACCTGTCAAGCCTCTCTCCGGCCTCCTCTCCTCTACTTATGAATTGCTTCGTGCTCACTTCTTTAGCACCATTTAGTCCCATGCCATAATTTATTGATAAAGCAGATTGCCTTCCACTTCCTTTCACCCATGGATGCTTGTGTCTATTTGAATTTGTTTTGCATTTATAGTGGCCTCTTTATATTTAATGGAGGATTAAATGCTTGCACGTTCTTTATTGTCTTTTTCTTCATCTCCAATAACAAGCAAACCTTTGATTTAACAGTCACTTACACGTTTGCATTAGTTCCAGGTATTATAATATGCCGGCATTGACTGTTTACATGAATGTTTAGTACTTCTCTACTATCCACTATCATGTTATTTCTTGCCATGTATTTTCTTTTTGTCTTCTCTTTGAAGCTTATGCATTAAGTTTCTCATCACTGCATGTTTTTTTTAATTAGTTTCTTATTATATATATATTATTTTTATATATATATATATTTTTTTTTTTTTTTTTTTTTTTTCATTATTATTTTTTATTATTTTATATTTTGGTGTTATATTCTTTCTTTCATTGCTTGCATGTCTGGGCGGTATTCATTCTCCAAAGGGAAGCCAGCATCATGGGCCTGTCAGTACAGTAGGTAACTTTTTTTGTAAAATGTACCCTAACAAACAGTCTACTGTAACCTAGATCTGTCTGTCTGTCTGTCTGTCTGTCTGTCTGTCTGTCTGTCTGTCTGTCTGTCTGTCTGTCTGTCTGTCTGTCTGTTATCGGACTATCATTATGTCTGTCTGTCTGTCTGTCTGTCTGTCTGTTATCGGACTATCATTATGTCTGTCTGTCTGTGATATTTTGTACAGGTGATCTTTGCTGTAATATATGGCTTCAAACAGCCTGTACAACGCAAAGGTAAAAGCAGAAAAAATATTCCACTGTGAGGATGGTCTAATAAATGTAATATGCAAATTCATTATGGTTTCATTAGAAAATAATTTCCAATTCAAGGCTCATCAGAGATGGAGGGAGTGAACCTCTGAAGGGGTTTAAAAGCTTGACATAGCCTCTTTCCTCACTCATTATATTCATCTACTGTACTTTCAAATGTTAACACAAATCTTGTTTATTAAAACAATGCTTGGGGAAAATGTTTTGTAAAAGTTCATTCTTCTGTAACAAGGGCATAAGAAATAGCCTGCTAATTTGGAACAATCATGCGTCGAGGTATAAATAAAAAATTTAATTAAAACGTGTTTATCTCGCATTCGTCCTTGAAACATGAGACATTGTCTTTCATTTTATAATTGTGCAGCATATTTACTGTACATTTGATGATAAGAGTTCCACTAAGGTTTATTAGTATGGGATTCAGTGAGTTTGTTTTGTATTAAATGGGCAACCAGACTGCCATATCAATGAAAACTCCCCTGTTAATGCGAGTGTGAGTTTAAATTGAGTTTAGAAAACTTCATATGTTTTCTGTAAAGCATAAGCAACCTGCAATGTCTCTAATCTATAGATACTCCAATCCATACCATTTCTCTGGAGGAATAAAAAGCTTCCCTTGTTTGGCAGCGTGATACATTGTAGTAGGTTTGTACTTGTGGTATGTTTATATTATTTACCATTATAAAATAATTGATACATCCTGCCAGGACACTTACTATTAATCTAGAATTAATCTTGCAAATGATTGTATGATTTCTGTTTAACTGGGCAGTTTCCTGAAATGAAAAGATGTCCGGGCACAGCATTGAGCAATTGGTGAATGTTTATTTTCTCCTGGAAGTGGAACTCTAATGGTGTCTAATTTTTCCAAGGACTGTTGTATTGAATGGTCCATGCCATAATGAATGAAACACACCAAAGGGGAATCAACTATTGGCTGAGACTGAATGTTTATCATTTAACCTTTTGTTTTAAATCTTATTGTCGAGCCTGCAATGAAAATGAAGGATCAAGTCATTCTGTTGTGCCACTTTTGCTTTATTAAGACCATCGTCAAGCAAAATATTGACTTGTCTTTGTTTCGATTTCTCATCTAGGTGCAGCAGGAGGACAGAAAGGATTTCTTGGATGCATCCGCTCGCTGAAGATGAACGGGGTGACCCTTGATTTAGAAGAGAGGGCAACAATTACTCCTGGTGTGAAGCCTGGATGTTCAGGTCACTGCACCAGTTTTGGGATGTATTGCCGTAATGGTGGCAAGTGTGTGGAGAAATACAACGGCTATTCCTGTGACTGCACCACCACTGCTTATGATGGGCCTTTCTGTTCGAAAGGTCAGTATGGATAATAACAAATTAAAACTTTTCTGTGAAGTTTATACACCTTAATCAGAGATATGACACTGAACAACTTGTTCGTTAAACTTCAAAATGGTACATTACAGACTGGAATCACTGAGAGCCACTCTTTGCATTTAAGCTCCGCCTCCCTCATTTGAATATAGTAATAGCATCGCTGACATGAACAGGACTTTTCTGTAGTTTATGCTCTGTGTCAGGACCTCCATCAAACTGCATGCCCTCTGTTTAAAGATGGTGACTCGCTACGAGCTAGAGATTCAGATGGTTGCCCTTAGCTTTCAACATCTCCTTTCGTTTGAAATATGCATGAACAACCTTGTAATTGCAAAGTTTTAACTCACATTTCCATTTTACACATATTTACTTGTTCCGTCTAGGGTATTGCAGTCAATATCGAATTCTCTCAGATTCTTTGCCTCTGGGTCAGTGCAATTGCTCCCACAGGCTGCCTTACATCTGTGACTCAATACTACACTTTCACTCCAGGAAGAGGAATCTCTTCTCTGTGCTGCTTCACTTCAATTCGTAGCCATGGATGGGATGCATTTCTTTTCACATCATATGCTATTTGATGCAATTTTCTGGACATAAATGGTCAGTTCACCCAAACATTACAGTTACATCAAAGTCGCTTTGGCTCAATTCTTGAATTAGACTTTTTTTTTTCTCAAAACAATAAGTTCAGATCTCTGAACAATTAGTTTCTTGTTCACATCAGATTAGAATTTTTTATTGATTTAAGCAAATTGCATTTGTTTTGACACGTGTGCAAAAGAGTTAGTACAATAGTCTACAATTTGCACAGTGACTAAATGCACAAGGCTTGTTGATCAAAACTAATTAGTTGATTCTCAGTGAAGCTGTCAAACTCTTCACAACCTATAAACATTCTTTGTTCAGTATTCAAAATCTGTCAGACATGTTATATTCTATAAATATTTATGACATGGAATGTTTGTTAAATTGCAACACAGACACACACACACACTATATATATATAACTAATTTCTTCAAAAAAAATAAATGTACTGTATAAATACAAATGTTGATTTTCTTTTTCTGTACTACATTATTGACTTTTCCCAGTCAATGTATACCTACTGTCTGAATCTGTATTTACAGTAAAAAGCTCAGTGTGATCCACAAGATCATTCAGCGAGACAAAACTGACATTTTTGTATAGAAAAGAAAGCAGTTAGTGTCAACAGAAGAAAATAAACATGAAATTTGTATAAATGGTGGGCAATAACATCTAAAGATTTTGACCAGTGTGGCTCACGCGATGACAAAAACACTTTTTATTTTGGTAGGATTGGTCAATTTACTGACACAATAACTGTTTTGAAGCATGAATTAAATGTTTTGGGTGAGTAATTACATTTTGCAGACATGCTATTGAGTTCTGATGTACCAGCAAACAGTTGTGACAATTGAAATTACAGTTTACAGAATATTAAGCGATTGTGCCAAAGCGATTGAGAAAAACTGTAAAATTGTGTCATCATTTGCTCACCCTCACCATCATGTTCCAAACCTGTATGATTTTAAATTTTTTACAGAACACAAAAGAAGATTTTTTTTTCTCTCTCCATACAGTGATACTCAATGTGGTTAAAATGTTGTTTTGGAAAGCCTTGAATATTATTGTATGTTAAAAGAAAAAATGACTGCAAGCTTGCATTTATTTTTGAGTGCCACACCAACATCTCAAAATCCAATCAACAGCCAATGCATAATTACCAAGTCGCTGCCCTACATTTTTTCTGAAAGGTCTGTCACTACTTCTGTTTCATTGCGACTTTAAAGCAGTAGTAGTACAGTAGATAAAGGATCCACTCTAGGGCCTGAAAAGTTATTAGTCAAATCACAGAACTGTAATTCCGAATATCTGTACCATCCTTACCCTGCTTTTCATGCTCCCGCTGTGTCGAGGCTTTTGTCCCAGTGGTATTAAAACATGGTAGTTCTGTCTCTGTTGCCTCTGAACCCCACAGTCCAGCCTGGAAGAAATGCAAAGATTACTCAAGGGCCTTGCAGCAAATAATTAAACCAATCTATAGTCTCTGCACTGATTTCCTTCCTGCTTCCGATACAGCATTTGTACAAAGCTCATTTGTACTTAGCGCTTTGTTCCCAGGGGTAAAACGGCTGAATGAGAGAGTGCCATGAATAGCAGATAAACCCGCCTTGCCTCTGTGTACATGAGATATTCGGTGCGGGTGCACATTGTCATGTTCGTTCTCTCTCTTTTTACCCTTGTGTGTATTTACTTCATTACCCATGTTGATTTCCCATGATTCTCCCTGTTCCACCCCATATGCAACAAATCCTGCGTTGTTTATACTGTTTCTTTGTAAGACAAATCTACACACACTTGCACACACGTCCTAGCAGTCAGGTTAAACGATCCATGTAAGGACTTTTGTTCTCCCCTCAAGTAAAAAGGTAATAGGAAAGTGTCCTCTTGGTTTTATAGCTGTTGAAGAAGCCCCTCATGAATACAAAACATGTCGGTAATGTCAGTTTCCTTGCCCTTCTTCTGCAGATGGCCAACTTAGACTTCACTTACATATTCCCAGTGCACATTTATTGAATGACGGCCATGATTTTGCCGGAAGTATGATGTGTTCTAGGTTCAACATCTTTTGTTGGTCCTCAAACAGCATTCCTGTAAAGATTCATTGATTTAACTAGAACTAGGTATCACCATCAACCTCACAATACAATCCATATTTGATATCTCCATTGTGCACTTCACTTCACTTTTTCAGGCTATATACATATACTGTACACATATATACATACATATATAGTCAAGCTAAAATTTATTCAGAATCCTTCAACATTTTCTCACATTATCGCAGTTTATTCGCTATAGTTTAGAAAATGGTAATACAATTTGAGAAGAACTGTGTCAGAACAAATTCATCTTGATAATGTCACATAACTTTGATAGAAAGGTATGTAATGGATTACAATCAACCAATCAGCTGCTAACATAGCCCTAACCTAACTCTCAAATATGGTTGTTTATAAGAATTGTTATAGAGCCAACAAGAATGTTCCCAAAATGTAAATATCGTCTGAAGAAATACCTCATTCTTTTCCAGACGTTGGCGGTTTCTTTGAGGCAGGAACACTGGTCAAGTATAATCTGGTACCTGAAGTGGTGGCTGCAGCCTCCAGCCTGGATGAGAAGAGCGTTATCCACAACCTGCCTGTTGAGACCAACTTGACACGTGAAGACCTGACTTTCAGTTTTAGCACCTCTACTTCTCCCAGCCTTCTGGTCTATGTCAGCTCAAAGACCCAGGATTACATGGCCGTGGTGCTCCATCAAAATGGTAAGATGTTGTTTGAGGCATTGCGAAGATGAGATGAAAGGCTAAAATCTTATTGATCCAAAGACCCTTTTTACAGACTGTGACGATACATTTCCACAGTTATTAAAGTCATAAATCTAGCAAAAATTTTTATATATTTTAGTATTTTTTATGTATGTACATTTATAAAACTACTTGGTGTTTTCTTACCTTGGCATTAAATTACAGAAAACGTCTCGGTTACGTATATAACCTTCATTCCCTGATGGAGGGAACGGAGACGTACATTGGACGTCACCGACAAATTTGGGATCACTTCTGGGGCGGGAACTTGTGCAAGGAGAGTCACGGCTGCTGTTCCGCAAGACCCACTCAGCATTGGATAACGCTGGGAAAGCATGCCCCGAGGGGACGCTGCGGAGGCCACATCCTACCCGCAGGGCCATCTGAGCAGTACAACATACGATATGTCTCTGGGTGGCCCCGGCCAACCTAGGTGGGAGACTACACCGGACAGAGACGGCAGAGCTCAGCAGGGGGCACAGCACTGCGGTGCACTTACACTACTGGGCCTGGCGTCAGATGCTCCATCACATCTGACAGCCGTATGGTGGTGGAGGAACTCAACAGGGTTTGCCTAGCTGGGGAACTTACTGGAACAATAAAGCGGGCAAGGCATGCCTTGGGTATGCTACGCCAAGGCGATGCCATAGGGTGCCCCGTCTTTGAGTCAGAAGGTCCTTCCTCAGAGGAATGGGCCAAGGAGGTGCTGTCGCAAGGAGCACTAGTTCCGGAAAACAGTTGGGCCAATACGGCACAACTAACAAGACCTGCTCCTCGTCCTCCCTGACTTTGCACAGAGTCTGTGTTAGAAGGCTCACTGGGGGAAATACATACTTGCGTAGGTGTGCCAGTGCATCCGTGCCAAGGGTCCCCTTGGTCAGGGAGTAAAATAGCTGGCAGTGCGACTTGTGCGGGGCAGCAAACAGGTCTACCTGTGCGGTCCCAAAGCATCTCCAGATCAGCTGGACCACCTGGGGATGGAGTCTCCTCTCTCCTGGAAGCACTTGCTGTTGTGAAAGCTTGTCGGCTGCACGATTGAGCAGGCCCGGAGTGTGAATGGCGTGAAGCGACCACAGATGCTTGTGACTCCAGAGGTGGAGATGGCGGGCGAGTTGTGACATGTAACGGGAGTGTAGACCACCCTGTTTGTTGATGTACACAACGGTCGCTGTACTGTCTGTATGAACCAGAATGTGCTTGCCTCATAGCGGCCCTTTGAGGCGGCCCAGCGAAAGATGTACTGCTAACAACTCAAGGCAGTTAATGTGCCATTGCAGTTGAGGCCCCTGTCCACAGACCCGAAACTGCATGTCCATTGTATGTGGCCCCCCTTCCGGTGGAATAAGCATCCGTGGAAACCACAGCATGCCTAGACACTTGTTCTAGGGGAACACATGCCCGTAGAAGGTTGCTGGTTGCTGCAGAAGGTTGCTGAGGTGACTGAGCACCATGTCCCTGTGTTCACACAACTGCTCTCTCGACTGGGCCAGAATCAGCCAGTCATTGAGGTAGTTCTCTCATGGGAGCAATGGCAGCCTCTGCGGCCTTTGTAAAGACACGGGGCGACAGGGACAACCTGAAGGGTATGACTCTATTGATATGCCCGCCCTTCAAAAGCAAAGTGTAGGAATGGTCTGTGTCGAGGGAGAATCGAGACATGAAAGTATGTGTCCTTCAGGTCGATCGCTGCAAACCAATCTTGGGGACGGATGCATCCGAAGATGCGTTTCTGCATTAGCATCTTGAATGGCACCCTGTGCAGGGACCGATTCAAGAACCACAGGTCCAAGATTAACCGTAACCCACCGCCTTTTTTGGGTACAATGAAGTATGGGCTGCGGCGTGTCAGAGGGATTAGGGGCCCACGGAGATTGCCTAACCGTAATCCTGGCTATTCGCCGAAGTAGGTCTATTCTGCTGTCCAACAGGAATAGCTCTAGATCGGGGTATAGGTAAGGGGACTCTGCCTTCCCGAAGGTAGGTGAGATAGTCGAGATAGTCATGTTCCCGCAGTGGGTACATCAATTATCCACAAACGCTGCCTCAGCGTGCTGAATACCCAGACACTTAAAACAAAGATTGTGACCGTCAGCTGGTGACAGTGAATGACCGCATCCAGAAACGCACGGGTGGAATTAAAAAGATGCAGTGTCACACCTGTGTACTCTTTTAGGGGGAAAGCTCTTCAACGTGCTGATGCACACAGGGAGATAGCCGTGGCAAAAACCCAGGGAATAGTGCAGCCTGTGTTTTGCACTCACTGTCATGGAACTTCCCACCGAACCGTCAGAGCTGCTGTGATAACAGCAGTTTTGATTTCAGTGAGCTTGCGGTCCTCGCTGTTGTGCCTTCACACCAAAACGCAAAACTTCTCCTCTTCGTTCTCTTTTTCTCTTGCTGTATAATAACAGGAACACTCTTCAGTTGCATACAATCGGCTCTGAAGTGAATGACAAATGTGCGCTTACGTATTTATACCCGCGCTGCGGGCGGAGTGTGAGATGCAAATCTCACACCAATGGCCATTGGCCCATTCTGTATACAGCTGATAGGGCTTCCAGAAGTGATCCCCAATTCGTTGGTGACGTCCGATGTACGTCGAACACGACCGTCTGAAGGGGAACTAGTTAATGCTGCAGCGTGAGTTTTTCTAATACATTGCCTAAAGGAGTGACAGCAAATTTTGTTCTCTTTTCTGACCAATGTAATGAATCTCTCAATATATTTTTTCCTCTTATGAAAAGTCATAACCTCTATCATGGATTGTTTTTTTTTGTTTTTTGTTTTACCATTGGGGCAGATATGAATGCAGACATTTTATTTGTTGTAGTTTCTGTTCACCACTATAGAAGTTTACCCAACTCTGACTTCCGCTTCTGAGAACCCCGGAAATGTGAAAAGGGTCCATTGTTCCTCATGTCTGTATATTCAAAATCAAATATGTTCTTCTTAGCTGTTATTGCACAACACTGTTGCTTTCAGTATGAGCGGACAAATTGCGAATATATTGCATCGCAGCTGGTTAGTCTTTGCAGTTCTTGATTAAGTATGAATGCTGACGCAATACTTATGAGTCTGTATGGTTGTTCCACAGCAGTTCTGAAACTGCACTATAATAATAAGAAAAAAAAGAAATAATAAAAGAGAATTTATTGCAGCAGGCTGAATTGCTTTTTGAAGTGGAAGCGCAACAGTAAAAGCTAATTATATGACAAATGGCAGAGCGCAGGCAATTACATCCCTGTTTGTTTGGCATAAGCACAACACTGTGATCCATTTTTTAGAGTTTAAAAGTAAAACGCATCTGGTGTATAAAAAAAAGACCATTATTCCCTCCAGGGACACAATTTCACATTAAACTCAGTGACTCAGAAGTACCGTTGTTTTGTTTGTAGAGCGCCGTTTTTGTTAAACACCATTCCATAAAACCTAAAGTGGACACACAAGACTGGTCATACTTATTCTTTGAGTTAAGCTGCCTAAGCCCACATTGCATTTTACTCTGTAGCCTCTGAGCAAATTTATCTAGCTGGCATGTGCTGTAACCCAAATTAGGTTTTATTGTTCCTTGCAGCCTGTAGGAGTGTGCAGTGGAGGTGAGTGATGTCAGGAAGTAGAACTGATGCACAACACTCACTCACTCAGGCATTCTGCATCCAGGAAGACTGCAGTGCGGGTTGAGCTCTGGATAAACGTGGTCCTTTGTTTCACCCTGTTTCAGGTACCCTGCAGCTGCGGTACAACTTGGGTGGTCTCCGAGATCCTTTCATCATTGATATTGACCAGAGGAACTTGGCCAACGGGCAGCCCCACACCGTCAACATCTCCCGGGTGGAGAGAAACATAGAAGTACAGGTGGGAAACACATGAGACTGACCACACTCAATATTACAACTAGTATCAATAGTCAAATGTATTAAAATACTGATCCAATATCCAATAATACAGTAATCAGCTAGTCAGCTCCCTCACTGTCTACTAGGCACATACATGCTAACTGAAATGAAACTTCAAAAGGGACTAATTTGAAACACTCTACTTAGGCAACTCAACTGTACAAATAAATCTACTAAATTTAAAAGTTAAAGGCACAATATGTAAAATTTTTGGATTAAAATATCCAAAAACCACTAGAAAAATGTTATCTATTTTGTCTACTCTTTTGTCTACTTACATTATCCCTTTAATGGTTCCCAAAAAAATGTTATCCAGAGAAATAAGCAATTTTAACCAGGACACGGACTGTGCCCATGCGTCGCCTATCAATAATATAATACCTGCGTTACTCTCTGTTTTATTTTGTAGAAACCATGGAAACACCAAAGAACTGGCTTTTTAAAAAAAATTATACTATTGTCTGAGGTCAGCTTATGATGTTTGCGTGGTTTTTACATTCAAAAACATTGTAATGAATAAGTAATAGGCTATTTTCTACCATGGTTTTGATCTGTTGAAACGCTCGGTTTTTATGGGCGTGCCGCATTGAATACTTGGAAGAAAATGCCCACTGCTATGATTGGATAACAGTTTTGCATATTATAATGAGCTTCGGCTCCCCAGTCGTCACACGTGAGGAATTGTTTTGAAAACTTCCAATGTAGAGAAACAGCAACCGGAATGATTCGCCCACAGGGCTCGAAAAATGTCTTTTATCAAACAAACACAATGATTTAGCTCTCATCCACCCGCAATTAATTGGAATGTTATTTTATATTACTTGGCCAGCTCGATCGGTGGATATAACCGCGAACCATGCATAACACACACACACACGCAAATCCAGTCTCTTATTTACAAACGAATCTGGTGAAATGAAGCGAACAAATGAAGCGAACAAAAGTCTTCCCCACGTGAGCTGGATCTTCATTAAAAATAAAGTTCAACCATGCATTTTGGAATCCGAAGGAAGCTTATGGCATGTTTGAAACATGAGGCTACATAATTAGGCATTCGTCTTCTTCTGTTATGGCGCGTTTCACTGAACTCTGACGTCACAGGTGAGCACATTCGCAGATCGATTGTTTGCTGAGGCAGGAACAGGGAAGTTTTCAGCTCTGAAACTTAAAGGATATTCTTATATTAAGATGACCTTTTATATATCAAAAGCTCAAGGGGAAGTTGATTTCTCAATTCACGACCCCTTTAAATCTTGTTTTCTTGATTTACCGCGAGTACCATGTTTTACCATGCCTAATATCGATCTAGCTTACTGCAGTGTGCAACAAATGTCTGATAGTAGCCGCCGAGCGAACACACAGAGTAGCATTATAACATAACTTTAAACTTTAAACCGGAAAAAGCGGAAGCGGCGATTGTAGCATAATAAAAGCTCCTTGAAATCAAGGCGCCATCAAGCTACGCCTTTGTTTTCAATAAGTGACCCCTAGCAGTGAAAAATTACATATTGCTGCCTAAAGGTGGATGTTGGTAAGCTAATAACTCACTCTAATAATCACAAAATATATATAGCTTATAAAACTTAATAAAGTGAAAGTCAATTTTGAATTAGGAACTATATTATAGAACACTATTCTACTTTATTCATTCAATTCAATTACATTTTTATTTTTTTTTAAACACTATTTTTGTTATGATAAAATAATGAAATAATGAATATGAATAATATATAGCTTATACTTGCATTAGGTAAAAGTAACAATTACATTTGTGGAATTCAATTGAATTAATAATTTTCACTACAATTATATTTGTTATAATAAAATGAAAAATATATAGCTTATACAGTACATATATGTAAAGTAAACATCGTATTGTAAGTCTATTGTAAATCGCTTTGTATTAAAAGCATCTGCTAAGCGCATAAAAATTATGAAACTATACTTCATTAATATTTTTGTACATTAAATTAAATTAGTTCGATTTTCATTATAATACAGTTATATTTGTTACAATAAAAATGAATATATACATATATTTATGTCTACAATGCAGTGGCTGTGTACAAACCGCACAACGAAGGAGAATGCAAAGAAACACTTCATTATAAAGGAAAACAATCATGTAGGAGATCACAGAGAAAACACAACCACTCTTCCGTAAATGATACAGGACAAAGAACTAAGTAGAACTAAGGAGAAATATTAACCGTCTCCGTCCCTTCCTCTCAACCAACAATACCGCAGTTCTTATTCATGCATTAGTCACTTCACGTATAGACTATTGCAATGCTCTTCTCACAGGTGTTCCCTCTAAATTGCTACATAATCTTCAGTCACGTGCTCTCAGATCTTCAACTTCAATTTCTCTTGTGGTACCTCGGATTCAACTAACTACCATGGGCGCCAGATCTTTTAGTTATGCTGCCCCCCACCTATGGAACTCCCTTCCCCTTGATGTTCACAATAGCAATTTTTTTTTATTGACTTTTAAAACGCGTCTTAAGACATATATTTTTATACAGGCTTTTTTATCATATGTTTTATTGAGTCTTGACTGCACTTTATCTGTACATGCGGAGTAGTGTTCATTGTTCTGTATTGTCTTTTGTAGTGATCTGTATTTTTGCTTGTGAGGTGACCTTGGGTGTTATGAAAGGCGCCATTAATTAAAATGCATTATTATTATTAACTCAGGGATTACATACGAACAGGGTAAACAGAACAGGTGTGGGGAACCGATTAAAAACCATAGAAACAAACTAGTGTCAAGAAAATGAGAACAAAGGAAACAGGAACTAGAATAAAACAAACAAAGCATAGATGTTACAATTGTAAGTCTATTATAAATTACTTGGATTTAAAGTGTCTCCTAAATGCATAAAAATGATTAAACTATATTGTATCAATACTTTTTTGTATTAAATGAATTATTAAAAATACAGATACATAGTTGTAATTCAAATTATATTCAGTCTTATTTAAATCAAAATTAAGTATTTTTAAGATTGAGGAATGATACCTAAAATGGTTGCCTAGAAAGGTAGCTTTCTTTGTTTCAGAACAAAACTAATAGGTAAAATATGCAGATATGTGTGTGAGTGTGCGCCGTGTCTGTTACCCAGGATGCACTGCATCAGTCACACAGGCCCAACTGCAGTACAGAAGCAGGATAATTGAAAGCCTATATTGATTCCTGACCTGAGACTGTAGAGATACACTGTAGATTTTATTATGTCCTAAATGGCGAGACACGCAGAATCTCGTGTGGTCGATAAGCAGGGTATTCAGCGAGATGAAGTGATAAAGGAGTGATCAAGATCACAGGAAGCATGTGCTCTAACACCCCAGATCAGGAAGTGTGGTGATATCAAGTTAAATCTGTGGACAGGTGATGAAAACTAACTACAGAAGGAGCAGGGCCTTTCAAATCTATGTCAAAGGCATGACTGTACCTGGATGTAGTTTTGTGTCGCTTGCAACAGCCTGCACGTCCCAGCATAAATGCTCCAGATAAATTATTATTATATTTATGCATTTTGGCAGACGCTTTTTTCCAAAGCAACTTACAGGGACAATTGCCAAAGCGACTTACAGGGTCCCTTATTACAGGGACAATCCCCCTGGAGCAACATGGAGTAAAGTGCCTTGCTCGTGCACACACTGGTGGTGACGGCTGGGATCGAACCAGCAACCTTCTGCATATCAGTTCCATGGTTTAACCCACTGGACCACCATCTCACCATCTCATTAACATGTTCACAAAACACTGTTAATTTTAACAGAAGAGCAAGCACAGTGTATGCGTGATTTGGCTTGGCAGCCAATACAAATAATAAATAACAATTGCCTAATGCAGCAAAATCCTGTGTTTGGTTGCTTCTGAAATTAGTGAGGGTATTTCTCGTCCTATGATCATCACTGTGTCAGTCAAATTCAAGAGTGAATCCCTCATTTATATGTAGATGGGCCAATGTATTAAACCGTGTATGTGGCCGCTTGTCAAGCATTGAAAACAAAAGTTTTATTCAAATTCTAAATATATTATATAAATTTTTATCCTATCGCCTAGACAGCGCACAAAGAGCGCTCCCTTTATAATCTCTAAAAAGCTGTCACTCATTCAATGATCTCACAAAAGTTCCGTTATATTAATCATTGAAGCTGACTACACAATGAATCTCATATTTACATAATGTCTACACTTTGTTAGAGAGGATTTGTGAGCGTGCACTGGACAAAAACCAGAGCGGTGAGTGGATTTTAACTTAAACACCTGCGATTGGCCATTTGGTTCAAGAAATCAACAAACATGTCTATAATTGACTACACTGCTCACAGAAGTGTAAACACATTGGAAATGGAATCATTTGACACTCTACAGAGTGCAAATATGCACTGGATTGTTCGCCAACTATTTTTTGCTCATAATATGATATTATTACTAGAGGTCAACCGATTCATCGGTTTTGCCAATTAATTGGCACTGATATCTGATTGGTGGAACAATCGGTTCGTTTTTTTGTGTTGCATCCGTTGCCAGAGCGGCTGAGACGGCTGTCATTACACAGTACAAGAGCTCTGAGAAAGGTCTGCTGGCATTATATAGAATGAGAGCGGCCTCTAGAGGCGAAATAAAAACTCACTGATGCCTTGTTTACATTCACCCGTGAGGCTGCTCGCGGTGCTGCACGGAGAGCGCTGACACATCAGATGAGTGTTTAAAACACGACAGCGAAACGGTATGAATACAGAACACTACAGTACTGTTTTCCAAATCATTATAAAGTAATTAATTTCTTGACTAGATGCTGCATTAACAGGTAAATAACAGCAGTGTGTATGTTTGTCAGCAAGGCTGAGAGGACGCTAACATTTGCAGTACCTCAAGCAGTTAAAACAATGTGATAAAAACACACGCAAGTCCGACCCAAATGTTGCATATATGAAACTAGTGAGAACGCAAACTGTATCATGCTGCCGACAGAAACATAAACAAAGCTAAAGAGCATTCGTTTTTTATTAGATAATCGCCTTCTAAAAAAGCAGACTGTTTGGATTTGTATGAAATGGTAACACTACAATAAGATTCCATTTGTAACTAACTAATGTTAATAAATGCCGTGGACGTGTTGTTCATTGTTAGTATGTTAATTTCAACATTAAATTGAGTTAGAATTTTTATTTGTATCTGTTAACCTTGGTTAATGCACAATGAACTAACATGAATGATCAAGGTACAATCGTGTTGCTCATATTAATACATGCTGTAAAAATGTATGCATAATGCATATAGTTCATGTAAGCTATACATCCTTGTTGCATAGGGACTTGCATAGTGTTACCTATGAAATGTACATGCATGTTTCTAGGTTATAGGTAAAGAAACACATTTGACCTGTAATATTTTAATGTTTTTCTGAAGAATTTGTTCTGTTAGAACTTCTTATTTTAATATTCATATTTATATGTTTTTAATTTAGCACATTTTTATGGATCAGTACTGTTTTTTTATTTCTTGTTATCAGCACTGTTTTACTTGTTGTTTTTTTTATCCAGTATCCATTTAAAAAACGATCAGTCGATTAATCAGTTATCGGCAAGTGCGGTCCAGCCTAGTTATCGGTATTGGTAAAATCCACTATCGGTCGACCTCTAATTATTACTAAGAAAACAGATCCTAGACCAGCAGTTATGGGCATCTTTTCCCTCTAAAAGCAGCAGCAGGCAGTGGTTTGAGTGAGAAAATTACATGCTAGTATCAAGTCTATCTCCTTTGGTCTGGAGGGGGGGTCACAGGGATGTCCATTGGGATGCCGGACATGACCGCGGCCTTCTTCCTCCTCACCATCACTGCAAGAACACGTGCCAAAAGAATAATATTGAATGACTTAGGTGCAAAGATCATGTCAGATATACTGTGACCTTGTCAGCAAAATTGTGGGCTTTGTTGTCTTGTTGCTTTGTTTCTCTCTCTCTCTAGTCAGTCTGTGTCTTTGGCTCCTGCTCAGTTCCAGGCTCCTAAATCAAATAATCAAATTCCCGCTGTCTGGATGGATGAGGCACAGCACAGATAAGCCTGTGGACATGAGACTTAAAGAAGGGCTGTAGCTCTCTTAAATTTTGCCTTATTTCTTGCGACACAGCTCTGCCAAGCCCGAGATCCTGCAGACCAGAGCTAGAAATCTGGCATGGGGTGAAATATATAGAGTGAGAAAGAGAAAACCATAACCCTTTTACCCTGTCTTTATGGCCCCTGGGATCCCTGCTGACATTGCAGCAAATAGAAACCTAGAGCCATCTTTCACACAATGACCTATGTGTGTGAGGGGTTTAGGTTTGTGTGTTTGACACTAGGGGCATCTCTCCTTTACTTTCTTATGTGTATACCTGTGTGTTGAATGTCCTTTAGCACTGCTCATGCACACACACACACACACACACACACACAATGCATGGCAATCAAGCAGGTACTCCTAAGGTAGATCACGTAGAAGTGTAAATTAAAGGCAGAGTACCTACAGATATCTGTATGTATGTATATATATATATATATATACACTCACCTAAAGGATTATTAGGAACACCTGTTCAATTTCTCATTAATGCAATTATCTAATCAACCAATCACATGGCAGTTGCTTCAATGCATTTAGGAGTGTCGTCCTGAACTCCAAACTGAATGTCAGAATGGGAAAGAAAGGTGATTTAAACAATTTTGAGTGTGGCATGGTTGTTGGTGCCAGACGGGCCGGTCTGAGTATTTCACAATCTGCTCAGTTACCGGGATTTTCACGCACAACCATTTCTAGGGTTTACAAAGAATGGTGTGAAAAGGGAAAAACATCCAGTATGCGGCAGTCCTGTGGGCGAAAATGCCTTGTTGATGCTAGAGGTCAGAGGAGAATGGGCCGACTGATTCAAGCTGATAGAAGAGCAACTTTGACTGAAATAACCACTCATTACAACCGAGGTATGCAGCAAAGCATTTGTGAAGCCACAACACGCACAACCTTGAGGCGGATGGGCTACAACAGCAGAAGACCCCACCGGGTACCACTCATCTCCACTACAAATAGGAAAAAGAGGCTACAATTTGCACAAGCTCACCAAAATTGGACAGTTGAAGACTGGAAAAATTTTGCCCTGTCTGATGAGTCTCGATTTCTGTTGAGTCATTCAGATGGTAGAGTCAGAATTTAGCGTAAACAGAATGAGAACATGGATCCATATTGCCTTGTTACCACTGTGCAGGCTGGTGGTGGTGGTGTAATGGTGTGGGGGATGTTTTCTCTGCACACTTTAGGCCCCTTAGTGCCAATTGGGTATTGTTTAAATGCCACGGCCTACCTGAACATTGTTTCTGACCATGTCCATCCCTTTATGACCACCATGTACCCATCCTCTGATGGCTACTTCCAGCAGGATAATGCACCATGTCACAAAGCTTGAATCATTTCAAATTGGTTTATTGAACATGACAATGAGTTCACTGTACTAAAATGGCCCCCACAGTCACCAGATCTCAACCCAATAGAGCATCTTTGGGATGTGGTGGAACGGGAGCTTCGTGCCCTGGATGTGCATCCCACAAATCTCCATCAACTGCAAGATGATATCCTATCAATATGGGCCAACATTTCTAAAGAATGCTTTCAGCACCTTGTTGAATCAATGGCACGTAGCATTAAGGCAGTTCTGAAGCCGAAAGGGGGTCAAACATAGTATTAGTATGGTGTTCCTAATAATCCTTTAGGCGAGTGTATATATATATATACACACACAGATCTGTAGGCGTAGTTGAGTTTAACAAGTCTGAGTTCTTTTTAATTAGCCCAGAGGGTGTGTAAGGCTTGTTAAATTAGTTGTTGTTTTATTCTTCTCAAAATTACAGATGCATCCTTTTGTTTTGTTTTTGGAATTGACAAATAGCATGAACTTTGACATTTAATACATGTCTTGTTGTCCACTATGCTTTTTCAACAATAACAAGGTTGAAATGTGTGTGTATATACTGTATATACACTCACCTAAAGGATTATTAGGAACACCTGTTCAATTTCTCATTAATGCAATTATCTAATCAACCAATCACATGGCAGTTGCTTCAATGCATTTAGGGGTGTGGTCCTGGTCAAGACAATCTCCTGAACTCCAAACTGAATGTCAGAATGGGAAAGAAAGATGATTTAAGCAATTTTGAGCGTGGCATGGTTGTTGGTGCCAGACGGGCCGGTCTGAGTATTTCACAATCTGCTCAGTTACTGGGATTTTCACATACAACCACTTATTTGCATCTGTATCATACAAATAAATAATTAAAAATCATGTATATTTGAATACAGATACATGTATATATTTGCATGTATATACTGTAAATATATTTATATAATTTATATTATATATAAATATAAAACCTTTTTTTTATTAAATATATACATGCAAGTGTGTGTATTTATATACACATAATAAATATACACAGTACACACATATGTTATGTAAACAAACTGTTATTTTGGATGCGATTTATCACGATTAATCGATTTGTCAGCACTAATATATAATATAAAAATTAAGATACCACTTAACATTGAGAAATGTAGTTTATTCCTGTGATGATCAATGTCACTATCACTTTTGATGAATAATAAAAAAAAAAAATGTTTTAAGTGTTTTAGTACAAGTATTTTTTTAAATCTCTCTGACCCCAAACATTTGAACAGACACCGTGTATTCTGTATATATAATTGTTTACATTGTGGGGACAAAATTTCGCTTCCCATGAGGAAAACATTTTATGAATCATACTACATTTTCCATTTTCAAAAAAACTTGCAGATGCAGAGCCCTCATAAAACACAAAAACACATTGTGTGTGTGGTGCCAATTTTTTCCCTTCCACTTTATGAAAAACTTGTGGCAGAGATATACTGTATCTAATACAGAGGAAACAGAAGTTTTCACCTCAGTAAGTTTGTGTTATGACGAATGACTGTCTGGCACTGGTATTTCATATTTTGTATGCTGATCAGTCATTGTGGTTTTAATCAGTTATGAAAAGTGGACATAGCAATGTTCTCTCCAGCACAACAAATTTGAATCCATCACTTCTCAACGGTTTAATCTATCACTTCTATTTGCTCTAGTGAAATTACAAAAATATTGCATCCCCACTTTTGTTACCTTTTCCCGCTCCCGCCCACAAAAGCATGCAGGTAAAAGTATACATAAATCCCCTCGAATCATTTTATTCTTGTCAACACTCACACACATGAGTGCCCATCAAATCTTGTCCCATGGGAGTGCAGGTCTCTCTCAGGTCTCTCCCCTCATACTATTAATGAAACAACACTTGGCCTCTAATCGCTCATTCTTGCATTTATCCATTGACATTTTTGATGAATCATATTCTGATCTTGCATTTTAGATTTTTGTAAGGCAGGTTTTTCCCACCTGTGCATTTTTCAGTAGAGAAGAGAGCTTGCTTCAAAAGGAATATGAGATGAGAGACAGTAACAACAGGCCAGCTGACCTTTCCAGACACCCACGCCTGTGATATTTCTTTTGAATGAAACATCACACCCTTTTGAATCAGACAGTGAAAGGTCAAAACATAACTGAGAGAACAACCATGTCGGCAAAGCAAACAGATGTACTTGATCTTTTAGAAGTTTTTGAAGATTTTTTTTAAACCCCAAGGCAAACAACAGAGCGCTCTTTCATTTAGGGATGTATTATTCATCTAGATTAATGAATACTTTTGGGGTATCCACAATCCTATCAGGTCAACTTGCTATCAAACTAATGTGGTGGATCCTGCACTGCGTTTTTATCCTTGCATCATCATTTCTGTACTTCTCTCTATTGGAAATCATTTATTTCTAATAGAGAGTAGCATACAGAAGCTGGACTTTCGATCTTATGTGTATGCAGAATTTATGGATCTGATTTGGTGGTCATTTGTTTTGCTTCGTTCATTTTACCAAGGTGAATAATCAGAAGTTAATGATCGCTTCCCGACTAATTTTAAAGTTGTGTGCGACAATACGTTAAGGAGTGAAATGCGACAGTCGTATGGACATTTTGGAGATGGTGGAAAGGTGGCGTTAATTTATGATGCAAGTTATGATAAAGAAGCAAGATGTTATAGAATAATTGGAAAAGTTAATTGTAAACAAAGAAATTATAAATATATTTTATTCTATTCAGACTAGCTCAATAACATTTGTATTTTTTTTTAATTACATGTAAAATCAAAATTGATCTAAGAACTGTCATTTTAAATGATGTAACGAAGAGGAAGTGACATCGTTTAGAGGAGCCCAACAAGTAGTCGAGTTCATTTTTTATAAGGTTTAACAAGTTTTTATAAGGGTGAAGTGTATATTTTATATCTATTCTTGCACTATTTTATTTACTTTTTGGCTTTTTTGCAGTTCAATTAAATGTATTATAATGTATTATTTAA
This sequence comes from Romanogobio albipinnatus, assembly GCA_023566225.1. Classification (NCBI taxonomy): domain Eukaryota; kingdom Metazoa; phylum Chordata; class Actinopteri; order Cypriniformes; family Gobionidae; genus Romanogobio; species Romanogobio albipinnatus. The sequence continues at coordinate 22,764,106 of CM042260.1, read as the reverse complement.
TGATTCGTTTTATATAACTCTTTTTCAAAATAAAAGCCTTTTCCATTTATTTATTTTTTCATAGAGTTGATTGTTGAACATGGGCGTCGGAACCATTGTATGTGGGTGGGACAAGACCCACCCACTTTTTACAATCAATGATATTGGACCCACTCACTTTTATCGTCTCTAACATTCAGCACATGTCTGTTTACCTACCCCTAATCGATAAACACTTATTATTAAACACATGCTAGACGCTTTATTTCCACTTTTCTAATATTTTCGTCATTTTTATTGAAAATAAATGCCTTTCCGATCTGATATGTGATGGGGAAAAGGGAGAAGATTGAACTCGGCGAAAAGCGGATTCGAACCGCGGGTCGACTTGAGTCTTAACTAGATGCCATGCGTCTTACCCCTACACTACTGCCGCTCTCAGTGAGACAGCGATTCCCGTAACTTTGTCTTTCCGAACTATTCGCTTAGCAAGCAAAGCGGTGTATTTGTACTTATTGGCATCTACTCCAGTAAAAAAAATTCTGAGGACCCACCCACATTTTTTTTGCTTCCGACGCCCATGTTGTTGAATGACATTGATAGGATGCTATAACTTTGGAGAGCAGCTGCAATTTAGGTTTTACATTTTTCAAAATCATACCAAAAATGCACCTTTCTGAAACTCATTTCATAGAATGACTCGTATCTATTAACCCTGACCATGCACTCACGCAAGCTTTTCCATCTTTTTTATTGCTTTTTCTTCTATCTCATGTATTTGTTCGCTGTGACTGTCTAAATTATTCTCTCAGTGGGATTGCAGCTATAACTTAGGTTGTTCTGTCAGAGCATTGGACACCCCATGGGGATCTGGCTATTGCCTCCCAGGCAGAATGTCCCCTCTCTGGGTGGCTGCGGTGCAGGAGGGCCTCTGTCAGATAGGAGGCTTGTTGGATGGAGATTAATTATAGGCTCACAGCAGGACTCATTAGCGCTAGCCGTGTCAGAATGGGGCCGCAACACCACGGGGGACAGTCTCTCTCTCTCTCTCTCTCTCTCTCTCTCTCTCTCTCTCTCTCTCTCTCTCTCTCTCTCTCTCTCTCTGAGTCATCCCTCCATCCCTGCTGCCCATTAGTTTCCAAGGTAAACAGGTTGAAAGCAATTTAATTTGGTCAAATTATCTCGTCGATGAACAGCAACACACCCTCCCACATTAGCGGCGGCAGAAACACAAGCGCACAAGGTCTTCTGAGATTCAGAAATGGAATTGGATAAGGTCTGGAGACCACTGGTAGCGATAAAGGAGGGGTTCCCCTGGTTGATTTACCCAGCAAGTGCACCTGGGAGGCGTCTGAATAAACATGCTTGCATTTCTCAGTCCGCCACATCAGTGGAACAAATTAGAGCTGAAATATGTCAGACAAACGCTATTGTGTTGGAGCCTCCATTTCTTTCTGTGAGCCTAATTTGTATTCACTGCACTGCGCAGTGATGAGAGTGCCACTTTCACAACACAGTGGAGACTGAGAAAGCAGCCGTATCTTCAAGCACAAAAAAGTAATTTAGCGTAAATAATTATTTTTAATACCGGAGCAGAGATGCCTCATGCTAATTAGGAGTGCCAGTGAATCAGCAGTAACGGGCTAATTAAAGCTGTCACCAGTGTGTGTGTGTGTGTGTGTGTGTGTGTGTGTGTGTGTGTGTGTGTGTGTGTGTGTGTGTGTGTGTGTGTGTGTGTGTGTGTGTGTGTGTGTGTGTGTGTGTGTGTGTGTGTGTGTGTGTGTGTGTGTGTGTGTGTGTGTGTGTGTGTGTGTGTGTGTGTGTGTGTGTGTGTGTGTGTGTGTGTGTGTGCATTCAACAGTTGCAGCCTTGCCAGCATGATCTTTGGACCAAATCAAATCAAGCCAGGTATATTATTGTTAACTAAAACTACAACTAATCCTATTAGAAACACTTTTGTTAATTGCAATAAATCTAAAATAATATAAAACTTAAACTAAACAGAAATTCAAAAAGTTGAAGTTAAAGCGTTAAAATTACTAAATAATAAACAATAAATAACTAAACATTAAACCTGAAATAAAAATAAATAGTAATGTTTTTTTAAGACAAATGCACCTAACAGAATTACAAAATATTGAACTAATAATTCAAATGAAAACTGAAAATGTAAACATAAACGCTCATTCAAAATATGAATCGAAACTGCAATAGTATATAGTACTAAATAATAATACACTGAATCAAGCTAAATTGTTTGACACTCTGAAGTGTAAATGTATAAATCAAAGTGTCTGTTTATGAATCTATATATAAATATATCAGAATACACCTTAAACTACTGCTGGTTCAAACCTTAAACCTTTTAAACTTCAAATGTACACATGGAAGCAAATGTTTGAATTACCTGTATGGATTAGGATTTTATGGTTAGGCTATTGTATATGTATATATGTAAAATCATAAATCATATACATGAATTGTATAATTTATACATGAATGTATAATTAAGTACACATTAAAAATGGTATTGAAATAAATCCTAAAGTATATCTAGTACACTGTTGTATATATAACAAATCAGAAAACGTCCTCAATATAAGCAGTAACAGTTACTGAGTAAATTGTAAACTATGATGGATTTGATGACTATGATCAGTGATTACATTTTTAGCCAGTAGATGGCACCATAGCCCACTATAGGGAAAATGCATGCACATTTTGTACTTGACCACCAGCAATAGACATTTGCCTATAATCCAATGTCTGTGTATTCCTGTTTTCATACCATATTACCTGTCTTTCTTTTAGCTGGATCACTATCCTCCCGTCACCTACACCCTGCCTGAAGCCTCAGACACTCAGTTCACTCTGGTCAAGTCACTCTTCCTGGGTAAAGTCTTTGGTAAGTTCCCTCTGTTCCTTTCCTCAGGCTTGGATTAACCTGTATTTTTTTGTTTGTTTTTTTGGTTTTTTTACTTTATCAATAATACATAACATTTGTGAGTTTGTTTGTGAAACAAGAGCATAGGTTCTAGTTTCCATAGTATCTATAGAATATGTTGTATATTTCTATGTCTATATTTGATATTTTAAGCCTTAGTGTTGCATTAAGAGTTGAGTATAAAAGGAGAGAAGTTGGTGCAGACAGGCAGAAATTAGTATTTTTAAAAATTTGTATTGCTTCAGAGCAGCCACTAGGTGGCGGTAATACACAATTCTGTGGGAATATGATTTTGGTGCATATACTGTTTGGCATCATTTTAATAATTTATTATTTAGTATTAAATGTTTATATGCTTGTTCACATAGAATTGCATTATACTAGGGCAGAAAAGGCATTACATTTTTATCATAATCTGCTCAGTGGAACAAATGATTGCAGATACATATTACAACTGTGTGCCATAACTGATTTCAGAGAATTTGTAGGTTTTAAGAAGAAATTATTCCAATACAAAATGTGTGGCAATACACATAGGGTGTGAAGGAAATTATATTCCTGATTTTCAGTGTACTCTAGGGATACAGAAAGTTAGGAATATCATTTCCCTCATGCCAGTCCACAGTGTCCTTGAATGCCCTCTAAAGATGTCAGTGGCTTTAAGACAATCGCATAAAGGTGTCCTTACCCAGAGGCATGTAGCAGACATGCACTTTCTTCAATGAATACCAATGAGGCCCCAACCAGACCCCATTATGCTCAATTCAGCTCTGCCTGCTGACACGCCAAAAAGAGGAAAGTGACCTGCTGTTGTTACCAACAGTTCAGTCTGGCAATTACACCCGCAACACAAACACCCAAAACCTTGTGGCGTCATCAACCTGGTTTGCTGCATTTTTTCTAAAATCCTAATTATAATAATAAAATATAATAATAATGGAGAATAAAAAAACATTTAATCTCTCTGGTGGAGTGTCCCATCTGAAAACTTCTAATCTTCTTCCTGTCTACAGACCCAAAATCTCCAGGTCGTATCATTCGTGTCTATCAGAGGATGCTGTCTTTCTGGTTCCAGAGTCTCTGGAGCCTCTGCATCAATTCATGCTGAAATCATGAGCTGTCTGCCCACTGCCCTACCTGCCTCATCAATGGTTTATGGCTGGAGACCCCTTTCACATGAATAAACCAGCTCTTTCAGCATGTCCTGCGTAAGGCAGTGTATGTGGTTGACCTGCTAACTGTTTGACACAGAATGGTTACCTTATCGTATTCGGGAGCAACTGCTATGGTCCCATCATGGCATTGACATGTAGCTGTGAGCTGTACACCATCCTCCCAGAATTAGTCAAAAAAATCATAGAAGGTCAAAGTTTGTGTCCCAAAGGTGCTCAGATTATATGATTTTCCTGGTGGATTTTTGAAGCACCCTTGGGTGAAAGGAAGGGAAAGGAAGAGTTTGTGATGGTTCTGTTTTGACTTATCAGTGGCCAACGCGAGTTGTGATAAAATGGTCTGTGCTGTGGTTGCAAAATGCTGTGTTCTGCTATGCTTTTAGTCCATAGTATAAATTTGGGTCTTCATATCTGTCCCACCTTGTTTGTTATTAGACAAAAAATACATAAATATATATGGCACACACTAATATTGGCCGATAAAATCATCCATATTTAATTAGATGTGCTTTCTGATATTGCCTTTCTCGACAAAGGTTACATGCAGGATTTTCTTTTCTTGTTCTGCTGATAGTTTCACTGGCCCCACCACAAAAGTATTATTTTGATGATTCTAGATTCTATTAATTATTATTCTTTACAATAAATATTATACGTGATGCTTTCAAGACTTTCACAAGTTACTTTTGCAAATTGAAGGGCAATTGGGGAGAGTGTTATTTTAGTATCATTGTAATACTGTTATGTTTTTGTTTTTAATGGGTTTATATAATTTTTATTCCTTTTTATTTTAGTTATTTTAGTAAATCAAAATAAACTAAATTAAATTTAGAAATGTTGCATTGGAAACTAGATGAAATAAAATGTTTTATATTTTATTTTATTTTGGTTAATGTTTATTTTATTTCAAGTAACAAAAAATGTTTTTATGGTTTTAACTTCAGATTTAGTTAACTAATAACCCTGCTTGGTGGCAATCAGCAGAATTTGCATTAAAAAAAGTATATTACAGAAAACATCTGTACGTTTGCATCGGTATACACATTGTTTAATGGAACACGCCAACTTTTTGGGACTTTAGCTTATTCACCGTATCCCCCAGAGTTAGATAAGTCCATACATACCATTCTCATCTCCGTGCGTGCCATAACTCTGTCTGATGCACCCATCGCTAGCCTAGCTTAGCACAAAGACTGGAGGTAAACGGCTCCAGCTAGCCTACTGCTCAATAAGTGACAAAATAACGCCAACATTTTCCTATTTACATGTTGTGATGTGTATAGTTACATCGTGTACTAAGATATCATCTTATTTATAAAATATCAATATCATTGCGCCGCTACACCCATGGTACAGCAGCAAAGTTCCTTGATTATTACACAGGAATGAGAGTATAGTCCCTAGCCATATCGGTCTAAAAAATTGCAACTTTTCATTTTCCGTCGGTCTTAGTACACAATGGGCCCTATCTTGCACCCAGCGCAATTGACTTTGTACACCGACGCATGTGTCATTCCTATTTTGCACCCGCGCAAAGCGCTCTTTTCCCTCCACAGAAGCACGTCGCTAAACTAGTGAATGAACTTGCGCTCCCTGGGCGGTTCAGCTCAAAAAAGGAGGCGTGTTCCGGCGCAAACAATCCCTGGTGCTATTTTGCTGTTCCATTAAACAATTGCGCCAGTGACCAGAAAAAACCTAGTCTAAAGTCAGTGGCGCGTTGCGCGTTGTTCATTATGCTATTTTAAGGGCGCATGCTTGACCATAGCGTGCACAACGCGCATACACTTTGCTCATGTAATCTACACAGATGCAACAGTTATTTTTGCAAATCATAAATTGTTACACTAAAAAAATATTAACACATGAGATGACGGAAATGTGTGCCACGAAGATGTGAAAAAATAGGCATAAATCTAGCTTACAAATTATTCAGGCTAATTATTTATTTAACCGACGCTATTTTGGGTGGGTTTCTCCCATCCCCATACAACACAACTTCTCTGTCTTTCACTGCTCTTACAAGAACATCAGTCTCCTCGGCTGTGAACCGCTCCTGGCGTGCGCCTGGTAAATACGCCATAATAATAGCAATCCATAAAGCAATCCATAATAATAGCAATCCATAATACACACAATTGTTCTAGGAAAATAGATATGTTTTTTTATCAGACATAAAAGCTGTCAATTATTTTGTACAGTCACTTGCGCACCTGCTTTTAAAGGGAATGTTGGATGACGCTCTGATTGGTTTATTCACGTTACGCCCAAACCACACCTATGAATAATGAAGCTACTTCAGACCAACCCATTTTAGATTTGCGCCGGGCGCAAGAGCCATTTATCCCGCCGTGAAAATAGCAACAGCGCCGAGACCCGCCCACAAAGTTACTTGCGCTTTGCGCTTTGACACTTGCGTTTCAGATCGTTAAAATAGGGCCCATAGTCCCAAAACGTCAGTGTGTTCCTTTAAATAGCAAATGCAATCACGCCCATCTGTTCGCCCATGGCCGTGCTGGTCTGAAAAGTTTAATTCCATTTTCAGTTGCCTCAAAATAGCAAGTATTTTAGTATTTTTTGTGTTCTTTAAAGGGCGAATTAGTAAAATATAAATAAAATACCTATAGGCGGGTGCACAGCACACGTACACTCTGCTTATTACACACATAAGGACACACTGCAGCACACAAACATTTTTAAATATTAAAATAAAAAGGATTCCTCTATGGAGAAGCGTTCAGTCTTTCAACTTGCTTTTGAATGGAAGATGAGACTCTGATTCGTTTATTGCATGTTACGCCCATGACTCATTAAGAGCCTAGGTACAACCCTTTTGGACTATGCGCCTGGTGCACCAACCGTTTTATCCGTCATTTAACTAGCAAAAGTGGATTCGGACACACCCTAAGTACCCCTGCAGCATGCGCTTCAGACCATGCACTCAGATTGTTAAAACAGGGGCTCTATGAATTAAATGTTCGTTCTAAAGAGAGCAAGTTGTTGTTTCTGGGCAATGAAAACGTGGATGATCTGGCAACCTCAGTCTGTCTTGCCTACATGCTCAGAATAAATCAAGACAGCTTGTTATACAAAACAAGAACTCTTGACATGCGAGCTGGAAAAAATTGAAAGTTAGTCTGTAAACTCCATGAGAGCTGTGACAGGAATTGGCTGTTGACATTCTCCAGTTGTTTAGGTACTGGTTGTTTTCTCTGTAGGTTGATGCAGGGAAACACTGCAGGGATTTGTGAGTGTCGCAGGATCCAGATATAAGTTCCTCTCGGAGCCTGTACAGTATTCATGAATCAGGCTAATTGGACATTGAGCTGAGTGTGCTATCTATGTCTCTGGACTGTAATTGTGTTTTAGGGAATCAGAGCAACATTAAGACAGGAGGGGAAGCATGCAGTGTTTGTGATTGTGTCTGCATTTGCCTTCAGGTACTGTACATGCATGAGGGTGATAGTACTGCTGTGCATAGTATGGCTTTAATTATTCAGATTTGTTATAATTTTGGGCTGTCAATCATATTATTTATTTATGATTTCATCTAATTTTGTGTAGTTAATGCTTTACTGTGATCAGAAGTGACAGTGAAACATTTATAATGTTACAAAAAATGCTGTTCTTTTGAACTTTCTATTCATCAAAGAATCCTGAGAATATGTATCATGGTTTCCACAAAAATATGAAGCAACACAATTATTTTTAACATTGATAATAATAAGAAATGTTTCTTGAGCACCAAATCAGCATATTAGAATGATTTCTTGTGACACTGAAGACTGCAGTAATGACACTGAAAATACAGCTTTGCCATCACAGGAATGAATTACATTTTAAAATATATTAAAATAGTAAACATAAAACAAAATAGACACAAAACAATTGTGGGTGATACAGTATATGTTTTGTGCTTCCATTTTATATATATATATATATATATATATATATATATATATATATATATATATATATATATATATATATATATATATATATATATATATATATATATATATATATATGTATATATATATATATACACACAATTGTTCTAGGAAAATAGATATGTTTTTTTATCAGACATAAAAGCTGTCAATTATTTTGTACAGTCATATTGCACTCATTTTGACAAACCCGATAATATAAATGCTTTAGTAATATAACGTTTAGGTCAGGCAGTGTGTCAGAGGAAGTTTGCTGTATGCTGTACTTTGTTCATTTGAAATGCAGTTGGCAAAGATGCTGATGATACAGCAGTTTAAACTTTCGAGAAACCACATGCATTCTCTGTCTCTCTTTCTCTTTCTCTCCATCCCTCCTGTCTTCTGGAGTCAGTCTATTAATCTTATCAGTGCCATTTTTCTTAACTAGGAGACTGATCTGATTAATACTGAATCTTGCTATACCAAAGTCCTGTAAGAGGATGATTTTGAGCATGATTTTAAGTTTGTTTGCATTTTTATATATATATATATATATATATATATATATATATATATATATATATATATATATATATATATATATATATATATATATATATACTCACCTTAAGGATTATTAGGATTATCAATTTCTCATTAATGCAATAATCTAATCAACCAATCACATGGCAGTTGCTTCAATGCATTTAGGGGTGTGGTCCTGGTCAAGACAATCTCCTGAACTCCAAACTGAATGTCAGAAAGGGAAAGAAAGGTGATTTAAGCAATTTTGAGTGTTGCATGGTTGTTGGTGCCAGACGGCCGGTCTGAGTATTTCACAATCTGCTCAGTTACTGGGATTTTCACGCACAACCATTTCTAAGGTTTACAAAGAATGGTGTGAAAAGGGAAAAAACATCCAGTATGTGGCAGTCCTGTGGGCGAAAATGCCTTGTTGATGCTAGAGGTCAGAGGAGAATTCAAGCTGATAGAAGAGCAACTTTGACTGAAATAACCACTCGTTACAACCGAGGTATGCAGCAAAGCATTTGTGAAGCCACAACACACACAACCTTGAGGCGGATGGGCTACAACAGCAGAAGACCCCACCGGTCATCTCCACTACAAATAGGAAAAAGAGGCTACAATTTGCACAAGCTCACCAAAATTGGAAAGTTGAAGACTGGAAAATGTTGCCTGGTCTGATGAGTCTCGATTTCTGTTGAGACATTCAGATGGTAGAGTCAGAATTTGGCGTAAACAGAATGAGAACATGGATCCATCATGCCTTGTTACCACTGTGCAGGCTGGTGGTGGTGGTGTAATGGTGTGGGGGATGTTTTCTTGGCACACTTTAGGCCCCTTAGTGCCAATTGGGCATTGTTTAAATGCCACGGCCTACCTGAGCATTGTTTCTGACCATGTCCATCCCTTTATGACCACCATGTACCCATCCTCTGATGGCTACTTCCAGAAGGATAATGCACCATGTCACAAAGCTTGAATCATTTCAATTGGTTTCTTGAACATGACAATGAGTTCACTGTACTAAAATGGCGCCCACAGTCACCGGGGGCCTCATTTATAAAACTTTGCGTAGGATTTGCGTCAGAAGTGGCGTACGGATGAAACATAGGACGTGCGTACGCACAGAAATATTCGGATTTATAAAACCGTGCGCACGCACATCCTACGCAGTTTTCCCTTAATAAATCACAATCAATTCTAAATGTAGCGCAGCTTTTGCGGCTTCATGTCACGCCCATAGTTGCCCATAAATAGTCCGTGAAACGCCCACAAATTAATATTCATCGATTGCGAAATCATGGCAAACACAGAGAGGAAATCAAAAAAACATAACTTCACTCAATGTGAAGTAGAAATTATCGTTGGCGAGGTGGAAAAGAAGAGAAACATATTTTTTGGAGGGCACAGTGTGGCCATTACTAATGCCAAAAAGGCACTTGAAGTGCAAAAGGTTGCAGACGCCGTAAATGCTGTAGCCTCACAACCTCGGACCGTGGCCGAAAAAAAAAGAAATGGTCGGACATCAAAGTCGAGGCAATAAAGCGTCTAGCGCATCGCCAGAGTGTGTCTGCCACGGGTGGGGGAGACGGGACACGGGAGCTGACCCCTCTTGATGAGAGACTGGCGGCAATTATTGGGGAATCCCTATTAATCCCTATCCCTATTATCTACGTGGAAATGGGAAATAGTTCAGTGCAAATGTAATTTCTTGCAGCTTTCTGAATGGTTGAGACATACGTCAGTTATTTTATCGAAAATAAAACAAACTAAAGGCATTTGCATGAATACCATGATTCCGTAGCTGATGAAGAAATTTTTACTATGAAAACAACTTTCCCCAGTGGACCATTAATACATCTATATATCTATTTATCTATCTTCCTAATTATCTATCTGTCTATCTAATTGCATCTATATCTGCTCCGCCAGATGGACACATTGACGAGAATATCAGTTTTGTACATTATTTCGTTCTGTTTACCATATTATATATGAGGATGAATTGCATAACATGCCAATATTGTTGCAGAACATATTTCACTTTTTTTTGTGTTGCATTTCTGTTGTAATTTTCGGTTGATTTTGTTTGTTTTACACTGCAGATCGATCAAACGGGTGTTCGTGTAGGCTGTTAATTGTAATACTTGTTTTGTGAAGTCTTCAAGTTATTTATGAGAGGCATAGCCTATTGCCATTTCTTTTACACAACGGTCTACAGTTTCACACACTTTCACGTGTTTCTTCCATCTGCCGACGGTGTCGCCATTTCTCATTTCATCCGTTTTTGTGCGTACGCCTGGGTCAGAGCTTGCGTGAAGGACCGCACATTTTCCCGTCAAGTTTGCTTTTTATAAATACCAATTATTGCGTAGAGAGCGGCGTACGCCATCTTTTGTGCGTACGCAACGTTTATAAATGAGGCCCCAGATCTCAACCCAATAGAGCATCTTTGGGATGTGGTGGAACGGGAGCTTCGTGCCCTGGATGTGCATCCCACAAATCTCCATCAACTGCAAGATGCTATCCTATCAATATGGGCACCTTGTTGAATCAATGCCACGTATCAATGTTGAATCAATGCCTCTCCAGCAATGACTGTATGATCAAAGATCCATCAATTGATGTAGTCAGTTGTGCTCAGTGTGAAAAGATGGATCTCAAAATCATACAGTCACTGCTGGAAAGGGTTCAAATATGCAAAAGTTTGTCTTGCTCAAACTTTATTTTTAATATTGCTTATGCAGGGTTAGTGGTTTATTCTGAGCATCATATAATAAGTGTTGTTTACTTTACTGTTCCCTAAGTGCATAACTCGTAACATAAAATAAATCCAATCGATTTACATTGAAAGATGCTTGATCCAGTGTCTATTCATATTTCCATTCTTTCTGGCAGAAAGTCAAGCATTCATTTGTGTCCTCGCATAATGCACTGCGACCAACACCCATCACATCATCACCCACTCATTGCACACTAAACTAATGTGAATTTGCTGTAATGACTGATAAGATAAAGCTAATTAAATGACCGTGTGCTTTATGGCCCCTGGAGACCACAGTAGACATTAGTTTTCAGCATTTCATCACAGACTCCGCCTTCTGCCGAGCCGCATGATGGCAACAATCTTCTTAATTTTGTGCCGATAAAACGATGCGGTTCACCAACCCCACCATACTATCAGAATTCACCCTCTGTCCTGGTGTAATCTCACAGGCAGCTTTGTCCTGGATGGGTGGAGAGGCTTTTCATCTGAGGGTTCTGAGTGGGCAGCAGGGCTGATGCAGCTGCTCTTTGTTCTCTCTGGGTGGTACTGCACCAGTGCTGCACTATAGCACTGAAATCCACTGAAGAAGTGCTTCTCAAACAAGGGGCCTCAGCACACTTCCAAGGGCAGCACAAGGCAGCATAAGACAAAACATGGTTTCAAATAAGCTAAAACAGCTCAACATTTAGATGTAAGCTGAAATAAATTTCTTAATTTATTTTTAAAATTGGGATTTCTAGATCTGGAAAAGTCATGGGATTTAAAAAAAAAAAAAAAAGTAATTTAAATATTGCAAATCAATAAATTCATATATACACCGATCAGGCATAACATTCTGACACTGACAGGTGAAGTGAATAACACTGATTATCTCTTCATCACTGCACCTGTTAGTGGGTGGGATATATTAGGCAGAAAGTGAACATTTTGTCCTCGAAATTGATGTGTTAGAAGCAGGAAAAATGGGAAAGCATAAGGATTTGAGCGAGGGTCAAATTGTGATGGCTAGATGACTAGGTCAGAACATCTCCAAAACTGCAGCTCTTGTGGGGTGTTCCCGGTCTGCAGTGGTCAGTATCTGTCAAAAGTGGTCAGAGGAAGGAACCGGCAACAGGGTCATGGGCAGCCAAGGCTCATTGATGCACGTGGGGAGCAAAGGCCAGCCCGTGTGGTCTAATCAAACTGACGAGCTAAAGTTAAAGCTGGTTCTGATAGAATGGTGTCAGAATACACAGTGCAGTGCATTGCAGTTTGTTGTGTATGGGGCTGCATAGCCGCAGACCAGTCAGGGTGCCCATGCCCAACAGTGGGCATGTGAGCATCAGAACTGGACCACGGAGCAATAGAAGAAGGTGGCATGGTCTGATGAACGTTTTCTTTTACATCACGTGGATGGCCGGGTCCATGTGTGTCACTTACCTGGGGAACACATGGCACCCAGATGCACTATGAGAAGAAGGCAAGCCGGCGGAGGCAGTGTGATGCTTTGGGCAATGTTCTGCTGGGAAACCTTGGGTCCTTTGACACGTACCACCTACCTAAGCATTGTTGCAGACCATGTACACCCTTTCATGGAAACGGTATTCCCTGGTGGCTCTGGCCTCTTTCAGCAGGATAATGCGCCCTGCCACAAAGCAAAAATGGTTCAGGAATGGTTTGAGGAGCACAACATCAAGTTTAAGGTGTTGACTTGGCCTCCAAATTCCCCAGAACTCAATCCAATCGAGCATCTGTGGGATGTGCTGAACTAACAAGTCCGATCCATGGAGGCCCCACCTCACAACTCACAGGACTTAAAGGATCTGCTGCTAACATCTTGGTGCCAGATACCACAGCATACCTTCAGGGGTCTAGGGGCTGTTTTGGCAGCAAAAAGGGGACCAACACAATAATAGGATCATAATGTCGTAATGTTAAGCCTGATCGGTGTATATACACAGTGGTGCTCAATAGTTTACACACCCCTTGCAGAATCTGTGATAATGTGAATAATTTTAACAAAATAAGCAGGATCATACAATATGCTTGTTATTTATTTAGTACTGTCCTGAATAAGATATTTTACATAACTCATACTCTTAATGCATTGTGGAGCATCAGTGAATGTTTCCCTCAATTGTGCTCAGTGTGAAAAGATGGATCTCAAAATCATACATCTTTTTTTGTCTTGTGGATTATATGTAAACATATTTTATCTAAAATATCTTATTCAGGACTATTATTCACATTTTCACAGATTCTGCAAGGGGTGTGTAAACGTGGGATAACCATCAGTGGTGGGCAGTGGTGTTTTAAAATGAGGAGGCAAAGTCATTCAAGGCATAAGACATTCTTTTATATATCAAATGTAAAGTTATGTCCCTGTCCCACTTAATTTTCCTGGTTAAATAAACATTATATAAAAAAAGTTCTATTTTGTATTTTTACATCCTGTTTTCTGGCCATTTCAAGTTTGATTTTGACGTGACATAAAGCGGTGATATCTAAGTGGGATCATTTCCAATCATACCACGATGGATACATTGCCTCCCCTCACTTGACTTTCCCCCATTCATTCTCAATTACCCCACCCCCCATCAAACCCACCGCATGCTTTAGGGGGTCTGTGAAAACTCAATGGGCTCAGGGGAAGCAAGACTCCCGCTCTAACTTTACCTGCTGGTGCCGCTGTTTGGACAGTGTTACTTTATAAAAACGAGTGACTTTTACACTTTGTAATGTCACATTTTGTAATATTTGCATTGGTATATTTTTGTAATATCGATTAAGAATCTTTTTTTTTTTTTTTTTTTTTTTGAGGAGACATTACCTCCATTGCCTAAAACGCCCTACAGTTGGACAATGAAACTGAAACACTGGCCAATATTAGTGTTGAAGGTTTCAAACCAACACTATATTGGCTCAAAGCTCTACAATATTGTATTGACTTTTCAAACTAAATTGGTTATAAAAACTGTAAACCATGAAAAACATCTGATTATTTGTATAATTTAATATTTTTTTATTTATAATTTGTTTCTGTAAAAGCTTTGTAAACAAGCTTTGTCAGAATTATCTGAAATATCATGGAGGGCCTTTGACAATGCGTTGGAGTCAAAAAGGTTGAGAAGCACTGCTCTGAAGAATTACTGTCTGAACGTTCTTCAGATGTTTTAGATGCAGAGGTTCTCCAAAGTGATGTAAAAGTTGAGATGAGATGAGAACAGAACCGGCTTGACATGCATATTTCAGCGAGAAACATAATGGGGTTTGACTTGTGTAAGGAAACATTCAGCTTCCACTACAGTTTCCACTTTTTATTTTTTGGTTCATATATACAGTATGAAATTCTTCTCAAAAGTGTTCTCTTGGGGCCCAATTATATTGATATCATCAACAATTGTGTGAGGCGTGAGTCCTTATGCGTCAAAATATTAAATTCCTTTTATTTATACAGATATGGCTCACCAAATTTAGATTAAACAAGAATGATTCAGAGGGAAAGAAAGAAGAACATTTTTAGAGGGAATGTAGGACGCCTTTGAAGTATATTCCACTGTTTTGACAAGCTCTCACTGCAGGATAATGATGAAAAAATGGTTGAAGGAGGAAAGAAAAACTCCACAGGGAGAAAACGATTCAAATAGGATGCACATCATTTGGCAGGTTTGCATCTTACGCATCACATCTGCTCTTAATGTCTTACACCCCACGAAGGAGATAAATTACCTATGTACTATTATTAGCTATTATACATAGATGAGACAAATCCTGCTGGTTAAAATCCCAGACAAAATCACTGATGCTCAATGGTATCTGAAACAATTGCCTCGTGTTAAATGAGTTTGCAATGATTCAGCAGATTTGAGCTGGTTGTTTTCAAAGCAAGCATTGCAAGTGGGAGGTCTCGCTTATTTTTCTCAAAAAATCCTTTTGTCAACCATCACTGAAGGTTATGTGCTTTCATCCCTGGCTGTCTCCTCCAACAGAATGATCTGTCATTTTATGTTGTTTTTCTCATGGCAGTTTTCCAGTGCCTTCTGTGCAAATCTGCAAGCACCGTAAAGAGATGCAAATATTTTAGATCAAAAGAAAAATAAATCAAAAGATTTATTTATTGTTTTAGAGCATTGCTGATGATTTTATCCTTGCAATTCAATTGAATTTTTTTAGGCCTCTTCAGATGGAAGTAGTTTTTCCTGAGGAGGGTACATTTCTTTCACAGATGCACTTTGTGATTGCAAATTACATTTGTATCTTAAGAATTCATGTGGCTGCATTAACAAGAACAAAAGATTCACATTTCTGCCTTCAAAGTGTGATCTAGATGGTAAATCCTGCAAGTCCCTTGAGTCTGTTTTGACACGGTCATTAAGTAGCAATTATGAAAAGCCCTCTCAAACTCTGACGATTTAAGACGTGAGTAATGTACAGATTTATAGCCGGCTACACCCTCGAGGGACTGATTTACATTAGAAAAGCGCACAAAAGATTTAATTCAGATGACTGATAGTCTCATGTTGTTCCCGGAGGACTAAACACTATTCACTCATTCTCTTCCATGTGTTTACTGTATGTGTATGTACAGCTGACCATGCTAGTATGCAGACAATTATTACAACAGGCAGTAATTTAGACTTGTTCTTCGGTTTAAAAAAATGTAATATGCATTTAGAGTAGCAATGGAAATCTATCAGCCCAATGGGACAAAAGGTTTAATATTAAGTGCTATTATTATGTTATTTTAAAGGTTCCTAATTTTGTTTTGGGTGTCTCCTACAATATGTTTACATGCATTGAAAGTCAAAAATCACCTGATTCTTCAAAGAGTCTGAAAAAAGGTTTTTCTAAGGCCCTGTCCCAAATGAGAAATTTTTTCGGTCTTGTGGACTTACAATGGCTGCCACGTCTGCATTTCCGTTAAGTCCATGAGACCATAGAGTGTCCCATTTGTCATTTTAGTTTTCTGTGCTCACAAGCGCTCTCGTTAAAGTCGATATGCGCCCTCAATGTGCATTTTTGCCGAGCCCGCACTGAAGTGAGTTCCACAGCAGTCAAAGTGGCGTTATGTCACGAAAGTGCGGACTCGTAGGCAGACCTTGAGTGTTTAGGGTGCCGTTTGGGACAGGGCCTATAATTCAGTCTCTATTCAGTCTCTCTAAACCCCTCCTTTCAGAAAGCCTACTCTACTCTGATTGATCAGATGACCCAGTCTGCTGTGATTGGTCTACCTCTTATAGTGTGTGTCGGAAACAAATGCCTATTACCATATCTGAATTTCAGCTCCAGAGGCTTCCTTAGCACTTGATACACAGTGATGCGAACAATGGTGTCGGTTTTTCCATATCAATTCCAGCATAAGTCCTCATCCTTTTGAAGTGCATGCAAAGTGGATTCAGAGCCCTAAAAACACCATCTTTCCGACATGGCAACAACACAAACCAAATTCTTCCAGTTTCAGATGTTTGAGCGTGGGTCAAAGTAGACGTTGTTCGTGTGCAGCCAATGAAGACCATAGGCTGGATTTATGCAATTTTGTTACATTGTTATGTAGGTGTGTAACAGGAAGTGAGACTGGAATTGCTGACGACTCGTTTCAGCAGTTCAGAATCAATTCTTTTTTTTAGGAGACAATAACTTTATTTGTCATACACTTTGATCTTTAAAAATTTTTAGACATTTTACATTTACAAACAGCTACATTACACACCGCATAAAAGATCATTTTCGAAAAAGCGTAATAGGAGCAAATATAATGTTGAGAATATTTAAAAGTATGTTGTGAAAGAGGCAACAGAGCAAGTGTTTACTTCCTCTAAGTTCTCCTACAGAAAAGTCTCATAGCAAAATAGTCATTTTGGCTAGAAAGCATGATGTCATCTCAGTGTAATGAAAACAAAATCATGCTACATTACACTGAACAGACATGCTTGATATCTTGATGTAGACCGCCTGGTCTCCATCAAAGCCTCGTTGAACAGATTGATGATGTCATTGGCTATTCTGTGAACATTACTGGGCGCAGTCATCGTCCAGCGTAGCTGCATCACAGTGGAGGTTGGCTCCAGATCCAGACGGGGTGGAATCCAGTTTCCAGGTGTTGTTGAAGCAGGATATCAATGAGTGCGGAACAGGAGAGGGGCTGCAGTCTCAGTCTGTGATCACCCAGCCCCAGTTGCAGACGTATATATATATACACACACATACACACACACACAGGCAAGCAGGGCATCCGCAGCGTGGAGAGAAACATACATTGACAAGGAAGAAGGCTGGCATTTTGGAAGAAGTGAGAAACACCTGATAGCAAACGCTTATCTGGCAGGTAATGATTATATTTTTGTACTGCAGCATTGAGGGCTCTGAATGAGGAGGTGGACAGTGTTAGTTTTGCTGGGTGAAGGGTGCCATACATGTGTTTGTGTGTGTTAATATCTTCCAGTGATCACTCACAGTAGTCTTTCATGTATTTCTGTACCTAATATTGTAATAGTGTATTATATTATTGTTTGGTTAATGATTTGCTGGGCAGATTCTCTGCATTGCTGGAATGTGTGTGTGGTGCAGGTCTAGTGTTTGCCCTTTCCAAGGGTGGCTGATGGAAGAACAAGTAGGGGTGAAATCACAAAATATAATTTTTCTGCATTTCAGCACAAAAACCTGCATCTTATCCATGCAATCCAGTTATAAAAGGGTGCTGTGTATATATATATATATATATATATATATAGTGCACAACTGTTTTCAATGCTGCTCGAACAAGTCTCCTTTCTATTAACCCTACATTAATTTTCCCTGCTAAAAGTGCCAGTTTTGCATTTTTAAGAGCCAGTTTAGGTACTTGGGCTGCAGTGGGTGGAACGAGGCTGTACAGTCCCAGTAAAGTACGCTGGATTGCAGTAGTCTGCTGCATACTAGGGAGAATGGCTTTGTGCAAATTGCATTTAGCGCTAATTGTTGTGGGGACTTCTGCATTATTACTTGATTTGCATAATTCCTTTAGTGAATATAGCTATGTGTTTCCTGAGGAGCGTGCCTTTGCTGCATGTATTTCAGAGGTTGCTCTCTGATCCTGTTGTCATGTGACGGCCGACAGGTGTTGTTCTGTCTAAATCTGTTAGCACATGGTGCATCATGCAGCAAGATCTGAAGACTGGCCCCTCCCATTTATCTCACCCATTCTTCATAGCAAGTCTATATAGAGCAAATTACATTTGTTTGAGAGATAAAAACAAGTGAAATGAAATGTTCAGCCATCATGATGTGTGTTGACACTGACAGTGTGTCATTATAATTCACATGATCACGTTTTCTTTGGGTCCAGCACCTCCCTCTCTCTCGCAGTCCTGCTACATTAGCTTCCATTTGTTACCATGGCAACCCTTTCATCCCACCCTTTCTCTCCATCTTTCAACCCATCCATCAAAAGGCAGTCTTCAATCCCTCGTTTGCTCCCTCTTTCCTTGTCTCTCCTCCACAATAATGGCCCCTACCAGGAGAGCAGTGTTTACTTTAATGTCTCATAAATAATTCATCATGTTTCTCAGCAGCTCATAGACAAAAGAGCTGTTAAAATAATTGTATGGCTATTCAAATAACAGTTTTACTTCCACTGCATAATTCTACATATCACCCATAAAATTGTGTTTTAAAGTGATGTTCTGTATTGTGTTGACTGCAGTAAGGAATGTGGAATACAGTATCAGCTGCTTCTGTTGAGCTTTACAATATGTATATCAAGCCTATCTTGTGTCTGTTTTCTACACTGAACTGGGTTATAAAACAGGAACAAGCCTTTACAGCAGGTGGCTACAGGTGTGGGTGCATTGCAGCATCAGTTGGTGCTTATATATTATTATTTTTAAAACATATGTGGCGAGGAGTCTCTTGACTTGTATAACTGGGTGGTGGGTGGTGCGTTGTGTAAAAAATAAGTGCCCAATTGCAGATACTTTGGATGGGTTTATTATAAGCGAGACGCCTGTGTTCACTCTAGAATGTTAGCTACTCCGTTACTGATGCCGCGTTCCAGGCAACCCGTAACTCGTGTTTTTCCAACCTTCTACCCGTGAAAGTGCACTGGAACGGCAGTCAAACCCGTGACTTCCCACCCGTGAACTCGTACTAGATCGATGTACTCCCAGTTACGAGTTCTGACGTCACAGAGGCCGCGAAGCAACAATGGCAGCCCCCATGGATGCTGTGTTTTTGGAAGTCGTACACGGTGAGAAATAGACTTTAGGACAATATAACGTTGGAATCAAATTAATAATAATATAATAATGATAAATAATACACACACGATTATGTATTACAATGTTATGTGTCTGAAACGATGTGAAAGTATATCGCTACATGGAAATATACAAAGAACGTAAAATAAAAGGTATAACAGCTTCTCTTGCCTAATGCGTCGTTTTTTCTCCTCCGTTTCCTTCAAGTAAGCAATGAGTAAGCACTTTTGGCGATAGAAATGATGGTAAATGAGCATAAGCACCGTACGGCTCGCCATGTTTTGTTTACATCTAGCACCACAATTCCTTGCGCTCAAGCAGTTTGGCGTGACTTTGCCTGGAACGCTACAAAGTCGTAAGTCGTGGTTTGAAGTCGTAACTTACGGGCTCAAAAACCTGCCTGGAACGCAGCATTACTCTCATGACACATAGCAACACAGCTAAAACTATTCTTAATATGTTTTAATATGGACCTTTTATTGAATGTAGCCTACATTTACCTGTTGAGACTTGCCATCACAAGCACCCGTAAGAGCTGTATTTGTGATGTTTAAGTTGAGGGAGGCATGACGCACAAAAGGGCTGTTTGCAAAATGTATGCTGTATTTTTGTAATTACCCTAGGTGCCACTAGTGTTGCAGAAACTACAAACTTCATCTTTAAATGGTATGGCGCATCGGCTTAAGACACACAAAAGACTTAAGAGACACCATGGCATTTGTCGGAAGATTATAACATAATAAATATTAAAAATTATAATATAATAAATATTAGTAGCCTATTATAGATAAAATAAGTAAAATATAATTATAAATAAGTTTAATAAACAAAAAATAAGTATTCTTTAAAAACAAGTTGAAATAATGCAATGACTATCACATAGAAAACCTTTGATAGTTACAGTAGGTTTAGTTTTTGTTTTCGTAAAAAAATTAATTTCCATATGGAGAAAATTAAATACTATGAAAATTGTTTGTTTCAGACTTTTCTTCATTAGATTTAGTCTATTTAGTATTAAAGCTTAACACCACAGAATTTTTTTTTAATTGCGACTGTTTATCTCACGATTCTGACTTCTTTTCTCACAATTCTGACTTTTTATCTTGTAATTGCGTGATATAACTTTTTTCCCTCAGAATTTGACTTTACCATACACCCGGCGCAATGCGACGGCAGGTCACGCAAGTCGTTTTGCTAGTTTCAGCCCGACGCAGTTATCATTTGCATGTCCCGCACCCATGTTGTTTAAATAGCAAATGCACTCATGCCCATCTGTTCGGCCGTGGACGTGCTGGTCTGAAAACAAGGTGTGTTCAGGCGCATTGATGCAACTGAAAACTACTGCGCCATTGACTTTAGACCAGGTTTTTGTTGGTCAATGGCACAGTCATTTTCAGTTTTCAGTCACAGTATTTTCTGTATTATTTAAAGGGCGCATTAGTAATATGCGCCTATAGGCGAGTGCACAACGCGCGTACACTCTGCTTGTTACACACACAGGGACGTGCAGCAGCACAGAAACATTTTTAAATATTAAAAATATAAGGATTTTTCTCTGGAGAAGCGTTCAGTCTTTCCGCTCGCAAATTCCGCCATGTAAATTTAGCGAATCTGCCATGGTGCAAGCGCAACTGGCTTTTAAAGGGAATGTGAGATGAGACTCTGATTGGTTTATTGCATGTTACACCCAAAACACACCCATGACTCATTAAGAGACTAGGTACAACCCTTTTGGACCATAAACTAGCAAAAGTGGATTCGGACACGCCCTAAGTGCACCTGCGCCATGCTCTCAGATTGTTAAAATAGGGCCCTATAACTCACAATAATTTATTCATTCTTTTCTCAGAATGTTGAGTTTATATCTTGCAATTCTGACTTTATAACACTGATTTTATTTGCGACCTCAGAATTGGGAGATGTAAACTCGCAATTGTGAGATAAAAAGTCACAATTACCTTTAAAAAAAATTATTCTGTGGCAGAAAAAAGGTTCTATAATTTAGTTTGTATTAAATAATGTGATTTTCGTTGATCGAAATCTGGCAGCAACAGCACATTTTTATTCTTGGGCGAGTGTTTCGCGGACAGCTTTCCCTGCGCATGAAATCCCAGCCAGCAAACAATGAGAATGTGGGACAGTGATGACGATATATAACAACAGAGCATAGGCACCAAAGCAATCATAGATCCGCTTAACCAAAACCTTCCGTAGCTGAAAGATTTGAAGGCTTTTATCGTCGTTTGGCAAATAAATAGACAGTTACATGCGTATTACCAAAATGTTATTGTGTAAGCTTTATGGTACACCTCAAACAAGGGAATTTATTGTGTTAATACTAATCAACAAGTCCGCAAATGGCTTGGATATACAGAGCATTCGCAGCATATATGGACCACACGCCCCTGATAGATATATATATATATATATATATATATATATATATATATATATATATATATATATATATATATATATATACACACACTCACCTAAAGGATTATTAGGAACACCATACTAATACTGTGTTTGACCCCCTTTCGCCTTCAGAACTGCCTTAATTCTACGTGGCATTGATTCAACAAGGTGCTGAAAGCATTCTTTAGAAATGTTGGCTCATATTGATAGGATAGCATCTTGCAGTTGATGGAGATTTGTGGGATGCACATCCAGGGCACGAAGCTCCCATTCCACCACATCCCAAAGATGCTCTATTGGGTTGAGATCTGGTGACTGTGGGGGCCATTTTAGTACTGTGAACTCATTGTCATGTTCAAGAAACCAATTGAAATGATTCAAGCTTTGTGACATGGTGCATTATCCTTCTGGAAGTAGCCATCAGAGGATGGGTAAATGGTGGTCATAAAGGGATGGACATGGTCAGAAACAATGCTCAGGTAGGCTGTGGCATTTAAACCATGCCCAATTGGCACTAAGGGGCCTAAAGTGTGCCAAGAAAACATCCCCCACACCATTACACCACCACCAGCAGCCTGCACAGTGGTAACAAGGCATGATGGATCCATGTTCTCATTCTGTTCTCAAATTCTGACTCTACCATCTGAATGTCTCAACAGAAATCGAGACTCATCAGACCAGACAACATTTTTCCAGTCTTCAACTGTCCAATTTTGGTGAGCTCGTGCAAATTGTAGCCTCTTTTTCCTATTTGTAGTGGAGATGAGTGGTACCCGGTGGGGTCTTCTGCTGTTGTAGCCCATCGGCCTCAAGGTTGTGCGTGTTGTGGCTTCGCAAATGCTTTGCTGCATACCTCGGTTGTAACGAGTGGTTATTTCAGTCAAAGTTTCTCTTCTTTCAGCTTGAATCAGTTGGCCCATTCTCCTCTGACCTCTAGCATCAACAAGGCATTTTCGCCCACAGGACTGCCACATACTGGATGTTTTTCCCTTTTCACACCATTCTTTTAAACCCTAGAAATGGTTGTGCGTGAAAATCCCAGTAACTGAGCAGATTGTGAAATGCTCAGACCTGCCCGTCTGGCACCAACAACCATGCCACACTCAAAATTGCTTAAATCACCTTTCTTTCCCATTCTGACATTCAGTTTGGAGTTCAGGAGATTGTCTTGACCAGGACCACACCCCTAAATGCATTAAAGCAACCGCCATGTGATTGGTTGATTTAGATAATTGCATTAATGAGAAATTGAACAGGTGTTCCTAATAATCCTTTATGTGAGTGTATGTATATATATATATATATATATATATATATATATATATATATATATATATATATATATATATATATATATATATATATATATATATATATATCCATTTAATTTTTTTAGATGTGGATGCCTTTGTTTGTGCTCTCTAAGATCAACAGGAAACAACCAGCTGTAATCGTCTGCTTTTATTTATCATTCACGGGAATATAAACAACAGGATTTGGGTGTTTATACAAGCAGGTTATGATGAAATTTTAGTCTAAATTGTAAAAATAAATGTTTGTTCTTGTAACTATGACTGGATAGTAAAGTTTTTGGGGTTGAGAAACAAAGAATCTGCAGTGCTTCCTCCTCCCGCTTAATGTCGGCTGGAGAAAAGCAGAACTGTGGCTGATTTAAGCCATCTGCTTGCAGTATAAAACAATTAATCAATGGGGTGGAAATCCTGTAATGAAAGTCCGGTTTGCACAGAACAAGGGATAATGTAAGTGCAAATACTGCAGCACGTCCCTAATAATCAGAGCATCATGAAGAGCAAGGGGGAAATCTCAAGAGCTTTCCACCTGAATTTGCAGCAGCAACAATCAGTCAATTCTCATAAATATTCCAGCCACGGTTCACGCCTCGGAGGAGCCAATATACAGCAGAACGTGTTATATTTCATACAACAAACATGAACCTGAATAGTCAAAGGTTTTATGTGTTTTCTGCAGTAACCGTGTTCTTTTAAATCACAGAAAAAAATGTGCACTAAGTAGATTTTGGATCTGAATGTGACTAGAATGGTAATCGTTTAATTTGTCATGCTTAGATGTCATTTTTTTTCATACAAGTGATGAAATTACTCTCTCATTCATATTCTGGTCATTTATAAAGCACAGGCTTTAACAAAATTTTATGAGATAATGTAGCGTCTCTACAGCTCTGGTGTTTTTTATTACCCCAGATCGTTGAAACTCAAGCGGATCATATTTTGTGTATTGGTATTCACAGGTGTCTAGCAGAAAATGAACAATTGTTCTGTCTGGCTTGTGCCTGCAAGAAGAGATTGAGACTATTATTCACGAAAATGTTATCACATTTCCTTGCTTTCTTGCATGAGGAGGCCATTTCTTTTTGCTGCATGGGGGGAACAATCTCATTTTGGACCTTTGAGACCTAGCATGTGAAATATTTTGGTGTTTGTGGCCCATTATTTCTGGATGTAGCAAATATTTGTTGACTTTCATTAGTGTAGCACATGACCATAGAACTTCTTAGATGCTTATTTCCATCTTGCAGCCTGCATCATATTACAGTAAAAAATAATATATTTGTGTAAATTATATACATTTAAATGATATGTATTACATTTTGAGCATTCTGGTCAATTAAGTGGTGTTCTGCCATTGTTTGTGAATTGAAAGATATATTTAAAAGAATATATATCCGCCGAGACACACGTCATGAAGAGAAGAGATGTCATTTCGAGGGGGAAGGGAGATTAACATTTTTTGATTAAAGGTTACGAGGCTGTATGATTTTTTTTTTTTAAATAATGGTGTGCACAGATAATTCATTTATTATAAACACTGCAAAATTCTGTATAAAAAAAATAAGATTCATGGCGACTTTAAAAGGAATCCTCACTATAAATCTAAATGGTAATGTAACTGTCACAACCTTAAACCCCATGCTTTTGATATGCATACCACTGTACTAGCTGTATAAACTGCTGTCAAAACAATCATGATGTCTTGATGCACAACTCAGAGAGCTTGCTTTGTTTTTTATCCATTGTTCTCATTGTGTGTTTTTTTATGAAGAGAGTGTGTACTTTACCTCTGGCTGTGGTGAGAGAATGCTGAATTTAGCTGCTTTGAAGAGGTTTCGTCTGTAATGTGCGGCAGTTACTCACTCTTTTGTCTGTGTTTGGTGCAGGGTGTTCGGCAGGCGAATCTCTGCTGCACTTTGAAGGTACCAGGATATCTCAGTGTAGCTGAAAATAAAATAAAAAAGGGGAAGAGAATAGAGTAAAACTGTAACAAAGTGTTTTATGAAAATGCCTGAGGAATGGGTTTTAATCTTATGTCAGGGTTACTCGTAGAGTTCAAAGATTGATTTTGACTATTGAGCAGAAATCAAGGTTTAAAGGGGTAGTTCGCCCAGAAATGAAAATGCTGTCATCATTTTCTCATTCTTGTGTCAGTGCAAACCTGTTTGACTTTCTTTCTTCTTTGGAGCATAAATGAAGATATTTAGAAGAATGTTGGCCGCTCTTGCTAAAAAGGGCACAAAGCTCAATTAAAAGTACGTTTTAAATAGTATGAATATGTGTTGCATGAATGAAATTCGGATGTACTTCATCCGCAATTTTTTCACTGTCATGTGAAATATGGCGTCAGTTGCAGCGCTCTTGCATCATTCACGTAGTGATAGTAAAGTGTCCATCGAATGCACACTTCAGAATGTCGGCGGAAGTAGTTGGTTATCCAGTTGCTTTTCATCTACTGCTTTTCGAATGCTATGTATTCAGAACACCTGAAAAGTGAAAAAAGTCTTGATCACCCCCAGGTGGCTGGATGCAGTATTGGTCATAATCCCCGACCTCTCCATGTAATGTAATGGACATAGACAAACTAAACAATCAAATAATTTAAATCATATTGTATTGATGTCTCATCCTGTTATGGATCGAAACCAGATTTTATGTATGTATGTGTGAGTGTATGTGTATGTATGTATATATATATGTAATGTGTATTTGTGTATATTTTATCTATTGTGAAGATTGTAATGTTGTTGTTGTTGTTGTTGTTGTAATGTAACATTTCAGAATGGACCCCAGGAAGACTAGCTGATTGCAAAGACTTTCAGCTAATGGGATCCATATAAATAAACAAATAAACTTCAAATACATTTTTCCAAAGATCATTTTAGGCAGTTTTTATCACTCAGATGTTAGTTCAAGTGTTCGTTCGTTAAATAAGTTTGGTTTTAGTTAGTTATTTGCAGTGTTGGGGTTACACATTACAAGTAACTTGAGTTTTATAATCAGGTTACTTTTTCGAGTAACTAGTAAAGTAATGCATTACTTTTAAAATTTACAGCAAAATATCTGGTTTACTTTTTCAAATAAGTAACGCAAGTCAATGGAAGAGAGTGAAGGCACATCTTTTTTTACAGTCTATGATTCGGACATACTACTCTGTTGGCGTACTGTTTTTTGCATATATATAGTAGGGAAATATTTGATTTCAGACGCAGCAATGGGCTTATATACACAAGAATAACAAGACACAGGTGCAGATGAGTAAAAAGGGGAACCAAAAGAACTACAAAACTGGAAACAGGAAACAACTGAGAGACATGACAAAACCAGTGTTGTATTAGTATTTTTATACAGCATTTGTTGATATTTTGAATTAGCTTTTATTTTTATATTATATTTTATTGTTAGTATTTTTTTAAGTTTTTTAATTTAATCATTTAATGTATCTTTATGTTTATTTCAGTTTAAATTGAACAAATTTTAAACTTGTTTTATTTCATTTATAAAAGCTTATTTTAATTCAGTTAGTTGACAAGGCAACATTTCTAATTTTCTAAGTTTTTCATTTAGTATTTATATTTTGTTTTATTTCAGCTTTAGGAAATACAATTTTGGTAACACTTTACAATAAGGTTTCATTAGTTAACATGAACTAACAATGAACAATAATTCTACAGCATGTAATAGTCTTAGTTAATGTCAATCTCAACAAAAGTTGTATTTGTTAGCATTATTTAATGCAATGTCAGCTGATATGAACATGAACATTTTTAACTAACATTATAAAGGTTAATAAACGCTGTTCGAATGTATTGCTCATTGTTAGTTCGTGTTAGTTAATGGATTAACTAATGTTAACAAATGAGACCTTGTGGTAAAGTGTTACCACAATTTTTAGCAGTTTTAGTTAACAATAACAACATTGGATCAAACCAAAATGTAACTGTCGTGTTTAAAACGTGTAAAATCCCAATGAATGGGAATGGCATACATGAAGAGAGTGCTTTTTTTATCAACATATTTGTAATGCAAGTGAAAATGATATAGTTCAGATACAGTTTCTCCCTCAAGGTTTTAATTTAGGATGTCATTGTAATGCAGATCTCTTGTGTATGTACATTATAGATGAACAGGCATTGATCTTATCCTTTTATTGCAATGAAATTGAATACTTTTCCCGGAACAAGGCTTGGATCAGTTTTCTGCATCTCTATTTCTGAAATTTTGAACATTTAGATGCTGATTATTATCTTGCTCTTTGTCTAACTTTAGATGACTATCTGTATCTCTTCTTCCTGCAGAAACTGGTTACATCGATCCGGTGCTTATAGAAAAATACAACACTCCTGGGTTTGTGGGTTGCCTGTCCAGAGTGCAGTTCAACAGCATTGCTCCTCTGAAAGCTGCACTCAGGTCCCGTGGTTCTGCGCCCGTCTCACACCAGGGTAAACTGGTGGAATCCAACTGCGGAGCATCACCCCTCACTATCCCACCCATGTCTGCTGCAACCGACCCATGGCACCTAGACGGAGGTGAACACATTTAAAGAACCCAAATAATAACCAAAGAGGCGTTAAAACCCCCCTATTATGCTTTTTTTGGATATTACTTTTCATCTAGTGTGTAATATAGCTGTTTATAAATGTAAAAGTTATTGTCTCCCAAAAGAAACAACTGATTCTGAACTGAATTAAACTAGTTGTCAGTATTTTCAATCTTACCCCCTGAATGAACCTATGTAGCTTTGTTACAAATTTGCATAATGCCAGCCTAAGGTCTTCAATGGCTGCCCGTAAACAACGTCTACTTTGATCCGCCCTCAAACACTGTAGCAGAGACTGGATGCAGTTGTTCATCTTGACATGTCAAGAAGATGCACTGCGAAAGCAAGTCCACTTGAGGACTAACACCGGTTTCACACCGCATGCGCAGTCAGCGCAGAAGCTGTGCGTTTGGAGAGCGGGAGCAGCATGCGCCCATTGTGCTCATACCGGCAGCGTTTGTCGCCCGCAGCTGAACCGCGGCTTGTCTACTGCAAATACAGTATCGTCCATTCTGTGCTTTGATTTATGATGGGCAGCATATATCTGCTGCGAATGCGACCGTGTTCCCCTCTGTCCCAAATAACATGCTGTATATAGGTAGTTTACATGATAAAAGTAACTTTAAAGTTAAGATATGCCTATAGTTTTAATCATTTAAACAGGCCTTTGTAGTTTGGGCAAAAACTTCTGGTAGTGTTATGTTTTTGTGTATTTTTTTTTTTCATAGCACTAGGTGTCATATGGTGATTGTGAAACATGATTTCATGGTGAAATTTGTTATTTTTCATGTTAATCAGGTAAATTTTGATCAGAAACAATGCACTGTGGTTTTAATTCAGAGTGAGCAGGACAGCAAAAATAGACTCGACAACGAATAAAATCGCAGCACTGCCGCTTCTACTCTGCTCCTGCGGCGGTGTGAATGCTCGAATCTGTTAACAAAAAATATGCGATGCTTACGCTCTGCTAACGTGTGCAGTGTGAAACCTAAGGCTTGAATTGATAAGGTAAAATCGATACCATCCTTACTGTTCGTGTATCACGGTTTATAAGTGCTGAGGAAGCCTCCGGAGCTGAAATTCAAATATGGTAATGGGATTTTTGTTTCCAGCACTCGCTGGTATATGTATATGATGAGAAAATTAAAGTGTTTTTTGAACTTGGATGCATGTAAACCTATTGTAGGAGAAAATTAGGAACCTTTAAAATAGCATAATGGGGGCACTTTAAAGACTTGAAAATGCACAGAAATCTCTCAGTCCTTCATTATTTCCCAGGAGTGGCATAAAACCCCATAAACATTTCACTTCCAATTCTAGTTTATTGATTCCAGCACCTCCACAGTGAAGCATTGACCTCAGCGATAAGATCTGTCCACTTTCAGCATCTTTATAGAAAACCGCGTATATGTGCCTCTTAACTGCCACTGTTATTGTATTGCTTTCAGTTTGATTTAAACATGAAACACAAATACTGAACGAAAGTTCAATACAGCAGTAGCACATTTTAGATTCGACTTAAATAAACAGGCCTTCCGTTACTGTTTGCTGCCAAAAAAGGTAAATGTCCAGTTAGTGGACAAAAGGGCTTCTGTAAAGACCAAATATGCTTCACTCAGCTGTAAGTGCATTAGTGCATCAGTTTAAACCATTATATGTGTATCTGACGAACATTTCTAGAAGAATTCGGTTTAATAATTCAGTTTAGCAGCTCCTTAAAAAATTAAAGGGATAGTTCACCTAAAAATTTAAATTACCCCATGATTTACTCACTCTCAAGGTGTATATGAAATTCTTCTTTCAGACGAACACAATCAGAGTTATATTAAAAAATGTCCTGGCTAATTCAAGCATTATAATGGCAGTGAATGAGAGCCCCAAAATTTGAAGCCCAAAAAAGTGCATCCATCCATTATAAAAGTACTCTACACAGCTCCAGGGGGTTAATAAAGGCCTTCTGAAGTGAATCGATGGGTAATCTGAAGTGAATCGTTTGTGTAAGAAAAGTATCCAGATTTAAAACTTTATAAAGTAAAATATCTAGCTTCTGCCAGACCAGCTTCCGGATTCAACTACATATGGGTATTTTTCATACAAAAACACATCACTTCACTATATAGCGCCTTAAAGGGTTCTGTCAGGCGCTTCATATATAGAACCTTTTAGGGGTTCCCATGGGATCATTTTATGGATTTAGTTTTAATTCATTTTCATGTTTTTCTCTCGTTTTTTACTTTATGAACTAAACAGCTCATTAACTTTATCACTATAAAAAGTAAAACCTATTAAACATGAAGGTTATATAGAAAGGGTTCTTTAATGCCCTATATGGTTATATGTAGAACCCCACTGAAACTTGTTTCATAGTCTCACATAGCCAGAAATCTACCTAGACTTCTGTGGTTTATTGTGGTCAAGATATGTAAAATGATTCATTAAAATTCTGGTCCATATGATAAGTATTGTTATGTTATCAATAAATGTCCAGTACTAAAATTGTATATATTTTATCTAAAGGTTTTAACTGTTATTAAATTATTTATGTTTTTAAAGATTAACTTGAACTATCCATTTTTCATATTCAGAACCTAAATGTAAAAATCTGGAAAATTAGCTTACATAAGTAAAGGGTTAGTTCACACAAAAATGAAAATTCTGTCATTAATGACTTACCCTCATGTCGATCGACACCGGTAAGACCTCATCTTCAGAACACAAATGAAGATATTTTAGTTGAAATCCGATGGCTCAGAAAGGCCTCCATTGGCACAATGCACTTTACACTCTCAAGACCCATAAAAGGTACTAAAAAAATTGTTACAAAGTCCATCTCACTGATTCATAACGCTTCGAAGCTTCATGATGCTGTGTTTTGAAATCGGTCATCACTATATAAGTCATTATTTAGGGTTTTTTGCGCACAAAAACTATTATAGTCGCTTCATAAAGTTATTGTAGAACCACTGTAGTGAGATGGACTTTGTAACAACATCTTTAGTACCTTTTATGGGTCTTGAGAGTGTACAGTGCATTGTGCCAATGGAGGCCATTCTGAGCCATCGGATTTCAACTAAAATATCTTCATTTGTGTTCTGAAGATGAACGGAGGTCTTACGGGTGTCGATCGACATGAGGGTAAGTCATTAATGACAGAATTTTCATTTTTGGGTGAACCAACCCTTTAAATATCCAATATGGACAGATGCCAATAAATTAGAGAAAAAAAAAGTGACATCAAACTTATTATGATTATTATGATCTCCAGGTGCGGATTTCCCCTTCAACGAGGAAAGAGTGATACCGGATGGAGTTAATAGGAATTCGGCTATAATAGGAGGTGAGATGGAGACATATTCATATCTATGATTTCCTTGAAGTGATCTGTTCTTAATGCATTAACTGTGAATGTATTCTCCTTGCAGGCATCATTGCAGTGGTGATCTTCACTATTCTGTGCACTCTGGTGTTTCTGATCCGGTACATGTTCCGTCATAAAGGCACCTACCACACCAACGAGGCCAAGGGGGGAGAGTCGTCCGAGTCAGCTGACGCCGCCATTATCGGCACCGAGCCCAATTTCACAGAGACCATCGATGAAAGCAAGAAGGAATGGTTCATCTAATGGGGGTGTACAGACTCTTTCAGAATCTTTTTTTGAGTATCAGAACTAATGTTTTGGGATCAAGCTCATCACCAGTTTGAGAAACTGTCCTGTACATAGTGACTGGCTTGTCTCTTTCTATTGTGTTTTGGCAAAAGTCTTTTAAGTGTGTAATCTCTGGATCACATCTTAATAAATCGTTTCACCATGTGTACTTTTTTTTACAGAAACAATTATTTGCCAAAATTCCTTTTATGAAAAGTTTAATCATTGTGTTCTTTTGCTTCGTTTTCCAAAAGGTCCTTGTGTGGAAAAGTATTTAGACAGACTGTAATATGTTAAATGCTCTATATGAATATTTTATTTAATTCACTGCACAAACGACAGATTTAATGTTAAGATGACATTAGATTGTATATCATCAGTATTTCAGTGAGGGGAAGAAACTCGAGGCATGCACCAAGAAGTATGTCAAATCGACACTGTCTATTCGTAACCTTCTGCACAGCTATTCTCATTTATTTTCAGTGGAAGCCTTCAGTTTATTGTTCCTTGCCAAACCTCTCAGTCTTAAGCATTTGTTTGGCTGAAGGCATGTATCATGGCATAAAGATGTTATTTTGAGAGATCATTTTTGTCTGTGATTCATTTATGCAGGCTGTGGTAAAGCACTGGCACAGTGGCATCTATCTGGCAGATTAACACCCAGACTTGTATCATCAGCGCTTGTTGTGAAGAAGATGAGACCACTGACACCCAATTTAATGACTTAATTCAAGGTGCCTTCAGGATTCAGCCAGCTGTCAATGTAGATGTTACTTTATCTGGTTAAATAGTTCAAGGAGAATCCCAACAAATCAAATGGCTGTTTGTATTTATCGATATATCTGTCTGAGAGGAAAGTACACCCAGTGTTCATGAGTTTAGAAGTGTTCGGAATGCCAATGTTATATAAATGTTCTGAAAGGAACATTTTATTTAGCATAAATGCTACATCATTTAAGAAATTATTGCACTGTGAATTTTGTCAAATTACGGCTGACATGTTATCAAACGCAGTTTTGTTGGTTTTATTTACTTTTCAAATAAATAAATTTACATGCAGATTATCCATTCTCTTTTTTTTTTTGTTTTTTTTTTGCTCATCCTAAGATTTACATGTGATGAATTTATTTGTGATAAAGATCTAGGTTAGCATTATGACGCATGTATTGTGATAATTCCGAGCACCTCAGTCTCTGATCTGAATAGTCTCAAACTAAATTTGATCGTTGTCTCATCTGCTCTCCTATTTATGTGTTTTGCAAACAGGGAATATGCTTCTTATAATTTAGATTAATATTACAGTGTTATTCTTTTTTGGAAGGTCTTGTGTGTAATGACGTGTTCGGAAGGGTCTCTGTCTTCGCAATCACATCTCAGACTATAACCACAAGTTAATTTTATTAAATACTGATATTCAATTGAACCATTTGAAGAGGATAATGAGGGATTGCAGATTCATGAGAATGTAAGAGTCATGATGTTTCACACTTTTATAATCTAATATCAAATTCTTCACCCCTCATTTACATTGAAAATTTAAATATTGTTTTGTACAATTTTAAGGTTAGTCAGTTAACATTCACAATAAATGAAATATATGAATATATTTTTATGAGGATATTTTGTAGATGACTTAGCCTTTCTTTGTGTCTCATCTAGACGTGTAGTATGGAAGCCTGAATGTTCAAAATGTACTTGAATGTTCCTTGTAGTGATAAGAGAGCTTTGATCCTTTTCATTTTCATAATATGACCCCTCTTCATTTACCTTTTATTCTTTATACATTTTGAGTTTGTTTTGTGAGAGTGATTTTTGCCTCTTCATGGCAGGAGGTCTCTCTTCTTTTTTTTTTAGATTATTCAGCTCAGTTCTGCTGTGCTCAGTTCGGCACATTTATGGGCCTTTTTATTATATGTAAATACAGATTTTTTTTTTGACCACAACAATTCAAGAAGGCTTTGACATTTTATTGTTTATGAGTAAATATACAAGAGAAAGTGTAAACAATATAATATATTTACTCATCTGTATCTCATATTATGATTGCATTCTGCTTGTTTATTCAACTTGTTTTAACGGCAGCATGACCACTGTATGTGAAATTGTACATACTGTACTTTAAACTATTGTGCAATATCACAATTGTATTTACTCCTGGAGGCATATTTTTTACCTTTTGTTATGATGTTGACAAGTCAGGAATGAATAGTAAAATACTTTTTATATTTAGAGCAACTCAGTTCTCGACTGGCTGTTTAGCGTAAGATATTTGTACTGACCTCTTTTCATCCATCTCATTATTGTGTGAGGCCTGATTGCAAAATAAGAGAATTCCTTATAAATGTGGCTATTCTTATGGGAAGGGAATAAAAAGAAGAACCTAACAAATGTTTGTCATGTAGTTTATTTAACACCAACTACATTCACATTAGATGGGACCTACACTATATTGTCCAAAGTATTGGGACACCCCTCCAAATCATTGAATTCGGGTGTTCCAATCACTTCCATGGCCACAGGTGTATAAAATCAAGCACCTAGACACGCAGACTGCTTCTATGAACATTTGTGAAAGAATGGGTCGCTCTCAGGAGCTCAGTGAATTCAAGTGTGGTACCGTGATAGGTTGCCACCTGTGCAATAAGTCCATTCCTGAAATTTCCTCATTAGCCTACTAATATTCCAGTCAACTGTTAGTGGTATTATAACAAAGTGGAAGCAATTGGGAACAGCAACTCAGCTATGAAGTGGTAGGCTAGTCCACGTAAAATCACAGAGTGGGGTCAGCGCATGCTGAGGTGCACAGTGCGCAGAAGTCGCCTGCCCTAAAATAAATTGAATTTGTCCAATGAGTTATTTGTTTGAGTGTAGGCTACATGAATGAATGCCGGATACGTGGGCCGCAAGTGTGACCTCTTAAGGCCATCTCACGCCCGCAGGGAGACCCGGAGACCCGTCCAACAGAGATGGGAAATCCTGGGCTGCCCACGAGGGGCGTAGGCTACCGCCCCGGCACACACAGGGGTGAACGCACGGCATGATGGGTGGACAGGCTCGCTCTCTCTCTCTCTCTCTCTGTTTGTGTGTGTGAATTTCTGTGAGGATCAACATCGAATATCTACAATCCAACCACCCAATCAATTCCCCACAGACAAAATCAAGCCCCCATTTTGTTCTTGTTCCGGAATTGCTTTCACTCGGATATACAAAACAGTTTTGACTGACTATTAAATTGATATTCAGATGAATTACAAAATTTAAAATAGCGTAGAACCCGACTTACCCTCTTTGTTAGGCTATTTAGTTCTAAATTGTATCTGGTTGGCTATAAATTGAGTTAAAATATTTTTTTAATTCTTATCCTACATTCTTATCCAGTCGAATAATGTTATAGACAATGGAGGGCCCTGGAGTCAAAAAAAAAGGGATGAGAACACTAAAGAACTGGCGCAAGTGAACACCGGATTCCGCAGTATCTCTCTATATACACTAGAGGTCGCTGTATTTCTGAGCTGTGGTTTATGACGCTTCACTCGCTCTTTGGTTCTACGTACGGATTTCCCATCCCAAAGAATCTCCAGCTGCAGAGACAGACAGCACAAACCTCAACCTCTCAACATTACAAAAGGGGTAAGATTAAATACGTGTCAGCCACTCGGTTGTCGGGATAATATATACCTAGTAGGATGGTTTTATCCGAACAAGTGTCCGTATAGACAGAAGCTTCGCCACGCTAGAGAGTTTGTATGTTGTTTGTTGTATGTCACTCGTTTACTTAGCATTAATATTCCCTAAATATTCTCGTCAACGTCATTTTTACCTGGGACCTGAAGCTAGCCAGCATTGCAGTTGTCTTTAAAAGCATTTGTTTTAATAAGTAATTTATTGATTTAATGCAAAAGTAGAGAAGTGTGACACACTTTTACCTTAAATTACTTTTTATTTGATTTGTCTTGACCACTGTGAAAACATAAGAAAAGCCTATGTTCTAGTGTTGCCATTTTACTTTACTTTTTGGTTTACTGTAAATTGAACCTTTTATTTCACAGCTGGTGACATGATGACCAGATAGAATTTAATTTTAGTTTGCTGTGAATATGCTACACATATCCCACCCTAATGAATGTGGGCTATTGGGTCAGAGAGTCTAGCCTTGATCTAATGAGATTAAAGTTGACCGGGCAAAAGCGGCTTGACATTAACAATCTTTTTTCAGTATAATACCTGTAATCTAAGGTAAGAGATGACCATTATTATTATTAAGAGCCTCGTCCCATTAACAGAGATTGGAGAAGAGTTTATACACCGCATACACTCATGCGAAAAATTCACCCTTTTGAATTCTATGATTTTTATGTATCAGGTCTTAAACTTGGATAAATACAACCTCAGATGAACAAAACATGACATATTACACCATGTCATTATTTATTTATCAAGAATAAAGCCAAAATGGAGAAGATATGTGACAAACTGCTTGTAGAGCCACTTTAAGCAGCAATAATTTGAAGTAATCGTTTTCTGTATGACTTTATCAGTTTCTCACATCATTCTGGAGGAATTTTGGCCCGCTCCGAGGTTTGCATCATCACCCCTCCACCACCGTGCTTGACAGTCGGTATGAGGTATTTGTGCTGAAATGCTGTGTTTGGTTTTAACATGGCGCTGTGCATTATGGCCAAACATCTTCACTTTGGTCTCGTCTGTCCAGAGGACCTTGTTCCAGAAGTCTTGTGGTTTGTTCAGATGAAATTTTGCAAACCTGCTGCCATGTTCTTTTAGAGAGACAAAGCTTTCTCCTGGCAGTGGCAACCCTTATCAACAAGTCATACTTGTCTTTTTCTAACTGTACTGTCATGAACTTTAATATTTAACACGTTAACTGAGGCCTGAAGAGTCTGAGATGTACTGTAGCTGAGCATTGCACGGTCTGATCTTAGGGTTAATTTGCTGAGACGTCCACTCCTGGGAAGATTGGCAACTGTCTTGAATGTTTTCAACTTGTGAATAATCTTTTGTATACTGTAGAATAATGAACTTCAAATTTCCTGACTGTTACTCAACCGCTTAATTCCTATGGAAGCAGTACGGGTGTACTTAGTTTGTCACACATGGCTTATCCATTTTGGCCTGGTTTTTGTTAAGTAAATAATGACACTGTGTAATATGTCATGTGTTGTTGTTCATCTGTGGTTGTATTTACCTAATTTTAAGACCTGACATAGTTGAGAACCAAAAGGTTTAA
The DNA here is from genome assembly GCA_023566225.1 of Romanogobio albipinnatus. Classification (NCBI taxonomy): domain Eukaryota; kingdom Metazoa; phylum Chordata; class Actinopteri; order Cypriniformes; family Gobionidae; genus Romanogobio; species Romanogobio albipinnatus. Next base: position 22,727,421 of record CM042260.1, on the reverse strand, counting down.
AACCTAATTTGGTATTTTCTGACTCACAGATACCCTGTGGTTGGACGCGGCAGTAACCCTGAATCATCCTGTCAGTTTTCCTGACGGGAAGCATTGCTCAAAAGCAACCTGATTTTGAATAAAATCAGCACAAAGATTCAGCAAATGCATAATGCCACGATCAAATGAACTTCCTGAAGAGTTCAAAGAAAGGGTAATTTTTCATTATAAGGCAGGTAAGGGATACAAATCCATTTCAAAGATTATGGGACTGCACAGATCCACAATCAGATCCATAATCCGCAAATGGAAAACGCATGGAACAGTGATGAATCTTCCCAGGAGTGGTCGACCAACTAAAATCTCTCCGCGGACGCAACGTAAAATCATCCAGGAAGTCGCCAAAAACCCTGAAATCACATCTAAACAGCTGCAGGCTTCTCTTGCCTTAGCTAAAGTCAAAGTTCATGATTCTACAATCAGAAGGAGGCTGGACAGAATCAGGCATCGTGAGAGAGTATTAAGGCGAAAACCACTGCAGAAAAAGAAGAAAATAAATACTCAACTCTTGTTTGAGAAGAAGCTACAGGAAGACTCTCAAGTTTTTGAGGAAAATCTTGTAAAGACAGAAGTGGCAGAAGTGGACGTTTTTGTTTGATTAAGGTCTTAAACAGGCCTGCAACGATCCACAGTAAAAACATGTTGCCAATAGTCTCTAGGCCTTCTTTATTTCATTCATACTTGTATTTACTTCTTGCGCCATATTTGTTTACTTATTGCTGTGTCAGGCATGAATATATATTTTTGTATAATCATCATTTTTCACTCATTGAAGTGTGAAAATAAGATATTTGTTCATCTCATTGTATGAGGCCTGATAGCAAAATAAGAGAAATGCTCATAAATAATACTATTATGAACAAATAATAAACGAAACATGCATATAAAATGTTTGTCATGTCATTAATTTGGGTTATGTCGAGATAGGGTGTTGAAATATTGGGTCTGAAAAGTGTAAATGGAGCAGAAGTGGAAACATAATGTACGGGAAATATATGGGGAAATGCCTTTAATTCATCACCAGCTCTTCTATCTCTGGTGTTCAATAGATTTTATTCCGGGTAGAGACATATTTCCTTTTTCACTGGAATGTAAACAAGGTGAGGGACAGAATACGGTGTGTTCAATGGATTGTACTGTTGTTAAACAGCATACTGATTGTTTAGCTTTTCTCCTTGCAACACAAGAAAAAGTCACCCACCAATTCTCTATGCCCTGACTCAATGGCTGGACATTGAGATTGATTTTACAATACAGGCTGTTTACTGTCAATTAAACAGCGCAAGACTAATAATGTTTCCTTCGAAATGTCTTTAAATTGGTGCCATGACAGGAACACTGTAAAGTGCCATCTTTTCCAATCCATTTAGAACTAAATATTGCCACTTTGTTGTGAATAGTTGCAAGAACATACAGGATGCCCAGAGTTTCTGATAAATGTTTGGATGTTGCTCATTGAAAACATATTTATACATTGTATAAATTAATAATTTTGCCTAATTAAGGTTATTCAATTATAGTTAGTTGTACATTCAGACTGCACTTACACGTATGAAGAGATTAAAAAAGGAATAAAAATATAATTTAGAAAAAAATTAAAGTCTTGTATTAAAATGGGCGCTTCGAGCACTAGAGGTCGCTGTGGCGTAAAATGCTTAATTTGCTCTATGGAATCCTCAGCTAGAGAAGCAGCAAATGACCTCGAGCCATAGGCCATTACGGCTGGACCTCGGAGACAGATGTCAAAATATCTTTACTTATTAGCCACTTCGTTTTTCCATAAGATATAATTAAAGGGGAGATACAATATTTTTGTGTTTCTTCAGTAGTCAAAGTCGTCGTAACAGGTGAATAAAAACGAATGGGTTTTTGTTTGTTTGTTTGTTTTTATTGTTTCTACAATTCTACATGTTTATTTGGCAATAATATATCTTAATATTTCTCCTCAGCTCCTGTTCAGCAGGGTAAAATAGGCCTATGTCATAAAAAATCTTTGGTAATGCACGTTGGGCTGTAAATCTTTAGGTTGACTGGGCGTTTGTATTCGACTTTTTACAGTCTATGGTTAGAATAAAAACATAAAGATTCAATTGACAATGATTCAATTTCATGTTTTGTTTTTGCATTTCAATTATATTTTAAATACTTCCCCTAATAAATTGCATTCAAGAAAATAAACGTAAAATGGCACTGTTTTATCATAAATACTGTAAGTTTCCACGCAGGGTAAGCATTTAATTTCAATTGTGATTATATAATGAATTGGAAAATACTTCAGTAGTTACTTCGGTAGTCATTTTGACCCGAGATGTATAACACTTTGAAATGAATTACCACTGTGCTTTTGAAATGTGCTAAATAAATAACTTGCTTTAATTTCTCTCACCAAAACCAGAGCGATGTTAGTCACCACAGTTGGTTAACTGCTTGGAGCAGTCTATAAGGTTTAAAAAGCTGGCTATGTTTGGGAAATAAAGTGAAGGTGAAGCGTAATTTGTTTGCTTTTTCACAGCTGAAGTGTTTGGACAGCTCTAGATCAGCCTCCATCTGAAGACAGCGAGCACTTCTCCGAATAAATCTGATTTTAATCCTTATCCATAAAGTTTGATCCTTAGGCATAAAGTTGCCATCATAAAGGTTCTGCAAAAGCATAATGCCACTTAGTGAAATTGCCGAAGATACAGTGGCAAGAAAAAGTATGTGAACCGCTTGCAGAATCTGTGAAAATGGGAATAATTTTAACTAAATAAGAGGGATCATACAAAATGAAGATTTTGATGTCCATGAACAGGATGAAGATGTCCAGGGCAATTCCGCGGAAAACTGTCACATCCATAACACCAACACAATGCCATGGTATTTAGTTGGCGTTATGGATGTGACATTTTTGCGTGGAATTGCCCTCCAAAGTTTTCTTATTTTGTTTAAATATTAAAAAGAACATTATTACTTTTAGTACTGCCCTTCAGAAGCAAAAGAAGATACTTGCATTTTTCCCGGAAGACAAATTAAGTACAATTTATCTTGATTTTCAAATTCAATAGGTTTTCACCCTCTGGCTCTTAATGCATTGTGTTTTCTTCTGGAGCATCAGTGAATGTCAACCTTTTTTAATAGTTGTTTTTTTCTGAAGAACATTGGGCAGTTTAACTGCTCAGAACAAACAAGGGACTCATGAACAACCATCATAAAACAAATCAACAGCCGTGTCGCTGTCTTAGCTAAAGTCAAAGTGCATCAATCTACAATTACCAGAACAATTACAAGTGTAAACCGTACAAGTAACATCCCAACAGTCAAACAGTAGAGCCTCCAACTTGTGTGTGGCATTACTTTGGTGCAAATTATTTTATTATTACCAGTAATAAGTTTGGGGGTGTCTTGATCGCCTAAATGATAGCTTGATCTCCCTAAAGGACATAAAAACACAATGAGGAGGGTTAAGTGTCAAAGAAAGTAGTCTATGCGTAATAATATGAAGCCTTACTGTAAATATGAAGATACATTTCTAGCTCTGACTAATTTCAAGTTGTAAATTTGACCACTCCTGGAATGGGTCATACCATTAACATTACCTGAGCAGTGGTATTAAAACGCTATAAAACTGCACTTACTCAGGGATGTGCTTTTATTGCATGGGCGAAGACCATAATGTGTTTGAAATGCATACAGTGCTTAAGCTGAATGTAGGAAGCAAACTGTTTGCTGAAAATATCCACAACTTGACTTATCGAGTCAAGTCATCTTGATTTTACACTCACCTAAAGGATTATCTAATCAACCAATCACATGGCAGTTGCTTCAATGCATTTAGGGGTGTGGTCCGGGTCAAGACAATCTCCTGAACTCCAAACTGAATGTCAGAATGGGAAAGAAAGATGATTTAAGCAATTTTGAGTGTGGCATGGTTGTTGGTGCCAGACGGGCCGGTCTGAGTATTTCACAATCTGCTCAGTTACTGGGATTTTCACGCACAACCATTTCTAGGGTTTACAAAGAATGGTGTGAAAAGGGAAAAATATGGGTGAAAATGAGAAATATTGCGCAAAATAAAATTATATATTCATAAAATACATTTCACAAATGCAAAACACAATTCGTAGATTTACAACTGTGCACAAAAACTTTTGAATGTTTAAAATGTACACATTCATCCTGTAATGCGAATGTGCAAATCGTCATTCACGTGTGTGAATTGGCTTTATGCACAGCTGCACTACTTCCTGAACTTCAGCCAGCTCCTTTGTTTCCTGTCTGTCATTATTGGACAAACTGAATAATCCAGGTGTGTCTGATTATTGTTGTTGTGACTTCAGAGGTCAGGCACACCTGGATTAATCAGTTTGTCCAATAATGACAGACAGGAAACAAAGGAGCTGGCTGAAGTTCAGGAAGTAGTGCAGCTGTGCATAAAGCCAATTGCCTTGGATGTGTGTGTGTGTGTTTTTGAGACTTTCCTGGCAGCCAGCGCAATCCTCCCTACACAGAGGAGTCGTACTCTTTAGCCAATCAGATTTAAGCTCATCAATCGGCCAATCATAACCGCGTGAGGGCGGGCCCGCCTGAATGTTACGTCATCAGCGTTCGACCGCAGTTAGAGATCATGGCTAAGCAGCAGAGGTGTGTATGTGAGGTTTGATCGGTTCATTTCTGTGTTTACTGAAACTAAGAACTTAGCAGTTAAGAAACTATCACTTCAACTGATCTCTGTGTGAAAATAAACATTTAGTAGTATTGATGGATTCTTATGTTTACTTCATAAAGAATTCTGCATATGCACACCATACAAATGTAGGATTTTAGATTCATAAACTCCATAGAAAGCATAACAATGGTTTGAATGATGAGAGAAAGTGTATATAAATAGACGAATTAGATAAATAGATATTTTTCACGTGGTCTTTTATTTAACTATTATTTAATTAGGAAAGAGCAGTCACAACAGTGTTTGTACCTGCATGTCATGTCCACCACACATTCAACTGATGATAATAATTTATGTAATGAAGTGCATACCGGTACATTGGAGACCATTTATATTTAATCTATGCTTTGTTTTAACTTTAAGCTGCACATGCAGTTTTATTGTTTCAGATTTCCCAGACAGATGATGTATGAAGTTGCAGAGACCAGTACCGTTACCTTACCATTCCTATTGTAACTCTTTCAAAACAGTCATGTTGCATCCCTTCATTTTGACTGTTTGTTTCAACAAGAGGCTGAAAGTCATGCATTGTTACTGTATTAATGTACACACTCAAGGAATAAAGCCCTGCTATGCATTATTAAATGTTCTTGTTTTATGTCAGAATTAAAAGATTCAAAGATATGTGCTACAGTTGATGTATACGGTTTATTAATTTGAAAGTTTCTGAATCCTTTGGGAATAAAACATATATGAAATGACTTGGCCATGATTAAAGAGAGTTCACCCAAAACATTTTTTTTTTATTCATTTACTCACCCTCAAGTTGTTCCAAACCTATATGAATTTCTGTTCTGCTGAACACAAAGGAAGATATTTGTAAGAATGTTTGTAACAAAGCACATCTCTGCAGCCATTGACTAACATAGTAGGGAGAAAAATACTATGTTAGTCAATGGCTGCAGAGATTTTCTTTGTTACATTCTACTAAATAACTTCCTTTGTGTTCAGCAGAACAAACAAAACTCAGTACAGGTTTGGAACAACTTGAGGGTGAGTAAATGATGAAGAAGCACAACATGTAGTACAGAGAAAATATATATTTATTTATATATATATGTATATGTATATATATATATATATATATATATATATATATATATATATATATATATATATATATATATATATATATATATATATATATATATTCTGTAGTTGTGAGATTGGCTGATTAACAGTTTGAAGCTGGGTTAGTTCTTCAGTCACGGGCACTGGAAGCACAATGTCATTGCATGGCTGGTCAGGGATGTTGGTAGTGTTCCAGTCAGAGTCTTCTTTTCTTTTAAAGTAGATAAATGTTTATCTCCAAATGATACATTTAAGTGCAATACATCAGGTGAAAGGTAACAAATTAAATGTGTTCAATCTAGCCGCCACTAGCCCTTTCTCTGTCAGAACACGTCAGATTTTGGTTTGATATTTAAAGCAGTCAGCACGTAGTACAAGAGCTGCAGACAGAGGAAGAGCAGGAAGCAGGAGATGAAGTGATGGTAATATAATTTAATATAGTTTACTGAGTAATCTTAGTAGTATGATGTTAATTGCATCTTTGTCTGATCAGCATAAAAATGCTTTTTTGCCAGGCAAAGTAAAATGAATGCTTCACAACATTGTCCTGTGACATTAAAAACCTTGAGATGACAATACAGCACAGAACATGAAAGTACATGTGTACTGAATAGATTAAGACATTAATACAAATTATAAAAGAGAATAAGGAAACATGAATTTAGATGTTTGTGACTGCTATCCAGAAGTCACGCCAAAGGTGTGTAATCCTGAAAAATACAAAGGAACAATATGTGTAATAACAATTTAACACTGTATACTGTTGCACAAATGGCAAAATATCTTCATCACTAAACAATGAGTGCTCATAAAAAAAAATTGTACATAGTGAAAAAATATCTTGATGAGGCCAGTGCTAAATGTGAGCTATTGGCCACCCAGATTATTGTTTTACAATCATTTGTGTGATTGTAACAGAGAGATGTCTGTCTCTGTACCTGCAGCTAAAATACAAAACAAGCATCATTTCTTCTTCATATGGGACATCTGATTACCACAGCAGTTGCTTACATCTGTTAATATTGAATAAACTATCACTTCAACTGATCTCTAAGTTCTTAGTTTCAGTAAACACAGAAATGAACCGATCAAACCTCACATACACACCTCTGCTGCTTAGCCATGATCTCTAACTGCGGTCGGACGCTGATGACGTAACATTCAGGCGGGCCCGCCCTCACGCGGTTATGATTGGCCGATTGATGAGCTTAAATCTGATTGGCCTAAGAGTACGACTCCTCTGTGTAGGGAGGATTGCGCTGCCAGGAAAGTCTCAAAAACACACACACACACACACACACACACACATCCAAGGCAATTCACACACGTGAATGACGATTTGCACATTCGCATTACAGGATGAATGTGTACATTTTAAACATTCAAAAGTTTTTGTGCACAGTTGTAAATCTACGAATTGTGTTTTGCATTTGTGAAATGTATTTTATGAATATATAATTTTATTTTGCGCACGTGAATTGTTTTTTGTGCACGTGAATTTGGTTTCATGCATGTGAAATTGGTTACACATGTGTGCATCTTGATTTTTGCGTGAATTATTAATGAGTCTATTCTGACTCCATACAGAAACACTTATACATACTGTACGCTATCCAAATACTATTTTGTAACAGTAGAAATTTGTGTAATGTAAAGAAGTGGGTGAATGCTACTTATTATGCTCTCTGCTATAAAGAACACTAAACAATATGCATTAAGTGAATATATTACAATAGGGACATTAAACCACTAGGTGTACTGAGGGCATGAAAAGGCTCTGTATTATCAAAGTTCACTATATCCATTCGTTGCACCATAGAAAAAAACGTTTAACAAAAGTGGAAACCAGTACAAAAATACTTATGAAGGGGTGTTTAGAGAATAACTAACAAACAAACACAATAATACATATATCAATAATAAATGTTTTTAAAAAATATATAGGATTCTTGTTTGATACAGTGTGAATATAGACGCTAGGGAACTGAAGTAAGTGGGCACTGGCGCTCGCTGTATCTCTCAGTGAACACTAGTCGCTGTATCTCTCAGTGAACACTAGTCGCTGTATCTCTCAGTGAACACTAGTCGCTGTATCTCTCAGTGAACACTATATCTCTCAGTGAACACTAGTCGCTGTATCTCTCAGTGAACACTAGTCGCTGTATCTCTCAGTGAACACTAGTCGCTGTATCTCTCAGTGAACACTAGTCGCTGTATCTCTCAGTGAACAACACTATATCTCTCAGTGAACACTAGTCGCTGTATCTCTCAGTGAACACTAGTCGCTGTATCTCTCAGTGAACACTAGTCGCTGTATCTCTCAGTGAACACTAGTCGCTGTATCTCTCAGTGAACACTAGTCGCTGTATCTCTCAGTGAACACTATATCTCTCAGTGAACACTAGTCGCTGTATCTCTCAGTGAACACTAGTCGCTGTATCTCTCAGTGAACACTAGTCGCTGTATCTCTCAGTGAACACTATATCTCTCAGTGAACACTAGTCGCTGTATCTCTCAGTGAACACTATATCTCTCAGTGAACACTATATCTCTCAGTGAACGCTATATCTCTCAGTGAACACTATATCTCTCAGTGAACACTAGTCGCTGTATCTCTCAGTGAACACTATATCTCTCAGTGAACACTATATCTCTCAGTGAACACTATATCTCTCAGTGAACACTAGTCGCTGTATCTCTCAGTGAACACTATATCTCTCAGTGAACACTATCTCTCAGTGAACACTAGTCGCTGTATCTCTCAGTGAACACTAGTCGCTGTATCTCTCAGTGAACACTAGTCGCTGTATCTCTCAGTGAACACTATATCTCTCAGTGAACACTATATCTCTCAGTGAACACTATATCTCTCAGTGAACACTAGTCGCTGTATCTCTCAGTGAACACTAGTCGCTGTATCTCTCAGTGAACACTAGTCGCTGTATCTCTCAGTGAACACTATATCTCTCAGTGAACACTATATCTCTCAGTGAACACTATATCTCTCAGTGAACACTAGTCGCTGTATCTCTCAGTGAACACTAGTCGCTGTATCTCTCAGTGAACACTAGTCGCTGTATCTCTCAGTGAACACTATATCTCTCAGTGAACACTATATCTCTCAGTGAACACTATCTCTCAGTGAACACTAGTCGCTGTATCTCTCAGTGAACACTAGTCGCTGTATCTCTCAGTGAACACTAGTCGCTGTATCTCTCAGTGAACACTATATCTCTCAGTGAACACTAGTCGCTGTATCTCTCAGTGAACACTAGTCGCTGTATCTCTCAGTGAACACTAGTCGCTGTATCTCTCAGTGAACACTATATCTCTCAGTGAACACTATATCTCTCAGTGAACACTATCTCTCAGTGAACACTAGTCGCTGTATCTCTCAGTGAACACTAGTCGCTGTATCTCTCAGTGAACACTATATCTCTCAGTGAACACTATATCTCTCAGTGAACACTATATCTCTCAGTGAACACTATAGTCGCTGTATCTCTCAGTGAACACTAGTCGCTGTATCTCTCAGTGAACACTAGTCGCTGTATCTCTCAGTGAACACTATATCTCTCAGTGAACACTATATCTCTCAGTGAACACTATATCTCTCAGTGAACACTATATCTCTCAGTGAACACTAGTCGCTGTATCTCTCAGTGAACACTATATCTCTCAGTGAACACTATATCTCTCAGTGAACACTAGTCACTGTATCTCTCAGTGAACACTATATCTCTCAGTGAACACTATATCTCTCAGTGAACACTAGTCGCTGTATCTCTCAGTGAACACTAGTCGCTGTATCTCTCAGTGAACACTATATCTCTCAGTGAACACTAGTCGATGTATCTCTCAGTGAACACTAGTCGCTGTATCTCTCAGTGAACACTATATCTCTCAGTGAACACTATATCTCTCAGTGAACACTATCTCTCAGTGAACACTAGTCGCTGTATCTCTCAGTGAACACTAGTCGCTGTATCTCTCAGTGAACACTATATCTCTCAGTGAACACTATATCTCTCAGTGAACACTATATCTCTCAGTGAACACTATAGTCGCTGTATCTCTCAGTGAACACTAGTCGCTGTATCTCTCAGTGAACACTAGTCGCTGTATCTCTCAGTGAACACTATATCTCTCAGTGAACACTATATCTCTCAGTGAACACTATATCTCTCAGTGAACACTATATCTCTCAGTGAACACTAGTCGCTGTATCTCTCAGTGAACACTATATCTCTCAGTGAACACTATATCTCTCAGTGAACACTAGTCACTGTATCTCTCAGTGAACACTATATCTCTCAGTGAACACTATATCTCTCAGTGAACACTATATCTCTCAGTGAACACTAGTCGCTGTATCTCTCAGTGAACACTATATCTCTCAGTGAACACTATATCTCTCAGTGAACACTATATCTCTCAGTGAACACTAGTCGCTGTATCTCTCAGTGAACACTATATCTCTCAGTGAACACTATATCTCTCAGTGAACACTAGTCGCTGTATCTCTCAGTGAACACTAGTCGCTGTATTTCTCTGAGCTGTGGCGTATGACGCTTCACTCGCTCGAATACGGAATTCCCAATCATCTCCAGTCATACACAGACACAGCACAGGGCCTCAACCTCATACTGCTCGACGTAGAAACCGATACAGGTAAGACTAAATATCTTTATTTACATGTCAGCTGCCCCGGTTTGGCAGGACATACAACTAAAGAAAGAAGACAAACGTTTTGTGTAGTGTTTCAAACGACTTATTGCATAGGTGGCCATTTTACATCAAAATCTCATAAAGCTTCGCTGTAATACAGGAGTATGTGAATAACAAGTGTTGTTTGCCTTATTTTAATGTTATATTTTAATGTCATTCGTTTATTTGGCATTAACATGTCTGAAAATGTCTCCTCAGCGTCAGTTTACTAGGGTACCTGAAGCTAGCGAGCTGCTACCTAGCATTGCTAATGTATGTTTAGAAACAACTGCTTTCAAAATAGACATGAAATTATAGACATTGTATATTTAAAGTTAACATGCTCTTCTTGGTAACGTCTATGGTGGAGACCTAAAGCGGTATAAATGCCGTGATACAGTGATTTATACACATTCACATGAGTTCTGCTGTCTCAGATGCCTACCTAGGCAGCATTGTTTGGCCAAAATGTCATAAGTGACCAAGAATGGGTTTTATTTTGGACCCATAGTTTCCTAAACCTCATATGCAAGTGTGTGGTAAGTTTGCTTTTGAAATTATAGAAAGGTTTCCTAGAGAATTGCTTATGAGTCATGCTAATATTGGCATGCTTTATTGAGTCCTCAGATACAGAGTAGATTAATTGTTTTACAATAGGGACGAATGTCATGACAGTCATGTAGATTTTCTTTTCTTTTTTTGTGGACATTTGCACGCCACAAAAAGAATTGTCACACTTTAAAAATCCTGTTCAAGCTTATGATGAATCAGCTGACCAGTGAAGAAAAGTATTTGTTGTGCTTTGTGTCCTTGGACACATGGCTTCTGTTACTTGTTTTGAACTTTACTTGATCCAACCCACAGTTGATGAACATTTAAATGGACAAATCAGCCAAAAAATAAAATTCTGTCATCATTTACTCACCCTCATGTCATTCCAAACCTGTATGGATTTCTTCTGACAACACAACCATATGTATTGCTAATTAGCAATGAACTATTTGGTTACCAACATTCTTTAAAACACCTCTTTTTGTGTTCCACAAAGGAAAGTAAGTCAGGTTTATGACATAAAGGTGAGTTATTGATGGCAGAATTTTCATTTATCCATTTAATGAAAAAGTGGGGGAATGTAATTTTCTTTTACCTTAAAGGACTTCTGAGACTTCCCTACTCTGACTGTAATTGTTGACATTTTGACAACCTACAGATCCAATGTTTGATTTCATGGAAATACCCCACTGTTGAATGTGGGTCAAAGAGTCTAGCCTTGCTTTGGCTGATCTAATAAGATTAAATGTGACCAGGCTCAAGCAGTTTGACGTTTGCAAACTGTTTTCTCACAATGATCAAGCAAAGCGTTTTAGTTTTATTTCTTAATACAGTGCCTTAAAAGTACTGAAATATTGTGGGTAATGAATGACCATGATTGCTATTAATAGCTATCCCACTTAAAGAGGGTGAAAGAAGAGTTTATATGCAGCATATATTGTAAAGCTGTGTTCGTTTATGTGTGTTAAATGAGCGAGGGATCATTAAAAGTCAGTGAGTGTCCTCTTCAACCGCCGGTGTCTCTTATATGTGTCACCTTAAGCTGGGCTGATCCTAACGGTGTGACGCCACTCCATCTTGTTTATTTCCTCTGTTGTAAAACCTCTCACGCTCTGGGTCAGTGATTTAACATGGCTGGGGTAGTTGTAGGACTTTGCTTCTCTTGATTTGACACAGAAAAAAAAACTTTAATTTAGCATATACTTGAGTATTTACATCTAAACTTGACTGTACGATATGATATATCCTAACAGTTACATTTCATCACTCGAGATGTTTTAGTGAATGTAGTCTCAGGCACATATTAGTCGTTCTTCTGGCTATAGAAACAGCTGTCTGTAAACAAGAAGCCCTAGAAAGAACGATGTGGGAAATGCTATTAATAACCCAGCTAAGCCCAATCCAGCTGGTCACATGTTCTGATGCACCAACCCTAAGTCACTCTTGCCTCTAAAATGTGGTGTCTCGAATGTCACAACATGTAAACAATGACCAGCAATATTCATATCATCTGCCCACAACACAGCAGTCAGACATGCCGCTAAATATAACCCTGACCCAACGCTTGTCACTTCACTTGAGCTCCGGTATGATGCTCACTGCTTAGTTCGTTCCCAAAAGTCGCCTGTTAGGTTTGCTTTTTCTCTTAAATATATGTAAGTCAATTTTATTTAGTGACCTGGATAAATCTGTTTTGGGGCTCTTGCTTTTGTTTGTTGCTATAGAATAATTGCTTGGTATTATTAACACCATTAAGTGCTGTTTATAATACTGTAAGTCATACATAACAATATGCATAACCTGTTACCGTTGTTACATCTGTCATAATGAAAACACTTTTCCCTGTTTTATGGTAATGCATCCTTTTAAAGTGATGATAAATGTGATTATTTATTTCAAACCTGATTTGTTTGCTCTCGCAGATACCGTACGGAAGGGTTTGGATGCTGCTGTAACCCTAGACCAGCCTGTAGCACCATCTGTGAAGTGTAGCGGTACTCATCCCTGAACTGATCCTGTCTGAACGCTCTCCAGCATGGTGGACTACATGTGAAGCAGCAGTGTTCTGGAGCAGAACGGGGAGAAGAGAGGATTTATCGGACACAAGCAGACAGGCACTGAGACAATGTCATCCAACAGGGGCCAGAACACCCACGGGCTCAAACAGATTGGGCTGGACCAGATCTGGGATGACCTTAGAGCAGGGATACAGCAGGTCTATACACGCCAGAGCATGGCTAAGTCACGCTACATGGAACTCTATACGTATCTTACCAGGCACCACGGGATGAATGGGGATTAATGGGGGCAGCAGCTGTGGTCAGCACACTGAAAGCCTTTGTCTTGTTAGGTGTGGTACCATGTGTGTGAATTTTGCACTTGAGATGAGAATGAGACCTCGGCTTATGAGGCAAACGCATTGAATGGTTTAGGTCGCTGTTGCTTTGCATTTCTTGTGTCATGGATGTGCAAGCGGTTTAAGAGAGCGTTAAAGGTCATACGTTTTTGGTATTGCTCTGAATTGCTACAGCAACTTTTTATCACTCTTTGGGTATGTTCTGAAGGTGGAATTCATAGGTGTAGCTCGGGCCCATTCTAAATGTGATGCAGTCTCAGTACTGTTGCTTGGCAAAAATGTGCGAAATCGTTTCAGTGGGAATCCGCAAGATTGGGAGTTTCACATGCAGATTATGGTCAGTTAGAGCTGCACGCTTTATTGTTAAAAGATCGAGATTTCAATTCAAACACCCATGCAATCTCATTCCTAAACAACAACGTTTTGCCTGTATCAAATTCACACCGCAATTGTCATGTACAGGTATGAAACAGCTTGACAAACAGCCTTTTCAACCGTGTCAATATTAACCCCATTCACAGTATTAAAGAGATAATTCACCCAAAAATGAAAATTAGCCCATAATTTAATCACCCTCAAGTCATCCTAGGTGTATATGACATTCTTCTTTCAGACGAATACAATCAGAGTTATATTACAAAAGTCCAGGCTAATCCAAGCGTTAGAATTGGATTTATAGTTGCTCTGTATTTGAAGTCCTTAAAAAGTGCATCTGTCCGTCAAATAACGTCCTCCATGTGGCTCTGGGGTGTTAATAAAGGCCTTCTGAAGCGAATCGACGCGTTTGTGTAAGACAAATATCCATATTTAAAACTTTATCAAGTAAACTTTCGGCCGACCACCTTCCGTGGAAAAGTGTTGAATGTTGAAAGTCAAACTCAAGATGCGTACGTGACGTCATGACAAGCCTACCTGGTCGCATAAGTCTTTCGATCGGCAGGGGAACTTTCAACAATTTTTCCATATATTGAACTGGGAAGGCGGTTGGAGCACTGAATTTCTCTTCCCAATAGATTAGGGCCCTTAGAATTGTCTGTTACGGTGCCCCTGACCCCAACTTTACTGTTCACTCTATGAGACATGTCAACGGATTAAATGTTATTATATTGGATAATTAATCATTTTTTTAGTATTAGAGAACATGAAATCATTGAGTGCAAAATACTATTTCAAATTTGCTTCATCGCGATGTAAAAGTTTTTTATTTATTTATTGATGTACACTGTCTATTTTTAATTTTAAATAACACTGAAATTATAAATTATATTGAAGTAAAATGTGAATCACAAAACAAAGTTTTTTTTTTTTTTTTTTTAGTAGTGTCACTTGTAGTGTCAGACGTCTAACTGCCAATGAGTTTTCCATTCTAGAGCTCTTCAAAGCAGTTTGTGTCTGGGAAATTAACACTTACAAGAGCCTCTGTCCGCTTTCAAATTTGCAGTTTTGCATTTCACCCACTAGTGCCACATCAGACGCAGGCGCGTAATTGCTCTGAGTTTCATCTGCCACCCACAGCTGTCATTCTCCTCTACATCTTCAGTAGTATTAATTTTTTTGTCTGCGTGTGGCCCTGTGTGCACCCAAAAAACTGCTGTTTCTGCAGGTGTCTTTAGCGCTGCTGAGAACTAAGCATGTAGTTTATAGCATCTGAGTGCTGCCATTGCAACTCAGTGGAGCTCACGGTTAGTGTTTGAGGTGTGAAACTTAGCGCCCAGGGGGAAAAAAACACAAATGAAATTCTGGTAATCACTGTTTATGTGTTCACAGCTTTTAAGCTACTGCTTGCAATAAATTCACACCCATGTAGAGAACTTTTAATATTGTTTAATATTTCTTTCCAAGATGCATAAAAGCTTCTCTAGGCGGCATCTTGCATGTCAGAGTAGATCATGTCTATTAAAGTCTGTTAAACGATTTCTCAAGGGCTTGAGCACTGAGACCATTGAAGGTACTGTCCTATTCTTGTTTAATTTTGAGAGGCGACCTTTGGATTTGAAACTGAATGTTTTAAGCTTCTTGGAAATGGTACAATTTTGTTGATTTTCCCCATTTGGATTATTTTTAAGGGGACATGCACTGATCAGGCATAACATTTTGACCACCATCCTAATATTGTGTTGGTCCCCCTTTTGCTGCCAAAACAGCCCTGTCCTGTCGAGGCACTGAAGGTGTGCTGTGGTATCTGTCACCAAGATGTTAGCAGAAGATCGTTTAAGTCCTATAAGTTGCGAGGTGTGTCCTCCATGGGATCTGACTTTTTTTTGTTCAGCACATCTCACTAATGCTCGATTGGAGGCCAAGTCAACACCTCAAACTCGTTGTTGTGCTCCTCTAACCATTCCTGAACTATTTTTGCTTTGTGGCAGGGCCAATTATCATGCTGAAAGGCCACAGCCACCAGGGAATACTACTTCCATGAAAGGGTGTACATGGTCTGCAACAATGCTTAGGTGGTACGTGTCATGGCAAGCCCTAAGGTTTCACACTTCCTCTGCTGACTTGTCGCCTTCCCATAGTGATGTAAAAGAAAACGTGATTCATCAGACCAGGCCACCTTCTTCCATTGCTCTGTGGTCCAGTTCTGATGCTCACATGCCCACTGTTGGTGCTTTCGGCACTGGACAGGGGTCAGCATGGGCACCCTGACTGGTCTGCGGCTATGCAGCCCCATATGCAACAAACCACGATGCACTGTGTATCCTGTCACCTTTCTATCAGAACCAGCATTAACTTCTTGAGCAATTTGAGCTACAGTAGCTCGTCTGTTTGATCAGACCACACGGGCCAGCCTTCACTCACCACATGCATCAATGTGCCTTGGCTACCCATGACCCTGTTGCCGGGTTCACCGCTGTTCCCTCTTTGGACCACTTTTGATAGATACTAACCACTGCAGACCAGGAACACCCCACAAGAGCTGCAGTTTTGGAGATGCTCTGACCCAGATGTCTAGCCATCTCAATTTGGCCCTGATCGGTTTATGATGCTACTTTAAAAGGTCATTACTTTGTTTGCTGGGTGTACTAAAGAGGTTAGGATGTCACATTTTTCACATCCTGTACATTGTTACAGCACCTCAACCTTTCATCTGTTTTCAGAAGGTTTTGCTTTCGCATTGAAACACTGCGCCATGATGACACCACTACAATTCACTGGGTCCTCGCCCTCTTTACTTGCGTTTCTATGCCTTTGGGCGGGCATTATGCTAATATATTTAAATTTGTGAAATAGATGCAGAAGTAATATCTGGACTTTGTTCGAGGCGTTTTAGGGAGATCTAGAGCAGTGTTCTCTGTTAGATAGAATAAATTCCTTTTTGTGGGAGACCCTTAAGTTTTGTAACTGAAGGTCTTATGCATGCACAAATGGATACATTACACACTGAAGTAAAGGGCATCAAATGTACTCTATAACAGGGGTTTTCAAACTGGGGGGGTCCCCAGAAATTTCTAAGGGGTCCCCAGAAAAAGGAAAAAAAAAAAAGACAAAGCAAAAATGGATAAAGTCTACCGAACATTCCAACTGTTTCAGTTCTAAATATTTCTCACCTTTCTTGCCGTATACATACTTTCCAGAATTGTATCTTTATAGTGAGGTTTTTCTCACTATAGTCCCCTTTGTCTTGCTCACTGTGGTTGTAAAGCAGCATTCTTAATGCAGTATGCAAGATGCTTACATACAATTATTGTGAAAGTTGGTTATACAAATAATTTTTAATTGAAAATGTTCTTCTTCAGGTTTAAACTTCCAACATTACGTAAAGCAAATTTCATTTTGGAAATATGTTGTATTTATAATGTCACACTTACTATTTATCTGTTTTTCCATACATAAAAATATATAGAGATGGATTTTAGGAAGGGGGTCCCTCATAAAAGGTTCATCATATTTGGGGGTCCTTGGCATCATAAAGTTTGAAAACCCCTGCTCTATAAGATCCACAAACTGTTATGGAATAAGTGTGTTTTTTTCACTGTTGGACGATAAGTTTGAATTACGCCTGAATTCCATGCTAAGCAAACAGTTATACTGTCCAAATTCCACATATAGTTTATGCTCATACTTTTCGTATTAGATTCTGACATCTACAGATTCAGAAACAATTACAGAAGTAAACTCTATAGGTCTGTAGGAGACCCCTATCTGGCACTGTTAATCCACAGTATGCTTATTCATTTTTGTACCCTGATACAGCTACAAAGACAAAGCAACTTGGAAGCTGACATCTCTATTATCTGTCTGTCAACGTTTCCTCATATACTATCTTAAGACTTTAACCTACTGTTCAGACATGTGTATAACTACTGTACCAGCGTGCACCAGTCCAACCAGGCCAGGGGTGCTGGCATCCCCCCCTCGAAACCCTCCAAGAAAACTCCTACCCCTGGTGGGGCTCAGTTTGTTGGACTAGAACTCTACAAAAGACTGAAAGATTTTCTGAGGAGCTATCTGACAAACCTTCTCAAGGTAATAGCCTACAGTGTGTTTATGGTTGGGGATGCATGATACATTAGTGATCATATTGCTATTGGTCAATTGAAAAAAAATATGTTTGACTTTGATCTTAATTGATAACAGATAACATGACGGCTTATCTAATTTGAACACTACTTTCTTTGTCATGTTATTCTCTTTGTTGGCCTTGTTACAAAAATATTAAACCGTATAGTAAACTCTGTATTGTAATGTTTTTATGCCTAAATCTGCTTGTTGGAATTTTATGTTTAGTTTGTAATTTTTATGACAAAGTGTTTCTATATTGACTACTGGCAATAAATAAAAATGTAGTAATAAAAATGGTCTATTGATATGGCTTGTTGTAATAATTGCCCTCACTAAAATGGATAAAAGTGTGAGTTGTCACTTCTCCAGACATCTTCCTGACTTCTCCTCCTGTTTCTCTCCTCCATCTGTGTGTGTCTGGCAGGATGGAGAGGACCTGATGGATGAGAGCGTTCTGAAGTTCTACACACAGCAGTGGGAGGACTATCGCTTCTCCAGTAAAGTGTTAAACGGGATCTGTGCTTACCTCAACAGACACTGGGTGCGCCGAGAGTGTGATGAGGGACGGAAAGGAATTTATGAAATCTACTCTGTAAGAGAAACAGCACACTCCCCTGCCTGACTCATAGGTTCCTGTTTTACATTTCCACACATTGTATTCATAAGACTTGGAATAATGACTACACTATATCATAGCTATATTTATTGCTCATAATAGCCAACATATGCAGACCTGTGACCACACATCATCTGTATCTTTAATTAACATTAGCTTAGAGACTTTGTGAGAGATTTGATTACAGGCTTGACTTTTTGCCACTAAATCTTGCATTTCTTGGTCTTGTGTAATATAAATGGTAACTTCCTTAAAGCAGTAGTCCTCTCATGCCTCATTGCAGTAAGAAAACCGTAATAAGATTATGTGTTTCTTTCACAGCTTGCTTTGGTCACTTGGAGAGAGTGTTTATTTAGACCTCTTAATAAGCAGGTGAGTCGTCTGTTTATATTCCTCATTTATTGGTTGTTTTTAATAGTCGTAAAATAGTACATGCGTGTGTCTAAATGAGTGTATGTAAATTTATATCCCCCGTGTTTTATTTTATATAGGTGACAAACGCTGTGTTAAAACTTATTGAGAAGGAGAGGAATGGTGAGACTATTAACACCAGACTCATCAGTGGAGTGGTGCAGTCCTATGGTGAGTGTGGCAGTGCTGCATCTGTCCTATGATGGTATCTCACAAAACTTGAGCCAGATGTCCTGTAAATATCATTCAAATCTTGTGCGAGTCATAGAAGTGGAATAAACCCAGTGCTGTCTAAACCTTTAAAGCATTATGTTGTGATTTGGTTTGTCTTTTCCAGTTGAGTTGGGCTTGAATGAGGATGATGCATTTGTGAAGGGGCCGACATTATCAGTTTACAAGGAGTACTTTGAGACGCAGTTTTTGGCAGATACCGAGCGCTTCTATACACGGGAAAGCACAGAGTTCCTCCAGCAAAACCCTGTTACCGAATATATGAAAAAGGTAAATTATTGACAATATCATGTGTGAATGAGTTTACATTCAAATCGGACGTTATAATGCTAATTGCAGGGGATTTTTATGGGAAATTGGTTTCACTACATATTTAAGCATACATTTCTTATAATTATGAGTACTCAGACTTAAAACAGTGTTAACTGTAAGATCATGTGTGTTTATGTGTGCAGGCAGAGGCACGGTTACTGGAGGAGCAGCGGCGGGTACAGGTGTATCTCCACGAGAGCACACAAGACGAGCTGGCTCGCAAGTGTGAGCAGGTCCTCATCGAGAAACACCTGGAGATCTTCCACACAGAGTTCCAGAACCTTCTAGATGCTGATAAGAATGAAGGTCAGCCTGTGCTGCAATGTCACCTTCATTCTGAGGAAATGCTTGTTCTGACATTTCATTTTGAAGAAGTAAGCATTTAAAATGATACACTTAGTTTGACATTCAATACACTTTTTATAATTGCAGATCTCGGTCGGATGTACAACCTTGTTTCCCGGATCACAGACGGATTGGGCGAGCTCAAGAAACTCTTGGAGTCCCACATTCATAATCAAGGACTGGCAGCCATCGAGAAATGTGGAGATTCAGCACTCAATGTAAGTCCTGATGTTACAGCATAAAGCCACAGTGATGGTGTGGACAATACTTTCGGTCTTCAGCTGCAACTATGGAGAGGAATTGAAAATGTGATTGATTTGATTTTCTGAAAATGTGCCAAACCTGTTGGAACCACAGCTGAACCTGAAACCCTGAAGTCAAGGCCTCATTTCATTGTTTTGATGCATAGCAAATCTATTCTTACCATGACGACAATTGTTGTTTGTCTAACTAGGCGTTATGTGAGCCCCAGGGTCTTTGTGCATGTTTTCCAGTAACTCTGTTCCTTTTAACAACTTTATTTATTTGATCATAGTTTGAACTTGTTTTCCAGGATCCTAAAATCTATGTGCAAACAATATTGGATGTTCACAAGAAATACAATGCTCTCGTCATGTCTGCGTTCAATAATGATGCTGGGTTTGTGGCGGCACTTGATAAGGTTTGTGATCTATGTTAGTTTTTTCACACAATTAATATTTTTGATCTCATGATGACGATGAGATCAGATCTCTGTGTTGAGCATACCGGCTGTTGTCAGACTCCTTGTGCATACAAATCTCTCACTGGATTATTACAATAATGGCAGTGAATGTTTGGAATTGTAAACTGATATTTCCTACTGACTCACTACAGCAAAAGATATAAATAACTGGCTTAAAACCTGATTTTTTTTTTTATGGTTTTGAGCGATAGAGTTTATTTACAGCGCTGGTGTAACTTTCACTCTGTGATCTGTGCTGCTCTTCAGGCCTGCGGAAGATTCATTAATAATAATGCGATAACCAGGATGGCACAGTCCTCCAGCAAATCCCCTGAGCTTCTGGCCAGATACTGTGACTCCTTACTGAAGAAGAGGTGAATTCTCTCATTCATGTTCATGTCATACGTGTCAGCCAGAAATGACTGAAATCTAGTGAAAGTCTGTTCCACTTCCATTATTGCGAACACATCAGTTTTACACATACTGTATGTTTTAGGATTTGAAGTATGAATCTTTGAATGCAGTATTCTGACAGACATGTATAAAAAGCTGCTTCTTTAGGATTGACAACATTTCAAGAAAACTGCAATAGCAAGGTTCTATGTGTGAAACTCCACCACTAAATATTCATGAGTGCATAGACTCAAAAGATGAAATTTGACGTGAAAACTGTCTAGGAAAGTTAGTTTCCTTTTAGATTTGGATCAGTTGCAGGTGTTTGCATACCACAGATTTAACTGAGTGTGTGTTTCCTTTAGTTCAAAGAATCCAGAGGAGGCTGAGCTAGAAGATACTCTCAACCAAGTGGTGAGTTTTCCCATTCTCCACGGAAATTAAAGTTTTTAGTCCCTTAATGCATTAGGGATCTGGACTTGGTGCAAACATCAATACCTGGTTTCACAGACAAGGCTTAAGCCTAGTCCCTAAAAATCCTAGCCTGGATGCCAGCCGTATTTAGCCCCGCCCACAACATTTGAGATCGGCAGTTCGGTCTGGACTCGATCCGTTGGGGAGCAACTTTGCCCGAACAGAAGCTGTTCGGACCAATCAAATTGTCAGTGCGGGCTTTAGACGATAATGGACAAATGATAAACAGTAACGTAAGCATTTACGTCACCAAAAAGCGCTTGGGTTGAATTTGTTCTAATCCTAAACGGAGAACTTGTTTGTATATGCATTCACCTTCACTATTTCTCTCAGAAATGATGATCGTGTTGGTAAGTACTCTGTGTATCCTTAAATTCTTTTTTACAACTCTGGCAAACATCGTTTACACTTAATTCTTCCAGCGCGCGTGTGCCGGGTTGCCAATTTTCACAACAAAACCCACCCAATTGCTACTCAAAACTAGCCGGGGGGGTTCTAAGGGAAAAAAGGCATTTGGGGGGTAAAATAAGTTTTTTTTTTTTGGCTGGGTTGCCTGGGTTCCTGGGTCTAAATATCACATAATTGGGGTCGCTTCAACCCGCGGACATGGAAAAACAGCCCGCGCAAAACCGCGGACTTGGCAACACTGTGTGCAGTTGAGTTCTGTTGACATTTGACAACTAACGTTATGCGTCGCTCCGTTGCTCTGATTGGTTGTAGGTCTTTCCTGGTTCGGTTGAAACATGCCCCATAATCACAGCCCAACGGAGCAGTATCAGACTCATATTCTGACTAGAATTGTCAGACTATATCAGACTATAAAAATCCGTCTTTGAGCAACTTGAACTGAGATATCTTAAAATATGTTTTGTTGACAATTGTTTTGTCTCAAGATGCACACAA